>OX457046.1:29526176-29678676 GCA_949752735.1 Lumbricus terrestris | reverse complement strand
ATGGATGAATGTATGAATGAATGAATGAATGGATGAATGGATGAATAAATGGATGAATGGATGAATGGATGGATGGATGAATGGATGGATGAATGGATGAATGAATGAATAACTGGATGAATGGATGAATGGATGAATGGATGGATGGATGGATGTATGGATGAATCAATAAATCGATAGGTACAGATGAAATGGAAACAAAGACAAGAAGGTTAGATGGATACAACTAGAGACAGAACTGATATAGAAAAACATAGAGATGACCCACATGCCAGGATTTTGCGAGTTTTGCAATTAAACTCTGCGTTTCCTCTCGAAACGACACCAGATGTTCCTCTTCGGGGAAACGAGCGGATATTTCTTGGCTGCGTTCGCCGACGCAAATTCCAATTATATCAGAGTAGGTGTTTCTGCCAGGAAGCTGAAGACGTACGAACCTAAAGCACCTTATCAAAGCAATCCAGCAGATGCACCTCGTCCCAGCCAATGGTCTTCAACCAACTGCAGTCTTTTCTTAGGCTGCCACTCCTTCCTTAACCCTTTTCCGACCGAAGGTAGCCAATAATATGATTTCCATTACCATTAATTTGACTACACATTGGTCTGGAAAGGTTAAAGAGTCGAAGATTATTGTGGATGTATGTTGAGTGTGGACGTGAGTCTCTCTTCTTCTTCCCTCTTTCAGTGCTTCCATCAATTATTAGCAGGCTGCAACTGATTCAATGTGATGACTGACCTGCTGTCTTTCGCTCAATTCTTTAACTTAAGCATCTGTGTCAATGCACACAGGTGTTCATGCTTGCGTGTTTGTGCTTATTTTTGTGTATGTGTTTGTGTGTGTGTGTTCGTGTGTGTGTTTGTGCATGTGTTTGCGTATGTGTTTGTGTTCGTGCATGTGTGTGTTTGTGCATGTGCTTGCGTATGTGTTTGTGTTTGTGCATGTGTGTGTGTGTTTGTGTGTGTGTGTGTTTGTGTTTGTGTGTGTTTGTGTGCGTGTTTGTGTGTGTGTTTGTGCGTGTGGGTGTAGGTGTGGGTGTGTGTGTGGGTGTGTGTGTTTGTGTGGGTGTGTGGGTGTGTGTGTTTGTGTGTGTGCGTGTGTCTGCTTTGTGTGTGTAAGTTTGTGTGTGTGTGTGTGTATGTGTGTGGGTATGTGTGTGTGGGGGGAGGGGTGTGCGCGCGCTGGCGGTACCTACAGCGCTACTGTCTCGGACGCGGATCGAACCCGTACTCTCCACGTTACAGACCGACCGCTCAAACCAATGAGCCACGGATCAAAGAGATATATTGCCACACACAGTGAACGTGAATAAGAAAAGCAGACAGACGCACGAAGACAGAGAGAGAGAGAGAGAGACAGAGACAGAGACAGAGACAGAGACAGAGACAGAGACAGAGAGACAGAGAGACAGAGACAGAGATATAGGTGTAAGACATACAGTTAGTAAAGCGAGATACACCGCGAGCAGAAAAGAATTCAAAGCACAGAGACATAATAATTATTATTGCATATTAGGAAAGTGAAAAACATGGCGAATAGAAATGAATTAAAAGAACATACTGACAGACAGACAGATATGCCGACAGACATGCAGACAGACATACAGACAGACATACCGACAGATAGGTATACAGACATACAGACATACAGATATACAGACAGACAGTTTGACACGTACGTGCATACATACAGATAATTGTGCACATAAACAGATGCAGGTATCTACCGAGAAACGAATTCCTTGGCATATTTCCCGGTACTTGTAGGCCTACTCATCCTTGAGCAATGATCAGTAAGTGACGAATATGCCATGCCTGAGTATATACACTGTTATACAGCACTGACTCAGCACTCTGCAAGGGCAAGCCCCGAACAACTACGCTGCTTCAAAGGTATAAACAGCTAATGAGTGTTTATGAATTCACTTCAAAAGCGCCAATACCTGGAACTTCTTTTTACTGGTTGGCCTTGCGGAACTGCAGGTGGGAGTTGCTTTCTGCCGCTGACACGAAACGGAGTATCCCCCCTGAAAGCTATCCGAGGGGATGAATTAATCTATCCCCTGGATGGAATTAACCGGTCTATACTGTCCGGGGGGATAAACCATTCTATCCCATTTTTTGAAAAATGCGCATAATAAAAACATTTATGCTGCAATCAAAATTTAAAGTGACTCTGATTGTTTTAAGTGTCCTATAAGCAATGCTCAGATAAAGGCAACTCGAATTTATTTAGTGACTCCGAGTGTTCTTAAGTGTTTTAAATGTTTTAATTGCTCTAAAAACAGGACAAAACAAATTATCTAATAGAAATAAACATACCTGTTAGTGTCATAGTTCAAGACAAAGCAGATGAAAATTAATTTGCCAAAGAAAATACAGGCGGAAGCGGCTTTTTCGACTTTTTTCAATTTGGGGGGATACAATTAATACGGGGGATACTCTATTTCGTGACACCGCCGTTTAAATTTCAAATTAACGACTGAATAAAATCACAATTTATAATTTATAGGAATGTTTTGTCACAGAACTTACCTGTAGTTCTTCTATTATTTCAATTTGTTTCTTTAAAAAATTATTTCAAAATCCTTAAGATGGTTTAAGGGTCCATGGCTGATATATGCATAAGGGTTTTGGAATTTCTTTCATCGACCTTGAGCACAGTATGCGGTTTAGCAACGAGGAACGCAGTTTGTAACCCAGCAAAATTTCACCAAACTGTCGTATGTACATGTAGAAGCTCACACATACCCCGCGGGAATGAATTACAATTGACTTGGCTCATACAATCATGTAGATTGGTGTTCAATGCATAGCTGCTCGCCCAAAAGCTGAAAACATTCGTGCTGATTAGGCTACAGAATAAGTTTCTTAGCGTGCAATTCTACACAAAAATGAATCTGTGCAACAGTAAAAAAAAATTAATTGTTAATTTTCGTCAAATTTGAAATGTTGATTCAGCATGGACGATGTGAAGGGAGAAAAGGGGGGCCGTGCAGTTATAAAATTCCTTGAAAGAAGCCCTGTACCAGAACCTGGCACCGATAATATAGTTAGCCTACCACCACAAAAGGCGCCAGCTTAGTTTCAATGTAGAGTGCAATAGCTTTATGCCGCGTAAGACTGACGAATCATATATTTATTTATTTGTTTATTTATTTATTTATCCATTCTATAGCGCCACTTCAATTTCTCTACTCAGACTCAGAGGCTTGCCCAAGGTCCCTACGAGGAGGTTTTAGGTGGATTTGATCCTCAGCTGCAAGGCAATGAACATAACCACTACACCACCGTGCCCCATATAATGACATCTTTGGTGGAAACCGACTTTCAAATCGCTGAGAACTGCCATTGCCAAGACTTCAAGCGAGGACTTTAAATGTGTTTTGGTAGCCTACATAGGCAATGTAGGATGGAACGAAGTCAATACAATGAAAGAGAGGAAACAAAAGAAAAGGAAGAAAGGAATTTAAGAAGGAATACAGAAAGTGTTCTTAAGCCTTCACTGTCCATTCGGGGAATGTCTTAGACTGCTTATCCTTTCGCTAAGACTGTGCTGTATACTGTATAGCCGTAGTTGTGTAGTACAGCATGGGACTCCATCGACGTCGTATACATTAGCGTCGCTGGTCTAACTCCAGTGATAACCTAAAAGCCTAAGTGGACCGTATCTCCATTGGAGATGTCGACGACTTAGTACAGGAATTCAGTTGCCACGCCGTACATATATATATATATATATATATATATATATATATATATATATATATATATATATACGTTTGCCCGAGGCGAAGCACAAGCGCATTCGGGACAAGACCGTATATCCCAAAGCAGCGGGATAAGCTGAGTGCGCGGCAGGCAACAGTATACGCTAGATACCATGTCTGATTAGCTAGACTCCTGGGCTTTTCAACGCTGGATGGTAGCTCAGGCTGCAGCTACGAAGTACGAATTAGAAAGTGTTCATACACTCGATATCTTAAGCCCTGGTTGTCAACCATATCTGTTAGTATTTCGCTAAGTCCTGAACTATGCTAATAGCAAACTTCAAATTTGTAAAACGCTGCGTTGAGGCCAAGTGCAGGGCACCGCTTATTGACGAGCGTTTAAAGACTGCAGCGTGTGAAAGATATATTAGACCTACTACAGTCGAGGTTAAGACTGGAATAATTGGTCTCAGAAGTGGGACACAGATTCTCGCGGTTTGTATATCCCATATACAACATTCCACCACTTAAGTCGAGTATCTCGCTAACCTCTGACCCCAGCCATCAAAACACACGGCCTATTCAGAAGTAGACATTCTCAAGCCATGCTGTTTGTTTGTATGTATGGGCGTGTGTATGTGTGCATGCATGTTTATTTGTATGCATGGGTGTATATGTGTATGTATGCATGTTTGTATACATGTGTGTATGCATGTATGTATGTATGTATGTACATGTATGTATGGATGTATGCATGTATGTATGTATGTATGTATGTATGTATGTATGTATGTATGTATGTTTGTATGTATGTATGTATGTATGTATGTATGTATGTATGTATGTATGCATATATGTATGTATGTATGTATGTATGTATGTATGTATGTATGTATGTATGTATGTATGTATGTATGTATGTATGTTTGACCGCATGTGCTGCGAAAGACCCAAAGAAAAGAAAGTAGTTTTGAGACAGCGAAGACTTGAGGTGTCAGTTAATAACGAAGAAAGTGTCAATGGAGGGAAAGCTTATTCCAAAATGTGTGGTTCATGTGTGTGTGCCATTGTATTTTGAACCGAGCTACAAATGATCCAGTTTTCAGTTGATGATAATAGTCGTGCATTATCTAAGCAGCGGCTAACACAGGATTTGATGCATAATGAAGTTCAACGCGCTACAGTATAAAAGTCACACCGTATAATAAGCTTACCACTGAATCGCATCACATTATCTGCATTTGCTCGTCAACATGTTGCGCTGATTATTCGGTACCATGGTCGAGAGATGTCCAACCGTATAACCATGCTCTCCTACTCTGCCATTTACCCCCTCCGTCGTTCCCTCCCCCCGTTGGCATACACTTGACGCTGTGCTCAAATCCGTGGGACGATGTTGACCTGAGTTCTGGCCGAATAGAGACGTTATAGCATTCGAAAACCTGCACATAGTTAGGATAAACTCGTTTGCTCATATTATAAACCTTCAGAAGCAGTGAGATCTGTCGAACTCCACCGCTGGCTGTTCTCTGTCAGTGCCAGTCCCAAGCCTGGATAAAGGAGGAGGGACAGGCTATTCATCTTCGATAATTTTGGCAGTGTCGTTAAACATGTAACATGTAACAAGCCTGAGATAATTATGTCTATCTTCACTCACACGGACCGAGGTGATAGGTGACATTTGTCGTAGAAATTGCCTTAAAATCAACTCACGTGGAGAGGACACCAAGGAAAGAGAGAGATAAAGACTGACCAGTGGTGGTGGTGGCGGTGGCGATGACGATGACCATTGATGATGGATGATGATGATGATGATGATGATGATGATGATGATGATGATGATGATGATGATGATGATGATGATGATGATGATGATGATGATGATGATGATGATGATGATGATGATGATGATGATGATGACCATTGATGATGGATGATGATGATGATGATGATGATAATCTTAGTCTATATCTACCACTTGGGCAATGCTTAAACCTTTAGAGTCAAAGTGCCCCACCCCTAATGTCAAACCTAGCAGCACTGACCTACAAATTTGACAGTTCGCCATTGTATGGAGATTTTGTGCAATCAGTTTGCAGCTGGTTGCATCGAAATCAATATGAGGCATTATGGTAGATCGACTGCCTGCATATAATATATATATATATAATATATATAATATATATAATATATATATTATATAATATATATATATAATATATATAATATAACCTATATAAATATACACTGTATAATATGAAATAAATACTGTATAATAATACTCTGTTTACAGGAATATTATGCTGTTTATATATTATATATATATATATATATATATATATATATATATATGTATATAATATATAGCCTACTATACACAATTGTGTACATCTATGCATATACGTACACGACCATCTGCGGTAAACGACACTCTGTCTCATGGCCAGCTGCCACCGCACACACTTAGGTCGATGAAACGTGTGCATCACTTCATTCCTCACCGTCAGAGTTCGCTTCAGGATGTTTCTTGTTTACTTCCGTCGTTTTTTTTCGGATCTTGGTTTCGTCATCGAGTGTTTTGAGGATTACACAAAATACACACGACACGTGATTTGCGGTAAATTTTCTAATTCTTACTCGTGACCTATAAACTACAGCTTAGCTATACGCGTATTTGCCGCGAAATCAACAATAATAGGTCCTGTTGAAGTTTCCGAACGAGTGTACGGCCTGTGTGTGGGCGAGATATATGCGCAATCGTAGGCCTACACACATGCTTTCATACTAATATAGCCTACAGGCCTATACAGAGCGTGAAGCGCACATATTTACGTATACACCGACACAAACGTATGCATGTACATGTACATTGTACATTCACACATACTTGTTCACTCGAACTTTCGTAATTTCAGTGAAATTTACTGGCTCTACTATCTGGTAAATACTCCTAATGAATATCAAGGAGACTCCTATATAACATGCAATCATTGAAAAAATCGTTGCTCGGACATGTAGGCCTACTCTGTTCGTTACACATATGGCTATAACCCATATTTCTGCTCGACGTTTTTTCTTTAACGGACCGTTATTACTATAGTTGCTTGCGTTTTTTGTTGTTGAAAATTTGTCTTTTTATCGTCTACCTAGCTGCTCAACTGTCCACTTCAAACGAACTGTTTGCCTATAATTTAATTAATTCTACCTTCAAGGCTTCAAGGCGTGGACTATTCGCTGCCAGCACAATGTAATTAATTTATGCTGATATAATCCTTCTGGGTCTCCTTTTGTTACCATATAATTGTCTTTACAAATTACAACCCTTAATTAAGAATGCTTTGCCTTGAGATTTTTTCAATAAAAAACATTGATTGAATGAGATTGATCGACATTAACACATATTCGCACGTATAATGTACCAAATATGTTTACACACACAAACATATGCATGCTACTTTCAAGTCTGTCATTCTTACGCACAATATCTACATAGCCTATACTTGCATGTACATAATTATAAGACTCACATTACTCATGTAGGCCTACCGCATTACTCATATACTATTCACTTATAATGTGAAATATATCGAAAACAGATGTTGGTTTAATGGAAGCTTGCAAAACGGGATTTACATAATGTCGTACGATGCAAGACACGTGGTTCGACTGCCTGTTGACTGCATCCATGGCGCACGAGTGAAACAGGTTGTTTTTATAGATATCCAACTGTCTCAAATTAGAGAGTCTCTACGTTAGACGTTGAATTTGGACCGCACGTGTCTCTCGCATTGGGGGTTACCTTGCCACTCTACAGGGTTTCTCTGGAAGTAACCATCGAGGTGGTTTTATATGCTATGAGGTTAGAGATACATCATACTGGGAAAAGAAGGGACTCTCACACAACGAGAGAGATAGACAGACAAACTGACAGATAGATGGACAGATAGACCGGCAAGGGCAGAGTTAGCAAGAGAGAGAGAAAGTAAGAGAAAGACACACACAGACAGACCGACAAATAGAGACAGAGACATACACACACACATAATGTGTGTGTGTATGTCTCTGTCTCTATTTGTCGGTTATAAATAGAGAGAGAGAGAGAGAGAGAGAGAGAGAGAGAGAGAGAGAGAGAGAGAGAGAGAGAGAGAGAGAGAGAGAGAGAGAGAGAGAGAGAGAGTGAGAGAGAGAGAGAGTGAGAGAGAGAGAGAGAGAGAGAGAGAGACGGAGAGAGTGAGAGACAGACAGACAGACAGAGAGATACAGAAAGAGAGACAGAGAGAGAGAGACAAAGAGAGAGACAGAGAGAGAAGGGGTAGCAGTAGCCATCTTCAGACCAGACTGATATAGCCATCTGGTAGGACTTCCTTATTATTTTCAGTTGCGGACAACATATCGGTCTCCGCGGACAAACGACGACGAATTCCGAAAATGACCGGAAGAGATAAAGGGAGGTCAGACAGACGTCACAAATCAAACGTATATTTGTAAGTCGACGACGAGACTGAATTATCTAGCGCTGCATATAATAATAGACATGCAGTTGTTTATCTAGCGCTGTATATTTATAGAGGCAGTTGTTCGTCCGTAGCGTGCTTCTGGTCGTAACTGCAGCGAATGCGACTGAAAGACAAATATGAGCATTTGTCGTAAAAGATGATGACGACGACGATGACTTGCAACGATGACAGAGGGATTTTTATATGCACACTTACACCACATATGATTCCTCTTAGGATGATGATTATGATCATCATCGTCATCTTCACCATCATCATCATCATCATCATCATCATCATCATCATCATCATCATCATCATCATCATCATCATCATCATCATCATCATCATCATCATCATCATCATCGTCATCTTCACCATCATCATCATCATCATCATCATCATCATCATCATCATCATCATCATCATCATCATCATCATCATCATCATCCATCCGGCTGGGTTCTACAAGTCTCTCAAGTCTTTTTTCTTTGTTCGTGGTTGGGCTGGGAGCGCCTCTGAGTAGTTTCTTGAAGGGGCGCTATATAAATGCTATGAATGAATGAATGAATGAATCATCATCATCATCATCATCATCATCATCATCATCACGTCAATAAAATAATATTAATTATAATAATTATTGCTAATTTATTATTATTACTACTACTCTTCTTACTTCTACTACTACTACTGCTACTGCTACTGCTACTGCTACTGCTACTACTACTACTACTACTATCCTACTACTACTATAATATTATCATTATCATTATTTTTGTTAATATTTAAATTATTATTATTATTACTGGCTCCTCTACATAAGACTATAGAGTGTTTGGATCAGCACGTTTTTTCAGCAACTCGAAACTAAAAGATTAGAAGCAGACGCGAAATTGATAAAAGAAAAAATATTGATTAGCACCTGAAGCCACATGCATAGACCTATAAGACTTGGGTCTATGTTTACTTGGGTATATTTATATATGAGCTACACGGCCTCGATCTCGGCTGTTTATCTTTTAAAAAAACGAATCGGTAGGCAAGAACAACCATAGGCTACGAGATATACTGCTGTGAGAACTTAGAACGCAACGAAAACATTTTCGCATCAAAGGCCTTTGATGCCAAAAGACGTTAAAACCATTGGAACGAATCCAACAGATTTTATATATAATAGTCTGGTAGTTAGGCTATCTATTCGCATACGTGGAAACCGCAGAGCTGGATTGCTGTTTGACCCGCAAGACCTGGATTGTAATTAATGGTCACCCATCCATCCATTTTACCAGCCTTGCTCAAACTTCATTATGCTAGTCGGCCATGTATATCCGCTTAGATGCATGTAGGTTATTCATTCATCCGTATACTATAGATTAGTGAATTAAAGGACTCACACGCTAGTCTTTTATACATGTACATATACATATTCATTCATATACATATAGTGGATGATATTATATATATATATATATTATATATATGGTATATTATTATAATCTAACAGAAATGGTCGGCGGTGTCTAGTGGGTGCAACTGGTTGATTTTTAAACGCTGGAATTTGGTCTCGACTGATATTTGAGAACCTATACAGAATCTACAGCGTTGGTAGGGGCAACCAATGCCCATAGATAATTTTGTTTATCGCAACATAATATGCATTTAGGCCTATATATATACATAGGCCTAATATATATATATATATATATATATATATATATATATATATATATATATATACGTATATATATAGAGAGAAAGACAGATAGAGAGAGAGAGAGAGACAGACAGACAGACAGAGACAGAGAGAGTTGCGTAGACCTAATGTGTTTAATATTATGATTCTGAATGTTATGCACACCGAAATTGCCTTGGACTGTGCATGGAGATCGCCGGATAAAGTTAGCCTACCGGCCAACAATAATATTAGTCTAGATTGCTTCTAAGTTATTATGTACAATTCTGCATATTGGTGGGAGTACAGAAATTGCAGGTCAAATTTAGGGCTGTTAGCCTATTATAGGCTGTGTTAGTAAAGCGCCTCTGTATGCGAACCGACGTTGTTCCTATACCAATCGTTCATGGTTGCATGTAAAATATTTGCATCTTCAACTCAATGACTTGAAGCAGCATGAAACCAACTGAAACAAGGGGCGTTGGCGAAAAAACCTTGTACCATAGGCCTATAATTAATTGAAATCTGCATGGCCACGGTAGGATACGTCCTTCATGCAAGCCAAGCATCACTTTAGTAAAGCGAACAGCCAACATTTACATTTTGGAATGAAATGCGTCCATTGATGCATTATGCGTATCTCCTACAATACATGTATGCATCTCTACGGGTATCTCACTCAAAACCGATAAATGAATGGCTGTAGATATATTGCGCAATCGCGATTTATAGGCTAGGCCTGTATACGTGTATTTAAGTATTCTGCTTGTGCTTTCAGAATAAACCAACTTTGGAGCGGGGGCAGCGACAAAGTCCTTGATTCGTTGAGAAGAGGAACCAGAAACCACTTCGACCGGCAGAACGTTTCGAAAGTGTTGCGTAAACAAAGTCTCATCTGGACAGCCTTAAAAGAAATCGGCTTTTGATTATTTCAATCTCCCACAGACTTTGCACGCGTCTATGCAAGTAGACCTACGCGCAGGGTCTAAACGTGTTCACAGCCTACTTCCAAAGAGGTCTATTGCTAGCTTTCGTCTGCTACAAAAAGCGGGCTACAAGACTTGAATTCTACGTCAAATTGCCTGTTGCAACTATTTCTGGGCAAACTTGTTGACGAAGACATGAGGATTCGACAGCAATAACAAAAGTGGGGTTTATCGTCTGTAATCGATAGACCTTCAATGGCTCAAGGGTGATGTGTGACAGTCGAGGAGGTTCAAGTCTGGTTCATTTCGCTTGGACAGTCAACTTCTCGTTTCTCTGAGCTTTCATATTTCGACCAGACATCTCCGTCGAATCTAGGACTTTTCTCTAGCGCTATCGTTCCTCAAGCAACCATCGATTGATTTATGTAGGGCATACCTCCGTTATGATTATGGCGCCATAGAAGCTACCATCGAAGATTAGATCAGCGGAAACCGAAGATGGATTTCGAAGAGGCTCTTACGGAATCGAGTAATAAGAAGTCATCTGAGACCGGTCATTCGGTTGATATACGGCCGGTTCGAGGCAAATTTTCGAAGACAGTTATCGGTGAGGATCTTCGACGAGCAATCGTAGCCCTACGATCCGTACCAAAGGTCAACTGGTCGCAAGATCCCAGCTGTCCAGATGATGAAGGTCACGCTTCCACGGAATACATCTGGCGAGCAATCGATCTATCTGGAAACAGCTCATCCTTCGGAGCGGACTGGCAAGCCGCTGTGAAGCTCAACGACTGCAGCCAAGAGATGTTTCTGACCAACAACGCAGTGCCGAAAATGGTTGGCAGCCAGTCGGAGATCATGCGTAGGGATTCATTTACCGTTTCCAGCAAGCGACTTGACCGTACGTCGGACAGTAAGTGCCAGTTAGTGGAGCAGAGAACGACCGCAGTCCAGATGGCGCTGTTTTCCCCGGAAAAGCGAGGGAAAGAAAACGACAACGAAAGAAGGTCTTCCATGTCATCTACTCGTGGTGAGCAAGCGGTTTCTCCTACTGGTACCGCAGTGACGAGAAAGCCTCCGCCTCTACCACCGAAGCCTATTCACTTGCACAACTTCAACGTTAAGCAGCACGTAACAGGAAAGCTAACCATGGATGGAAAGCACTTATCAAGAGGGGCAAAGGACTGGAGGAAGGCTGATATCAGTCCGAACAGAGTAGACATAGACGCAGCTGATATTTATGAGCGTTCTTTGGACGTACTGGAGAAGGATGACTCTGATCAGGATTTCGAGGACCTTTCGAGTCCGCGAAGCGACAGTCCAGAACGTCTGCTGGAGGAGTTGCTGGACTCGGTTCCTGCGGAAGAATTCGATTCCTTAGAATGTCACGCAACCCCTAACGTATCCACCACAAATGGAGTAACAGTCCAGACGGATATGTTGAGCGTCGGTAATTTAGGACCCAAGTCAAACGGAGCAGATAAGCACCAGGCTGAAGAAGTTCAAGAGAAACAAAAGAGAGACCAGGAACTTAAAGTCAAGCTGACAGATAAAACTGAATCAAGTTCAAGAACCGACCCCATCAGTCACCAGCAGAATAATAATCTATCAGTCAAACCGTTTCATATGCACACTAAACCTATTGTCACCAGACATTTGGATTTCAATGCAGTGAAGAAAGGCCGCAGTCCACCGTCAGAAGGATCCTTCTCTTCAACGGTAGCGAGTGACAAGGAGCTGACTCCAGAGGATATTTTCGAAGAAATCATGGATTTTCTGGAAACTCGTAAAGAGGATCGCGGTAGAAAAAGTGACCAGTTGCCTTCAAGTAGCGGCAATAATCGAAACCAGAAACAGCCAGAGCACGAATCCAAACAGCCACAGCACGAATCCAAACAGCCACAGCACCAATCCAAACAGCCACAGCACGAATCCAAACAGCCACAGCACGAATCCAAACAGCCACAGCACGAATCTAAACAGACACAGCACGAATCTCGTAATCTCTCGGCTTGCGATTATTTACTCGAAAATGAATGGCTGTCAATATATTGCGATCAGATTGAAGCAGAGACACAAAACGAATTGAAAACCAAAAGCATAAAAAGTGAAAGGATCTCTGACGCCATAGCGAACACTAAGCCGACTAACCCTGGACCATCAACTTCAGCAACAAAGAAAGCGGTCTTCGAGCGCAAGCAGATCGCAGTGCCTCCTCCAGGTTCAACTGCAACTTTTCCATCGCCAGATAGAGAGGTTCTTCAGGGTCCAAATACCACGCTTCTATCGCAAGATGGAAAGGATCTTCAACGTCCAAATAAGCGGCTTACATCGCCAAATGGAAATGCACTTCGAGGTCCAAATACGAGGCTTCTTTCGTCAGGCGGAAGTGTTCTTCCAGGTCCAAATGCAACGCCTCTTTCGCCAGATGGAAAAGTCAACGTAACATCACAAGACACTCTCCAAGCTACGGTTACGAGGAAGCCTGTTCCACCTTTGAAAGAAACAGTTCAAACGTTCACGTTCACCAAAAGGGATTCTCTGATGCAAGACATTAAGATAGCGCCCACAATCAAGTCCCAACCTTTGACACAGAGGAAGGAACCAAAGATTGTTTCTAATGGCTTCTCCGTTAGTAATAGTATGGATCTGAACTCCCGGATCTCTGACGCCATAGCGAACACTAAACCGACTAACTCTGGACCGTCAACTTTAGCAACAAAGAAAGCGGTCTTCGAGCGCTATAAACCCGCAACAGCCATTTATGAAAATTCGGAAAATCGAAGAGTCACCGATGTTCTTTCGTCTGCAGACTCAAAAGCAGTTCCTCTTCGTGAAATAAAGAGAACCAACATTCATACGGGTGAGAAAATAAGTACAACAGAGTCATCACTTCCTAGAGATGAAAATAAGCTTATTTCTCAACCAACAAGCAGAATTGTTGCGATAATCACTCGAGAAAGCGATCTGTCTGGGTGTGACACGTGCGACGAGGAGATGGACCTAGATTTGGAAACAGAACTGACCAGAAATCTCGACGCCTGCACTTCAAGCGACGTCGAGTGTCAGAGCATTGACAAACTCGTGACATCCGAATCTCTGTTTTCTTCTTCAGATACTAAAGACATCAGGCGACCGAAAAAATCCACCAGCCTCGATGTGAAGGTTCCTAGAAAATTGGGCGAAATTTTTGCGAAGAAGAAATTAAAGAAATCTCAGAGTATCGACAAAACAGCGGAAGTTGTTTGGCCACAAGAGGACGAAACCCTGATTAGTAGGCAGGTACACGATCAACAGAATACAACGATTCCCACCCTTGGTAAAAGTATCGACACTACAAAAGAGGCGAGTCACAATCTCAGTGTTAGGGCAGCCCCTGAATTTTCGGACAAACTCTCAAAAAGACTGAATAACTGTGAAACGACAGAGAAAATATCTCCAGGGTGCTCAACAGATTCAGAGCCTGTAAAATATAAAACAACACCATCTTTAGAAGAGTCCTTGATCAAAGAAGGAACTGAAACAACCGTTTTTGCTGACAGTTCAGGTTCTGACAACGAGGACAGTTATAAACAAACTATGATACGAAATGTGCGTTCCGCTGAGAAAGAAAATACGAAGGAACTGGAGAAGCGAAAGTCAATCGAGGTTTTGTCCGAAGAAGTCACATCTCAGGAGATCGTACTCAAGATCGCCTGGCCGAAGCAGGATTTGAAAGGTCGGGGCAGAATCACTGAAACGAGAAAGCCACCGTTTCGAGAACTGCAGCTGAAACGCGTACTGAGAATATCAGATCTAGATAACCCGCTGAACGTTTTCCCAAACGTCGACGTCTCTCAGTCACCATTAGCAGTCACCCAACAATCCCATAATGCTCTGCGTCCTGGGCTAACGCCGTTGCCCACATCTCAACCAAACGACCGCAGGGGTATCATCAGTCCAGCAGGGAGTAAATCCTCTGATGACCACTCTGTTGCTACTCGAAAAAACTCGGAAATTACAGTTGAATACATCAAGCAGACAAACTGTCGTAAACTGGAAAACATATCAGATTCGGCGATCGACGTGCAGAAAACAAACACGGTGAAAGTTCTGCGCGTGCCAATGGCGGCCGTTCACAAGGTAGAAGACATCAAGGATGCAGTGGCGGCGGTCGGAAGTACGATACTCACCGACCTCCAGCGACAGCCGAAGAAACGAAATATTCGGGTGACATGCGAAGCTGTAGAAAGCAAATCCCGCGCGTCCCTGCACGACCAAGATGTCACTGTCATCCGAAACACCATTGTAGATACCTACGGACCGAAACCTGCGATCGTATTTTCATCTGCACCAGCAAATTCTGTGCAGACTTAATAAACACATGCAGATTCTGTACAAATTTAAATAGACCGAAACACTTCGCACAGTTTACTTGAATTTTGTTGGCAGCGATTGGCGCAGGCCAGGGGCGGATCCAGCGGGGCAAATCCGGTCATGGCCCCCATAGAAAAACGCCCATAGAACGCCCCCATTAGTTTTCAAGAAGCCTTCAACAGTAGGTTTCAATAGAATATTTTTCAGACAATTCGCTAAAATCACTAAGAAAAAGGTCATCAGTTTTTGGCTGAGAAACATTATAGGCCTAGGCCCTATAGGCTACAATTAAAGGCAAGTTCCCCAAAGTTTTGCCCATCCCTTGGAAAATTTCGGTATCCCCTCCTGGCGTAGGCCTAATCAGTTTTAATCGTTTGAAACGAGTATACTAGTCCTACATCAGACTATTTAAAGTGAATGCTGAACCGTAGCCTAAATAAGAAAATTATTAATATTGACACTAGTCTATCAACAACAACAACAACGATTATTATAATAGCGCAACAACAGCAACAGCAACAGCTATGGGATCCATCAACTTTGTAGGCCTGCCATTCCCATTTAACTTAATTAACTGAATCAACCGCATAGAATCCTGGCAAAACGTCCAGCTTGAAACTATCAATCAACTCCTCAAAATTCCTATTTTTTCCGAGAAACAACTCGGCCTACAATTAAAGTCATTGTTCAACAATTTTTATAGTCGTTTATAGTAATTTACTTACTCAATTACTTATGCGAGGCGAGTGTCACTTGTTTGTATGCGCACTTGTTACAGCGCCCCTTCAAGCTCTCGCTACTCAGAGGCGCTCCCGACTGCAGAGCGGACACTGCAGCGGAATTTCACGCCGAAGTGCTGAGCAATTGCTAGTGAAGGACTTGCCCAAGGTCCCTACGCGGCGACTTGAGGTGGATTCGAACCTGTAACCTTTCGCTGCAAGGCAACGAACGTACCAGCTATACCACCGCACCCGCGTGTCAGGACCACGTACGACGAATACATCTACCCGTTTTGTTAGTGTGCCACTGAATGTGCCACTTAGCTATAATAATACAGTGAAATGGAACAATCTGTCCTATCTGACTTACTAAATTCTGTGTCTAATCTATTCTAATCCGTTCTAATCCAATTCAATTCATATTAATCTAATCTAATCTAATCTAATCTAATCGAGCCTAATCTAATCTTATCTTACCTAATCTAATATTATAGTCTATTGGCCACAAGTGAGGTGGTCAATGAAGGCGGAAGAGGAAGAGGAATCGGAAGAGATTACTTCTATGTATAGGCTAATCTGACCTAATCTAATCTAATCTAATCTAATCTAATGTAGTCTAGTCTAGTGTAATCTGAAATCTATTGGCTTCTATAGCGCCGTTATAATAATTACAAAGACATTAATCGAGTGAATAATTCAGAACATACCAAAACACAAATCGCCCTGCATAGTTATTATAGTGCAGTAGGCTACTTATCGTTTAATATCTAAACATCTACATGTAGGCCTATATGGCGCCTTTCGCAGAACAGGCTGCTCAAAGGTAAGCTTAATCTTAGCGAAGATAAAAATGTCTTAAGGGGTTGGAGATTTTGAAGGAGCCATGATTTTAACCAGGGCTGTTACAGTACTTGTAAATTTTGAGGTTTTGAGATGAGTAGGTCACACGTATACGGCCGAAAATCGACTTCTTCTGAGGAAATTTTCTGACGACCATTTTTAGTTTCCTTTAGTCATCGCATTTTCTGGTTGAACTTTTTACTTTTTTAGTTTAATTTTATTACCGTAACTCTGCGTTAGGTAATGCCCATTGCCTAGACGATGTATACCACCGTATGTCCTCGTTTCTGGAACCAATTAGGCCTATACACCTTGCAAACAATTCAGTGTGTGTACATGTACATGTGCACGCTGTGTACCCACGTATACCCTCATGTATAATAATTATACAATATACATATATTATTATATAGCCCTGATTTTAACCCGAGCGGAAAAGGCCATTCCAGGCACATCAAATGCCTGGCACCAGCGTCAGACAGTCAGAACAGATCTTGTCAAAGGCTGTCGTAGAGGAAAATTTACGCAGTCCCGATCTTACAAACGGACTCTGCGCGTATAAAAATTAAACGCATTAGAGAAGAATTATTATTGTCTAACTCAGGATATTTGTTGGAAACTGGTGTGGCAATCTAAGGACACAGAACTACGAACCATGGAGGTAAGATATTGATAGAAGGGAAGAGGCAGTAGTGTTGAAATTGCCTGCTTATCCTACATGACTATAATTATTATATAGTCGCACACTGCATTAGTCCTCTTACTCAGAAAAGCCCATTTAAATCCAATTTGACATAGTCAAAAATTTACGAAATTTTTCCGGAAACGGCGATACCCGTATCAACATTTTTTCAAACATTCTACCTCACTTGAACATCGTCATCTTTAACCAGCCTATGATGGAGATGCTAGGCATCGAAAGTCCGTTGGAATTTCTTCGTTTGAACACACGATAATGAAGAAATTTTCGAAAAAATTTCGAAAAATTACCGTTTCGTATTTTGCAGAAATCAGTCAATGTTATCGCAATATTCTAGCTTATTTTGTTCTAGTCGCAGACTGCATTAGTCCCCTGATAAACTCCGTCCATGACCCCACCTCAACCGATCTCCACCGGTACGTACGCCACCCGTGAAATTTGGTTTTTCCGGAAAATTTCAAAATACATCCATGCAAACAAACAAACAGATGGACAAACGTTCAGAAATCAAATATAGATTATTGCTAACTTATGGTAACTAGGGCTAGCTTATGGGGAGGGGTACTCTTCCTCTATAATCACCACAGGTAAAAGACGTCATTTATTATACCACAATATAAAAAATTAGTCTAGTCCCAGCTTCCCAGGTTTATTCCAGGTCGGAGGCCTCACGTGGTTTTTACTGAGACCCGTTGGGGTAAGGAAAAATTGTGGTTATAATTATATGAAGGAAAGTTTGCTGGAGACAATGATGATAATACTCTTATAAGTAGCTAGTTTCATTACAATAATGATAACCTCAACCAAAGACATTCTGACAGTTATGCAGTTTCATTAAGTCTGTGCAAATGCACTAATGTCTCGGAGCAAAGATACCATTAAATACAATCATACAGAGACAGAGATGCAGATAGTTGGGTCTATTTACAGTGGTTGATACTCAATAATTTATTTATTTTATTTATTTATTTCAGAAATTTATATAGCGCCTCTTCAAGGTAGGCTACTCAGAAGCGCTCCCGGCCCAGCCACGGCTAAATAAAACAGTTTTTAGGTTCTTAAGGAATAATGTGCATTATACATGTCATGTGTAAGTGTCATTAGTATTATAGTTGGTTTTCTTAGCGTAGAATTGTTCAAATTGGGCGTACAAGCAAAAGATAGACATATTTGGAATCAGGAAACAAAGCTGATGAAAACCTGATACAGCAACATCCCGAGAAATGAAAAAAATAATCGACTTTTTCGGCTCAGAGGTTACTCTAGCTTAGGCTAACTCAAACAATTTTGAGGAAGAATCCCACTCGACCACTTCTGAATTTGCTGAAAATTTAACCACACGTTCCAAGATGCATTGGAAATAAAACTTCCAAATATCATTGAAACACTTTAAATACTTTCCAAGATATCATAACTTCCGTGACTCCCCCACCCTACTAAATACATATTGCAAAACTTCGAGACATCCACTTGTTAAAGCTAAATATCTCTAGAGCTGTTATATCTATTTATATCGTCTTTATTGTTACATGTACAACTTCTTTCGCAGATTCCAAAAATATAATTATTATTTTTGTGTGTCTTGTATTTGCAGCTATATTAAGTGTCAAATGTGACTTCAGATTAATGTTATGTCCAGATTCTGCAATATTCAGTGATAAGCTTATAAGCATCTCCATAGACACCAGACACTATGCATTAAAATTGTAATTGTATAGGCCTACACTGTATATGTGATGGCAATTGCTGGAAACAGTTTATTCTTTAGCCTACTAGTTCACAAATGCTGGACATAGGATTCAAATATAACAAATCTGACAAGATGTCGTGACGTACCCTCGTCCCATGCGAAGGCAGCATCACGAAGTTCAAAACTCGAAGAATAGAGGATGAGTTTTACCTAATTTTAATTACTACAACTACACAGCAGTTATCAATAATGGATGACAATTGAATCAATATATAATTAAAGCGTCTTTCTCAGCCGTTTGTAATGGCTGCTGATGGTTTCACACTCGACCAGTGTTTAATCTAGACGTCTCTGGGGGGGGAAAGTTCCCCCCCCAGGATTGACATTTCCCCCCCCAGAAAAATTTGACGAAATGATATTGGTTTTTAGTTACTGTTTTCATTATTGTTTACATGAAGTGTTTATAATATACCGTGATATTATTTATTATTATATGATTATACATGACATTATTTACTACTATAATATATGATACTATCATGTTAAGATGACACCTTAAAATCCTGCCATTGCAATGTGGAAATTCAAAAAGTTTCTAATTGGTCACTGAAAAAGTACAGCTGACACCTTAAAATGCTGCCATTTTCAATGTGGAAATTCAAAAAGGTTCTAATAGGTCACTGATAAAGTAAAGCTATTTTGTAAAGACGACACCTTAAAATGTTGCCATTGCAATGTGGAAATTCAAAAAGTTTCTAATGGACCACTGAAAAAGTACAGATATTTTGTCAAGATGACCTCTTAAAATGCTGCCATTGCAATGTTGAAATTCAAAAAGTTTCTAATGGACCACTGAAAAAGTACAGCTATTTTGTCAAGATGACCTCTTAAAATGCTGCCATTGCAATGTTGAAATTCAAAAAGTTTCTAATGGACCACTGAAAAAGTACAGCTATTTTGTCAAGATGACCTCTTAAAATGCTGCCATTGCAATGTTGAAGTTCAAAAAGTTTCTAATTGGTCACTGAAAAAGTACAGCTGACACCTTAAAATGCTGCCATTTTCAATGTGGAAATTCAAAAAGGTTCTAATAGGTCACTGATAAAGTAAAGCTATTTTGTAAAGACGACACCTTAAAATGTTGCCATTGCAATTTGGAAATTCAAAAAGTTTCTAATGGACCACTGAAAAAGTACAGATATTTTGTCAAGATGACCTCTTAAAATGCTGCCATTGCAATGTTGAAATTCAAAAAGTTTCTAATGGACCACTGAAAAAGTACAGCTATTTTGTCAAGATGACCTCTTAAAATGCTGCCATTGCAATGTTGAAATTCAAAAAGTTTCTAATGGACCACTGAAAAAGTACAGCTATTTTGTCAAGATGACCTCTTAAAATGCTGCCATTGCAATGTTGAAATTCAAAAAGTTTCTAATGGACCACTGAAAAAGTACAGCTATTTTGTCAAGATGACCTCTTAAAATGCTGCCATTGCAATGTTGAAATTCAAAAAGTTTCTAATGGACCACTGAAAAAGTACAGCTATTTTGTTAAGACGACACCTTAAAATGCTGCCATTGTAATGTGGAAATTCAAAAAGTTTCTAATGGGTCACAGAAAAGTACAACTATTTTGTCAAGATGACCTCTTAGAATGCTGCCATTGTAATGTGGAAATTCAAAAAGTTTCTAATGGGTCACTGAAAAAGCACAGCCATTTTGTTAAGATGACGCCTTAAAATGCTGGCATTGCAATGTTGAAATTCAAAAAGTTTCTGATGGGGCACTAAAAAAGTACAGCTATTTTTGTTAAAATGACACCTTAAAATGCAGCTATTGCAATGTGGAAATTCAAAAAGTTTCTAATGGGTTACTGAAAAAGCACAGCTATTTTGTTAAGACGACACCTTAAAATGCTGCCATTGCAATGTGGAAATTCAAAAAGTTTCTGATGAAACACTGAAAAAGTACAGCTATTTTTGTTAAAATGACACCTTAAAATGCTGCCATTGCAATGTTTAAGTTCAAAAAGTTTCTGATGGGGAGGGGCGCATCACTTCCCCATACCCCTCCGCCTCCGCCTCCCAGTCTCTGCGCTACGCGCATCACGAGCGTCCTTCGGACGCTCAATTGTCTCCCCCCCCAGAAACCTCAATTTCCCCCCCCCAGCGGAAGGGGACTAGATTAAACACTGACACTCGACCATCCAGATCTTCAGTTACCAGTGAGAGAGAGAGCGCCCGTTTTCGCTTGTTACATGTTTGATGACGCTGCCATATTAAAGATCAGTGTCGCCCTCCTCCTTTATCCAGGCTTGGGACTGGCACTCGCAGAGAACAAACAGGGCCATCGGTGTTCTGCCAGTGACGAATTCCCGCAGCAGGCGTCATTTGAAGACGTCACCGTTGTGTTGTTGACGGAACCGAAGAAGACCAGATGTCGCTGCCTGGCCTTGTGGAAGTTGTGGGGCGACCGCAACACAAGGGTCACAGAAAAATATATTCCCTAAACAGAAAAAAAAAATTGTATTGCATTTCTGATAGACAATAGGTCAATTGACGCATTTCCTTTGTAATATCAGTACGAAAATTGTCAATCCAATGTGATCACTTCAATGCAAATGAAACACAGCCAAGTTATTCTTATAACAGTTAAAGTTAATGCAATATTTCTTTATCCCAATCAAGTGAAACTATTAACAATCTTTGGTGGCTTATCAAACTGCATACTGTTAAATAAAATGAAGTGCTAACATTCTGAGAAATATAAAAAATCGACTTTAGCACTCAGTACACTGATTCCTGCAGGCTTGTAATCTCTTCTTACAGAACTTTCCAATCTTGAAATCATAGATGTAAAAAACGTTTTTTTCCGTTTTTTATTCTCTCCCAAAAAACGTCGTTTTTTTTCGTTTTTTATTTTTTCCATCGTTTTTTATCGTTTTTTATTTTTTCTTTAACTTTATTTATTCGTTTACTTTCTGTTATTATTTTCCTTAATTTTAATTTTTTCTGATATTTCTTATGTTTTCCGCCAACTCTCAAGAATTCAGCTAACTAAAGTCATTATTTCACCGTTTAACATCATCATTTAAGAGATAGCCTGCGTGTAGTAGGTTCCTAATCAATGTTTTCAAGGTTAAAACGCGGTTTTAGATGTAGCAAAGTCAAATTATTAACCGTTTCCGTTTTTTATCGTTTTTTTGTCGTTTTTTATTTTTTCGAAAAAAACGACGTTTTTTTCCGTTTTTTATTCCGTTTCCATCGTTTTTTACATCTATGCTTGAAATATTGTGAAATTTCATAATTAGACAAGTTCACATACAAATTTCTTGTGGAATTTAGCTGTTAATGTATCATTGAATAGCCCATCCTCATTCATCCAGGCTTTGGACTGGCACTGCTAACTAACATATTACTAATTATAGTTAGCAGTGGCTGAGTTAACTATTTTATTTTTATTTTTCTGATTATTTTGTATTTTTTTCATGTAAGATAATTTTGTATTTTTGTTTTGTAACATTTGTTTTGTAACAATGATACATGTATAATTATCTAGGCCTACTCTTTGCCATCTGAGTTGGATTAATGACAATTGAACTCATTTAGACTCAAAGCTGTGCATAGAAGACTAACTTTCAAACATTTAAACCTCCTAGTTGTGCATCCTTTCTTACATGCACAATGTATCAATTCGCAAATTTTGTTTGCTTCTGGAAGCATTCCCCACAAAGGAGTCCAGCTATTACTGTCTTTTGCCCATCCCATTGACCAGGGTTGTGCAACTGAGGTTGCTTACTTAGGCAATGACCCCAACAGTGGACTCCTTGAAGAACAGTTCTTTTGACATGCTGAATAAAAGCATCAGATGTAGAAGGTAATGATTCGAGTGCCCGTGATTTCTTGGTAAAGAGTTGTTTACGTGCTGTATTAAGGTCAGTGCAATCACTAGTTCTGTCATACATGATTATGACAAACCGTTCTAAAACTGCTAAAGTTGCCTCATCAATATCACTTGTCACTTCACATAGATTTAGAAATGCTTCAGTAACCACTGGGCATGAATTCCAGGCTTCCCAGGCTGTTTTTTTGCCTTTACTGGCAAAACTTGATACTGTATCACATCCTGTAAAACAATGGAATACTGGCATTGCTTTACACTTATCAGGACCAAGGGAATTTGGGCAAATCATGAACTGCAATCAGGCGACTACTCTTTCCAGTGCCAAAATGGATCCAAAATTCATCTATTTGTAAATTCTGGAAGTATGCAAGTGCCAGAACGACAACATCAGTATCAACTGTTCTTATTGCAATTTTTTTAGAACCAGTTTGGGCAGCATGTAGACAGTGAAGGATCAGGCGAGTGTCAGCTTCTTCATGAGTGCATGGATCAATTGTACTTATGTCAGGAATTGTGCTGCTGCATCTAACATGAGCATCATAAGTTACAAAAATTAACTTATCTGGGACATTTACACTGATCATAACATCAGCAAGAAAATGAAATAGTTCAGTTTTGTTGTCATCGACTCGCAAGAACTCTGCCCAATTTCTAGGAATTTTAGTATTTGCTGCAACCCGTGTTCGTGTTCCCGTGCCTCTACTTTCTCTAGTTGTTGATTTCAAGCTGTCTGATAAATAAACATCAAAAACAATGTCCAGCCTCTGAACACTGTTCAGGTAAGATTGCATAATAATATGGAACAAACAGCTTTGTACCATACTCTTCGAATGTTTTACAAACTCCTGGACGAATCATATGAACAATGGCAGCTCCATCCAAAACATAGGTATCAATATGGAGATTTTCTAGGTCTTGAGTACTTTCTGAAACAGATTTGAAGCAGGCTAACAAGTCAGATTTTGTACCAAATCTTAATTTTCCATGATCTGAAATGGATGGTGGATAGGACTGATTCTCATGCTTAAAGAACTCATCCAAATCTCCATTTCTAGATTGACATGCAATGTAAAGTCTTGAAAACAGTTCACAGTCTGTTTTAAGTTCTCTGACTTTCAAGCTTTTTGAATCTCGTTTCTTTGATAATGGTTTAAAAGAAAACAGTGGCAACTTATTTCTAGGAAGAGATGTAAGAAGAGAGATAGAACCTTGAAGTCTGTCTTTAAAGAATTTCTTAAACTGGACACTGCCCATTTCGGTGTCCGGACAATTCGTCCCCGGACAATTCGTCCCGGACAATTCGTCCCGGACAATTCGTCCCGGACAATTCGTCCCCGGACAATTCGGACCGGACAATTCGGACCCGGACAATTCGGACCGGACAATTCAGACCCGGACAATTCGGACCTACTTTAGCCTCAGTCTATGCGTGACTCGTCCATTCTGGAGTAGGCCAACCTATTGCTTTCCAAATATACCTTTAATGTCATAGCCAAGTGAGGTAACGTGTTATATTATGTTTAGGCCTACATTTGCTTTGAGAACAATGAAATAATTTTCAATTTCGAATTGAATTTTAATGCGCAGCAGTATCTCCGGTCGACATCTGTATACGGTAATGGTGTCCGGGACGAATTGTCCGGGGACGAATTGTCCGGGACGAATTGTCCGGGGACGAATTGTCCGGGACGAATTGTCCGGGACGAATTGTCCGGGGACGAATTGTCCGGGACGAATTGTCCGGGACGAATTGTCCGGGGACGAATTGTCCGGGAACCCCTATTTCATAGGCTGTCTTAACAGATGTGTGAACAGCAATGTCTGCCAGTGCATGACTGTCTAATGACATAAGGTCATCTGCTAGTGTCTGAACAAAAGGATTATTATCTTCAAAGGCCTTTAGGAGTTTTGTCACATCTTCTTTAAACCGTTTTTGGCAAGCCGGTTTCTGTTCATGATGTTCAGTATCATCAAACCTACTGTTCCTACTATCTTCGAATTCATGCAAAATTCTCATTATTTCTGGTCCGGCAATAATCCAGCGAGTGAGCGTTGCCTCATTTTCAATAAATGCCAATTGCACCACCATCACCTTTAATCATGGCATTCAACTGCTCATGTGCTTGATCAATGGAAATGGAGGAGAATTTTCTATGTGATTTCGAAACTGTGAAGTTTCCAGCTGCAAATTCACTTGCGATGTCTGGATGTGTGTGTGCATTGCACAGCATGTCTCGAACATGTACAGACATCCAGCGTGCATAGTTGGTCTGGTCGAGCGCAAAAAACCATGGAGCTAATTTCTGTATGGAATCAACGTACAGATCAAAATTGCGTTCTCGCAGCGATCGTACAAATGTGAGAACCAATAGCTCTACTTCTAAAACCGTATTCCAATATTTAAATTGCACAGAAGAATTTTCCTGTTGTTTACGCCATTCCTCAAATGACATGAGATCATCGTTTGGCACGTCTTCACAGAAATTTCAGTATGCTCGCCTAAGAGAAATATACAGAGCTGCAGCTGTAACTGTATGGGCATAGCGTGTACGTTTTACGAGTGATGCGTGAATGAAAGCTTCCGCAACACCAGCAGTAACTACACCACCTTGTACTAACCATTGAACCCATCCCGATCCCTCTAACCAGTGACCTAACATTCTCAACGAAGCCATCTCAATGTGTAGTCCACCCATCATTACCACAAATTTGTCTTCCCCAAAACCCTCCGGCCAATGCCATTGAATTTGCTTAGCTAAAGCAAACAGAGGCTTGTCAAAAGTTATGATAGGGCACTGACTTGGATTTAAATGTTTGGTGGCAACTTCAACAATAGACAAACAATGACGAATGATGGCTACTTCATGAGCAGCATATTTGAACAGAGGCAGCATAGCAAAATTTGACAATGGATGGTTTACAGGAACAGATTTGTCAGCATGGTAGCCTGCCCAAGTAACATTCACAGGTTCAATATCATTCTCTATGCAGTCTGTGACTTTGCCCAACCAACTATATTCTGCTGATGAATTATATTTTATCAATGGGTTCACTTAGGCTTAGTGAAAAATGTGTCTGTGGAATTACTGGATCTGTGTTTGGTAAAAAAACATGGTGGGACCTGTGTGTATGAATTAGGCAAAACAATGCCAGACACGTCATCTGATGCACCTTGTAAATTGACATACTGAAAAGCTCGATCAACGCCATTTAATTCTGAACTTGGAAACTGCATTAATGAAACTGCAGTTCCATGAAATGATGATTGAGCCGTGTTTGAACTCAAGTTGTGATCAATATTGTCCCCTGCTGCAACCGTAAACACACCTTGATGAAGAGAAGGAGGGCAGACTAATTGATCAGCATTGTACTGATTACAAATGCTATTTGCAACTTCATTTGAAATCTGGAGCACTCTAGAATATGAAATGGAAAGACCAAGCTTATGACATTTGTCAACTACAGTCTTTTTACGTGTAGATGCATGTAGCATCATACCAAGGTATATAGGCATAGGAGTTTCTTGGCTAAAGGGTGTCTTAATACAGGAGCTCGGTGTTGTACATCAGTTGATGTTGTACGTGGTCTTTTCACGGCATTGAAAATTATTAGCTGCGATATTGATAATGCAGCTTGGTTGTCAACAGATTCAAAATTACCAGGACCTTCCAGTAGCATATTCACTAGAGTAAGCAAAATTTGTGGAACAGATTTTTCTTGGCTTTTTGATTCAAAAGATCCATTGAAGGTAAATTTAGATGAAAACATTTCATTTCGGACCAATTTTGCAGTAGGCCTATGCATGAGATGAACTGCATCCACATCAGAATTCTGTTTGATTTGCTCCAGAGCTATCCCTAAATTTTCACGGAAAGTTAAAAAGATGATTCCATGATTCACAGCAGACAGGTCTGGAACGTTCTATAATAAACGGTCCTTGAGACGAGTAGCATTAGGCTTACTTGTCGTGAAAACACCAAGTCGCTGCAGTTGCTCTGCATAAAGTTGTCCAAGTTCAGCTAGTTTGAATACAGGAGGTGAAATGTTATTGGCTCTAGCTTCTTCCAAATATGCAATAATTTCAGCTAATGCGATTGATTCTGCATCTAACCCAGTTATGCAATTTACACTCTCGGTTTCGCATGGCATTGACAGTGAACGTGCTGCTTTACGATATAAATCAAGTAAGCATAGAGGGTGGTATTTAGCTTCAATTGCAATCATATCGCCACATGACAACTTTGCCAGCAACAAGCTATCTTTAAGTAGATTTGCACAAGAGCGAACTTTCGCATCAACATCAAAAGTCATGACTTGTCTGAGGCAATCTCGACCCGCTCTGTCACAAAAGAAGCACACCGATTGCACTGGTTATTGCAAGTGCACAGTAGACGAACGCATTAAACGTGGCATTTTAGCGCTTGTCTCACCCTGCAAATCTACTTGATCTTCAATTGATTCAATTGGAAGCATATGACTCACATTCCTGCGCTTACGAAGGCGATCAAGTGTACCTGGATGCAACATATTCCTGCACTGTTTATGCCAGGAGGCATTACGTCTCAGGCAAGTATTTGCAATGCCATCACCCTCATCCCAAGCGGTTACAAAAAGACCAGGTGGCAATTCGCCTATTTCAGAGAAACATACAACATCTTTTTCGAGGCTGGCATGCCCAACGCCAACGTCGTCCCGTTTAGAATTAGCGGGACAAATGGTTTTCACCCTGTCAAGCAATTTCTGGCGAAACATGCACTTACTCCAATCAAAAGAACTCACCGCACAGAGTTCAATTACTGACACAATTCGATACAATGTTATTGTGTTAACGAAGGTAAGTAAATTTAATAACAACAGAGCTAATCCAGCAATTTACTCACGAAATTGTGATTATTACATTATTTTCATGAACGACAGCATACGCGTAACTAGAAAACAAGCTGGTAACCATGTCAACGTACTGCACGCAAAAGCACGCAACGTTGTGCCGCAATTAGCCCAATAGTGCACAACTTAGCCCAAATGACGGCGCTATGGTCTTAAAATAATAATGAAATAATCTTTTCTTTAATTGAGCGCCTGCAAACGCACTGCGCTTTACATTTACAAGTTATGCAGTAATCTTAATTAAACTTAACTACTAACTGAACAGACAGCTTTGCAATCATACTTCTACAAAAGTTACTAAATTTCATTATTTACAAATATATTCATGGGCATTGCTATATCAGGTTAATTTTTAAATTTATTAACCTTTAAAATTGGAAAGTTTGTTGCTTGTACGTATAGTTTGAACAATCCAGGAGCTTTCTGACTTTTATTGCCTGCACTATTAAGGGTATCGTATGGATAGCATTGTTTCCGTTTGCGGATGCAGTTACGTGGCGCCGCGTGGCGAATGTGTCAAAAACTGTTGTTGTCGTTCGCCCAGTAGGCCAGTCAAAAATACGGGAAATTGAACATGGACATAGAGGTTTTTTATGAAAAACCTTTTTTTGCAGAATATTGTTCGGAAACACCTTCCTAACCTACAATAAAAACCCTAATGGATTCAAACATGGGGAAATATGTTAAAATCGTTAAAGATTGTGACACTAATCACGGCCGCTTCGAAGCTGTTTTGCTAATGGGCGTGGCCTAAAATACGGGATTGAGATCGACCATTACCACACTTTCCGAGTAAACAATATTTATTGTGCACCGTTTCGACAAGCATTTTGGCAAATTGCGCGAGTTGTTAGTTGATGGAAGAAATTAAGCGCTATTTTGAATACTTATTGTCAATTAGCGGTCTAAACGCCATTCTAACCAGCCCGTTCTACTCGATCGTGACGGATCGTCCTTCCGTCTTTCTCGACCCTCCGGCTTGCATTTACCTAAATCCAACTAGGGACAGCGTCGCAAAATCATCTTTCAATGGCTCATTTAACTTCAACTTCTTATACAACTTCTAATGTTACTGCCATTATGCTATAATTCAGCATCATACAGTAATTCAGTACTTTTCATGTTTTCATCATTCGTCAAATTTCTAGTTGTTTTATAACATTGTTTATGAACTGCTGTACGTATTGGGTTTAGGGTAAAATTAATACAAGTCACTGTTCATTTCAAGTTCACCTCTTGCACCATTCTGAGGCTCCACTATCCCTGACTGTAAATGGCTGCTTCAATTGCATCTGACTGACATCAACTTCTCTTCAGCAAAAACACTGCTGACATCCGGTGGAGTATCGGACCCTCATCTCTTTTGCAGTGACTGGTCTCATTAACTACTGCTCTCATCAGCTCCATCATCACATCTTGTGGGGCATGGTGGTGTAGGGGTATGTTTGGTGCCTTGGAGCCGGAAAGTTGTGGGTTCAAATCCACCTCCAGTTGACGCCACGTCATTCACATGCGCAATTGTTCATGTGCTTCAACATGAAACTCTCTGTGCACACTGTAGTCAGGAACGCCTCTGAGTGGTGTCTTGAAGAGGCACTATAACAAGTGCTCATGCATACATAATTTTCATTGCAAGCTGTCTGTTTTTGTAGTGGTTAAGATTTATATCTTCTGTCATTTGCATTCTTATGAATTGTTTCAATTGCATTGTCCACTGCAACTGGTTGCGGTCTGTCAACTGCAGTGCTAAAAGTGTGAAAAAATAAGTGCCTGGACGCCCCTTACCTTTCCCAAAAGAAGTGCCTGGACCATAGGCGGAGACCTGGGCCGAGAATTGGGGGGGACGGAAAGACGCGAGATTTTCCGAAAAATTTCTGACGACCGGCGAAATCTCGAAATCTCGGAAAAAAAACATTTTCGCCGCCCAAAAAAGTTGATGACCTTTTTTTTTTTTAGTCATCCGGCCATTCGAGGAAATTTTTCTATTTTCTCCGCCAAAAAAGTTGATGACCTTTTTTTTTTTAGTCCGGTCAAATCTTGACGAATTTTTCTATTTTTGCCGCCCCAAAAAGTCTTGACGCTCAAACATTGGGGGGGGACAAATGCATGGGCCGTCCCCCCAGCACTTTTATTGGGGGGACCGTCCCCCCTGTCCCCCCCTAGGTCTCCGCCCATGGCCTGGACGCCCCTTACCTTTCCAGTCAGTGCTGGCCAATAAGTGGCAGGACGGCGTTCAGATTTTAAAATAAGTGCATGGACGCCGTCCATGACCGTCCAGGCACACTTTAAGCCCTGGTCAACTGGATTGTTTCAATAAAGAATATTAGTTTTATACATTAATTACATACATTAGGGCGCCAATGAAAATTGAAGTTTGCCTTTTGTAATGTCCCATCCCTGCATTTGTTCCCTTGGTTAATAATAACAAGGAGGTAAACTTTGAATATAAACCTACAGGTGAATTTAATATTAGACATTCTTATTATTATATATCTCTTGGTGCAAAACCACCGACATAATTATTGTTTAATTACACACTACAACTACTGTGACTGAAATTCAGACCATAGCAGAATCAGCTGATGTAATTATGTAGTAAAATCAAAGACCTTATAGTCTACGACTATGGTAAAATGACATCGTTGATTGAAATGAACACATGTGATCTGAAGAAACTCTTTTCTTCCATCAGTCAGGACAACAGCCTCTAAACTGAAAGTTTTTTGCAGATTGATCAAACACCGTTATTGTTTCTCACTATCATCATCAACAACAACCATGGGCTCAGTGTCCATAGATGTCTGCTGCCTCTTCACAATCATCATCATCATCAGTCCTTCAGGTGCAGTTCTGCTCATCAGGCAATGCAGCTCGTACAATCTAATTTTGACCCTCATGCTGCATCCCAAGGGCGGATACAGAAATTTTCGAAGGGGGGGCCAAAGTCCTATGGAACTACTTTTGGGGGGCCACGTCTACTTTTCGAGCAAAATAGCTGGTCAAAAAAAAGAAATTTTTGAAATGGGGGGCCATGGCCGGATTGGCCCCCCCCTGGATCCGCCCCTGCTGCATCCACTTGTTTTCCAGATCTTCTCCAATCTTCCAAATGCTGCGGTTGCAAGCTTTTCCAATTCTCTTCCTTATTTCTTCGTCACAGCTACTATCCGCTCTGATTGAGCTTCCGAGGTAGCAGACGCTCAGTCATTGCGGATAGTAGCCGTAATGGAAGTGTTAAAATATCTTCTTCAATATTTGAACATTTCATTATGATGTTTTGCAGTGTTTGTTACAAAGTTTATCAATTACATGAATTAGAAAACTTGCCAAGTTGCCATGACATGAATATTGTTGAGGTGAAATGTTAACATAATGCTGATTGACAACAGTAGCAGCTGTCCTGTTAAGAAAATTATAAACAACAAAACTAAAATACCACTGGCCTGGCAAAGGATTTCCTAACAATTTTTACCGTGTGTAATAAGCACCATTCAAGTACGTATCCAATGTCGACAAGCATTTTTCAGTGCTACCAATATCTAAATTACAAGATAATTACAGAAATTCTCGCTTTGTCCTGCACGTTACAGTTTCTCTGTGCAGTTCCAAACAAGTTCCAGAAAACATACAATTATGAATGGTAACATAAGTTGCGTTCCATGTACATCTAATTCCCACGAAACTGATCTCTCAGCTCCTGATAACAGTTAAATGATGCTAACAACATGCATAAAAGGAGCCAAAGCTTAGCTGTTTGTTAAAAATTGGCTTCCTTCACCAGTTTCTCTAGATGCTCGTTAAGAAGGTGTATACTCCATTTTCAACAACTGTGTATACCAATGTTTTTATCTAAAATATTGGTAGCTCACATACTGGATCCACTACACTTGACTACATGCTTCCATCAAGGTTTCCTGAAGATGCTATTTCCACCACAAATGAGTTCAACTTTTGAAACTGCAGACACTCGATGTGGATAATGTTTCATCGTGCACAATCAATCTTATTTCCACAAAACGAACGACTGTGGAAGCTGAGTAGTTCAGACAAACTTATTGAACAATTGGAAATTGGAGCTTCATGTCGGCACGTCTATTTTCTTAATATATAAATAATTCTAGCGACAATTTTCATGCAAGAAAAATTTCCCTTCATCTTACAAAGTCCTGCTGCTCTTTTGTGCGACACTTGGATTAAAGACTGCAATCACTTAAAATCCTGGCATCATTCCTTTCTTGCAGAGACAGAATGCAAAAATTCATAGTGTTTTTATCCCAAAGTATGAAGAAAATTAATCGTGAAGTATGTAGTTGTTTCAAGGTAAACTGAAAAGAAAATACAGCAAAATGCAAATAATTTTTACACCTCTTTTGTTTATGATCAACTTGGACAAGCATAACTGATGATTATGAAGATGATGACCAATGCTGATGTGTGAAATTTACTGGAGGATGGGTGAAATGCATAATTGCAATCTGCATACATATTATTCAAAACATGTTGCGTCCAAAAATCTCGTCCTGTTGCGTTAATTTTAGCTATGCTGCTTGTACGAAATTTAAATATAGTGTAACATTAACGAACATACTCTCCAGACGCGGTCAACGTTGTTATTGATGCCTATAATTTATGAAGTATGGTGTATACTGACATGACCGCACATAATAATTATAGCCTACAGTCAAAAGGTCAACCGACATAAATACATGAAGTTTAATTTTCGTCTGAGCAATAAATAGACAGCGCTCAGACAATATATAATCATCCAAATCATCTATCTCTTACATTAGGATCCAAATTTAGCCAAAATTATTCGATCAACTAGGCTTTACAACAGAAAAATTGTATTTTCCGGTATTTCTTCCAATGTAAACAAACCCGTCAACTGCCGGTCGTCTGCGCTCTTAGTAAATTCGAAATTTTCACTATTTCCCCATGTCGGAAATTATTAGGGTTTCTACCACATATTCTCTACCCTATTTAGAAACTTTTCGTGTAAAAATTTGCTTTTCATAAAAAACTTCCACGTTTAGAACTTAATTAACTGGCCTACAGAGCGCGACGTCCAAAATCCGAAGCATTTTAGCGATGGAGCCGTGGTCATCGCCCCCAGGCAGGCGACATGCAGCAAACACATGCAGATGGTCATCTATAAAATATGCCAGTTATAGATATATAGGCATATAAATATGTCGACTTTTATATAGTGTTCGATAGTCCCTGCGTTTTACAAGTTACAATGCACAATGCTAAATTATTGTTATTCATACATCTTGCGTGCCGTCATCTGGCGAAAGCACCAGAAACCTTTTAAAATGCATCGGCCTAATATCTCTTGCCAAGAGCGCAACTAATAATAATAATAATATCTTTTCTCTAATTAAACGCCTGCAAGACGCACTGCGCTTTACATTTACATGTTATGCAGTAATCTTAATTAAATTAACTATCAACTATATATATATATAACTGAACAGACAGCTTTGTAATTACACGGCGCCAATGGCAGCCTACAAAGTAAATCCGCCCAAGGGGGCTCGAACTCACTACCTCTCGCACTCTTGGCCAGCCTGTTAATCACTACTGTACCGCCCCCCCCCCCCTGCACAAACGCCAGCGCATTTAGCAATCCAGCCACTACCGTCGCACTCCAAACAGACGATACCATACACACGTGTGTGCACACAGATACATAGGCACGTACATATAGCCTAATATGCATGCACGCATATATAGCCTACATAATCATGTACATTTCATGCAGTTTCTCTGAATAAAATGCATTACCGCTGGACCAATATCTCGGAGTATATATGCATACATATACACACGCACGCATATATATATATACATATATATATATATATATATATATATATATATATATATATATATATAATATGCATACATATACACACCAATATACACATACACACATATTTATACATGCTAGGACTATAATTCACAATGTTTGATAATTACTCAGTGTCTCTGAACGAATAGTTGTTATTCTATTTTAGTATGCTGACCGTCATGTGGCGGTCCCTGGCGAAAGTGCCAGAATTAGTGCAATCGTAATCGTAATCGTGAACTCAGAATTTCTAAAGTGCCACTCGAAAGTCATGCGCGGGGTACCAGCTTATTCACGAGCGCTGCGTTGAGTTAGAAAGGTTGTCCGTGAGAGTCCGGGTCGACTTGCGTGCGTATACATATCGCAACTGCATTTAGGCCTAACACTGGAGTCAATGACACCTAGCGGTGGTGAAAGATCTCACCCTCAGGGTCGAAGCCATAACACAGCCGCTATATAAATATGCGATTACATTTTACATTTACATTTACCTATGATATTTTATTATAGGTTCGTGTATAATAATAATAATATAATATTTTCTTTTAATGATTCAATCTGACACACTGCAGAATGACTATAAGTAGGCCTACAAGTTATACGAAATACGGCCCAAGGGCATTAATTTATTAAAGTTTCTGTTAGCTGCCATTGACGCTTTGCTGTTGTGTTGCTTGACTCGAGTTCTGCTAAAAATAAAGATAGCCCCTTCTGCTTCTGGCTTGGCCGAACAAGGAGTGATTAGGCCATTAGGCCAGTACTTAGGCCATTAGTGTTCAGTTACCGAACCCACTGCTGTAAAGCCGACCTGCGTGTCGGTCGCGTGGTCGACACTCAGTTTAACGAGTGTTATTCTATTATAGTATGCTGACCGTCATGTGTAGGCCTAGTAATCGTTTGCAGCCGTGCAAGTAGCTGCGCTATAACATTTTGAAGATAGAGTTGGCACATGACGGACCTAGCTGGCCAATCAGCTGCGTTTGTTTTGTTTTGAGTGGGAGCGACGCAAAAATAAAGGAGCGACGAATAACACGTGCTTAAATTTTTAGTGAGTCGCAATTCGACGAAGAAGTCTTGGGTTTGTCTGACGGTGCAACGAGACGACGAAATTCTACCTACTACTTCTGCCGAAACGGTGAATTCGTAATTCGTAATATTTTAAGTTAAGCCATAAGTAAAAATAGCACCTATCATTATTGCGTAGGATATTGAAATAATGTATTCAGGCCATGGTAGCCTATGCCGTATTGTTCATAATAATATGGCTTCTGCCTGTTAGCTAATTAATTATTATTGGCATTCGCTTTAAAGCTAATTCTATTTTAATTTGTCCAGACAGCCGACCTTTGTAGTTCTATAGGCTTGTGTGCTCATTCGACCTTGGCACTGTGTAGAGATGAAAAAATGTCATCTTCTTGTCTAGACACGAAGTCACATGTCCTAATAAACTCTGTCATAATCTCATCACTGATAGCTTAGTCTCTAAGGAGTTGACCGTGCAATGGACAATATTATCGTCCCACCAACAGTTCCTATAGATTATCATCGACTCGAAAAGTACAACTACGACTGCACTACGACTCGGTTTCATGAACGGTCCATAGTCGTAATTTAACTCTGACTGCATTGCATAAATTGTATGTACAGAGCTTGGACATATTACTGCACATCTCACAATTAGACCATAGATTTCTCTCCGATGCTATCGATAGTTTAATTCCGAAAGTATTTCAGTTGGATACGACCTACTCCATTAACCACCAACGTTCATCTGGTGGTACATAGGCAATGATTTTCCAAACTTTTATATTATTTGTCGGCCAGTTATAAGGCACATTGCTTAGAGGGGGCATAATAATATTCTATTCGAAATTCATTATGCAGTGAATGTCTCCCTGTTTCCCCTGTATGTTTTGTCTGTATTCGTTCTCTGCTTGTATACATTAATTATGCTTTATTTAAATAATACTAGAACTTTGCGTGTTGGTTGTTAGCAAGTCTCACGCATAAATAAAAGTATTTAAAATTGGAGGGGTGAAATTGGAGGGGTGAAATTGGGGGGTGTGAAATTGGGGGGGGGGGGTGTGAAATTGGGGGGTGAAATTGGGACGGGGAAAATGGGAAAATATAAAAATGGGTAGCGATTAAAAATTTGAAAATAAATAGCAACTAAAAATTAGAAAATGGATTCCAATTTAAAAATTAGAACATAGATAATAATTGTATGGTATCGTGTCGGTATGTAAATTGTACACTGTATTGTATGCATGTTGACGTTGTATTAACAAAAAACAGGGAGCCAGGATCTGCTTAAAATTATTTAATAATATAACGATAAATGCAATGCGACCTCTATGTGTCCGATAACTTCTATAAAACTTTGTCGAAATCATTGCCTTAAGAAGACCAGATGAACGTTGTTGGTTAATGGAGTAGGACAGCCCCATCTGAAATAAATTTCGGAATTCAACAGTGGATCGCATCGCAGAGTGATCCAAGGTCTCATTGTGCGATGATCGGTAATGTGACTAAGTACTGTACATGTAATAAAAGCATGCAGTCAGTAAATATAATTACGACTATTGGCCGTCCATGAGATTGATTTTTGTAGTCCAGTCCTAATTGTAGTTTCGAGTCGATGATAATGCATGGACTCTTGTTGGGACGATATTGTCCATTGCACGGTGAAGTCTTTAGAGACTGAGCTACCCGTCAACGAGACTATGATGGAGTTTGACATTAGGACAAGCGACTTCATACACGTCTTGACGAGAAAATGATGAGATTTCATCACTGTATGATGCCAAGGTCGAGTGCTAATGCAAGTCTGCAGAAGTAAGACAGTAGGTTGTCTGGGCGAATAAAAATCGAATTAATTAACGCCAATGCAGAATAGGTAGGATTTTAATTAAGTACTGTAGTTCCTTGCATATTAATTAGGGTGCTTTCTGTATTTCGCCTTTCTGATCTAAATATTTGTATCCACTATGTAGCGACTTTTGTAGCTGGTATTTCTTAATATAATTATATATTATAATGCAGATTGCACTTTAGTTCAGCTATAGAGGCTTCTGCAGCCTGTAAGAACCATAAAATAAGAACCATAACATAGCAATATGAATAAAAAAATATATAAGTAAAATAGCATATAAGATGTAATGCATCAAGTAAGAAGATTTTACCTTTGAGTTCTTGGGTACTGCCTAAGTTCTTGTTCTTTCAGATCTCGGAGGAGCTGATCGTGGATTGGGGGACGGTGGAAGACGGGTGGAATCTCCAACAACGATCGCCTGGATCCGTGGTCATTTCGGCATCACGACGTCTGATGGGTCGTGGACAAAAGTGGGTGATGTATATTTATCGAACCTCTTGTTCTTTCAGGTTTTCTTCTAGTTGCCTGGAACAAAAAGCGTCTGGAGCACGACCACTGGATCCCAAAGACGGTGACAGACTGGGATATGGTGGAAAATAGGTCGAGTATCCGACGCCCAACAATCCCCGACATTGTAGGTCGCGAGGTCGGATGGGTCATGGTTGGTTAGTTGATTAGTGCCCTCTTGTGATCGCCATCTTGGTAGGGATGGTGACCATACAAGGGGCGATAGGATTAGCCACCAATTTACAATGTTCTTGTTCTTTAAGTTTCTATTGTAGTGATTCAGAGCATGGAGCAGCAAAAGTCTGAAGCACACAGGACCAGCTGATCATCAGGCTGGCCTCAACCCCCATCCCCAGGCCTCACCCCTCCCAGGCCTCACCCTACCGCCCAGGCCTTGCCCTCCCCAGGCCTCCCCTCCCCCAGGCCTCACCCTCCCCCCAGACCCGCCCTCCCCCAAGTCCATATGCACTAAAAATTACAAAAATTAAAACAAAAGTAAAAATGTTAAAATGTAAAAAAGTAAATGAGCAAAAACCAAAAATGTGAAAATAAAATGTTAAATTGAATATAGCGATAACTAAAAATTAAATTTAAAAAAATGAAAATTAAAAATGAACCAAACAAAAGTCGTCCGTTCGATTGCACTCTGATCCCCATTCATTTTTTCCATTCGTTTTCCGTTCTTGTTTTTCAGGTTCTTTTATTGTAAACAATGATTGCTTTCTAATTGTTTCTGATTCTTTTATTGATTACATGTATTGTGTTGTTGTTTTAGGTTCTTTTACTGTTAATGTAACAGTGCTCTTCCTCTTCTTTTTTTAGGTTCCTTTACCATTTAACGTAACTGTTCTCGTTGATTTAGATTATTTTATTGTAAACAATGATTGCATTCTTATTGTTTCTGATTCTTTTATTGCTTACATGCATTGCGTTGTTGTTTTAGATTCTTTTACTGTTAATGTAACAGTGCTCTTCCTCTTCTTTTTTAGGTTCCTTTACTTTTAACGTAACTGTGTTCTCGTTGATTTAGATTATTTTATTGTAAACAATGATTGCATTCTTATTGTTTCTGATTCTTTTATTGCTTACATGCATTGCGTTGTTGTTTTAGATTCTTTTACTGTTAATGTAACAGTGCTCTTCCTCTTCTTTTTTTAGGTTCCTTTACTTTTAACGTAACTGTGTTCTCCTTGATTTAGATTATTTTATTGTAAACAATGATTGCATTCTTATTGTTTCTGATTCTTTTATTGCTTACATGCATTGCGTTGTTGTTTTAGATTCTTTTACTGTTAATGTAACGGTGCTCTTCCTCTTCTTTTTTTAGGTTCCTTTACTTTTAACGTAACTGTGTTCTCGTTGATTTAGATTATTTTATTGTAAACAATGATTGCATTATAATTGTTTCTGATTGCTTTATTGCTAACGTTCATTGCATTCTTATTGTCTCTGATATTGTTTCTGATTCTTTTGTTGTTAGGGTAATTGTGTTCTTGCTGATTTAGGTTCTTTTATTGTAAGCAATGATTGCATTCTAATTGTTTCTGATTCTTTTATTGCTTACATGCATTGCGTTGTTGTTTTAGATTCTTTTACTGTTAATGTAACGGTGCTCTTCCTCTTCTTTTTTTAGGTTCCTTTACTTTTAACGTAACTGTGTTCTCGTTGATTTAGATTATTTTATTGTAAACAATGATTGCATTATAATTGTTTCTGATTGCTTTATTGCTAACGTTCATTGCATTCTTATTGTCTCTGATATTGTTTCTGATTCTTTTGTTGTTAGGGTAATTGTGTTCTTGCTGATTTAGGTTCTTTTATTGTAAGCAATGATTGCATTCTAATTGTTTCTGATTCCTTTATTGTTAACGTTCATTGCATTCTTATTGTCTCTGATATTGTTTCTGATTCTTTTGTTGTTAGGGTAATTGTGTTCTTGCTGATTTAGGTTCTTTATTGTAAGCAATGATTGCATTCTAATTGTTTCTGATTCCTTTATTGTTAACGTTGATTGCATTCTTATTGTTTCTGATATTGTTTCTGATTCTTTAGTTTTTAGGGTAATTGTGTTATTGTTGTTTGACGTTCTTTTGCTAACTTCGAATGTGTTTTTCTATTTTAGGTAACTCCGCCACAGGGAACTGCAAATCTGGAGGGATTTGCAGTTCCCTGCGCCGGTCCTAAGCCCGGATAAAGGAGGAAGGCTTTTAGGTGTTTGTCGATCCCTGGCAGTGAAACAAAGACGACTGAAGCTCGATGCCAAACAGAAACGATGTCGGGATACGCCAGCTCGGATGACGCATGGGCAAACGAGGTCCGCAAATCCAGTCGTGCAGTTGGGATTGGATCGGGACCTGCTACCGAAAGAAAGTCGAGACCTGCTGGCGCTTGGGATGTTCGCACTCTCTGGTCGGCGGGAAGCTGGAGTTGCTGGAGATGTCAAGATGCTCATTCAGCGGCCAGCCACGATCTTCTGGATCCTTCTGCCCTCTTGGAATCCTCACAGGTAGCTGAGATCATCCGGATGACTTGTTAATTTACTAGTTATTGATTGTGAAATAGAATTGTCTGTTAATTGTATTTGAATTTTTGATGGATGTGATTGATGAACGACTGATTACTTGATATTGTTAATTAATTAATATTATTAATTAATTATAATTAATTAATTAATATTTATTAATTAGCGTTAATTACTCTATCCTTTAACCTCTTACCAAACATGCCAGACTCGCTCGTGCATTCATTCTTCGCTACTACCTACAGAAAACTTGGCATGGTATTTGCTGGAAGAAATTGCACCTGCTGCATGTTGTTGAGTAGTTCCATGCGTGAAGTAAACGATTTTGAAATTCGTTTGAGCATTTCTTTGGCACTGAGCGCTGCCTAATCTGAAACGTCTAGAGTTCCAGATGCAATAGCTAACAAGGCAATCATTCTTCTTGAATAGATTTCAACTCTTAAAGTCAACTCTGTTGTTAACTTGGTTTAAATTATTGTAATTGCAGCAGAAAGAAAACGTTGCAAAACCAGTCGTGCAGTTGGGATTGGATCGGGACCTGCTACCGAAAGAAAGTCGAGACCTGCTGGCGCTTGGGATGTTCGCACTCTCTGGTCGGCGGGAAACTGGAGTTGCTGGAGATGTCAAGATGCTCGTTCAGCGGCCAGCCACGATCTTCTGGATCCTTCTGCCCTCTTGGAATCCTCACAGGTAGCTGAGATCATCCGGATGACTTGTTAATTTACTAGTTATTGATTGTGAAATAGAATTGTCTGTTAATTGTATTTGAATTTTTGATGGATGTGATTCATGAACGACTGATTACTTGATATTATTAATTAATTAATATTATTAATTAATTATAATTAATTAATTAATATTGTTTATTAATTAGCGTTAACCTCTTACCTCTTACCTCTTACCAAACATGCCAGACTCGCTCGTGCATTCATTCTTCGCTACTACCTACAGAAAACTTGGCATGGTATTTGCTGGAAGAAATTGCACCTGCTGCATGTTGTTGAGTAGTTCCATGCGTGAAGTAAACGATTTTGAAATTCGTTTGAGCATTTCTTTGGCACTGAGCGCTGCCTAATCTGAAACGTCTAGAGTTCCAGATGCAATAGCTAACAAGGCAATCATTCTTCTTGAATAGATTTCAACTCTTAAAGTCAACTCTGTTGTTAACTTGGTTTAAATGATTGTAATTGCAGCAGAAAGAAAACGGTGAACAACAAAGACGGCAAAAGAAGATGTCGGAAACGCAACGCAATCCTGAACTTTTATTGACTGTGCAAAGAATATTTTTATTGACTGTGCAAAGAACATTTTTATTAACTGTGTAAAGAACATTTTTATTAACTGTGTAAAGAACATTTTTATTGACTGTGTAAAGAACATTTTTATTGACTGTGCAAGGAACATTTTTATTGACTGCAAAGAAATTTTTATTGACTGCAAAGAACATTTTTATTGACTGCAAAGAACATTTTTATTGACTGCAAAGAACATTTTTATTAACGGTGTAAAGAACATTTTTATTAACTGTGCAAAGAACATTTTTATTGACTGTGTAAAGAACATTTTTATTGACTGCAAAGAACATTTTTATTGACTGCAAAGAACATTTTTATTGACTGCAAAGAACATTTTTATTGACTGCAAAGAACATTTTTATTAACGGTGTAAAGAACATTTTTATTAACTGCAAAGAAAATTTTTATTGACTGCAAAGAACATTTTTATTGACTGTGTAAAGAACATTTTTATTGACTGCAAAGTAAATAAGCATTGAACAAATTTGAAGACCACTTTTGTTGTATATTAAACATGTAATTATGAACTTTTATTGTATTGAAGACTAAAGGGCATTTTGGTTCTTACGAACATCCCCAAGAACTTGCCTCTATTAAATACTGCTGGACTTTAATTTTACTTACTTTCCGTCCACCAACCTTCCAAACACCTATGTTTCCCATCTTCTCACTGAATATTTCCAGTCCATCTCCCAATCCTCCCCTCTTATCATCCTTCGAACTTTAAAATAACTGTTCGTGAGTTCGCAATATCCAAACTCCTTTTTAATGGTGAACGATTAGAATGAAGGAGGCTGCATTTTCCAAGTATTTCTCCCATTTTCCGAAGAAACTTTTAAACGCAGTCATTTTTTTTACGGCCACTTGGGATAACCCAACCAATATCGTTTAGCGCCTTCCTTTACCCAGCCTCGGCATGTCGAGCATTGGCCCAACGTTTAATAAGCAGAGGCTGTTAAAAATACTGTGCTCAAGCTTCATATGCCGAGGCCGAGAAAATGAGTGCGGTGGAAAATCGTACACCGTGGCAGAGAAAATAAGGGTGGCGCCGGTTTATATTCCGACGGAGGCCGAGAAAATGAGGGCAGCAGCAGTTTATATGCCGAAGCCTACAGTTTCTCGGCCTCAGCATATGAAGCGACTCCGCCATTTTCTCGGCCTCGGCATGTGAATATATAGTGCCTTAATTCTTTCGGCATCGGTATACAAAACGGCACAGCCCACATTTTTCTCGGCCTTGGCATATGAACATAAAATGTCCTCATTTTCTCGGCCTCGGCGCACGAAGCGACACCGCCCACATTTGCAGCTGTTGTTGTTTTGTTGTTGCTGTTTTATTGTTGTTTTTTGCTGTTTTTGTTGTTTTGGTGAAGTTGTTTTGGTGTTGTTTTGTTGTTATTCTGCTGCTGATGCTGTTTTACTGTTCTTTTGTTACTGTCTTGCTGGGTTTTTTGGCTGTTGGTTTGCCGCTGTTGTTCTGCTGTTGTTGTTTTGTTGTTGCTGTTTTGCTCTTGCTTTTGCTCTTGTTTTGCTGCTGCTGTCGTTGCTGTTTTCGTGTTGTTTTGTTGTTTTGTGGTAAATGTTTTGTTGCTGTTTTGGGTGCTTTTGTGTTTTTCTAGATGGAAAAATTGGGATTTCTTAGGTGAAAAATCTTTGTTTCTTCAACCTGCGTTTTCTTAGGGTTTTTCTAGATGGAAAATCTTGTTTTTTTCACAGTTATTTCAGGATGGCTACCCAAAGCGGATCACACTTACTACGCGTTGGCTAACCAAAGCAGGTCACAGTTACTCCCTGTTGACCACCCAAAGCAGGTCACAGTTACTCCCTGCTGGCTACCCAAACAAGGTCACAGTTACACCCTACTGGCTACCCAAAGCAGGTCACAGTTACTCCCTGTTGGCCACCCAAAGCAGGTCACAGTTACTCCCTGGTGGCTACCCAAAGTAGATTCCAGTTACTCCCTGTTGGCTACCCAAAACAGGTCACAGTTAGTCTGTTGGCTACCCAAAGCAGGTCACAGTTACTCCCTGTTGGCTACCCATAATGAGGGCGACGGCAGTTTACGTGCCGAAATCGAGTAAATGAGGGCGGCGGTTTATATATCGAAACCGAGAAAACTAGGGCAGCGGAATATGCCAAAACCGCGAAAATGAGGGCGGCGGCCGCTTATATGCCGAAACCGAGAAAATGAGGGCGGCAGTTTACATGCCGAAACCGAGAAAATGACGGCGGCGGTATATACGCCGAAACCGAGAAAATAAGGGCGGCGGCCGTTTACATGGCGAAACCGAGAAAATGAGGGCGGCGGTTCATACGCCGAAACCGAGAAAATGAGGGTGGCGGCCGTTTATATGCCGAAACCAAGCAAATGAGGGCGGTGGCGCTTTATATGCCGAAACCGAGAAAATGAGGACGGCAGCTGTTTATGTGCCGAAACCGAGAAAATGAGGGCGGCGGTTCATACGCCGAAACCGAGAAAATGAGAGCGGCGGCCGTTTATATGCCGAAACCGAGAAAATGAGGGCGTCGGCGGTTTATATGCCGAAACCGAGAAAATGAGGGCGGCGGCGCTTTATTTGCCGAAACCGAGAAAATGAAGACGGCAGCGGTTTATATGCCGAAACCGAGAAAATGAGGGCGGCGGTTCATACGCCGAAACCGAGAAAATGAGGGTGGCGGCCGTTTATATGCCGAAACCGAGAAAATGAGGGCGGCGGCGGTTTATATGCCGAAACCGAGAAAATGAGGGCGGCGGCGCTTTATTTGCCGAAACCGAGAAAATGAAGACGGCAGCGGTTTACATGCCGAAACCGAGAAAATGAGGGCGGCGGTTCATACGCCGAAACCGTGAAAAAGGGGGCGGCGGCCGTTTATATGCCGAAACCGAGAAAATGAGGGCGGCGGTTCATACGCCGAAACCGAGAAAATGAGGGTGGCGTCGGTTTATATGCCGAAACCGAGAAAAAGAAGGCGGCGGTTCATACGCCGAAACCGAGAAAATGAGGGCGGCGGCCGTTTATATGCCGAAACCGAGAAAATGAGGGCGGCGGTTCATACGCCGCAACCGAGAAAACGAGGGCGGCGGCGGTTTATATGCCGAAACCGAGAAAATGAGGGCGGCGGCGCTTTATTTGCCGAAACCGAGAAAAAGAGGACGGCAGCGGTTTATATGCCGAAACCAAGCAAATGAGGGCGGCGGTTCATACGCCGAAACCGAGAAAATGAGGGCGGCGGCCGTTTATATGCCGAAACCGAGAAAATGAGGGCGGCGGCGGTTTATATGCCGAAACCGAGAAAATGAGGGCGGCGGCGGTTTATATGCCGAAACCGAGAAAATGAGGGCGGCGGCGGTTCATACGCCGAAACCGAGAAAATGAGGGCGGCGGCCGTTTATATGCCGAAACCGAGAAAGTGAGGGCGCCGGTTCGAACGCCGAAACCGAGAAAATGAGGCCGGCGGCGGTTTATATGCCGAAACCAAGAAGATGAGGGCGGCGGCCGTTCATATGCCTAAACCGAGAAAGTGAGGGTGGCGGCCGTTTATATGCCGAAACCGAGAAAATGAGGGCGGCGGCCGTTTATATGCCGAAACCGAGAAAGTGAGGGTGGCGGCCGTTTATATGCCGAAACCGAGAAATTGAGGGCGCCGGTTCGTACGCCGAAACCGAGAAAATGAGGGCGGCGGCGGTTTATATGCCGAAACCGAAAAAATGAGGGCAGCGGTTCATATGCCGAAACCGAGAAAATGAGAGCGGCGGCCGTTTATATGCCGAAACCGAGAAAATGAGAGCGGCGGCCGTTTATATGCCGAAACCGAGAAAATGAGGGCGGCGGCCGTTTATATGCCGAAACCGAGAAAATGAGGGCGGTGGCCGTTTATATGCCGAAACCGATAAAATGAGGGCGGCGGCCGTTTATATGTCGAAACCGAGAAAAAGAAGGCGGCGGTTCATACGCCGAAACCGAGAAAATGAGGGCGGCGGCCGTTAATATGCCGAAACCGAGAAAATGAGGGCGGCGGCCGTTTATATGCCGAAACCGAGAAAATGAGGGCGGTGGCCGTTTATATGCCGAAACCGATAAAATGAGGGCGGCGGCCGTTTATATGTCGAAACCGAGAAAAAGAAGGCGGCGGTTCATACGCCGAAACCGAGAAAATGAGGGCGGCGGCCGTTTATATGCCGAAACCGAGAAAATGAGGGCGGCGGTTCATACGCCGCAACCGAGAAAACGAGGGTGGCGGCGGTTTATATGCCGAAACCGAGAAAATGAGGGTGGCGGCCGTTTATATGCCGAAACCGAGAAATTGAGGGCGCCGGTTCGTACGCCGAAACCGTGAAAATGAGGGCGGCGGCGGTTTATATGCCGAAACCGAAAAAATGAGGGCGGCGGTTCATATGCCGAAACCGAGAAAATGAGAGCGGCGGCCGTTTATATGCCGAAACCGAAAAAATGAGGGCGGCGGAGGTTTATATGCCGAAACCGAGAAAATGAGGGCGCCGGTTCATACGCCGAAACCGAAAAAATGAGGGCGGCGGCCGTTCATATGCCGAAACCGAGAAAATGAGGGCGGCGGCCGTTTATATGCCGAAACCGAAAAAATGAGTGTGGCGGCGGTTTATATGCCGAAACTGAGAAAGTGAGGGTGGCGGCCGAATATATGCCGAAACCGAGAAATTGAGGGCGGCAGTTTACATGCCGAAACCGAGAAAATGACGGCGGCGGTATATACGCCGAAACCGAGAAAATAAGGGCGGCGGCCGTTTACATGGCGAAACCGAGAAATTGAAGGCGACGGTTCATATGCCGAAACCGATAAAATGAGGGCGGCGGCCGCTTATATGCCGAAACCGAGAAAATGAGGGCGGCGGTTCATACGCCGAAACCGAGAAAATGAGGGTGGCGGCCGTTTATATGCCGAAACCAAGCAAATGAGGGCGGTGGCGCTTTATATGCCGAAACCGAGAAAATGAGGACGGCAGCTGTTTATGTGCCGAAACCGAGAAAATGAGGGCGGCGGTTCATACGCCGAAACCGAGAAAATGAGGGTGGCGGCCGTTTATATGCCGAAACCAAGCAAATGAGGGCGGTGGCGCTTTATATGCCGAAACCGAGAAAATGAGGACGGCAGCTGTTTATGTGCCGAAACCGAGAAAATGAGGGCGGCGGTTCATACGCCGAAACCGAGAAAATGAGAGCGGCGGCCGTTTATATGCCGAAACCGAGAAAATGAGGGCGTCGGCGGTTTATATGCCGAAACCGAGAAAATGAGGGCGGCGGCGCTTTATTTGCCGAAACCGAGAAAATGAAGACGGCAGCGGTTTATATGCCGAAACCGAGAAAATGAGGGCGGCGGTTCATACGCCGAAACCGAGAAAATGAGGGTGGCGGCCGTTTATATGCCGAAACCGAGAAAATGAGGGCGGCGGCGGTTTATATGCCGAAACCGAGAAAATGAGGGCGGCGGCGCTTTATTTGCCGAAACCGAGAAAATGAAGACGGCAGCGGTTTACATGCCGAAACCGAGAAAATGAGGGCGGCGGTTCATACGCCGAAACCGTGAAAAAGGGGGCGGCGGCCGTTTATATGCCGAAACCGAGAAAATGAGGGCGGCGGTTCATACGCCGAAACCGAGAAAATGAGGGTGGCGTCGGTTTATATGCCGAAACCGAGAAAAAGAAGGCGGCGGTTCATACGCCGAAACCGAGAAAATGAGGGCGGCGGCCGTTTATATGCCGAAACCGAGAAAATGAGGGCGGCGGTTCATACGCCGCAACCGAGAAAACGAGGGCGGCGGCGGTTTATATGCCGAAACCGAGAAAATGAGGGCGGCGGCGCTTTATTTGCCGAAACCGAGAAAAAGAGGACGGCAGCGGTTTATATGCCGAAACCAAGCAAATGAGGGCGGCGGTTCATACGCCGAAACCGAGAAAATGAGGGCGGCGGCCGTTTATATGCCGAAACCGAGAAAATGAGGGCGGCGGCGGTTTATATGCCGAAACCGAGAAAATGAGGGCGGCGGCGGTTTATATGCCGAAACCGAGAAAATGAGGGCGGCGGCGGTTCATACGCCGAAACCGAGAAAATGAGGGCGGCGGCCGTTTATATGCCGAAACCGAGAAAGTGAGGGCGCCGGTTCGAACGCCGAAACCGAGAAAATGAGGCCGGCGGCGGTTTATATGCCGAAACCAAGAAAATGAGGGCGGCGGCCGTTCATATGCCTAAACCGAGAAAGTGAGGGTGGCGGCCGTTTATATGCCGAAACCGAGAAAATGAGGGCGGCGGCCGTTTATATGCCGAAACCGAGAAAGTGAGGGTGGCGGCCGTTTATATGCCGAAACCGAGAAATTGAGGGCGCCGGTTCGTACGCCGAAACCGAGAAAATGAGGGCGGCGGCGGTTTATATGCCGAAACCGAAAAAATGAGGGCAGCGGTTCATATGCCGAAACCGAGAAAATGAGAGCGGCGGCCGTTTATATGCCGAAACCGAGAAAATGAGAGCGGCGGCCGTTTATATGCCGAAACCGAGAAAATGAGGGCGGCGGCCGTTTATATGCCGAAACCGAGAAAATGAGGGCGGTGGCCGTTTATATGCCGAAACCGATAAAATGAGGGCGGCGGCCGTTTATATGTCGAAACCGAGAAAAAGAAGGCGGCGGTTCATACGCCGAAACCGAGAAAATGAGGGCGGCGGCCGTTAATATGCCGAAACCGAGAAAATGAGGGCGGCGGCCGTTTATATGCCGAAACCGAGAAAATGAGGGCGGTGGCCGTTTATATGCCGAAACCGATAAAATGAGGGCGGCGGCCGTTTATATGTCGAAACCGAGAAAAAGAAGGCGGCGGTTCATACGCCGAAACCGAGAAAATGAGGGCGGCGGCCGTTTATATGCCGAAACCGAGAAAATGAGGGCGGCGGTTCATACGCCGCAACCGAGAAAACGAGGGTGGCGGCGGTTTATATGCCGAAACCGAGAAAATGAGGGTGGCGGCCGTTTATATGCCGAAACCGAGAAATTGAGGGCGCCGGTTCGTACGCCGAAACCGAGAAAATGAGGGCGGCGGCGGTTTATATGCCGAAACCGAAAAAATGAGGGCGGCGGTTCATATGCCGAAACCGAGAAAATGAGAGCGGCGGCCGTTTATATGCCGAAACCGAAAAAATGAGGGCGGCGGAGGTTTATATGCCGAAACCGAGAAAATGAGGGCGCCGGTTCATACGCCGAAACCGAAAAAATGAGGGCGGCGGCCGTTCATATGCCGAAACCGAGAAAATGAGGGCGGCGGCCGTTTATATGCCGAAACCGAAAAAATGAGTGTGGCGGCGGTTTATATGCCGAAACTGAGAAAGTGAGGGTGGCGGCCGAATATATGCCGAAACCGAGAAATTGAGGGCGCCGGTTCGTACGCCGAAACCGAGAAAATGAGGGCGGCGGCGGTTTATATGCCGAAACCGAAAAAATGAGGGCGGCGGTTCATATGCCGAAACCGAGAAAATGAGAGCGGCGGCCGTTTATATGCCGAAACCGAAAAAATGAGGGCGGCGGAGGTTTATATGCCGAAACCGAGAAAATGAGGGCGCCGGTTCATACGCCGAAACCGAGAAAATGAGGGCGGCGGCGGTTCATACGCCGAAACCGAGAAAATGAGGGCGGCGGCCGCTTATATGCCGAAACCGAGAAAATGAGGGCGGCGGTTCATACGCCGAAACCGAGAAAATGAGGGCGGCGGCCGTTTATATGCCGAAACCGAGAAAATGAGGGCGGCGGCGGTTATATGCCGAAACCGAGAAAATGAGGGCGGCGGCGGTTCATACGCCGAAACCGACAAAATGAGGGCGGCGGCCGTTTATATGCCGAAACCGAGAAATTGAGGGCGGTGGCCGTTTATATGCCGAAACCGAGAAAATGAGTTCGGCGCACGTTCATACGCCGAAACCGTGAAAAATGAGGGCGGCGGTTCATACACCGAAACCGAGAAAATGAGGGCGGCGACGGTTTATATGCCGAAACCGAAAAAATGAGGGCGGCGGTTCATACGCCGAAACCGAGAAAATGAGGGCGGCGGCGCTTTATATGCCGAAACCGAGAAAATGAGGACGGCAGCTGTTTATGTGCCGAAACTGAGAAAATGAGGGCGGCGGTTCATACGCCGAAACCGAGAAAATGAGGGCGGCGGCCGTTTATATGCCGAAACCGAGAAAATGAGGGCGGCGGCGGTTATATGCCGAAACCGAGAAAATGAGGGCGGCGGCGGTTCATACGCCGAAACCGACAAAATGAGGGCGGCGGCCGTTTATATGCCGAAACCGAGAAATTGAGGGCTGTGGCCGTTTATATGCCGAAACCGAGAAAATGAGTTCGGCGCACGTTCATACGCCGAAACCGTGAAAAATAGGGCGGCGGTTCATACGCCGAAACCGTGAAAAACAGGGCGGCGGCCGTTTATATGCCGAAACCGAGAAAAAGAAGGCGGCGGTTCATACGCCGAAACCGAGAAAATGAGGGCGGCGGCCGTTTATATGCCGAAACCGAAAAAATGAGGGCGGCGGTTCATTCGCCGAAACCGAGAAAATGAGGGCGGCGGCCGTTTATATGCCGAAACCGAGAAAATGAGGGCGGCGGCGGTTTATATGCCAAAACCGAGAAAATGAGGGCGGCGGCCGTTTATATGCCGAAACCGAGAAAATAAGGGCGGCGGCGGTATATACGCCGAAACCGAGAAAATGAGAGCGGCGGCCGCTTATGTGCCGAAACCGAGAAAATGAGGGTGGCGGCGGTTTATATGCCGAAACCGAGAAAATGAGGGCGGCGGTTCATACGCCGCAACCGAGAAAATGAGAGCGGCGGCCGTTTATATGCCGAAACCGAGAAAATGAGGGCGGCGGTTCATACGCCGAAACCGAGAAAATGAGAGCGGCGGCCGTTTATATGCCGAAACCGAGAAAATGAGGGCGGCGGCTCTTTATTTGCCGAAACCGAGAAAAAGAGGACGGCAGCGGTTTATATGCCGAAACCAAGCAAATGAGGGCGGCGGTTCATACGCCGAAACCGAGAAAATGAGGGCGGCGGCCGTTTATATGCCGAAACCGAGAAAATGAGGGCGGCGGCGGTTTATATGCCGAAACCGAGAAAATGAGGGCGGCGGCGGTTTATATGCCGAAACCGAGAAAATGAGGGCGGCGGCAGTTTATATGCCGAAACCGAGAAAATGAGGGCGGCGGCGGTTTATATGCCGAAACCGAGAAAATGAGGGCGGCGGCGGTTCATACGCCGAAACCGAGAAAATGAGGGCGGCGGCAGTTTATATGCCGAAACCGAGAAAATGAGGGCGGCGGCCGTTTATATGCTGAAACCGAGAAAAAGAGGGCGGCGGCGGTTCATACGCCGAAACCGAGAAAATGAGGGCGGCGGCAGTTTATATGCCGAAACCGAGAAAATGAGGGCGGCGGCGGTTTATATGCCGAAACCGAGAAAATGAGGGCGGCGGCGGTTTATATGCCGAAACCGAGAAAATGAGGGCGGCGGCGGTTTATATGCCGAAACCGAGAAAATGAGGGCGGCGGCGGTTTATATGCCGAAACCGAGAAAATGAGGGCGGCGGCAGTTTATATGCCGAAACCGAGAAAATGAGGGCGGCGGCGGTTTATATGCCGAAACCGAGAAAATGAGGGCGGCGGCGGTTCATACGCCGAAACCGAGAAAATGAGGGCGGCGGCAGTTATATGCCGAAACCGAGAAAATGAGGGCGGCGGCCGTTTATATGCTGAAACCGAGAAAAAGAGGGCGACGGCGGTTCATACGCCGAAACCGAGAAAATGAGGGCGGCGGCAGTTTATATGCCGAAACCGAGAAAATGAGGGCGGCGGCGGTTTATATGCCGAAACCGAGAAAATGAGGGCGGCGGCGGTTCATACGCCGAAACCGAGAAAATGAGGGCGGCGGTTCATACGCCGAAACCGTGAAAATGAGGGCGGCGGCCGTTTATATGCCGAAACCGAGAAAATAAGGACGGCGGCCGCTTATATGCCGAAACCGAGAACATGAGGGCGGCGGCCGTTTATATGCCGAAACTGAGAAAGTGAGGGTGGCGGCCGAATATATGCCGAAACCGAGAAATTGAGGGCGCCGGTTCGTACGCCGAAACCGAGAAAATGAGGGCGGCGGCGGTTTATATGCCGAAACCGAGAAAATGAGGGCGGCGAGGTTCATACGCGGAGGCCGAGAAAATGAGGGCGGCGGCGGTTTATATGCCGAAACCGAGAAAATGAGGGCGGCGAGGTTCATACGCGGAGGCCAAAAAAATGAGGGCGGCGGCGGTTTATATGCCGAAACCGAGAAAGTTTTTACTCTACCTCGGACTAATTGCGTGGTCCTTTTTATACGATCTCTGATTGGAACTCTTTGGTTTGGTGCGACCGACCAATTAAGTTGTTGGCCTCCAAATTCTTATTGGCACAAAATCTAGGAGTGTTCCATATTGCATAAATGCAGGTTGTATTACATAACTTTGACTCGTTCACTTAGAGCTAATAATTACGACCTGTCTTTGTTGGCGCTGTAGAAGTTCAGAGTTAGCGATTAGGCCTACGAAAATCGGTTACACTGCCTATCGATATGAGCGGGTGAAATGATCAGGCTACCTGTCAACTTATCTGTCATCCAGGCTTCAGAATGTCACCGGTTTAGTTTCATTGGAGAATAATATTCTCCAATGAAGTTACGCCTGTCACGAAATAGAGTATCCCCCGTATTAATTGTATCCCCCGCCCGCGTGTATTTTTTTGCAAATTAATTTTCATCTGCTTTGTTCTTGAACAATGACACTAACAGGTATGTTTATTCCTACTAGGGGTCATTGCATAATTACGTAACGCTGAAAATGACCGTTTTCGACCCACCCACCCACCCTGTAACGCTTCGTAACGTTTCCCTTGACCCACCCACCCACCCTCCCCAGCGTTACGTAACGATTGTTACGAAAAATCAGTTGAGATTTAGGTCTAGTGCGTTATTCATACTTTCATAGAGAATTAATATATAGCTTAGTAGGCCTATGTGAATTAAGCTTATAGGCTAATTTGACAGTACGCTAGGCCTACAAAATACAGAATGTTTTATTTATATAAGTGACAGTCATGTTTTAAATGCATCAAGAGTAAAATTGTACATACTGCTGAAAAGTTTCACGGACTAAATTGCTCATTAATAATTAATCAAAATTAAGATGAACTTTGTTTTGTCTGGACACTTCTATAATTATTGATAGAAATATTGCTGAGTTCTGTTGAGCATCAATTTTAGATGTTTGAAATTCGTGTCCACTAAGTAAAATATGCTTCAAAGTGGTTCTTCGATGTCAGGAATCCAACGGGAATTAGGCCCCCAACACGTGAGTTAATTGTTCCTGTGGCAAAACTATCATGAATCCAAACAATTCGAACAGTGGTTTCAGATTTGCACAAACGGGAGAATAGACTAGATATAATGCTGAACCGGCATGTAACCAGGTGTCTGCTGCCGCATCTTTTTCAGGTATGTAGACCTACTTCCGTTACGTTTTAAATCAATTCATGTCACGAAGTTTAAACTTCGATCACATCATTATCTGAACTGTCATTCGATGGTAATTTAATATTTAATATTCATTAATTTTTTCATAGCGTTACGTAACGTTTAGCTCCCCCACCCACCCACGTAACGTTTTCAATGACCCCACCCACCCACCCTCGAGCGTTACGTAATTATGCAATGACCCCCTAGGTAATTTGTTTTGCCCTGTTTTTAGAGCACTTAAAACACTTAAGAACACTCGGAGTCACTATAAATAAATTCGAGTTGCCTCTATCTGAGCATTGCTTTAGGACACGTACAACAATTAGAGTCACTTTACATTTTGATTTCAGCATAAAACATTTTATTATGTGCATTTTTCAAAAAAGGGGATAGAATGGTCTATCCCCCGCATAGTATAGACCGGTTAATAAGTTACCGTTAATTCCATCCGGTGGGATAGATTAATTCATCCCCCCCGGATAGCTTTCAGGGGAATACTTCGTTTCGTGTCACCCTCACAAACTCCAGTTAAAGGCCAAAGTATCAGTCTCATATACCCTGATAATAATTGCGGTTGTACACCGCAATCACCAGGACACACGCCTTCGTGGTGGTGGCATTGGAATCCAGCGGTTCCTGGAGTTCAGAAGGACTTTATTTTGTGCTAGACTTGGGACGGAGGCTGACCGAGGCGACACAGGACAGACTCGAGACAAGCTACCTTTTTCCAGAAAATTTCGGTAGCAGTTCAACGAGGAAACGCCATCTGTTTTTCTTCCACATTGCCTTTGTAATAATAATAATAATGCACATAATAATAATAATAACAACACAATAGTAATAACAATAACAATAATAATTCTTTAGTTAAATGCAAGCAAATGCACTGCGTTGTACATGTAGCCTACAAGTTATGCAATTCAATAAATTCACAAGAACATTAATCACAAAGCTGTAGCCATGCAGGGCGACGCTCTATGCAAGGGAGACCGAGGCTAAAATATTTTATAGTGTTACAACTTGCTCCGCCGGCTTGGGGTTGGTTGTAACAAGATCGGAGGGGGTAACAACACTTTTAGCACTGGGGGTTGACTGTAACACAACACATGACAATGCAGTCTATTGTTATTCCAAGTCGCCTGAATCACAGTTATTGCAGAAATAATTCACAGTGCAATCAGCGTACTTGAGACAACTTTTTACAAAGCACACGTTGGATATTTTTTCTTTCTGCTTCCGACAGCATCAACAAAAGGCTACAAAATAAAAGTATCGCCAGCTTCCGAAGTAGGCACTAGGCTACTTCTTTCTGAAGAATCTTCTGTTTGTTACTTTCTTTTTTTCTTGCTAGCCTTTTGTTTCTCCGTGTAGGCCTAGTTTTCTTTATCCCGTCGACTTATTTCTTTCTTTACACAACAAAGTTCTTTTTTATTTGGGGTTTATTCTTGTTCTGGATTTTTTTGCCTTGTTTTCCTCGTCCAGAGCATGCTTCTCCGGCGTTTCTGTCAAAATGGCTACAAGTCTTCGACCGTTGGTAGGCCTACTTTAGCTGCCACCTATACTAGGGAATGAAGGAAGGGCTAAGCCCAGGGGCATACGCAGGGCTTAAAGTGTGCCTGCACGGTCATGGACGGCGTCCATGCACTTATTTTAAAATCTGAACGCCGTCCTGCCACTTATTGGCCAGCACTGACTGGGAATATAAGGGGTGTCCAGGCACTTCTTTTGGAGAGGTAAGGGGCGTCCGGGCACTTATTTTTACACTCTTTTAACACTGGGTATACGGGATTCGAACCGCAAGCAGTCCAATAGCTTTACCTATTGGCATCACGTGTTGCGATAGAACAATAAATTGTGTTGTCATATTTAAAGCATAGCTAAAAGGAAATACTATATAGAAGTGCCATCTATATATTTACACGTCCAATCATATTTTCTACCCCCACCCTGCAGCAACTCGTACATTTTGTCAAACACCTCCATGGGTACATACAAATTAGTTTCTCTACCCCTTCCCTGTAAAAGTTTATTAGCTAGTCATATGTAAAACATTTATTTTGCTATTGGTTGATTTTATTTTTAATTTTTTTATAAATCATATTGGCTGGCTGGTTAAATTTGTTTTATTGTTCTGGCTCACTGTTTAGGTCCAATCAAATGCAATGGGAGTATAATCTAGTTGATATGAACAGGCTAATATGGATGTTGTAAATACAGATTTAGTAGGTTAGTCGATATTTACTTGTTTTGATCTTCGTATAGTTCACTGTAAGAAAACTACTTGTTTACTAAATGTTACATCAAAAATCAGTTAAGAAATAATTTATTTATTTTATTTGTGAATATCAGTTCTGCAAACATAAACCTGATTTTGTCAGATCGCATCACAATTAATAATAGTTTCAAAATAACTTGCAACATGCTTAATATTAAAAGAATGCAATAACTGAAAAAGAGCCATTTTCAGTGATTTTGAGCTGCAGTGACTGCAATATAAAAAAGAATATATAACACAATAAAGTAAATCTGATTTCATGTAAATGTGCAATATTATATGAAAGTAAGACCACAATGGCAGAGAAACTTATTTGAAAAAGAGCCATTTTCAGTACCCATGGAGGTGTTCCACAAAATGAACGAGTTGCTGCAGAGTGGGGGTAGAAAATACAATGGGACGTGTAAATATATAGATGGGTCACCTCTGCAAGTCGCCCCTGCAATAATTATCTAAAAATAGATCATTCTCGGTTTAAATTATGATCTAAAATATTCATTCCATCATAATTACGTAGGGAAAAAAACGGCACAAATTTTTTTATCATCAAATAAAAAATCAGTTACTCAAAAAGTGAATATAGAACAGTATACGAGATGCAGTGGTATGTTTGGTGCTATGGAGCCGAAAGGTTGCAGGTTCGAATCCACCTCAAGCCGCCGCATAAGGACCCTGAGCAAGTGCGCTTCAGCATGAAACTCTGTTTCAGTGTCAGAGCTGTAGTCGAGAACGCCTCCGAGTAGAAATCTTGTAGGGGCAATATAACAAGTGCTCATACACGCATACAGTATAATTATAAGGGCATAAAATGCATACATACTGAAGAGGACACCACCCTTTCCAACTCCACAAACCAGAATTGTCAACGGTCTATCATATTATCCTAGGCTGCACTCATACTAAACCAACTGATAACGATGCATAAACAGTTAAACACTGAAAAATTTATTTGACTTAACACAAAGCTTTAGACCAGTGGTTCCCAACCCGTGGCCCGCGGGCCAAAAGTGGCTTGCCAGACCTAAAAAATACCTTCGTCTCACAAAGAATTTTTAAAAATATACGAAAAAAATTACAATTTGGACATGATAGAATACAGGATTATTTTCTATCGCTAGTTATTTTATTTTGACGTCTATAAATAACATAAAACATTCTATTTTGATTCATTTATATTTTATAACAATTCAAATGCTTTCAGTGAATTAAATTTTAGCTTTTTGCCCCCCCCCCTAATGTCCTACAACTAAGAAAAAGTGACCCTATTGTCCGCCAACCTAAAAAAAAGTGGCCCTACAGTCAAAAAAGGTTGGGAACCACTGCTTTAGGCATTTATTTTACTTATATCACGCATTTGCTATAGCACCCCTTCAAGCTCTCTACCCGCTACTACAGCGAGTGAAGGACTTGCTCAAGGTCCCTATGCGGTGGCTTGAGGTGGATTCGAACCTGCAACCCTCCAGTTCCAAAGCAATGAACCCATCACAACACCACCGGACCCCACAAGTAATGCACACAAGTTTACATGAGAGTCACGATTTAAGAAAGTAATCAACTAGTAATTTGACAGGGCAGGCAAAGCACGAGAACAGCCTAGCAAATTTTTTGTGCCGCACACCGAAATCAGCATTAAGTCGGAGATATTAGAGAAGTAGTATGTTTGTGATTTTTTTATTTTTTTCACAAATTTAATACAAAAAAATTCTCAACTTTTTCCCCAAAAGACAAGTAGCCAGGCTATTTTAAGGCTCTTGATATGAAAAATATTATTTTTAATTAATTCAATTTATTAATTTAATTGGATCACTTTTTCCTTGTATCTGCGGCTAGAATTAAGCTAGAGTAATAATTTTTGTGTAATTTTGATGCCTGAGACCTTTGAAATGATGCATCAAACGCAATATGTTGCAAAATCACGTTAATGCTGATTTCGGTGTGTGGCGCCACATTTTTGAAGCCAAACTGCAAGTCTGAAGTTGGCAAGTAAGTAACATACAATCACACATACATACACGTCGACGCCCAACATTTATCTTCGCGTATCTCCATTTTTCAGAATTATGAGATATAAATTTTGGTAGAATTTGACGGGGAAAAATTCAGGCCAATAAACGTCAGGCACAGACATCACGTAAAAACATCAACATCAGGGACAGTCATGCTAGCGAGACATAAGCAACCCATTTTAAAATAACTGCTAAAAGTGTTTTTAAGAAATTTGTGAAAATTTTGTGTCAACTCGTAAATTTTGTGGAATCTCTCAAGCGTAAGCACAAATAAGCTTCTCTAACCCCTGCCCCTTGCACAAAAGTTAATTAGCTGAAATCATCTATAAAATATTTATTTTACAATAGGCAACCATTTTTCATTGTTAAGCATCATATCTCACTGTTTAGATCTGAACAGAATTTAATCATAATTTAATCAAATTTAATTACAATTTAATCAAATTTAATTACAATTTAATTACAATTTAATCAAATTTAATTACAATTTAATCAAATTTAATTACAATTCAATCAAATTTAATTACAATTTAATCAAATTTAATTATAATTTAGTCAAATGCCACCGAACCAAATATGGCGAGTTTTATATAGGCCAATGTGGAAACCATAATAAGACATTTATTTTGTGCACATACCTAATATTGTAGAGACTCTTCCTAACTGGTTTGTTAATTCCTGCTTAACCACACGACCATAGCAAAAATGACTAGCGTAGCTCTCCTGCCTTACCAGGCTTGGGACTGGTACTGTCAGAGTACAGACAGTGAGAGTGTTAACCCCTTCCCTCCGTCCCCCGTACACAAACTGCCTAAACCCTGTGGCTTCTTCCCTCTCTGCGTACGTGATGTATGGACGATGTCACTGGCAGGTCATGAACATCGACAACATGGACAGCTGTGCTTTTCTTTGATCACAACATGAAGACGTGCACTGCCACCGGTCTCTTGATGAAGACGTGCATTGACACCGGTCTCTTGAAGATGTGCATTGACAACGGTCTCTTGAAGATGTGCATTGACAACGGTCTCTTGAAGATGTGCATTGACACCGGTCTCTTGACGAAGATGTGCACTGCGCACCTGTGTCTTGACGAAGATGTGCACTGCCACCGGTCTCTTGACGAAGATGTGCACTGCCACCGGTCTCTTGACGAAGTTGTGCACTGCCACCGGTCTCTTGACGAAGTTGTGCACTGCCACCGGTCTCTTGACGAAGATGTGCACTGCCACCGGTCTCTTGACGAAGTTGTGCACTGCCACCGGTCTCTTGACGAAGATGTGCACTGCCACCGGTCTCTTGACAAAGATGTGCACTGCCACCGGTCTCTTGACGAAGTTGTGCACTGCCACCTGCCTCTTGAGGAAGATGTGCACTGCCACCGTTCTCTTTATGAAGACGTGCACTGCCACCGGTCTCTTGAGGAAGATGTGCACTGCCACCGGTCTCTTGACGAAGTTGTGCACTGCCACCTGCCTCTTGAGGAAGATGTGCACTGCCACCGGTCTCTTTATGAAGACGTGCACTGCCACCGGTCTCTTGAGGAAGATGTGCACTGCCACCGGTCTCTTGACGAAGACGTGCATTGACACCGGTCTCTTGACGAAGATGTGCACTGCCACCGGTCTCTTGACGAAGACGCGCACTGGTGCTGGTCTCTTGAGGCTTTTGGTTTCGGCAACAGAACGACGCCCTCAATTGACCTACATTGTACATCACGACGATGGCAGGAAGGTCAGAGTCCACTCCAGGCAATGGAAATCGAGAGTTTTCCAAGGCGACTGAAACGAGCTGATGCCCTCTAGGAAGAAGTTGGCGCGCCGCATCCTGCCGGTCTCTTGAGGACCGCCACGCAGCAATGTGTCGTCCAATTTTGTCACGTAGCAGAGGCAGCGTTGATGTCGTGAACAAAACTAAAACAAGAATGAAAAAGATTAGGCAATTGTTTCTGCAAAACGAGAATAAATAATTGTAAACTAAAACATAATTTATGTACAGGGTGGGCCATAAAAAAGTAACCCCTTACGTATTTTAGCCCATATCTTGGCCAAACACAAGAATTTTTAAATGAATCTTTACAGTCTAAAAGGCAATTCATATTTACGCACAAGTCAAATTTTAACAAAATATTTCAAAATGAACAAAAGTTATATCACTTTAAGTGAGGCAACCCACCGTTTTCTCACAATTCAAAAACGTGACACAACTAAAAGTAAAAAAAAAACATTTTAATTATTCTGGTCAATATTTTGGCCATAAGTAAGAATATCGAAATGAAAAGTTTAGAGGCTTAAAGACAATTCATATCTGTATATGAAGGCCAGATTCCAGAAAATATTTCATATAGAACAAAAGTTATATCACTTTTAGTGAGACCACCGACCGTTTTTTGACGATTCAAAAACGTAACGCAACTAAAAGTAACAAAAACATGATTTTATTAAGTCTCATCTCAAATAATAATTGTTATCAAATAGCCTTGATGTTGCCAGATGGTCATTATTATTACTATTTTTAACAGTAACAGGGTGCCAGCGTAGCTGCACATTACCATGAAGTCACTTAGCAAGATGACAATCAAGTTGGTAAATAAGGAATCTGTCAAACTATTAATTTTGTTATTAAAGCAATGCAATTCAAATTTCTTTAAAAAAATGAAAATGGTCAAAGTGTCAATGACAGACAAAATGTGTATTAAGGTGGTCGTTAAAAATGAAAGTTGGAATTGAATGTTCTCCAAGGCGCCATTTGGCGCCATTCTCCTCAGAAACATCACACAAAAAGTTGTAAGAGAAAATACTAATATTTAGGACTAGCACAACGCCATCAAAGTTTTACCCTTATAATAGCAAGTCTTCTAATGTTCAAAAGTAGCTATATGGCTGTAATCAACCAGGAATCTTCAAACCAGGAATCAATTCAACTACTTGTAGTTGGTCCATACTTAAACATAATGATGATACTGTAATCGTAATCATAATCATCCATTTATATAGCGCCACTTCAAGAGAAATTCCTCAAAGGCAAGAAAACCTTATAACGCACCGCATCACAGATAGCATCTCTCATATCTTATGTCTTTACATATACTACCTGTTTTACCTTGTTGTCTTGATTGATAGTAATAGCTTATTTTTCTTAGACTGTAAGGGAACAGTAATGGTATATAATAGAGATAAATACACAAGTTTTGTTGTTTCATCTGTGTCCTACATAATTAATTTATTCTGCAAAGTCACCAATATTCTTAATGAGGTCTGATTTCAACTGTTTCAACTATGCACTGTTGCTTGCTCGCTGATTCCTACTGCAACTACACTGTCCATTCGTTCGTCACCAGCTACTTGATTACTGCTACTCTCTCTCTCTCTCTGTGCTGGTCTCCCAGCTGCCCCACTGAGCCGCCTTGATTGTGCCCTGCGCTCTGCAGCCCGCCTGATTGGACACAAACCTAAATTCAACAACATATACAGCTATATGCATGATGTTCTCCACCAGCTCCCCCTCAAGAAGTGAATTGAGCACAGGAGCATTGCTCTGGTTTGGTGCTGCCTGCTAGGTTTTGGTCCTTCCTCCCTGTCTTTATGGCTCTGCAACTTTACTCTTAGTGCTCACCACTTCTGCTACCTTCATTCGGCTGCACAATGCCTGCTCTCAGTCCCTCTTGCTCGTACCTCCACTATGCAGAACCGTGCTTTTTCAGTGGTAGGACTGCCCTTGATGCTCCGCTCCCTTCTGGAACCTCTTTTCAGGAATTCCTCTCATATTAAGTCAGTTTTATTTGGCTGCACTGGGGTTGAGGCGTCTCTGAGCAGCCCCTTGAAGAGGTGCTATATAAATGCATATAATCAATGTACATATAACATGCACAAATAAAACAAAGCCTTACTCAAAGAACACAAAAAACTGTTTTATTTAGCCGTGGTTGGGTCAGGAGCGCTTGTGAGTAGCCTACCTTGAAGAGGTGCTATAGAAATTTCTGAAAAAAAAACAATGCAATGTTTTATAAATTAAAGTATGTATTAACACATACTATTACAGCGATCCTCAGATTGCTACTCAGGGGCGCTCCGACTACAGTGCGGACACTGAATCGGAGTTTCATGCCAAAACGCATGAGCATTTAAGCACTTCTAAGAAACTTGAAATGTACACCATCTAGAAAGCGAAGTTAATCAAGCGGAGGAGTAACTGACTGGTAAAGATGGTTTTACTGACCGTAAGATTCCAAGTTCCAGTGAATGACCGAGTAGACATCGAACGACCTCTACGTGACCTTTCTGTGCCGCCTTTGACATGAGGACTCGAATCCATCCTACATAAGACAATTGCAAAAGCTACACAATGCTACTAATCTATCTAGTTGTGTATTTTAGATAAACAGGATTAGCTTAAAATAAAGTCTGCCAACATAGTTATATGTAAAAATGATAAGCAGTTGAGGTCCAGACCCCTGACATGCACATTTCTCTCTGCTACCTTTTAACGTGGAAACTAAATCGTGGACGCTACAGCATTCATGGCTCACTGAAGTGGACAAGGTATTTTGGCATATAATATATAACACATGCACATTTCCAGTATGTATGGGCATCCCGAATTGGCAAAATTGGGCAGTACCCAAATCCTCGAAAAGAATATCGGCCGAATCCAAAAATCAATGCAAGTTCTGAATTTTTAGACTCTAAACAGTGCTATCAACAACACTAACAATACCATTATGCAATGGGTAACCCAGAAGATTAAGTGCCCAAGCATGCAAACAATATGGCCGCCTCCACCCACTCAAATAGAACCCTGCTACCTACCAGCCACATCTCACAATGCAACGCACTCAGTATATAAGCAATTGACACGAAATTTAATAGCCTCAATTGTCAAACTGTGTTAGTTAGTATGCCATAACATTTTCTTTTCGTTGCAATTTTCATTTAAGCAAGGCTTATTTTCATCAATCAAACTTCTGTTCCGAATACAATTTCTACTGTTCCGAATACAATTTTCCAGTTGCTAATAAAGCCCGGCTTTGCCTGATGTTGCAATGCACAAATAAGGAAAGTTAAAATGATAAATTTCTCCTATACAACCTTATCGGATACTTTCGCCGTTAGTCTACCGTAATAAATATTCGTCAGGATTTGAAATTCATGTTGAATGCCTACATATTTAGTGCAATGCATAAGGGATGTGTGACATTGTGTGTCCAGTAGCGCTCTATTTGAGCAGAATCGGTGGCTGCTTGTATATTCAGCTCTTTGTGTTTGGGGAGGGTATCAGAAGTTCGCAGGCAAATCGCAGTCAAAAAGTATGTAATAGGCTTATAAACTAAGAACACCAGTGTAAAACGATATCTTACCCGTTTATAACTTTACAACTCAAGAATAAGAATCTTCACGAAGTAATTTCCTTTTAGCCTAAAGTTTTGTTAGGAAATCTTTCTTATCTTTATCGTAAACAGTTCGAACCCAAATGACATGACCTAAAATTGAAACTGATCTTGTTCTCCGATCTTTTCCGCAAGCCAATCAGAAGCCTTCATTGCGGGTCACCGATTCCTTTCGCGCGCAAAATTATATAGCGCATTTATTTTTCTATGACCTGAGATCGTCGAAGTTATTATAATTTTCTTTTTAATAACTCAATCTGACACACCGCAGAACGATCACAAGTACATGTTATACGAAATACGGCCCACTGTAGCACGATACGCAGATCGGCTTTACAGCAGTGGGTTCGGTAACTTAACTAATAGAAGTGAAATAGAAATGAGAATTGGGTGGATCTTTGCGTCCTACAAATCGAGATACATTTCTTGTTTGTTTCATCCGCGTCCTTACCCAACTCAGCTGTGACTAACGTTGTTGGTGTAAAGATTGCACTCGAATCATGGGAAGAGTTGGTCTGGAAGTTGGAGGGAACGAAACCTATTTTAGCAACACTTTATCTATTCTGTGCTTTGAATCGATTAAATTTTCGTTGGCAGAAAGTAAGTAAGTAAGTAAGTAAGTACGTACGTAAGTAAGTAGGCAAGTAAGTAAGTACGTATTAGGTAAGGTAGGAAGAAAGTAAGTAAGTAAGTTAGTAAGTAGGTAAAGTAAGTAAGTAAGAAACTAAGCAAGTAAGTAAGTAAGTAAGTAATTAAGTAAGTAAGTAATCAAGTTAGTAGGCAAGTAGGTAAGTAAGTAAGTAAGCTGCATGGTCCACGCTGCATGGTCCACGCTGCATGGTCCACGCTGCAAGGCCCACGCAGCATGGTCCACGCTGCAAGATCCACGCTGCATGGTCCACGCTGCATGGTCCACGATGCATGGTTCACGTTGCATGGATTAAGTAAGTAAGTAAGTAAGTAAGAAAGTAAGTAAGTAAGTAGGAAAAGTAAGTAAGTAAGTCAGTTTGCAAGAAAGTAAGTAAGTAAGTAAGTAAGCAAGTAAGTAAGTAAGTAAGTAAGAAAGTAGATAAGTAGGTAAAGTAAGAAAGTATGTAAGTAAGCAAGTAAGTAAGTATGTAAGTAAGTAGGTATGTAAGTAAGCAGGCAAGTAGGTAAGTAAGCAAGCAACAGAGTAAGTAAGTAAGTAAGTAAAGTAAGTAAGTAAGTAAGTAGGTATGTAAGTAGATATGTAAGTAAGCAAGCAGGCAGATAAGTAAGTAAGCAGCAAAGTAGGTAAGTGAATTGGTAAGGAAGTAGGTAAGTAAGGAAGTAAGTAAGTAAGTAAGAAAGTAAACAACTAAGTAAAAAGTAGGAAAGTAGGTAAAGTAAGTACGTAAGAAAGTAAGCAAGTAAGTAAGTAATTACGTAAGTGTGTAAGTAAGTAAGTAAGTAATCAAGTTAGTAAGCAAGTAAGTAAGTGAGCAAGCAAGTAAGTAAGCTGCATGGTCCACGCTGCATGTTCCACGCTGCATGGTGCCCGCGGCAAGGTCCACGCTGCATGGTCTACACTGCATGGTCTACGCTGCATGGTCCACGTTGCATGGACCACGCTGCATGGTCCACGCTGCATGGTCAACGCTGCATGGTCCACGTTGCATGGTCCACTCTGCAAGGTCCACGCTGCATGGTCCACACTGCATGGTCTACGCTGCATGGTCCACGATGAATGGTCCACGCTGCATGGTCCACGCTGCATGGTCCACGTTGGGTGGTCCACTCTGCATGGTCCACGCTGCATGGTCTACGCTGCATGGTCCACACTGCATGGTCTATGCTGCATGGTCCACGCTGCATGGTCCACGCTGCATGGTCCACGTTGCATGGACCACGCTGCATGGTCCACGCTGCATGGTCAACGCTGCATGGTCCACGTTGCATGGTCCACTCTGCATGGTCCACTCTGCATGGTCCACGCTGCATGGTCTACGCTGCATGGTCCACATTGCATGGTCTACGCTGCATGGTCCACGTTGCATGGTCCACACTGCATGGTCTACGCTGCATGGTCCACGCTGCATGGTCCACGCTGCATGGTCCACGCTGCATGGTCAACGCTGCATGATCCACGTTTCATGGTCCACTCTGCATGGTCCACGCTGCATGGTCTACGTTGCATGGTCCACACTGCATGGTCTATGCTGCATGGTCCACGCTGCATGGTCCACCTCACTTGAAAATCGTAACTTTTGTAACCAGCCTATGATGGAGAAGCTAGACAACGAAAGTCCGTCGGAATTTCTTCGTTTGAACACACGATAATGAAGAAATTTGATTTTGAAAAATTCCGAACAATTACCGTTTCGTATTTTGCGGAAATCAGTCAATAATATCGCAATATTCTAGTTTATTTTCTTCTAGTCGCAGACTGCATTAGTCCCCGGACTCAGAAAAGCCCATTTAAATCCAATCTGACATAGTCAAAAATTTAAGAATTTTTTCCAGTAACGACGATACCCGGGTCAGCGAATTTTCCAAAATTTGACCTCACTTGAGAATCGTAATTTTTTAACCAGCCTATGATGGAGAGAACCTAGACAACGAAAGTCCGTCGGAATTTCTTCGATTGAACACACGACAATGAAAAAATTTGATTTTGAAAAATAATATCGCAATATTCTAGCTTATTTTCTTCTAGTCGCAAACTGTATTAGTCCCCGGACTCAGAAAAGCCAATTTAAATCCATTCTGACATAGTCAAAAATTTACGAATTTTTTCCAGAAACCACGATACCCGAGAAAGCGATTTTTCCAAAATTCGACCTCTCTTGAAAATCATATCTTTTGTAGGCAGCCTATGATGGAGATCCTAGACACCACAAGTCCGTCGGAATTTCTTCGTTTGAACACACGTAAGATAATGAAGAAAATTGATTTTGAAAATTTCCGAAAAATTACCGTTTCGTATTTTGCGGAATCAGTCAATATTATCGCAATATTCTAGCTTATTTTGTTCTGGTCGCAGACTGCATTAGTCCTCGGACTCAGAAAAGCCCATTTAAATCCATTTTGACATAGTCAAAAATTTACGAATTTTTTCCAGAAACGACGATGCACAAGTCAGCGATTTTTCCCAAATTTGACCTCACTTGAAAAGCGTAACTATTTTAACCAGCCTATGATGGAGAAGCTAGACAACGAAAGTCCGTCGGATTTTCTTCGTTTGAACACACGATAATGAAGAAATTTGATTTTGAAAATTTTCGAAAAATTACCGTTTCGTATTTTGCGGAAATCAGTCAATAATATCGCAATATTCTAGCTTGCTTTCTTCTAGTCGCAGACTGCATTAGTCCCCGGACTCAGAAAAGCCGATTTAAATCCATTCTGACATAGTCAAAAATTTACGAATTTTTTCCAGTAACGACGATACCCGGGGTCAGCGATTTTTCCAAAACTCGACCTCGCTTGAAAATCGTAACTTTTGTAACCAGCCTATGATGGAGAATGGAGATGCTAGACAACGAAAGTCCGTCGGAATTTCTTCGTTTGAACACACTATAATGAAGAAATTTCCATGGTCTATGCTGCATGGTCCACGCTGCATGGACCACTCTGCATGGTCCACGCTGCATGGTCCACGCGGCATGGTCCACATTGCATGGTCTACGCTGCATGGTCCACGTTGCATGGTCCACACTGCATGGTCTACGCTGCATGGTCCACGCTGCATGGTCCACGCTGCATGGTCCACGTTGCATGGTCCACACTGCATGGTATACGCTGCATGGTCCACGCTGCATGGTCCACGCGGCATGGTGCACATTGCATGGCCTACGCTGCATGGTCCACGTTGCATGGCCCACACTGCATGGTCTACGCTGCATGGTCCACGCTGAATGGTCTACGCTGCATGGTCCACACTGCATGGTCTATGCTGCATGGTCCACGCTGCATGGTCCACCTCACTTGAAAATCGTAACTTTTGTAACCAGCCTATGATGGAGAAGCTAGACAACGAAAGTCCGTCGGAATTTCTTCGTTTGAACACACGATAATGAAGGCGTTTGATTTTGAAATTTTCCGAAAAATTACCGTTTCGTATTTTGCGGAAATCAGTCAATAATATCGCAATAGTCTAGCTTATTTTCATCCAGTCGCAGACTGCATTAGTCTCCGGACTCAGAAAAGCCCATTTAAAATCCATTCTGACATAGTCAAAAATTTACGAATTTTTTCCAGAAACCACGATACTCGAGTCAGCGATTTTTTCCAAAATTCGACCTCACTTGAAAATCATAACTTTTGTAGGCAGCCTATGATGGAGATTCTAGACAACACAAGTCCGTCGGATTTTCTTCGTTTGAACACACGATAGTGAAGAAATTTGATTTTGAAAATTTTCGAAAAATTACCGTTTCGTATTTTGCGGAATCAGTCAATATTATCGCAATATTCTAGCTTATTTTGTCCTGGTCGCAGACTGCATTAGTCCCCGGACTCAGAAAAGCCCATTTAAATCCATTCTGACATAGTCAAAAATTTACGAATTTTTTCCAGTAACGACGATACCCGGGGTCAGCGATTTTTCCAAAATTCGACCTCACTTGAAAAGCGTAACTATTTTAACCAGACTATGATGGAGAAGCTAGACAACGAAAGTCCGTCGGAATTTCTTCGTTTGAACACACGATAATGAAGAAATTTGATTTCGAAAATTTCCGAAAAATTACCGTTTCGTATTTTGCGAAAATCAGTCAATATTGTCGCAATATTCTAGCTTATTTTCTTCTAGTCGCAGACTGCATTAGTCCCCGGACTCAGAAAAACCCAATTAAATCCATTCTGACATAGTCAAAAATTTACGAATTTTTTCCAGAAACGACGATACCCGAGTCAGCGATTTTTCGAAAATTCGACCTCACTTGAAAATCGTATCTTTTGTAACCAGCCTATGATGGAGAAGCTAGACAACGAAAGTCCGTCGGAATTTCTTCGTTTGAACACACGATATTGAAGGAGTTTGATTTTGAAATTTTTCGAAAAATTACCGTTTCGTATTTTGCGGATATCAGTCAATATTGTCGCAATATTCTAGCTTATTTTCATCCAGTCGCAGACTGCATTAGTCTCCGGACTCAGAAAAGACAATATAAAATCCATTCTGACATAGTCAAAAATTTACGAATTTTTTCCTGAAACGACGATACCCGAGTCAGCGATTTTTCCAAAATTCGATCCCACTTGAAAATCGTAACTTTTTTAAACCAGCCTATGATGGAGAAGCTAGACAACGAAAGTCCGTCGGAATTTCTTCGTTTGAACACACGATAATGAAGGCGTTTGATTTTGAAATTTTCCGAAAAATTACCGTTTCGTATTTTGCGGAAATCAGTCAATAATATCGCAATATTCTAGCTTATTTTGTTCTAGTCGCAGACTGCATTAGTCCCCGGACTCAGAAAAGCCAATTTAAATCCATTCTGACATAGTCAAAAATTTACGAATTTTTTTCAGAAACCACGATGCGATTTTTCAAAAATTCGACCTCACTTGAAAAGCGTAACTATTTTAACCAGCCTATGATGGGGTTTTCAGAAACGACGATGCGATTTTTCGAAAATTCGACCTCACTTGAAAATCGTAACTATTTTAACCAGCCTATGATGGAGAAGCTAGACAACGAAAGTCCGTCGGAATTTCTTTGTTTGAACACACGATAATGAAAAAATTTGATTTTGAAAATTTCCGAATATTTCCCGTTTCGTATTTTGCGGGAATCAGTCAATATTGTCGCAATATTCTAGCTTATTTTCATCCAGTCGCAGACTGCATTAGTCCCCGGACTCAGAAAAGCCCATTTAAATCCATTCTGACATAGTCAAAAATTTACGAATTTTTCAAGAAACGACGACTACCGAGTCAGCGATTTTTCCAAAATTTGACCTCACTTGAAAATCGTAACTTTTTTAACCAACCTATGATTGAGAAGCTAGACAACGAAAGTCTGTCGGAATTTCTTCGTTTGAACACACGATAATGAAGGCGTTTGATTTTGAAACTTTCCGAAAAATTACCGTTTCGTATTTTGCGGAAATCAGTCAATAATATCGCAATATTCTAGCTTATTTTGTTCTAGTCGCAGACTGCATTAGTCCCCGGACTCAGAAAAGCCAATTTAAATCCATTCTGACATAGTCAAAAATTTACGAATTTTTTCCAGAAACGACGATACCCGGGTCAGCGATTTTTCCAAAATTCGACCTCACTTGAGAATCGTAATTTTTGTAACCAGCCTATGATGGAGAAGCTAGACAACGAAAGTCCGTCGGAATTTCTTCGATTGAACACACGATAATGAAAAAAGTTGATTTTGAAAATTTTCGAAAAATTACCGTTTCGTATTTTGCGGAAATCAGTCAATATTATCGCAATATTCTAGGTTATTTTCTTCTAGTCGCAGACTGCATTAGTCCCCGGACTCAGAAAAGCCCATTTAAATCCATTCTGACATAGTCAAAAATTTACGAATTTTTTCCAGAAACGACGATACCCGGGGTCAGCGACTGTTCCAAAATTCGACCTCACTTGAGAATCGTAACTTTTGTAGGCAGCCTATGATGGAGATGCTAGACAACACAAGTCCGTCGGAATTTCTTCGTTTGAACACACGATAATGAAGAAATTTGATTTTGAAAATTTCCGAAAAATTACCGTTTCGTATTTTGCGGAATCAGTCAATATTATCGCAATATTCTAGTTCATTTTGTTCTGGTCGCAGACTGCATTAGTCCCCGGACTCAGAAAAGCCCATTTAAATCCATTCTGACATAGTCAAAAATTTACGAATTTTTTCCAGTAACGACGATATCCGGGGTCAGCGATTTTGTGAAAATTCGACCTCACTTGAAAAGCGTAACTATTTTAACCAGACTATGATGGAGAAGCTAGACAACGAAAGTCCGTCGGAATTTCTTCGTTTGAACACACGATATTGAAGTCGTTTGATTTTGAAATTTTCCGAAAAATTACCGTTTCGTATTTTGCGGAAATCAGTCAATATTGCCGCAATATTCTAGCTTATTTTCATCCAGTCGCAGACTGCATTAGTCTCCGGACTCAGAAAAGCCCATTTAAAATCCATTCTGACATAGTCAAAAATTTACGAATTTTTTCCAGAAACGACGATACCCGAGTCAGCGATTTTTCCAAAATTCGACCTCACTTGAAAATCGTAACTTTTTTAACCAGCCTATGATGGAGAAGCTAGACAACGAAAGTCCGTCGGAATTTCTTCGTTTGAACACACGATAATGAAGGCGTTTGATTTTGAAAATTTCCGAAAAATTACCGTTTCGTATTTTGCGAAAATCAGTCAATATTGTCGCAATATTCTAGCTTATTTTCTTCTAGTCGCAGACTGCATTAGTCCCCGGACTCAGAAAAACCCAATGAAATCCATTCTGACATAGTCAAAAATTTACGAATTTTTTCCAGAAACGACGATACCCGGGTCAGCGATTTTTCCAAAATTCGACCTCACTTGAGAATCGTAATTTTTGTAACCAGCCTATGATGGAGAAGCTAGACAACGAAAGTCCGTCGGAATTTCTTCGATTGAACACACGATAATGAAAAAAGTTGATTTTGAAAATTTTCGAAAAATTACCGTTTCGTATTTTGCGGAAATCAGTCAATATTATCGCAATATTCTAGGTTATTTTCTTCTAGTCGCAGACTGCATTAGTCCCCGGACTCAGAAAAGCCCATTTAAATCCATTCTGACATAGTCAAAAATTTACGAATTTTTTCCAGAAACGACGATACCCGGGGTCAGCGACTGTTCCAAAATTCGACCTCACTTGAGAATCGTAACTTTTGTAGGCAGCCTATGATGGAGATGCTAGACAACACAAGTCCGTCGGAATTTCTTCGTTTGAACACACGATAATGAAGAAATTTGATTTTGAAAATTTCCGAAAAATTACCGTTTCGTATTTTGCGGAATCAGTCAATATTATCGCAATATTCTAGTTCATTTTGTTCTGGTCGCAGACTGCATTAGTCCCCGGACTCAGAAAAGCCCATTTAAATCCATTCTGACATAGTCAAAAATTTACGAATTTTTTCCAGTAACGACGATATCCGGGGTCAGCGATTTTGTGAAAATTCGACCTCACTTGAAAAGCGTAACTATTTTAACCAGACTATGATGGAGAAGCTAGACAACGAAAGTCCGTCGGAATTTCTTCGTTTGAACACACGATATTGAAGTCGTTTGATTTTGAAATTTTCCGAAAAATTACCGTTTCGTATTTTGCGGAAATCAGTCAATATTGCCGCAATATTCTAGCTTATTTTCATCCAGTCGCAGACTGCATTAGTCTCCGGACTCAGAAAAGCCCATTTAAAATCCATTCTGACATAGTCAAAAATTTACGAATTTTTTCCAGAAACGACGATACCCGAGTCAGCGATTTTTCCAAAATTCGACCTCACTTGAAAATCGTAACTTTTTTAACCAGCCTATGATGGAGAAGCTAGACAACGAAAGTCCGTCGGAATTTCTTCGTTTGAACACACGATAATGAAGGCGTTTGATTTTGAAAATTTCCGAAAAATTACCGTTTCGTATTTTGCGAAAATCAGTCAATATTGTCGCAATATTCTAGCTTATTTTCTTCTAGTCGCAGACTGCATTAGTCCCCGGACTCAGAAAAACCCAATGAAATCCATTCTGACATAGTCAAAAATTTACGAATTTTTTCCAGAAACGACGATACCCGGGTCAGCGATTTTTCCAAAATTCGACCTCACTTGAGAATCGTAATTTTTGTAACCAGCCTATGATGGAGAAGCTAGACAACGAAAGTCCGTCGGAATTTCTTCGATTGAACACACGATAATGAAAAAAGTTGATTTTGAAAATTTTCGAAAAATTACCGTTTCGTATTTTGCGGAAATCAGTCAATATTATCGCAATATTCTAGGTTATTTTCTTCTAGTCGCAGACTGCATTAGTCCCCGGACTCAGAAAAGCCCATTTAAATCCATTCTGACATAGTCAAAAATTTACGAATTTTTTCCAGAAACGACGATACCCGGGGTCAGCGACTGTTCCAAAATTCGACCTCACTTGAGAATCGTAACTTTTGTAGGCAGCCTATGATGGAGATGCTAGACAACACAAGTCCGTCGGAATTTCTTCGTTTGAACACACGATAATGAAGAAATTTGATTTTGAAAATTTCCGAAAAATTACCGTTTCGTATTTTGCGGAATCAGTCAATATTATCGCAATATTCTAGTTCATTTTGTTCTGGTCGCAGACTGCATTAGTCCCCGGACTCAGAAAAGCCCATTTAAATCCATTCTGACATAGTCAAAAATTTACGAATTTTTTCCAGTAACGACGATATCCGGGGTCAGCGATTTTGTGAAAATTCGACCTCACTTGAAAAGCGTAACTATTTTAACCAGACTATGATGGAGAAGCTAGACAACGAAAGTCCGTCGGAATTTCTTCGTTTGAACACACGATATTGAAGTCGTTTGATTTTGAAATTTTCCGAAAAATTACCGTTTCGTATTTTGCGGAAATCAGTCAATATTGTCGCAATATTCTAGCTTATTTTCATCCAGTCGCAGACTGCATTAGTCTCCGGACTCAGAAAAGCCCATTTAAAATCCATTCTGACATAGTCAAAAATTTACGAATTTTTTCCAGAAACGACGATACCCGAGTCAGCGATTTTTCCAAAATTCGACCTCACTTGAAAATCGTAACTTTTTTAACCAGCCTATGATGGAGAAGCTAGACAACGAAAGTCCGTCGGAATTTCTTCGTTTGAACACACGATAATGAAGGCGTTTGATTTTGAAAATTTCCGAAAAATTACCGTTTCGTATTTTGCGAAAATCAGTCAATATTGTCGCAATATTCTAGCTTATTTTCTTCTAGTCGCAGACTGCATTAGTCCCCGGACTCAGAAAAACCCAATGAAATCCATTCTGACATAGTCAAAAATTTACGAATTTTTTTTAGAAACGACGATACCCGAGTCAGCGATTTTTCGAAAATTCGACCTCACTTGAAAATCGTAACTTTTGTAACCAGCCTATGATGGAGAAGCTAGACAACGAAAGTCCGTCGGAATTTCTTCGTTTCAACACACGATATTGAAGGAGTTTGATTTTGGAATTTTCCGAAAAATTACCGTTTCGTATTTTGCGGAAATCAGTCAATATTGTCGCAATATTCTAGCTTATTTTGTTCTGGTCGCAGACTGCATTAGTCCCCGGACTCAGAAAAGCCCATTTAAATCCATTCTGACATAGTCAAAAATTTACGATTTTTTTTCAGAAACGACGATGCGATTTTTCAAAAATTCGACCTGACTTGAAAAGCGTAACTATTTTAACCAGCCTATGATGGGTTTTCAGAAACGACGATGCGATTTTTCGAAAATTCGACCTCACTTGAAAAGCGTAACTATTTTAACCAGCCTTTGATGGAGAAGCTAGACAACGAAAGTCCGTCGAAATTTCTTTGTTTGAACACACGATAATGAAGAAATTTGATTTTGAAAATTTTCGAAAAATTATCGTTTCGTATTTTGCGAAAATCAGTCAATATTGTCGCAATATTCTAGCTTATTTTCTTCTAGTCGCAGACTGCATTAGTCCCCGGACTCAGAAAAACCCAATTAAATCCATTCTGACATAGTCAAAAATTTACGAATTTTTTCCAGAAACGACGATACCCGAGTCAGCGATTTTTCCAAAATTCGACCTCACTTGAAAATCGTAACTTTTTTAACCAGCCTATGATGGAGAAGCTAGACAACGAAAGTCCGTCGGAATTTCTTCGTTTGAACACACGATAATGAAGAAATTTGATTTTGAAAATTTTCGAAAAATTACCGTTTCGTATTTTGCGGAAATCAGTCAATAATATCGCAATATTCTAGCTTGTTTTCTTCTAGCCGCAGACTGCATTAGTCCCCGGACTCAGAAAAACCCAATTAAATCCATTCTGACATAGTCAAAAATTTACGAATTTGTTCCAGAAACGACGATACCCGAGTCAGCGATTTTTCCAAAATTCGACCTCACTTGAAAATCGTAACTTTTGTAACCAGCCTATGATGGAGAAACTAGACAACGAAAGTCCGTCGGAATTTCTTCGTTTGAACACACGATATTGAAGTCGTTTGATTTTGAAATTTTCCGAAAAATTACCGTTTCGTATTTTGCGGAAATCAGTCAATATTGTCGCAATATTCTAGCTTATTTTCATCCAGTCGCAGACTGCATTAGTCTCCGGACTCAGAAAAGCCCATTTAAAATCCATTCTGACATAGTCAAAAATTTACGAATTTTTTCCAGAAACGACGATACCCGAGTCAGCGATTTTTCCAAAATTCGACCTCACTTGAAAATCGTAACTTTTTTAACCAGCCTATGATGGAGAAGCTAGACAACGAAAGTCCGTCGGAATTTCTTCGTTTGAACACACGATAATGAAGGCGTTTGATTTTGAAAATTTTCGAAAAATTACCGTTTCGTATTTTGCGAAAATCAGTCAATATTGTCGCAATATTCTAGCTTATTTTCTTCTAGTCGCAGACTGCATTAGTCCCCGGACTCAGAAAAACCCAATTAAATCCATTCTGACATAGTCAAAAATTTACGAATTTTTTCCAGAAACGACGATACCCGAGTCAGCGATTTTTCCAAAATTCGACCTCACTTGAAAATCGTAACTTTTTTAACCAGCCTATGATGGAGAAGCTAGACAACGAAAGTCCGTCGGAATTTCTTCGTTTGAACACACGATAATGAAGGCGTTTGATTTTGAAAATTTCCGAAAAATTACCGTTTCGTATTTTGCGGAAATCAGTCAATAAAATCGCAATATTCTAGCTTATTTTGTTCTAGTCGCAGACTGCATTAGTCCCCGGACTCAGAAAAGCCAATTTAAATCCAATCTGACATAGTCAAAAATTTACGAATTTTTTCCATAAACGACGATACCCGGGTCAGCGATTTTTCCAAAATTCGACCTAACTTGAGAATCGTAATTTTTGTAACCAGCCTATGATGGAGAAGCTAGACAACGAAAGTCCGTCGGAATTTCTTCGATTGAACACACGATAATGAAAAAAGTTGATTTTGAAAATTTTCGAAAAATTACCGTTTCGTATTTTGCGGAAATCAGTCAATATTATCGCAATATTCTAGGTTATTTTCTTCTAGTCGCAGACTGCATTAGTCCCCGGACTCAGAAAAGCCCATTTAAATCCATTCTGACATAGTCAAAAATTTACGAATTTTTTCCAGAAACGACGATACCCGGGGTCAGCGACTGTTCCAAAATTCGACCTCACTTGAGAATCGTAACTTTTGTAGGCAGCCTATGATGGAGATGCTAGACAACAAAAGTCCGTCGGAATTTCTTCGTTTGAACACACGATAATGAAGAAATTTGATTTTGAAAATTTCCGAAAAATTACCGTTTCGTATTTTGCGGAATCAGTCAATATTATCGCAATATTCTAGTTCATTTTGTTCTGGTCGCAGACTGCATTAGTCCCCGGACTCAGAAAAGCCCATTTAAATCCATTCTGACATAGTCAAAAATTTACGAATTTTTTCCAGTAACGACGATATCCGGGGTCAGCGATTTTGTGAAAATTCGACCTCACTTGAAAAGCGTAACTATTTTAACCAGACTATGATGGAGAAGCTAGACAACGAAAGTCCGTCGGAATTTCTTCGTTTGAACACACGATATTGAAGTCGTTTGATTTTGAAATTTTCCGAAAAATTACCGTTTCGTATTTTGCGGAAATCAGTCAATATTGTCGCAATATTCTAGCTTATTTTCATCCAGTCGCAGACTGCATTAGTCTCCGGACTCAGAAAAGCCCATTTAAAATCCATTCTGACATAGTCAAAAATTTACGAATTTTTTCCAGAAACGACGATACCCGAGTCAGCGATTTTTCCAAAATTCGACCTCACTTGAAAATCGTAACTTTTTTAACCAGCCTATGATGGAGAAGCTAGACAACGAAAGTCCGTCGGAATTTCTTCGTTTGAACACACGATAATGAAGGCGTTTGATTTTGAAAATTTCCGAAAAATTACCGTTTCGTATTTTGCGAAAATCAGTCAATATTGTCGCAATATTCTAGCTTATTTTCTTCTAGTCGCAGACTGCATTAGTCCCCGGACTCAGAAAAACCCAATGAAATCCATTCTGACATAGTCAAAAATTTACGAATTTTTTTTAGAAACGACGATACCCGAGTCAGCGATTTTTCGAAAATTCAACCTCACTTGAAAATCGTAACTTTTGTAACCAGCCTATGATGGAGAAGCTAGACAACGAAAGTCCGTCGGAATTTCTTCGTTTCAACACACGATATTGAAGGAGTTTGATTTTGAAATTTTCCGAAAAATTACCGTTTCGTATTTTGCGGAAATCAGTCAATATTGTCGCAATATTCTAGCTTATTTTGTTCTGGTCGCAGACTGCATTAGTCCCCGGACTCAGAAAAGCCCATTTAAATCCATTCTGACATAGTCAAAAATTTACGATTTTTTTTCAGAAACGACGATGCGATTTTTCAAAAATTCGACCTGACTTGAAAAGCGTAACTATTTTAACCAGCCTATGATGGGTTTTCAGAAACGACGATGCGATTTTTCGAAAATTCGACCTCACTTGAAAAGCGTAACTATTTTAACCAGCCTTTGATGGAGAAGCTAGACAACGAAAGTCCGTCGAAATTTCTTTGTTTGAACACACGATAATGAAGAAATTTGATTTTGAAAATTTTCGAAAAATTACCGTTTCGTATTTTGCGAAAATCAGTCAATATTGTCGCAATATTCTAGCTTATTTTCTTCTAGTCGCAGACTGCATTAGTCCCCGGACTCAGAAAAACCCAATTAAATCCATTCTGACATAGTCAAAAATTTACGAATTTTTTCCAGAAACGACGATACCCGAGTCAGCGATTTTTCCAAAATTCGACCTCACTTGAAAATCGTAACTTTTTTAACCAGCCTATGATGGAGAAGCTAGACAACGAAAGTCCGTCGGAATTTCTTCGTTTGAACACACGATAATGAAGAAATTTGATTTTGAAAATTTTCGAAAAATTACCGTTTCGTATTTTGCGGAAATCAGTCAATAATATCGCAATATTCTAGCTTGTTTTCTTCTAGCCGCAGATTGCATTAGTCCCCGGACTCAGAAAAACCCAATTAAATCCATTCTGACATAGTCAAAAATTTACGAATTTGTTCCAGAAACGACGATACCCGAGTCAGCGATTTTTCCAAAATTCGACCTCACTTGAAAATCGTAACTTTTTTAACCAGCCTATGATGGAGAAGCTAGACAACGAAAGTCCGTCGGAATTTCTTCGTTTGAACACACGATAATGAAGGCGTTTGATTTTGAAAATTTTCGAAAAATTACCGTTTCGTATTTTGCGAAAATCAGTCAATATTGTCGCAATATTCTAGCTTATTTTCTTCTAGTCGCAGACTGCATTAGTCCCCGGACTCAGAAAAACCCAATTAAATCCATTCTGACATAGTCAAAAATTTACGAATTTTTTCCAGAAACGACGATACCCGAGTCAGCGATTTTTCCAAAATTCGACCTCACTTGAAAATCGTAACTTTTTAAACCAGCCTATGATGGAGAAGCTAGACAACGAAAGTCCGTCGGAATTTCTTCGTTTGAACACACGATAATGAAGGCGTTTGATTTTGAAAATTTTCGAAAAATTACCGTTTCGTATTTTGCGAAAATCAGTCAATATTGTCGCAATATTCTAGCTTATTTTCTTCTAGTCGCAGACTGCATTAGTCCCCGGACTCAGAAAAACCCAATTAAATCCATTCTGACATAGTCAAAAATTTACGAATTTTTTCCAGAAACGACGATACCCGAGTCAGCGATTTTTCCAAAATTCGACCTCACTTGAAAATCGTAACTTTTTTAACCAGCCTATGATGGAGAAGCTAGACAACGAAAGTCCGTCGGAATTTCTTCGTTTGAACACACGATAATGAAGGCGTTTGATTTTGAAAATTTCCGAAAAATTACCGTTTCGTATTTTGCGGAAATCAGTCAATAAAATCGCAATATTCTAGCTTATTTTGTTCTAGTCGCAGACTGCATTAGTCCCCGGACTCAGAAAAGCCAATTTAAATCCAATCTGACATAGTCAAAAATTTACGAATTTTTTCCAGAAACGACGATACCCGGGTCAGCGATTTTTCCAAAATTCGACCTCACTTGAGAATCGTAATTTTTGTAACCAGCCTATGATGGAGAAGCTAGACAACGAAAGTCCGTCGGAATTTCTTCGATTGAACACACGATAATGAAAAAAGTTGATTTTGAAAATTTTCGAAAAATTACCGTTTCGTATTTTACGGAAATCAGTCAATATTATCGCAATATTCTAGGTTATTTTCTTCTAGTCGCAGACTGCATTAGTCCCCGGACTCAGAAAAGCCCATTTAAATCCATTCTGACATAGTCAAAAATTTACGAATTTTTTCCAGAAACGACGATACCCGGGGTCAGCGACTGTTCCAAAATTCGACCTCACTTGAGAATCGTAACTTTTGTAGGCAGCCTATGATGGAGATGCTAGACAACACAAGTCCGTCGGAATTTCTTCGTTTGAACACACGATAATGAAGAAATTTGATTTTGAAAATTTCCGAAAAATTACCGTTTCGTATTTTGCGGAATCAGTCAATATTATCGCAATATTCTAGTTCATTTTGTTCTGGTCGCAGACTGCATTAGTCCCCGGACTCAGAAAAGCCCATTTAAATCCATTCTGACATAGTCAAAAATTTACGAATTTTTTCCAGTAACGACGATATCCGGGGTCAGCGATTTTGTGAAAATTCGACCTCACTTGAAAAGCGTAACTATTTTAACCAGCCTATGATGAGGTTTTCAGAAACGACGATGCGATTTATCGAAACTTCGACCTCACTTGAAAAGCGTAACTATTTTAACCAGACTATGATGGAGAAGCTAGACAACGAAAGTCCGTCGGAATTTCTTCGTTTGAACACACGATATTGAAGTCGTTTGATTTTGAAATTTTCCGAAAAATTACCGTTTCGTATTTTGCGGAAATCAGTCAATATTGTCGCAATATTCTAGCTTATTTTCATCCAGTCGCAGACTGCATTAGTCTCCGGACTCAGAAAAGCCCATTTAAAATCCATTCTGACATAGTCAAAAATTTACGAATTTTTTCCAGAAACGACGATACCCGAGTCAGCGATTTTTCCAAAATTCGACCTCACTTGAAAATCGTAACTTTTTTAACCAGCCTATGATGGAGAAGCTAGACAACGAAAGTCCGTCGGATTTTCTTCGTTTGAACACACGATAATGAAGGCGTTTGATTTTGAAAATTTCCGAAAAATTACCGTTTCGTATTTTGCGAAAATCAGTCAATATTGTCGCAATATTCTAGCTTATTTTGTTCTGGTCGCAGACTGCATTAGTCCCCGGACTCAGAAAAGCCCATTTAAATCCATTCTGACATAGTCAAAAATTTACGATTTTTTTTTCAGAAACGACGATGCGATTTTTCAAAAATTCGACCTGACTTGAAAAGCGTAACTATTTTAACCAGCCTATGATGGGTTTTCAGAAACGACGGTGCGATTTTTCGAAAATTCGACCTCACTTGAAAAGCGTAACTATTTTAACCAGCCTTTGATGGAGAAGCTAGACAACGAAAGTCCGTCGAAATTTCTTTGTTTGAACACACGATAATGAAGAAATTTGATTTTGAAAATTTCCGAAAAATTACCGTTTCGTATTTTGCGGAATCAGTCAATATTATCGCAATATTCTAGCTTATTTTGTTCTGGTCGCAGACTGCATTAGTCCTCGGACTCAGAAAAGCCCATTTAAATCCATTTTGACATAGTCAAAAATTTACGAATTTGTTCCAGAAACGACGATGCACAAGTCAGCGATTTTTCCCAAATTTGATCTCACTTGAAAAGCGTAACTATTTTAACCAGCCTATGATGGAGAAGCTAGACAACGAAAGTCCGTCGGATTTTCTTCGTTTGAACACACGATAATGAAGAAATTTGATTTTGAAAATTTTCGAAAAATTACCGTTTCGTATTTTGCGGAAATCAGTCAATAATATCGCAATATTCTAGCTTGTTTTCTTCTAGCCGCAGACTGCATTAGTCCCCGGACTCAGAAAAACCCAATTAAATCCATTCTGACATAGTCAAAAATTTACGAATTTTTTCCAGAAACGACGATACCCGAGTCAGCGATTTTTCCAAAATTCGACCTCACTTGAAAATCGTAACTTTTGTAACCAGCCTATGATGGAGAAACTAGACAACGAAAGTCCGTCGGAATTTCTTCGTTTGAACACACGATATTGAAGTCGTTTGATTTTGAAATTTTCCGAAAAATTACCGTTTCGTATTTTGCGGAAATCAGTCAATATTGTCGCAATATTCTAGCTTATTTTCATCCAGTCGCAGACTGCATTAGTCTCCGGACTCAGAAAAGCCCATTTAAAATCCATTCTGACATAGTCAAAAATTTACGAATTTTTTCCAGAAACGACGATGCACAAGTCAGCGATTTTTCCCAAATTTGATCTCACTTGAAAAGCGTAACTATTTTAACCAGCCTATGATGGGGTTTTCAGAAACGACGATGCGATTTTTCGAAACTTCGACCTCACTTGAAAAGCGTAACTATTTTAACCAGCCTTTGATGGAGAAGCTAGACAACGAAAGTCCGTCGGAATTTCTTTGTTTGAACACACGATAATGAAGAAATTTGATTTTGAAAATTTCCGAAAAATTACCGTTTCGTATTTTGCGGAATCAGTCAATATTATCGCAATATTCTAGCTTATTTTGCTCTGGTCGCAGACTGCATTAGTCCTCGGACTCAGAAAAGCCCATTTAAATCCATTTTGACATAGTCAAAAATTTACGAATTTTTTCCAGAAACGACGATGCACAAGTCAGCGATTTTTCCCAAATTTGATCTCACTTGAAAAGCGTAACTATTTTAACCAGCCTATGATGGAGAAGCTAGACAACGAAAGTCCGTCGGATTTTCTTCGTTTGAACACACGATAATGAAGAAATTTGATTTTGAAAATTTCCGAAAAATTACCGTTTCGTATTTTGCGGAAATCAGTCAATAATATCGCAATATTCTAGCTTGTTTTCTTCTAGTCGCAGACTGCATTAGTCCCCGGACTCAGAAAAGCCGATGTAAATCCATTCTGACATAGTCAAAAATTTACGAATTTTTCCCAGTAACGACGATACCCGGGGTCAGCGATTTTTCCAAAACTCGACCTCGCTTGAAAATCGTAACTTTTGTAACCAGCCTATGATGGAGAATGGAGATGGTAGACAACGAAAGTCCGTCGGAATTTCTTCGTTTGAACACACTATAATGAAGAAATTTGCATGGTCTATGCTGCATGGTCCACGCTGCATGGACCACTCTGCATGGTCTATGCTGCATGGTCCACGCTGCATGGTCCACCTCACTTGAAAATCGTAACTTTTGTAACCAGCCTATGATGGAGAAGCTAGACAACGAAAGTCCGTCGGAATTTCTTCGTTTGAACACACGATAATGAAGGCGTTTGATTTTGAAATTTTCCGAAAAATTACCGTTTCGTATTTTGCGGAAATCAGTCAATATTGTCGCAATATTCTAGCTTATTTTCATCCAGTCGCAGACTGCATTAGTCTCCGGACTCAGAAAAGCCCATTTAAAATCCATTCTGACATAGTCAAAAATTTGCGAATTTTTTCCAGAAACCACGATACTCGAGTCAGCGATTTTTTCCAAAATTCGACCTCACTTGAAAATCATAACTTTTGTAGGCAGCCTATGATGGAGATTCTAGACAACACAAGTCCGTCAGATTTTCTTCGTTTGAACACACGATAATGAAGAAATTTGATTTTAAAAATTTTCGAAAAATTACCGTTTCGTATTTTGCGGAATCAGTCAATATTATCGCAATATTCTAGCTTATTTTGTCCTGGTCGCAGACTGCATTAGTCCCCGGACTCAGAAAAGCCCATTTAAATCCATTCTGACATAGTCAACAATTTACGAATTTTTTCCAGTAACGACGATACCCGGGGTCAGCGATTTTTCCAAAATTCGACCTCACTTGAAAAGCGTAACTATTTTAACCAGACTATGATGGAGAAGCTAGACAACGAAAGTCCGTCGGAATTTCTTCGTTTGAACACACGATAATGAAGAAATTTGATTTTGAAAATTTCCGAAAAATTACCGTTTCGTATTTTGCGAAAATCAGTCAATATTGTCGCAATATTCTGGCTTATTTTCTTCTAGTCGCAGACTGCATTAGTCCCCGGACTCAGAAAAACCCAATTAAATCCATTCTGACATAGTCAAAAATTTACGAATTTTTTCCAGAAACGACGATACCCGAGTCAGCGATTTTTCGAAAATTCGACCTCACTTGAAAATCGTAACTTTTGTAACCAGCCTATGATGGACAAGCTAGACAACGAAAGTCCGTCGGAATTTCTTCGTTTGAACACACGATATTGAAGGAGTTTGATTTTGAAATTTTTCGAAAAATTACCGTTTCGTATTTTGCGGTATCAGTCAATATTGTCGCAATATTCTAGCTTATTTTCATCCAGTCGCAGACTGCATTAGTCTCCGGACTCAGAAAAGACAATATAAAATCCATTCTGACATAGTCAAAAATTTACGAATTTTTTCCAGAAACGACGATACCCGAGTCAGCGATTTTTCCAAAATTCGACCTCACTTGAAAATCGTAACTTTTTTAACCAGCCTATGATGGAGAAGCTAGACAACGAAAGTCCGTCGGAATTTCTTCGTTTGAACACACGATAATGAAGGCGTTTGATTTTGAAATTTTCCGAAAAATTACCGTTTCGTATTTTGCGGAAATCAGTCAATAATATCGCAATATTCTAGCTTATTTTGTTCTAGTCGCAGACTGCATTAGTCCCCGGACTCAGAAAAGCCAATTTAAATCCATTCTGACATAGTCAAAAATTTACGAATTTTTTCCAGTAACGACGATACCCGGGGTCAGCGATTTTTCCAAAATTCGACCTCACTTGAAAAGCGTAACTATTTTAACCAGACTATGATGGAGAAGCTAGACAACGAAAGTCCGTCGGAATTTCTTCGTTTGAACACACGATAATGAAGAAATTTGATTTTGAAAATTTCCGAAAAATTACCGTTTCGTATTTTGCGGAAATCAGTCAATATTGTCGCAATATTCTAGCTTATTTTCATCTAGTCGCAGACTGCATTAGTCTCCGGACTCAGAAAAGACAATATAAAATCCATTCTGACATAGTCAAAAATTTACGAATTTTTTCCAGAAACGACGATACCCGAGTCAGCGATTTTTCCAAAATTCGACCTCACTTGAAAATCGTAACTTTTTTAACCAGCCTATGATGGAGAAGCTAGACAACGAAAGTCCGTCGGAATTTCTTCGTTTGAACACACGATAATGAAGGCGTTTGATTTTGAAATTTTCCGAAAAATTACCGTTTCGTATTTTGCGGAAATCAGTCAATAATATCGCAATATTCTAGCTTATTTTGTTCTAGTCGCAGACTGCATTAGTCCCCGGACTCAGAAAAGCCAATTTAAATCCATTCTGACATAGTCAAAAATTTACGAATTTTTTCCAGAAACCACGATACCCGAGTCAGCGATTTTTCCAAAATTCGACCTCACTTGAAAAGCGTAACTATTTTAACCAGACTATGATGGAGAAGCTAGACAACGAAAGTCCGTCGGAATTTCTTCGTTTGAACACACGATAATGAAGAAATTTGATTTTGAAAATTTCCGAAAAATTACCGTTTCGTATTTTGCGAAAATCAGTCAATATTGTCGCAATATTCTAGCTTATTTTCTTCTAGTCGCAGACTGCATTAGTCCCCGGACTCAGAAAAACCCAATTAAATCCATTCTGACATAGTCAAAAATTTACGAATTTTTCCAGAAACGACGATACCCGAGTCAGCGATTTTTCGAAAATTCGACCTCACTTGAAAATCGTAACTTTTGTAACCAGCCTATGATGGACAAGCTAGACAACGAAAGTCCGTCGGAATTTCTTCGTTTGAACACACGATATTGAAGGAGTTTGATTTTGAAATTTTTCGAAAAATTACCGTTTCGTATTTTGCGGAAATCAGTCAATATTGTCGCAATATTCTAGCTTATTTTCATCCAGTCGCAGACTGCATTAGTCTCCGGACTCAGAAAAGACAATATAAAATCCATTCTGACATAGTCAAAAATTTACGAATTTTTTCCAGAAACGACGATACCCGAGTCAGCGATTTTTCCAAAATTCGACCTCACTTGAAAATCGTAACTTTTTTAACCAGCCTATGATGGAGAAGCTAGACAACGAAAGTCCGTCGGAATTTCTTCGTTTGAACACACGATAATGAAGGCGTTTGATTTTGAAATTTTCCGAAAAATTACCGTTTCGTATTTTGCGGAAATCAGTCAATAATATCGCAATATTCTAGCTTATTTTGTTCTAGTCGCAGACTGCATTAGTCCCCGGACTCAGAAAAGCCAATTTAAATCCATTCTGACATAGTCAAAAATTTACGAATTTTTTCCAGTAACGACGATACCCGGGGTCAGCGATTTTTCCAAAATTCGACCTCACTTGAAAAGCGTAACTATTTTAATCAGACTATGATGGAGAAGCTAGACAACGAAAGTCCGTCGGAATTTCTTCGTTTGAACACACGATAATGAAGAAATTTGATTTTGAAAATTTCCGAAAAATTACCGTTTCGTATTTTGCGGAAATCAGTCAATATTGTCGCAATATTCTAGCTTATTTTCATCTAGTCGCAGACTGCATTAGTCTCCGGACTCAGAAAAGACAATATAAAATCCATTCTGACATAGTCAAAAATTTACGAATTTTTTCCAGAAACGACGATACCCGAGTCAGCGATTTTTCCAAAATTCGACCTCACTTGAAAATCGTAACTTTTGTAACCAGCCTATGATGGAGAAGCTAGACAACGAAAGTCCGTCGGAATTTCTTCGTTTGAACACACGATAATGAAGGCGTTTGATTTTGAAATTTTCCGAAAAATTACCGTTTCGTATTTTGCGGAAATCAGTCAATAATATCGCAATATTCTAGCTTATTTTGTTCTAGTCGCAGACTGCATTAGTCCCCGGACTCAGAAAAGCCAATTTAAATCCATTCTGACATAGTCAAAAATTTACGAATTTTTTCCAGAAAAAAAGATACCCGAGTCAGCGATTTTTCGAAAATTCGACCTCACTTGAAAATCATAACTTTTGTAGGCAGCCTATGATGGAGATGCTAGACAACGAAAGTCCGTCGGAATTTCTTCGTTTGAACACACGATAATGAAGAAATTTGATTTTGAAAATTTCCGAAAAATTACCGTTTCGTATTTTGCGGAATCAGTCAATATTATCGCAATATTCTAGCTTATTTTGTTCTGGTCGCAGACAGCATTAGTCCCCGGACTCAGAAAAGCCCATATAAATTCATTCTGACATAGTCAAAAATTTACGAATTTTTTTTCAGAAACGACGATGCGATTTTTCAAAAATTCGACCTCACTTGAAAAGCGTAACTATTTTAACCAGCCTATGATTGGGTTTTCAGAAAAGACGATGCGATTTTTCGAAAATTCGACCTCACTTGAAAATCGTAACTATTTTAACCAGCCTATGATGGAGAAGCTAGACAACGAAAGTTCGTCGGAATTTCTTTGTTTGAACACACGATAATGAAAAAATTTGATTTTGAAAATTTCCGAAAATTTACCGTTTCGTATTTTGCGGAAATCAGTCAATATTGTCACAATATTCTAGCTTATTTTCATCCAGTCGCAGACTGCATTAGTCCCCGGACTCAGAAAAGCCCATTTAAATCCATTCTGACATAGTCAAAAATTTACGAATTTTTCCAGAAACGACGACTCCCGAGTCAGCGATTTTTCCAAAATTTGACCTCACTTGAAAATCGTAACTTTTTTAACCAACCTATGATTGAGAAGCTAGACAACGAAAGTCTGTCGGAATTTCTTCGTTTGAACACACGATAATGAAGGCGTTTGATTTTGAAACTTTCCGAAAAATTACCGTTTCGTATTTTGCGGAAATCAGTCAATAATATCGCAATATTCTAGCTTATTTTGTTCTAGTCGCAGACTGCATTAGTCCCCGGACTCAGAAAAGCCCATTTAAATCCATTCTGACATAGTCAAAAATTTACGAATTTTTTCCAGTAACGACGATACCCGGGGTCAGCGATTTTTTGAAAATTCGACCTCACTTGAAAAGCGTAGGCCTAACTATTTTAACCAGCCTATGATGGGGTTTTCAGAAACGACGATGCGATTTTTCGAAACTTCGACCTCACTTGAAAAGCGTAACTATTTTAACCAGACTATGATCGAGAAGCTAGACAACGAAAGTCCGTCGGAATTTCTTCGTTTGAACACACGATTATGAAGAAATTTGATTTTGAAAATTTCCGAAAAATTACCGTTTCGTATTTTGCGGAAATCAGTCAATATTGTCGCAATATTCTAGCTTATTTTCTTCTAGTCGCAGACTGCATTAGTCCCCGGACTCAGAAAAAAACAATTAAATCCATTCTGACATAGTCAAAAATTTACGAATATTTTCCAGAAACGACGATACCCGAGTCAGCGATTTTTCGAAAATTCGACCTCACTTGAAAATCGTAACTTTTGTAACCAGCCTATGATGGAGAAACTAGACAACGAAAGTCCGTCGGAATTTCTTCGTTTGAACACACGATAATGAAGAAATTTGATTTTGAAAATTTCCGAACAATTACCGTTTCGTATTTTGCGGAAATCAGTCAATATTGTCGCAATAGTCTAGCTTATTTTCTTCTAGTCGCAGACTGCATTAGTCCCCGGACTCAGAAAAGTCCATTTAAATCCATTCTGACATAGTCAAACATTTACGAATTTTTTTCCAGAAACGACGATACCCGAGTCAACGATTTTTCGAAAATTCGACCTTACTTGAAAATCGTAACTTTTGTAACCCTGCAGCCTATGATGGAGAAGCTAAACAACGAAAGTCCGTCGGAATTTCTTCGTTTGAACACACGATAATGAAGGAGTTTGATTTTGAAATTTTCCGTAAAAATACCGTTTCGTATTTTGCGGAAATCAGTCAATATTGTCGCAATATTCTAGCTGATTTTCTTCTAGTCGCACACTGCATTAGTCCCCGGACTCAGAAAAGCCCATTTAAATCCATTCTGACATAGTCAAAAATTTACGAAATTTTCCCGAAACGACGATACCCGAGTCAGCGATTTTTCCAAAATTCGACCTCACTTGAAAATCGTAACTTTTTTAACCAACCTATGATGGAGAAGCTAGACAACGAAAGTCCGTCGGAATTTCTTCGTTTGAACACACGATAATGAAGTCGTTTGATTTTGAAATTTTCCGAAAAATTACCGTTTCGTATTTTGCGGAAATCAGTCAATAATATCGCAATATTCTAGCTTATTTTGTTCTAGTCGCAGACTGCATTAGTCCCCGGACTCAGAAAAGCCAATTTAAATCCATTCTGACATATTCAAAAATTTACGAATTTTTTCCAGAAACCACGATACCCGAGTCAGCGATTTTTCGAAAATTCGACCTCACTTGAAAATCGTAACTTTTGCAACCAGCATATGATGGAGATGCTAGACAACGAAAGTCCGTTGGAATTTCTTCGTTTGAACACACGATAATGAAGAAATTTGATTTTGAAAATTTCCGAAAAATTACCGTTTCGTATTTTGCGGAAATCAGTCAATATTATCGCAATATTCTAGCTTATTTTCATCCAGTCGCAGACTACATTAGTCCCCGGACTCAGAAAAGCCCATTTAAATCCATTCTGACATAGTCAAAAATTTACGAATTTTTTTCAGAAACGACGATACCCGAGTCAGCGATTTTTCGAAAATTCGACCTCACTTGAAAATCGGAATTTTTTTAACCAGCCTATGATGAAGAAGCTAGACAACGAAAGTCCGTCGGAATTTCTTCGTTTGAACACACGATAATGAAGAAATACGATTTTGAAAATTTCCGAACAATTACCGTTTCGTATTTTGCGGAAATCAGTCAATATTATCGCAATATTCTAGCTTATTTTGTTCCAATCGCAGACTGCATTAGTCCCCGGACTCAGAAAAGCCCATTTAAATCCATTCTGACATAGTCAAAAATTTACGAATTTTTTCCAGAAACGACGATACCCGAGTCAGCGATTTTTCGAAAATTCGACCTAACTTGAGAATCGTAATTTTTTTTAACCAGCCTATGATGGAGAAGCTAGACAACAAAAGTCCGTCGGAATTTCTTCGTTTGAACGCACGATAATGAAGAAATTTGATTTTGAAAATTTCCGAAAAATTACCGTTTCGTAATTTTGCGGAAATCAGTCAATATTATCGCAATATTCAAGCTTATTTAGTTCTAGTCGCAGACAGCATTAGTCCCCGGACTCAGAAAAGCCCATATAAATTCATTCTGACATAGTCAAAAATTTACGAATTTTTTTTCAGAAACGACGATGCGATTTTTCAAAAATTCGACCTCACTTGAAAAGCGTAACTATTTTAACCAGCCTATGATTGGGTTTTCAGAAAAGACGATGCGATTTTTCGAAAATTCGACCTCACTTGAAAATCGTAACTATTTTAACCAGCCTATGATGGAGAAGCTAGACAACGAAAGTCCGTCGGAATTTCTTTGTTTGAACACACGATAATGAAAAAATTTGATTTTGAAAATTTCCGAAAATTTACCGTTTCGTATTTTGCGGAAATCAGTCAATATTGTCGCAATAGTCTAGCTTATTTTCTTCTAGTCGCAGACTGCATTAGTCCCCGGACTCAGAAAAGTCCATTTAAATCCATTCTGACATAGTCAAACATTTACGAATTTTTTTCCAGAAACGACGATACCCGAGTCAACGATTTTTCGAAAATTCGACCTTACTTGAAAATCGTAACTTTTGTAACCCTGCAGCCTATGATGGAGAAGCTAAACAACGAAAGTCCGTCGGAATTTCTTCGTTTGAACACACGATAATGAAGGAGTTTGATTTTGAAATTTTCCGTAAAAATACCGTTTCGTATTTTGCGGAAATCAGTCAATATTGTCGCAATATTCTAGCTGATTTTCTTCTAGTCGCACACTGCATTAGTCCCCGGACTCAGAAAAGCCCATTTAAATCCATTCTGACATAGTCAAAAATTTACGAAATTTTCCCGAAACGACGATACCCGAGTCAGCGATTTTTCCAAAATTCGACCTCACTTGAAAATCGTAACTTTTTTAACCAACCTATGATGGAGAAGCTAGACAACGAAAGTCCGTCGGAATTTCTTCGTTTGAACACACGATAATGAAGTCGTTTGATTTTGAAATTTTCCGAAAAATTACCGTTTCGTATTTTGCGGAAATCAGTCAATAATATCGCAATATTCTAGCTTATTTTGTTCTAGTCGCAGACTGCATTAGTCCCCGGACTCAGAAAAGCCAATTTAAATCCATTCTGACATATTCAAAAATTTACGAATTTTTTCCAGAAACCACGATACCCGAGTCAGCGATTTTTCGAAAATTCGACCTCACTTGAAAATCGTAACTTTTGCAACCAGCATATGATGGAGATGCTAGACAACGAAAGTCCGTTGGAATTTCTTCGTTTGAACACACGATAATGAAGAAATTTGATTTTGAAAATTTCCGAAAAATTACCGTTTCGTATTTTGCGGAAATCAGTCAATATTATCGCAATATTCTAGCTTATTTTCATCCAGTCGCAGACTACATTAGTCCCCGGACTCAGAAAAGCCCATTTAAATCCATTCTGACATAGTCAAAAATTTACGAATTTTTTTCAGAAACGACGATACCCGAGTCAGCGATTTTTCGAAAATTCGACCTCACTTGAAAATCGGAATTTTTTTAACCAGCCTATGATGAAGAAGCTAGACAACGAAAGTCCGTCGGAATTTCTTCGTTTGAACACACGATAATGAAGAAATACGATTTTGAAAATTTCCGAACAATTACCGTTTCGTATTTTGCGGAAATCAGTCAATATTATCGCAATATTCTAGCTTATTTTGTTCCAATCGCAGACTGCATTAGTCCCCGGACTCAGAAAAGCCCATTTAAATCCATTCTGACATAGTCAAAAATTTACGAATTTTTTCCAGAAACGACGATACCCGAGTCAGCGATTTTTCGAAAATTCGACCTAACTTGAGAATCGTAATTTTTTTTAACCAGCCTATGATGGAGAAGCTAGACAACAAAAGTCCGTCGGAATTTCTTCGTTTGAACGCACGATAATGAAGAAATTTGATTTTGAAAATTTCCGAAAAATTACCGTTTCGTAATTTTGCGGAAATCAGTCAATATTATCGCAATATTCAAGCTTATTTAGTTCTAGTCGCAGACAGCATTAGTCCCCGGACTCAGAAAAGCCCATATAAATTCATTCTGACATAGTCAAAAATTTACGAATTTTTTTTCAGAAACGACGATGCGATTTTTCAAAAATTCGACCTCACTTGAAAAGCGTAACTATTTTAACCAGCCTATGATTGGGTTTTCAGAAAAGACGATGCGATTTTTCGAAAATTCGACCTCACTTGAAAATCGTAACTATTTTAACCAGCCTATGATGGAGAAGCTAGACAACGAAAGTCCGTCGGAATTTCTTTGTTTGAACACACGATAATGAAAAAATTTGATTTTGAAAATTTCCGAAAATTTACCGTTTCGTATTTTGCGGAAATCAGTCAATATTGTCACAATATTCTAGCTTATTTTCATCCAGTCGCAGACTGCATTAGTCCCCGGACTCAGAAAAGCCCATTTAAATCCATTCTGACATAGTCAAAAATTTACGAATTTTTCCAGAAACGACGACTCCCGAGTCAGCGATTTTTCCAAAATTTGACCTCACTTGAAAATCGTAACTTTTTTAACCAACCTATGATTGAGAAGCTAGACAACGAAAGTCTGTCGGAATTTCTTCGTTTGAACACACGATAATGAAGGCGTTTGATTTTGAAACTTTCCGAAAAATTACCGTTTCGTATTTTGCGGAAATCAGTCAATAATATCGCAATATTCTAGCTTATTTTGTTCTAGTCGCAGACTGCATTAGTCCCCGGACTCAGAAAAGCCCATTTAAATCCATTCTGACATAGTCAAAAATTTACGAATTTTTTCCAGTAACGACGATACCCGGGGTCAGCGATTTTTTGAAAATTCGACCTCACTTGAAAAGCGTAGGCCTAACTATTTTAACCAGCCTATGATGGGGTTTTCAGAAACGACGATGCGATTTTTCGAAACTTCGACCTCACTTGAAAAGCGTAACTATTTTAACCAGACTATGATCGAGAAGCTAGACAACGAAAGTCCGTCGGAATTTCTTCGTTTGAACACACGATTATGAAGAAATTTGATTTTGAAAATTTCCGAAAAATTACCGTTTCGTATTTTGCGGAAATCAGTCAATATTGTCGCAATATTCTAGCTTATTTTCTTCTAGTCGCAGACTGCATTAGTCCCCGGACTCAGAAAAAAACAATTAAATCCATTCTGACATAGTCAAAAATTTACGAATATTTTCCAGAAACGACGATACCCGAGTCAGCGATTTTTCGAAAATTCGACCTCACTTGAAAATCGTAACTTTTGTAACCAGCCTATGATGGAGAAACTAGACAACGAAAGTCCGTCGGAATTTCTTCGTTTGAACACACGATAATGAAGAAATTTGATTTTGAAAATTTCCGAACAATTACCGTTTCGTATTTTGCGGAAATCAGTCAATATTGTCGCAATAGTCTAGCTTATTTTCTTCTAGTCGCAGACTGCATTAGTCCCCGGACTCAGAAAAGTCCATTTAAATCCATTCTGACATAGTCAAACATTTACGAATTTTTTTCCAGAAACGACGATACCCGAGTCAACGATTTTTCGAAAATTCGACCTTACTTGAAAATCGTAACTTTTGTAACCCTGCAGCCTATGATGGAGAAGCTAAACAACGAAAGTCCGTCGGAATTTCTTCGTTTGAACACACGATAATGAAGGAGTTTGATTTTGAAATTTTCCGTAAAAATACCGTTTCGTATTTTGCGGAAATCAGTCAATATTGTCGCAATATTCTAGCTGATTTTCTTCTAGTCGCACACTGCATTAGTCCCCGGACTCAGAAAAGCCCATTTAAATCCATTCTGACATAGTCAAAAATTTACGAAATTTTCCCGAAACGACGATACCCGAGTCAGCGATTTTTCCAAAATTCGACCTCACTTGAAAATCGTAACTTTTTTAACCAACCTATGATGGAGAAGCTAGACAACGAAAGTCCGTCGGAATTTCTTCGTTTGAACACACGATAATGAAGTCGTTTGATTTTGAAATTTTCCGAAAAATTACCGTTTCGTATTTTGCGGAAATCAGTCAATAATATCGCAATATTCTAGCTTATTTTGTTCTAGTCGCAGACTGCATTAGTCCCCGGACTCAGAAAAGCCAATTTAAATCCATTCTGACATATTCAAAAATTTACGAATTTTTTCCAGAAACCACGATACCCGAGTCAGCGATTTTTCGAAAATTCGACCTCACTTGAAAATCGTAACTTTTGCAACCAGCATATGATGGAGATGCTAGACAACGAAAGTCCGTTGGAATTTCTTCGTTTGAACACACGATAATGAAGAAATTTGATTTTGAAAATTTCCGAAAAATTACCGTTTCGTATTTTGCGGAAATCAGTCAATATTATCGCAATATTCTAGCTTATTTTCATCCAGTCGCAGACTACATTAGTCCCCGGACTCAGAAAAGCCCATTTAAATCCATTCTGACATAGTCAAAAATTTACGAATTTTTTTCAGAAACGACGATACCCGAGTCAGCGATTTTTCGAAAATTCGACCTCACTTGAAAATCGGAATTTTTTTAACCAGCCTATGATGAAGAAGCTAGACAACGAAAGTCCGTCGGAATTTCTTCGTTTGAACACACGATAATGAAGAAATACGATTTTGAAAATTTCCGAACAATTACCGTTTCGTATTTTGCGGAAATCAGTCAATATTATCGCAATATTCTAGCTTATTTTCATCCAGTCGCAGACTACATTAGTCCCCGGACTCAGAAAAGCCCATTTAAATCCATTCTGACATAGTCAAAAATTTACGAATTTTTTCCAGAAACGACGATACCCGAGTCAGCGATTTTTCGAAAATTCGACCTAACTTGAGAATCGTAATTTTTTTTAACCAGCCTATGATGGAGAAGCTAGACAACAAAAGTCCGTCGGAATTTCTTCGTTTGAACGCACGATAATGAAGAAATTTGATTTTGAAAATTTCCGAAAAATTACCGTTTCGTAATTTTGCGGAAATCAGTCAATATTATCGCAATATTCAAGCTTATTTAGTTCTAGTCGCAGACTGCATTAGTCCCCTGACTCAGAAAAGCCCATTTAAATCCATTCTGACATAGTAAAAAATTTACGAATTTTTTCCAGAAACGGCGATTTTTCCAATACTAACAAATTACGTACATAATTATTTGTGTGTGCGTGTGTGTTAGATATTTTTCGTCGCCGGCCCACGACATTGACGGACTTCCTCTGGATGTGCGTCTCTTCCCAAGGATTCATCCTCTCCGTTACATCAGTTGCTGAAGGCTGTTTTCTTCCGCCAGGTCTTAGTTTGGAGCGTGTCTGGATCGAGAGCTAGAAGGACAGCTACATGAACTCCGAGGGAATAATTTACATATAGCCTACCCATATATGCATACATATAAGGTTTTTTTAACGCGCAGTTGTACACAAAATGCACAGTTCTAAATGGATTTGTGCTGTTGTAGAAGTACTTCTGTACAGTTAAAATTAGCGAAAAAGGTCCGATTGGAAGAAATTCACCACGGAAGATGGGAAAGGAAAGAAAGAGTTGTGCAGTTCTACAAATTTCTTAAAAGTATCCTTGCTACATATGTATACATCAGCGGCGCCCGCAGACGTACGCACATACGTAAGTGCGTACAGCGCGATGACCCAAAAAGTATGTTTTTGTGTAAAATTTTAGGTTGATGACTAAAAAAAAAGGTCATCAGTTTTTTCGGCGGATAGAAAAGGTATGTTTTGTGAAATTCTAGGTTAATGACTAAAAAAAGGTCATCAGTTTTTTCGGCGACCTAACGAAAAGTTTTTCCTGTTCGCCCCTCCATCGAAAATTTCTGTGCGTACAAGAAAAAAATCCTGCGGGCGCCGCTGGTATACATTTATATGTTTTTATATATTTTGCACGTGCTAAGCACACAGTGTCAACAATTATGAATCCTAATCGAGTAACACAATGTGCGAAAGAAAGTCTGTCGACAATAATATTGTAAAATGGAGTCCGCAAATCAGGTTCGAACTGCGAAAATTACGATGTTCTAGACTGAATTGCCTATGCGCCGACGCAATGGTATACTCCTACATCGAGAAGCAGAGGTACGGAGGCATACACAGACACGCAAAGAGACGTATACAAGCGAACGGATGCAGACAAAGTCTTGCATCGTCATCACTAGTCCGAAGGGAGCCATTAGCGATCATGGTTTGTGTAGGAAAACATTGGACGACGAATTATTGTCGATCATATCTTCATATGTTCATCGTTTCGTATCTTCATACCTGCATATTTTTATATCACCACATCTTCATGCCTCATCGTCGCCTGAGAATTACCTTCGCGTATCTCCACTTTTGTGAATGCCGAGAAAATCGAGTTTGAAATTTCGGAACTTTGGACGGAAATTTTAAAAAATGAGTGCCATAAAACTTCAGGCAAAGACGTCATATTAAAGCATCGACATTAATTAAAGGATGTTGCATTAAAATTAAACTGAAACTTAGAACGGTTTTGTGAAATTTTGGAAAATGTTGTATAAAATTAATTTAAATCAATTGCAAGTCATCCTGATGAGAAAAAATTTGAAAAAATTAAAATAATACAAGACAGCAATACAAAATCATTTGCGACTTTGTTCGTTTCAATTTTCGCAAGTTTAATACTCTTTTTTAATAAAAGAACGTTTTTTATTCCATGGACATACGACACTATGATACAACGAAGTGGGATGTCGTATCTCCTTCGTCCTATCAATGACGAGCTTTCTCGGACATACGACAATGCACTTTTAGCTAAACCGTGAATGCGGCACTGGAGATACGCAAAATAAATTGGAGATACGACAAGGCAATCCTGATACATGGACATACGACAGGTAGTTTTCGGTGAATATCTTTAAAACGACTTGTCGTATCTCTTAACTATTAAAAGAGAAGAAAGAGAAGCGAATTTTTGCTACAAATCAAGTCTAAACTCACAACTTCGCATCTTCACATCTGCATATCTTCATATAATTTACATCTGCATATCTTCATAACCATATCTTTATTTATGCACGTCTTCATATCTTCGTATATATCTGCGGTTCGGATGTTCCTGGGAGGAACAGTCACTGTATAAGCTATCCGGCCGAATATGTACAGAAGACATGCTCGACAGATATCGCCCCAAGCCGTCATCATTTATCGTTGTCACACCGTTGTGGGGAGCGGTGGTGTAGTGCAAGAAAGCCTTGCAGCCGAAGGGTTGCAGGTTCGAATACACTTCAAGACGCCGCGTAGGGACCTTGGACAAAGTCCTTCACTCGCAACTGCTCCGCGCTTTGGCGTGAAACTCCGCTCTGTAGTCGGGAGCGCCTCTTGAAGGGGCGCTACAACAAGTGCACATAGCCTACAAACAAACAGACCGTTGCCAGCCAAGCATGAAGACTTCATCATCATCAATATCATAGGGCTCAATGCCCGTAAGAGTCCGACGCCACTCTCTGTCTGAGTCTGTCTCGCGTCATGCTGCCCAGCTTCAACAGGTCCGGTCAGCAGGTAACCTGCTCCATACCATTAACATCTTGGAGCAGTTAGACCGCCTTGTCTAAATGAAGAGAATATTGGGAGAGAGGTATGAGGACAGCTTGGGTCAATGCCCGTATGTGTCCCACGCTCTCCCCCGACTCTCTCCACCGGTCTGTCCTGACCGGCTTGTGCATGTCTGCTCCACATCATGACACCTTGAAGCATCTGGGTCGCTATGCCACTTGTGTCGTGGTTTTTGCGGATTTCAATCGTCTTGGTCTTTTACTGCCAGTGTATCGCCACCCATCTGGCAAACCTTCCTCACTTTGTCCGGGCTTAGGACCGGCACGGGGAAGTTGTTGGTTCCCTGTGGCGGAGGATGGATGCAGTTTAACGTCGTGCCCAGGACCAATGAAGACTTACATACCAACTAATCGAAGAAGAAACCAAATTCGTCGGCAGAATATTAATGGTGGAGCCGCCATCTATCGAAGTAGCGAGAAAAATAGCGGCTGTTCTTGCCATTGACGTTTTAACCCAACCGAGATTTACCTAGGGCAGAGGTGCACAACCCGCGGCCCGCGGGCCGCATGCGGCCCCCGGACTCGTCATGTGCGGCCCTGGGTCCAATTTTAAACGACAATGGAAAGTGGCCTGCGAACGGAAAATTATCTAAAAAATTCACTGTACTATAATTCACAACACCAAGAATCACAGCTTGAATCTCGTCTGTTTCGAAGATCTTTGGCATTTATAACCAGCGGCTATATAGCCCAAGGTTGCTCCGTCCTAATCATTCTTAGACCTCTGTAGGTGTAACCTACCTGCAAGGGAGTAACTGCTTCAGGTTTAAATATAATAGATTGCTGGAACCGACCAGCTATACCCACAATCTGCTGACCTGCGTGGTCTCCCGCCGACGTCTTTGAGATAATATTAGGTAATGACGAGACAGTTAATCTGCACCAAGGCCTAAGGCCCTGAGCTGTGCCTCGTATAGATTAGAATACGCACGTGACATATGTTAATGAACATTGGAATTGCCCTTTCACAGTTTATCCCAGCATATTTGCGCGAGCAAACGTTATCAATCATGAATATCAACAAGAACTAAGATCAAAATAATTTCACTGATGGGAATTCCACTCTGAAGATTTCAGCGACTGAATATAGATAAAGTCGTTCAATAGATATTCAATCACAGCCACGTCATTAGCTGTATAGCATGAATGTGAACTATGAAAGATTAATTAGATAGAAGTTGAGTTTAGATTCCACGTGAGTCTTCGATGTTGTCTTCATTTTACCCAAGTCGCTGTTTTACTTTTGTAAGGTAGGTCTACTTAAAATGCACTTTCTTAAGTGTCCAGACACACTACACGCACACTCAAATTCAGTGCATCGTATGTGCGGCCCTCGTCTCCTTTTCTAAAATGCAATCTGGCACTTGGCCCAAAAAGGTTGTGCACCCCTGACCTAGGTGCATGTATTAATGTACAAGTAGGCCTACGGGGAAGAACTGAGCGGGAAAAGAACAGGCAGAAAGAGTCAGAGAGAAGCAAGCAGAGACAGAAGGAGCAGCAGGGAAGCAAAAGGAGGCAGAAAGAGCCAGAGAGGCAAGCAGAGACATGTATATATATATATATATATATATATATATATATATATATATATATATATATATATATATATATATATATATATGTCTGTATATATATATAGTAGGATGGAGGCAAACAGAGACAGAGAGCAAGAGGGAAACAAACAGATACAGCAAGAGCGAGAGGGAAACAAACAGACACGATGAGCAAGAGGGAGACAAAGAGAGACAGGATGAGCAAGAGGGAGACAAACAGAGACAGAAGGAGCGAGAGGTAAGGCTAACATATACAGAAAAAGCGAAAGGTAGGCAAACAGAGACAGAAGGAGTAAGAGGGAGGCAAACGGAAACTGAAAGAGCAAGAGGCAAGCATACATAGACATAAAGAACAATAGCTAAGAGAGAGGCAAACAGAGACAGAAGGAGCAAATAAAAGAGACAGAAGAATTAAGAGAAACATCTAGAGGGAGGGAACCAAAAAGAGTCACACATAATTATATAGTTATTTTCATCATTGATAGGTCTATGCATTTATTAAGCACAACACTCATTCAAATGACCAAGACTATCGATCGAAGGCGCTGCACAATAAAAACTGAAAGACTTGTTCAAGGTGTCGACAGAGTAGCCTACTTCGACACGGTCAAACCTGCTCTGTAATTATACGCGTTTCAAGGTGAATGCTTTAGCCAAACGGCCGCTGTCATGAAACGGAGTATCCCCCCTGAAAGCTATCCGGGGGGGTGAATTAGTCTATCCCACCGGATGGAATTAACCGGTCTATACTATCCGGGGGATAAACTAGTTACTAGTCTATCTCCATTTTTGAAAAAGGCGCATAATAAAAATATTTATGCTGTAGGCCTAATCAAAATTTTAAGTGACTCTAATTGTTTTAAGTGTACTAGGCAATGCTCAGATAAAGGCAACTCGAATTTATTCAGTGACTCTGAGTGTTTTTAAGTGTTTTTAATGTTTCAAGTGCTCTAAAAACAGGGCAAAACAAATTATCTAGTCGGAAAAAGCATACCAGTTAGTGTCATTGTTCAAAACAAAGCAGATGAAAATTAATTTGCAAAAAAACTACACGCGGAAGCGGTTTTTTCGACTTTTTTAATTTTGGGGGGATACAATTAATACGGGGGATACTCTATATCGTGACACCGCCACTGTGTCCAATGAGAGACAGGCACACAGACAGATCGATAGACAGACAGACGGACTGACACACAGACAGGTAGGCAGACAAGATTTAGTGCTATTTTTAAAATACATGTATAGGCCCTACGCATCTGAGATATTGCTTATGAAAATAATGACTTTCAGTTCGGATTTTTCATTTTTAAGTCCTTTAGACCAGCGTTTCCCAAACTTTTTGGGCCACGGAACCCTTTGTGTCCTAATATTTTCTTGCGGAACCCCAATCTCAACTAAACGCACTGGAGCATGCATAGCGCCTAAGAAGTAGGCTATATACTAATATAGGCTACACAAGTCTACCAAAACACTATGATTGTAGAAAGTTTATTTCTCTTTTATGAAAAATAAAGTTGAACTGTTTTGAAAACCACGACTCGTAGATCACAATACTGAGCGTAGCGCACATGAAGTTTAGAATACGAACAGCCCTTTAATTCTACTTATGCATTTTTTGTCTACTATTGTCTTGACACTTGAAAGCTGGATTCCTATTGTCAGCTGTATCGTTTAAATCAAAAACAAGAACCCAAGTTTGCGAGACAGTTGCTGAACTTTTGTAAATTTTTGCACCAACAAATAAAATTATTATTTGTGACAACTTACTGCTGCTGTACAATAATCTGACTTGGCGGTAGGTCTACTTTTTAAGCTGCTGCGTTTAGACCTAATCGTGCTCAAATTATATATCTTTGTCGGGTTAACGATAGCAAAGATGACTGCGTCGCTGTTCAGATTTACATCTCTGACGTACTAAGTCTCAGTAGCCTACTCAGCAATGATTGATGTCTGTAAATTGAAACTGGATTTCAAATTAGCAAGGAAATTTCAGATAACCGCTGAACGGGCGAGGACAAAACACAAAGACGCTTGACTAGTTTCAAACTTTCAGTGCATTTTCACTAAAATTTCGATTTCTTACAACTTTTCACGGAACCCCTGTGCTCGTCTCGCGGAACCCTTGGGTTCCGCGGAACCCACTTTGGGAAACGCTGCTTTAGACTATGGACTCGATATAATTATTATGCGTGCATGCCTTTGTATACGAGTGGTTTACTAAAGACGCACATGGCGAATATAAAAATAATTATTATGCCTAAAGCAAGAATTAAGAATTTCGTACCCGGTTTAGACAGAGAAAAGATTATAAAGGCGTAGGGATTTATCAAGTGCCGCCATCTCCTGAGTTGAACGGCAAAACGGTTGCTAAATGGCAAACTGTGTAATGTTCGTAGTAAGATGGGCAGCACCACCCGAGTTAATTGGTTTTGGATGCATTTCAGCCTGTTGAATTGATGAATTCAATGTCCTAGAGACCCACAAAATCTGAATTGGCATAATCAGGGCGAGAAGAGACAAGAGAACAAGCAATGGTTTGAGACACATTCATAGACTGGCCGACATGATGTGACGAATTGCCCTAATGTGATAGAAGCAAGATTTACAAATGCTTGAAACGTGTGCTAGAAATGTGAGCTTACTGTTTAGGGTTACCCCAAGTGTTTTGACAATATCTAATACAGTAGGATTGGTCTGTAAACTCTGTACACAAAAAGCCGGAATTACTTGAAGACGATTACCGCAAAGACGCCTGCTTTGAGGTTGGAGCAACTAACTTGCTGTCTTTTACTCTTGAAGATGGTGTCCGCTTTCTAGTTCGTTTTAAAGATTCTGTCGGTGAAACAAGCACGCGCTGTAAACGATAGAAGCCGGATGCTAAGTTAAACAGCCGAGTTGGTAGACAGTCAACAGACTCAACAGCCTGCTTCTTCTGTACAGCAGACGTTTGCACGGAATCTCAGCCAGCAACGGCAAACAATCAAGTGTGGACGCGTTTTAGATGCGAACCGATTAACACAAACAACACAAGGGAGACTGTAATGAAAGGCACGTGGAGAACCAGACCGAAACAATGTTTGGCTGAAGTGCTTCAACGCTAAAAGATTCAATATAAAAACCTGTTCGTTCCTTCCTCGAAAAGCGAAACGTCATTGCAGACACCAAAAAGTGGCTGTAGCCTCTCCTCATCCCTCCCTTCCCCCCCCACAATCTCCGTTCTATCCCATGCCCTACGCTCTCTCTTTCTGTCTTCATCTCTGTCTTTATCTCTCTGTATGTCTCTAGCTGTCTCTCTGTCTCTGTCTCTGTCTGTCTCTATGTTTCTCTGTCTGTCTTTCTGTCCGCCCGTCCGTCTGTCTGTCTGACTGCCTGTCTCCCTGTTTCTATCTCTGTCTCTAACTCTGTCTCTTTATCTCTGTCTATCTCTGTTTCCCTCTGTCTATCCATCTATGTATTGCTGCACGTCTGCATCTGTGTGCCTGCCTATCTGTTTGTCTGCCTGTCTGTCTGTCTGTCTGTCTGTCTGTCTGCCTGTCTCTGCATTGGTCCACAGGGTCCGTGCATGTGCAGATATACATAAATGCATATATACATACACGCATATATATATATATATATATATATATATATATATATATATATATATATATATATATATATATATATATATATATATACAATGGCCTGAACCAGTTGCGGGACAAGGTTCTGTCTGTCTGGCTGATAAAAATCGCGCCCTCCTCCACCTACTACAGCCGAAAAGAATTATCATCGATCACTTCTATGACCTTGATCATTCAATACAAGTTTAACCCAGTCATTTTTCATCCGTCGCACGTGGCAAAAATGTCTATAATTATAAAAGAGTGGAAGGCCTGCTAAATCGGCCTAAACGAGATAGGCTAAATCGGCCTAAACGAGATAGGCTATGCAAAGGGAAACGCGTTGCCACCATCAAGACAATGTTTTCTCGTTCTCGACGCGAGCTGCAGACGCAGTGACGTATACGATTGTCTTAGATTCGAGACATTACGCCTGTATTATAATAGTCTGAAGAAAAAATTCCGGAGAAAATCATTATGATGAGGACCTTATCTCTGGCCGATAATGCTTTCCACATTATAGCTATAGTCACGTAGCCTACACTTGTCCCGTCTCGCTCCCTGTCCCTGTGGTTCTGCCTCTGCGTTTCTGTCCTTGTTCCACTCCGTTCGGTTGTCTGCTGTCCCTAAGGGCCTATGCCGATGCTCAATTGTATTCTGTCAGCCGGTTGTGTAGGCTCGCTTGCCAGCATTGCCTGTCTGCCCGCTTGGCAAGTAGGCAATGCTTTCGATCAGGATCAGGCAGGCAGGCAGGCAGACAGACAGGCAGGAAGGCAAGTAGGCATGCATACAGGCAGGCAGGCATTTAAGCAGACAGGAAGGCAGGCAGACAGACAGGCAGTCAGGCGGGCAGGCATTCATACATACAGGCAGGTAGTTAGTTAGGCATGCATACAGGCAGGCAGGTAAGCAGGCAGACAGGCAGGCAGACACAGGCAAGGAGACAAATCCCTTGGTAAAAGACTCGTTCGATCGGTCGGTCTTGCACCCGGTGCAGTCTATTTATGCACGATCAGAAAGAATTTTATCAGTGCTTCCTCGCTTCTTTTATTTATATGCTGATGCTGATGCTGATGCCGGTGTTGCCACGGCCATGTGATGCCTTGGCTGCTGATGGTGAGATCGGCGTTGCCTCCTATGCTGGTGGCACTGGCGATCTGCCTCCCTCCCTCCCTCTGCCTCCCTTCCTACCCTGAGTTCCTCTTCGTCTCCATCCCCCTCCGCCGGCGATGCCAGACAAGCCCTTCTGCGCATATATACGTCGCGTATCGATTAGCAAAAGTCTAGACTCAGGATGGATGGATGGGTGGAAGGATGGATGGATGGGTGGAAGGATAAGTTGAGAGATGAACGAGTGGTGGTAGGCGGAAAGATGGATTACCCAGGAAAGGGTGGATGGTCGAAAGATGAATATGCGATAGGATGGATGGGTGGAAGGATGGGCATAGGCGGAAGTATGGCCGGACGAAGGAATGGATGGACGACGGATAGATGGATAGGTGGAAAGGATACCCAGGTGGCAGAATGGATGAATGGAAGGGTGGATGACAGTGTGGAACGACGACTAGACGGCATCGTGGAAGGGCGGGGAGAGGGTGAATAGATGGAAGAATTGATAAGTGGAAGAGTTGGTTGGTGGGAGGACGGATGTGGGAGATAAGTTGAGGGATAAATGACTGCAATGCACTGCACTCAGGTAAAATAAAATCAGGTATTCCAAAAGTATCTTTATCCGATCCATATTTAAAGGTATAGTATAGGGCATACTAGATAGGCCTATATACTATATATATAATTATATAATTGTATATATATAACCTATATATATAATTTATACGTGGACTCATAAATAATATACACTGTGCATGAATATAACCATAACCATAACCATAACCACATTTTTGATTGAAACCAAAAGTAAAAGAGTTTAACAGATGCAATAGGTTAGGCAGTGCACGCAATGTTTGGCTCAAAGGGATGTATATAGTTATACGAAGACCTATAATTATAGCCCTGCTAGCAAGGGTCACCCTAATAAACATTGAATTGAACATATGCATAGATGTACACATACGCATTATGATACACGTGCAGAACATTAAAACCTAGCCCTGCAGTTTGCACACTGTATAGCTCATACTAAGGAAATGCTGAAAACGGTTGAAGAGGTCCTTCTAACAGAAGCATGTTTCTGAACGCGCTTCGTCGACTTCCTGATCATAATTATTTCTTACCGCAGACAGGAAGTTCCTGCGAGGCATAGACGACATCCTTAGAGACCCGGATGCAATTCCGCAATTTACCGTTCATGACATCATTAGCTATTTACTTTAATGAGCAGTCCTTGTTCGGTGATTTCACTTGATGACCCTTGCAATGATCGTACCTTGGTATAATAACAGAATGTCATTTTAAAAACCAACTCATGTAAGCTAATCGTTAGGTAAGGTTACTAGGTACTAGGGTTGTAAGAGATCGATATAGGCAGGTGGTGTAGTCCATGGGTTGTTTCTAACGTGCAGTTCTCCACAAAATGTGCAGTTCTAAATGGAGTTATGCAGTTGCAAAAGCACTTCTGTGCAGTTAAAAAAAGTAAAAGATGTCATTGTCATCCAATTGGGAGTAGCCTAATTTACATTGGATAATGGGAAGGGAAAGATGGGGATATCATGCACAAGTTATTCCGGTGTTGTGCTGCACAAAACGGGAATTTGTTAAAACAAATTAAGAATTTCTGTACAAATCCACAAGGCAAAACAATCTTTTCCCCCCGGCTGCAATGTCCAAAATAGGCTACACCTTTATTCTATGGCGTAGACAAGGGAGGGTTTCGGGACTAAAACACCCTCATTGGTCTAGGGAACAAGTTTTTTAAAGGTTATTTATCCACTTAAATAAGGAAAACAAAACAACTGCTTGTAGTAACAATTATTTTTCTTACTTCATTCCCGATGTTACTTTATTCCCTTTTTATTTACTGTTGGGATGGTGTCAGGAAGGGCATCCGGCCAGGCCATAAAACCCCCAATCCACCCCACCCCCATCAAAAATTCCTGGCTACGCCACTGCCTTTACTTATGTGATCAGCGGCCAGAGACGTGGGCAATGGGAATGCAATGGTGATGCCGCGGGACAATATCTGCGAATTATTCATTCTGCGTTGACCTTTTTCGAGGCGTTTCCGCGCATACGTATAGGGCCACGAGTGTCATCACCATCATCATCATCAGTATTCTCTGCAGCATCATCATACACTGTAACACTGCAGCTTGATGCAGCCGTGTATATGCGGTACCGATATAGTTGCAGACATTGCACAAGTATTAGGACCTACATAATCATGCGCTGTGTACATATACGCCGGTCCACCGAGTCCGTCCATACGTACCCGGTACGCTTCAACACACACACACATCGCGTATGTACCGCGCATATATATGTAAATAATACAGGGCAAAGTCCTCTGTTTGTATGTATTCTGTCCCAAGAAAGACTCTGGATCGGCTGAGTTTCGGTTCACTAAAAATATTTCAAATCACTCTTACCCAGATTTGTAGGTCAACGCGAGTATTTTCGGCTCTCAATTCACTTTAAATCCCGAATTATGGACATTTTAAATTTCATGCGATAAGCGCCTACAGGTTCAAAAGCCATTCACGTTGCAACGTTAACTATATCACGCCTCCATTGCTTAGCAGACGTCATATCGACGACATTCTCGCCGCTCTCAGAATAATTACCTAAGTTACTCAGAGGCTCGCTTAGCCAGGGGCGGATCCAAGGGGGGCCAATCCGGCCATGGCCCCCCCATTTAAAAATTGCATGGAACGTGGCCTCCCCATTTGGTTTCAAAAAGCCATTAAATATATGCAGCGGGAGAGAACAACAGGACATCAGGCCCCCCATTAAAAAATCGTATGGGACGTGGCCCCCCGTGCGATTTAGCGGTTGAAACAGTATCTTCTTTTCTCGGAAAACTAATCGATGACTTAAAAAAAGGTCATCAACTTTTTTTGGCGGATGAATTGGTATCATTTTCCCGGAAAATTGGTCGAAAGGTCATCAACTTTTTTGGGCGGCGAAAATAAAAAAAAAATTTCCTCTGTTCCCTGTTCCACCAACAAGACCGAAAATGTCCCCCCCCCTTTTCGAAACGTTCTGGATCCGCCACTGCGCTTAGCCTTAGTGCAGAAACCACAGGGAAGGAGAATGCGGCTGTGGATGTGTATGCATTGTAGGCCCTATGTTTATGCGCCCTCAGTTTCGCAATTATTGACCAGACCCGTCCACCCAGAACAGGGGTTGGTGAATCCTTACCTTGGGGGCCTGCGTGCGGGCGAAAAGTCGAAATTTCGCTATTTTCAGACATTCGCGCAGTTTCGGAGCTTTACACCTCAAACCTTGCAGCTAAAGATAGAGTGCGACCATGGCCATCACTGTCAGCACACAAACCCGCCCCGCAGGGGTGTACCGGGTTTGGCTGTAGGGGTTGGGTTAACCAAAATGCGCAAGAGTAAACCAGAAATTTCGGATACCCCATGCAGAGGCGAAAAAATAAAATTTCCCGGGCAACGTCGGGTACCACAGCTAGTATATTATATATATATATATATATATATATATATATATACACAGGTTGGCTCAACAAAAAAGTCCCACCGGATAAAATGCAATATCTTCGCAACTGATTGATATTTTTCTACAAAAATGACCAATTATCAGGGGAAAGAATTTCCAACAATCCCTGAACATTTCACGGAAAACGTTTCTTGTTTGCAAAAGTTACAACCATTTAAACTGTCAATTCGGTTTTTTTCAAATTTCCGCGGAAAAATTATCGTCTCTTGTCTAAATATCACTTTTCACTAAGACCTCAGAATTCCGTTGTGCAGTTTACCGTAAAGTATGATATGAGAGTCGATGGACTCGATGCTTTATAGCACACGCTCGAATTCTTTCTGTGAAGCTCAGTATGGCCTTGTAGGTCGAGTCCTGTGGCAACTGATCCCACATTATATAGCAGTAAGACTTCCTTCAGCTCATCAATAATATTATTCTCCGAATCGGGATGATCATGAAACGTCTTGCATCGTTCCAGCATATAGCTCCCCAGACGTGCTGATCAAGAGGGTTAAGGTCTGGCGAATTTGCATTATCTTCCTCTTTGCCAATTAATTTACTGCAATATTGTTGATGGCAATAAGGTAGAGCCATCAGAATCAACGACGCAATGCGAGCAAACAGGCGCACCGTCCTGCTTGAAAATAAAACCAGATGTTAGAACATAGGCTACCTGCAATGTGCAATTAGTATGGCCAACAGAGTTCTTTGACATTTAGCCAAATGGGATTAAGTGCAGTCTTTCCTTGCAGCCGTAACACACGCCAATAGATCTGATGTCGAAACCATGATGTGCTTTGCAAACTTAATTGACCATTTCGACTACCAAGCGAATTTCGTGAACATTACGCTTTTTCCTTCAGACAAAACGATCACTTCCCGCTTCTCTTCCGACATCTGACCTACGTTATAAACACGCTTGCATTCATTGTGCTCAGGATTCACTTTTTCACTTGGTATTTTGCTATGATCACGAGATGTTCCAGTCTTTGTTCAAGCAACGTCCGAGTTCCCATTTTATCACCCGCAGAAACTTTGCCCATGCATGACTTTCAGTAACGGATTCACAAATTGAGACCTTTATATATAAAATATAACCAAATTCTGTAACAGCTTACTTCATAAACAGCTTCTAAACAGCTCTTATAAGTGAGGTTGTATGACATCAGCATCGTTATGTGTGTTGTTATTTGCAAAAAATTCTTTAGCAAATCACATGTATATGCTATTGGAAAGTGATCATGCGGAAATTTGAAAAAAATATATAAATGATTTTACACAGCTGTAACTTCTGAAGTAATGCAAATTCATTTTTGCGATTTTCAGCGATTGATGCAAAAAATCGTTCTTCTTTAAATCTTGCTAAGTTCATATCACAATCTCGAGTGTTTACGGAGAAATTGCATTTTTGCTGGTGGGATATGTCGATCCACCCTGTACATGTATTATATTGATGCATTACTGTACTATGAGGCTTATAATACAATATTCTTATAGGAATATAATATTATTTATGGATAGACGCGTGTAGGTATGCATATACATTATACACCAATTGAGACGTGACGGCTTAATTTATACAGATAATGCATCGACAGAGCCCTGTAGAATATATATATATATATATATATATATATATATATATATATATATATATACATGTATATATATAAATATGTGCGCATATATATATATATAAATGGATGAGATATGCATATATACTAGGGTGATTCAAAAAAAATTATTTTCGAATTTCAATGAGCATGGTTGCTAATTTTGTTCCTTTTGGACCAAGAATAAATTGTGTATAAGACATTTCAAGGCCAAATGTATTTTAGAGCTAGCTCAATGATCCCAAAGTTTCCACATACATTCGCATTGAAGCTACAAATTGAAAGAATGTACATGTGAGATTTTACACACAAAATGAAGTGGAATAGAACAAAACATAGGGTCATTATTGACTAAAATAGTCCTAGGAAAAAGATATTCATTCACAGTATTCCATAAACAAAAAAAGTTTACTATTCCCAGCAGTAATCCACTGCCTGGTCAGCTTGTACAATAAGCCTATGGAACTGCCAGAGTCAATAACTGGTGTATCAGATTCCACCGTACCAGTGCTTTCACGCTCCCATGCATGCTTACTCCTCGTATATATGACTTGAAGAAAAACAGAATTCTGTGAAATTTATAACCTTAGAGACTGTCAATTAAAAGTGAATTCTATAAAGATTGGTCTCAAAACAATAAGTGACATTTGCCATTCATGTGTCATATGCAATGGTTATCTAAGATGACACACTCCATCACTAGCAACCGTCTCTACTAGAATCAGTATAGGCACAATTCCATCACCTCCTCATCTTGCTGACAATTGATTGCTTGGAGTGAACAGTTGAGAATGACAATGGCCTACTTCCATTATCTGCTTTATCAGCACAGTGACCTTCCTGTTTGAGAAGTGTACGTCAGCCAAGAGGCCCAAGACACATTCTGCTTTGATTAATGCAAAGTTTTTCTCTCTACTGTATCTTCATGTAAACCTTCAGGGAGAGTATTCAGCTGTTATGCAGTCACATTCATGTTTTCCCTCGTAACCATCACTGCCCTCTTCGTCATCAATCTCATCATCCCGGTCGCCGCTATTGAAATCTCTAGTTGCCTGCATGGTTACTCGAGTCAGGCCTTTCAGCAGATTTCTTTAGCATTTCCTGAATCAATCAGGCTCTTATTGTGTCATCGTGTGCTCTGCAACCCTTGCCTCCATCTTACGAAGATCCATGCCCAATCTTTTGAGATTCTTGCGATATGCAAGAAATTTACATTCGTCAATTTTAAGAACATGCTCATGTTCTGATTTGCAATATAAAAAATTAAATTCCAGTGACTTTGTGCCTTATACTTTGCTAAAGGCCGTATGCTCTTCGAATGTGTAACCGTGCTTTTAGTTAAGGTGCTTGCTGTCTTCTTCTTAAAGTTGGTTTGTTCCACTATATCTTATGTCAAGACCACTCTATGGCAACTTAATGGCCATCATCACCATTCACCATGGTATCACCGCCCAGGGGCCCACCTAGTGGCATTGCAAGACCCCTTTCAGGTCTTCTGTGCAACCAAATTGAAACTATTAGCATCATTCCTTAAGCACTGCTTTAGTATATTAAAAAAAAAAAATTTCCTTGATGCTTGATTTGATTTGTTGTTCTGGTTCTGGTTGCCAAATAAATTATTTGCTTTTTATTTGATGGTTGTATTGTATTAAATGAAGCGATTTTTTACTTTCTGTTGCAGCTAGGTCTGTACAAATGAAGTTTACACAAATAAATAACCGAAAGTCACTTTTCATTATCTTGTTAATTATAGGCCTACTTGGGAAATGGAATTCCCAGATATGACATTTACGCAGTAAAAACGTAAAAATAAAAAATTTCAGAATAATGTGTATAAAAATGCAATTGATTATTCATATCATCACACTGTCTGAACACAATGTCTAGACAGAAATATCCATGCATTTATACTTTCATACGATTATGTGAAATTATTCCTACTTTGTAGCAATTTCGTCGCCGGTCAAAACAAATATTACAATTCAGCAGGTTTTTTAGTGATCACAAGAAAATAAGAATTAATTATTCATGTATGGCCTATGACCATACATACTTTCAACTTACAGGATTACAGCTTAATCTAATTGGAAATGTTCCATTCGAGTGTCTCGTCAATGACGATTGCATTGATTTCTTCATATAGACCCCATATCAGATTTCAAGGTCATTGAGCTACCTCTAAACATTCACATATTGCAATAAAATTTTGATGGAATGTTCACTAAGACTAAAGGAACAAAATTATCAACCATGTCAGACAATCAGAGGAAATTATTTTTTCTCCATTGTAATGTGAATCACCCTAATATATACATATTCATATAGTTTTCCAGACGAGACATGTCGATCGTCTGACTCTATGGCGTTTGTTTTGCAAGAGGCATTCGACGCCGCCTCCCTACCAGCCTCTCCTTTCTCTCTCCCTTCCTCTCTCCCTTCCTAGCTCCCTCTGTCTCCCTCTGTCTCCCTCCGTCTCCCCTCTCCCTGTCTCCCTCCGTCCGCCCGTCCGCCCGCCCCGGCCGTCGACCCGACCAACGAGCGACCATGTTGGTTGGTTCGTTAGCATTCGGAAATTCCACGTCGACGATGTTGCAACGTTTGCGTAAGACAGACAGAGATGCTGAGCCTGCTGCTGCGGCTGGTGGAGATGCTGGGAGCTGCATTGTGGACTGGTTGGTTGGCTGTCGTGCAGGGTGAAGGACGAGCTCGCATGGGGGTGGAATGGGAATGGGCGACCGTGGGAATGAATTACGAGGCTAAAAGGTAGTATACGGCTCTCTCTTATTCTGTCTGTCTGGCTCTCTCTCATTCTGTCTGTCTGGCTGGCTAGCTGGCTGTCTGTTTTGTAGAATGTGCGACGTGCAGTACTCTATGTACTCTATGGCATTCGGTTTCAAGGTCTATAGTAATTATGTATGAGTTAATAATAATATTGGCCTACATGTGTAATTGTGTATATACGTCTCGCTGGTATAATATTATGTTATCTAAAATAATAGCCGAGCCATATGTAATAATGTATGCATGCATGTATGTATGTATGTATGTGTGTATGTATGTATGTATGTATGTATGTATGTATGTATGTATGTATGTATGTATGTATGTATGTATGTATGTATGTATGTATGTATGTATGTATGTATGTATGTATGTATGTATGTATGTATGTATGTATGTATGTATGTATGTATGTATGTATGTATGCTAACATACAATACGCAACATTATTATTATATGTCCCTATTATTATAATTATCTGTTGCTGTCATCATCATTACTTGGTGGGCCAAAAAAGTAGCCTAGCCTTCTATAAATTTTTGCCATTATCCTGGCTAGAAGTACATGTATGAATTTTTAAATCAAGTTTTCAGACTTAAATAGAATAAATTCATATTTACGTGCAATAGCCAAATTTTACCACACAGTTTCAAACAAGACAAAATTATGTCACTTTTGGTGAGTCCACCCACTGTATTTTGATGATCCAAAAGTATAACGCAACAAAAAGTTTAACAAACCGATTTGATAAAATCTCATCTCAAATATTTGCTTTTAGACGTGATTGTGCTTCACAGCTTGTACTCAATGTTCCACCACCGGGTGCCCACACTTGCTCCGAGTCTCTTTGTAAAGTTCTGGATGGCCTTGCTGATGTGGTCCAGAGCAGTGGCGGATCCAGGGGGGCAATCCGGCCATACCCCCCCCCCCCATTTCGAAATATCTTTATTTTTTACCAGCTATTTTGGCTTGGAAAGTTGACGTGGCCTCCCCATGAGTAGTTCCGTAGGACCTTCCCCCACGCCCACGAGGTCCGTATACGAGGTCCGTACTACTAAAAAAGTCATCAACTATTTTGGCGGATAAAATGGTATCTTTTCTTGGGAATTCGAGACAGATGACTAAAAAAGTCATCAGATTTTTCTGCGACCAAGACAAAAAATTTTCCTTGTCCCAAGAGCGAAAAGTTTGGCCCCCTTTCGAAAATTTCTGTATCCGCCGTTGGCCCAGAGGTAAATCTTCCCACATCGAGTTCAATGCAAAAAGCAATTCTTTTATTGCTCTTGCAATGCTTTGATCACAGATTGTGATATTTCTCCAGCATAGCTCTCCACACTTGATGATCCATCGGGTTATTGGGGCTATTGGCTCTTCTCAAAGATACCAATTGAGCCGATCTCCTTTCATCAACGGCATATTTCGGCGTAACTATAGTATCGGGACCGAACGACTACACTAGCCATAAACCTAACCCCAACCGACTCTCACGACGCCTGATCTGACCTTACCTACCCTCACGAGGCCTAACCTGACCATAACCGACCCCACGACGCCTAACCTGAGTCCTAATCGACCCTCACAACGCCTAACATGACCGTAACCGACACGTCGGTCCCCGATACTATAGTTACTGTGACTGTTGTGCCCATATTTCTTAACTCTCAATTCTTGATTTTTCTGCATTCGCTGTTTATCAGAGTAAGCGACGATTATAGCTTTAGCTCCAAGTTCTAATTGCTCATAAAATGTTTTGAATACACATTTCGCCTGTCATTGACACCTTGGGCATTATAATTTTTAAATAAGTAAGTTTTTTGTTTCAATGGCAAAATCATTGATCTGAATTTTTTTATTTAGTGCTTTTTTCATAGTCGTCTTGCCAAATTATGTCACAGTGACGTGTAGCCACACTGGCACCCTTTTTCTTTTTTTATATAAGACTAGATGTGTTACCCGGCGTTGCCCGGGAAATATAGGGTTTTAAACACTACTCCACTGTGGTACCCATCGTAGACCGCTAGATTTCGGGTTTTCGCCAACCCTCCACCCCACCCCGCTTCCCCAAAAGGCCAAAGGTGACCCGCCGCTGCGGGGCGCTGCGAAAATTATTACTCGGCGGGTATGACGTCATGGGCTGTAGACTCTTTACTGAAGCGTTATTATTGATGAAATCTGTGTTAAAACGCTAATAACTTTCGTTTTAAACGGAATTAAAACCTGAAAATAGTTGCGATGACCTTATAATTTGGGTAAGAATCGATTGCAATAATTTTTTTAAACCGACGCTGTTTCATTTCCGAGCCTATTCTGCAGGGGAGAGTCAAAAGCGTACAAACAAATAAACATACAGAAAGTGTTTCTGCCTTATAATATAGATTAGGCTAATAACGATTGTCTGGCAATATCAAGTCTATTTGACGACATTATTATTTGAGTTGTGACTTTAAAAATTGTTTTTTTCTACTTTTGTCCCGTTTTGTTTTGATCATTAAAAAAACAGGTGGTGGATTCATTAAAAGTGATATGACTTTCGTTCTGCTTTACAATGTTTGGTAAAATTTGGTTATTGTACGTAAAATTGAATTGTCCTTAAGTCTGTAGAACTTGACATTAAAATTCTTACTTCTGGTCAAGATATTGACAAAAACCCGTAGGAGGCACCTTTTTGCCCACCCTGTATTATAGCTTTATCATTTGTAGATTTACAAACCACAAGTGATGTAACTAAATACATGATAAATATATAATGCATGTATGCGTAATTGCATATTATGTAAGAATATAATTATATCCATAGGCTATATATAATTGTGTAGGCCTATGTATGACTGCTTATTTGTCTGCGCTCGCCTACCTCTCGTTGCGTAGGATCTGATAAGCATCATACATGTAGCTCTAGTATTACACATGAGAAACTCCCATTAGTTGTGTCATATATGAAATGGGACGCCATAGCATTTCCGAAAATCTCGTCACCCCGTCGGACTTCCCAACTTCCTAGCCTACTTGGATGTGAGCGATGTAGCCTCTTTGAGTCAGCACAATTAATCATTTAAAGCTAGTACCTCCTTCTACCGCATCAGCGTTTACTGCAAGAACGATATTTTGGCTAGTTGAGAAGATAATATGAAAAATTTACAGCAGAAAGTATTTCAAATACAACCAATTACGCGTGGTTTGAACCGCTGTAAAATCAAACAAGCGAAATGTTATTATTTTTACCCGAGGTATCTATAATCCCTCAGGTTTCAGATATTAATTAATAAGAAATTTTAACTCTGGAGTGGCCATCCGAGTCAAGATCAAGGAGAACAAAAGTGCTGTGAAAGGCAACAGCATTGAAGCGCTGAATAATGATAGACAGGCGCTGGAACAAGTAACTGGTTTCTCTTGGTTCACCAGAAACTTGGGCCAAGAGACGTACGTCTCAGGTCGGCGAGAAATGCCTGTCCCTTGGCGTTGATTGGTCCCATTGTTTCGAAATCCATTATATTATCTTTTTTGCCCCGAGGTATATAGGATCCCTCAGGGACTTCACTAACGCCTAATATAAAATCAAAAGTCTGGAAAGGCCCTACTCATCTTCTGTTTCTTGGTCGGCGAATGTGCCCTTAAAGGCCACAGCATTATAGCGTTGCATCGTGAGCGAGATTCGTTGAAACAAAAATGTTGTCTCCCGTGGGTCCCCCGTTACAATGCTTAACTTCTGTCCCAGGTCCGAGAGGAATGATAATCCTTCGTTATTAATCGGACCCAGTGTCTCGAAAGCCAAAGGAACAAAGATGTATGACGTGGATAGTTCATTGCATTTGTCAAGTTACATTACATTACATTTGTCATGTCACATTACTATTATTATTATTATTATTATTATTATTATTATTATTATTATTATTATTATTATTATTATTATTATTATTATTACTATTACTATTATTATTCTAATATTAAAATCATCATCATCATCGTCACCATAATCAATAAAAATAATATTATTACTAATTTTTTAATCGTTAGCACAAATATTAATAATAATAATAATAATAATAATAATAATAATAATAATAATAATAATAATAATAATAATAATTGTTTTATTAAAAGTGACCCTCCCTATCCATTTTCCATTATTTCCGCTCAGTCTTTCCGTTGTTGTCCTTGGCCTTTATTCTCATATTATTTTTCCGCTACGCATTTCTTCCCTGCACCCATCATATCTTTATTCTCATATTTTCCCCTCTACGCATTTCCTCCCTGTAGGCCTACTCATCATATCTTTATTCTCATAATTATTTCCCCCTACGCATTTCTTCCCTGTAGGCTAAACATCATATCTTTATTCTCATATTTTCCCCCTAGGTATTTCTTCCCTGTACCATAAAATCTTTATTCTCATATTTTCCCCATACGCACTTCTTCCCTGCACGCATCATATCTTTATTCTCATATTTTCCCCTAAGCATTTCTTCCCTGCACGGTTGCACCCATAATATCTTTATTCTCATATCCCCCCTACGCCTTTCCTCCTCTCCTGTGCCCATCATATCCATCATACATCCCTCGTTCTACTCTCCTCCTCCAGAACTGCTTCTTTCCGTGTCCGCCTCGTCCTCTTCCAGCTAATTCCCCCACCGATTTTTCAATGTCTAAACCGAAGCTTCCATTTAGCCACGACGATCCATCTTATCCGTCCAACTAATAAAACCATGCGTCATTGTTAGAAACGTTTACAGTCATCGCACAAACGTGTATACGCCCTATGTTTCTCGTTCTCGTCTCGCCTGACGTCTACTGAGAACTGTGGACCAAATTCGTTAGCATGAACTCTCCGCTGAGAAGAATATATAATTATATACGCCAGGGGCGGATCCAGGGGGCCAATCCGGCCATGCCCTCCATGAATATTTTATTTTTGACCAGCTATTCTGGGTTGGAAAATTGACGTGCACCCCCCGCCCCCATGAGTAGTTCCGTAGGACCCTCCCCACTACTACGAGGTCCGTACGACATTTCGGCGATCAAGACGAAAAATTTTCTCTGTCCCAAGACCGAAAATTTTGGCCCCTTCGAAAATTTCTGTATCCACCCTTGATGTACACTGACTAACCTGCACGTAGATGGCGGGATCATCAATTCAATGCAAGATAATATCTCGATATTCAATCATTACTCATTAGGCTATCTAGAATTTGCCATTAATATTACCATTTATCTTTTATTTTTTTATCTATTTATATATTCATTTATTTAAGGTTAGAAATCATGTTATCTTTCATCCCAAATATCAATTTTTAAGCAATGTAATTGGCAATGTAATAACTGGTCTAGGCCTAATAATGTAAACGAGCCTTTCCGGTGGAAAAAATGTTGCAAATCGTTACAGTCAATTAAATTGTAGGCCTATTTACGACGGCAGTGTCGAAATTGTCATTAGTCTTATTATTATTTTTATTATTTTTGACCCAAGGTATTAATGATTGCTCAGGATTTATAAAAATTATTTTAGTAGTAAAAAATGAATCTCTGAGAAATCAGGCCTCGTTCCAGGTTTCACAACATTGTTGTTGTTATTAATATTATTATTGTTATTATCATTAAATTATTATTATTATTACTATTATTTAGTTTGCATTTTTTATTATTATTATAATTGCTATTATTATTTGTATTATAACTATTTTTGTTTGCCCCGAGGTATTTAGGATCCCTCGGTGACTTCGCTCCTAACTAGGCTACTGCTTTAAAACCAGTCCGGAATGGCCCTATTCGTCTGCTTCCAGGCTTATTATTATTGTTGTTGTTGTTATTGTTATTATTATTATTACTATCCTTATTATTATCATTGGTATTAGTTTTTTCCGCCCGAGGTAAGAAAAATCTCTCAGGTTCTTAGAAATTAAAATTAGGTCACTGTTAATTGTTATTATTATTATTATTATTATTATTATTATTATTATTATTACTTATTTATTTTTATCATTGTTACTATCTTTATTATTATAAATATATGATGATGATGGTCATGATCATGATGATGATCATCATCATTGTCATCGTCGTCATCATCATCATCAACAATATGTAGGTCATGTATGTAAGTATGTCAGGCAGACAATGGGCTTCCCCCATCAGTTCGCTCTGCCATCCTCTCTGGTAGTGTATCCTCGTCTTTCTCTCGTCTAAAAACTTGCCTTTTTTCTCGGAGTTAAACGCACTGGGAGCGCTTCTGAAAGGCTCTTGCTGCGAGAAGCGCTTTACAAATGGTCAGATAAGATAAGATAAGCTTTTGTTCTGCATGGAATATTTGTTGAAAATATAAAAATTGTAATAATAATAATAATAATAATAATAATAATAATAATAATAATAATAATAATAATAATAATAATAATAATAATAATAATAATAATAACAGATCAAGTAGTCAGTCAGTCAGTCAGTCAGTCAGTCAGCCAGTCAGTCAGTCAGTCAGTCCATTGCAATCACATTAATTACAGTCATGCTGCTTTGTACCTTCCCCTTCTTGTATACAATTGTGTGACCGGAAATGTGTATCATCCAGGTATAATGCATGTAAAATTCAGGGAATGTGTGGACCTATATAAGTATATACTTATGATATTTGCATATGTTAGTATATAGGGCCCACCCTGAAAATGTTGGGATCGGGGTGTATTGTCATAGGTCAATGTCAGAGGCTGGGATGAGTCTGGATGTTTATGGCTTGGGTTTTGGGGTGACTGGTATAAAAGTGGATATATAGGCCTACAATACATAAACCCTGATAAAGTACATTTCTTAGGGAATATTATGCGTAATCCCTGGAAAAACACATTTCACATGCATAGGACGTAGGCTATATGCAGCTTATGTAGGCCTACACGGTAATAATTACATATATATATATAGTATATAGGCCTATTATATTATTAGTTATATTATTAGTTTTATATTATAGTATATATATGCAACTTATATATACAGCCTGAATACACACCTGCAATAGCAAGAGGTTGTTTTGTCCTTCCCTGAGACCTTATACCTTGTGGTTAACCATCAAGAAACACGGGTTAAAGTCTCGGGAACGGACCGATCGACCATAGCAGTCGACGCCAACTCACTAGCAATAGTCTAGCATAGGCTACCTACTTATTCACTCACCCATATTATTAGCGCACGTGAATAAGCTGGTGCCCTGCGCTTGACTTGGGTGGGAGTGGCGCTACAGAAGTTTACGATTAATGTGCTCATCATCTGACAATTCAAAGTTTGCACTTTGCGGTGTGTTTGTATACAGAACTAATAATTATCGTAATCTCCAAACATCTATAGTCCCACTCAAAGCCAAACGATCGATGCGCACCGGTTTATCCAAGAGCGTCAGTGCTTATTCTAGGCATCTCCGGAGGATGGAAAGCTCCCCGCGGAATTACATTCCCCGCACAGAAAAATTCGACAGGTGGTGTTTATATGCATTGCACGGTAACATTTCCCTTCCCCCAGTAGCCTATATATTCTACATGTAGAATAATTCCTCGTGAGAAAAAATTCGACAGTGTAGGCCTGACCACAGTATAAATAACAAACAGTACGTCGACTTCTAGCCTCTGCTGCAGTTTGAATGTGTAACCATTTTTAGAGTAGTCCGCCATTTTTGTAGAGAGGCGTATGCGACGTCACAATGCATATGTTGCCTAGCAACGTTGGGGGTCCGTAGCTCAGTGGAGAGAGCGTTGGCCGATAAACTGAGAGTCATTATCGCGACCCGCGGGTTCAAGCGTCGCTCAGGGCAAACATTTATTTGAATTTTCTGTTAGCTGCCAGCTAGTGGCGCTTTCGCCGCTTTCTGTTGTGTTGTTTGCCTCGGGTCTGTTGAAGAATAAGAGTTAGCCCCTCCCACTCCTGGCTTGGCCGATCAGGAGCGTTCCAACACTTAGGCCATTAGTGTTAAGTTACCGAACCTGTTGTAGCCGACCTGCGTGTCGTGCGAAGCTGGCCGTATTTCGTATAACTTGTACCTGTAATCGTTCTGCGGTGTGTCAGATTGAATTTGAATAAACGAATAATTTTTATTATTATTATTAAAAACGATAATTTCACTGCATTACTTAAGTGTGAAGTAGTTCTGTCAAAATGGCGCTGACCAGAAAAACTAGTCAACAGGCAGGAAAGCAAGTCGACGTACTGTTTGTTATTTATACTGTGGTGTAGGCCTAACATTGATGTATTAATCTGAATCCCTACCCAACCCAAGAGTGGGGGTTCTATATTAAACACTATACTCTGAGTCAGAGGGTTTATCCGGTGTTGAACTGTGACGCAACGATTAATCACGGGCTTTATAACTTTGTTCTATGACGAATGGTGTCCGATCACAATTGTCCTTTGGTCCTATTCTGAAATTTCTTCCGGCATGTGACTTTCTGCATGCCAATCATGGGCGCCCGCAGATAGTCAATTTTGCAGGAGGGGACCCACAGCATCTGTGGCGGCGCTAGGGGTGGCTAGGGGGCTAAGTCCCCGCCCCTATAAAAGGCTAAGCCCCCTTTAAAAAGGCCATCCGGGTTTTTTACTCCCAAAGCTGAAATATTTCCACGATTTTCGACCGGATGACTAAAAAAGGCGCCAGAAATTTTGGCGGATGAAAATGGAAAGTTAGCGCTCCGGTAGGTTTCAGCCCCCCCAAAACTGAAATCCTGGTGCCGCCACTGTACACTATATGTGTGTCTGCAACTCTACATGTATCGTAGGCTACTAGTAGGCCTATGCGAGCTCAAAGGTGAGTTGACGAACTCAATGTAGTGATCCATATTCCATACAAGGCTACTTGAGATTAGGATCAGCATTGGCCCACTGCAGGGGCGGATCAAGGGGGCCAATCTGGCCATGGGCCCCATTAAAAAAGTGCATGGGACGTCCCCCCCATTTGGTTTGAACAAGCCATTAAATCAATGCAGCGGGAGAGAAAAACAGGACACCAGAGAGGCCACCTAGCTATAATTATGACTGATGACTAAAAAGGTCAACTATTTTGGCGGATGAAACGGTAGGTATCTTTTTCTGGTTTGGGTCCACTATTCCGAGGGTACCCTATTCCGAAGGTCCACTATTTCGAACCCTAACCCTAAACCCAGCGACGCCCGCAGACGTACGCACGTACGCAAGTGCGTACAGCGCGACGACTAAAAAAAGGTCATCAGTTTTTTCGGCGGATGGAAAAGGTATGTTTTGGGGAATTTTTTGGGTGATGACTAAAAAAATAGGTCATCGGTTTTTTCGGCGGATGGAAAAGGTATGTTTTGGAGAAATTTTTGGCTGATGACTAAAAAAAAGTCATCAGTTTTTTCGGCGGATGGAAAAGGTATGTTTTGGGGAATTTTTTTGGCTGATGACTAAAAAGTCATCAGTTTTTCCGGCGGATGGAAAAGGTATGTTTTGGGGAATTTTTTGGCTGATGACTAAAAAAAGTCATCAGTTTTTTCGGCGGATGGAAAAGGTATGTCTTGGGGAATTTTTTGGGTGATGACTAAAAAAATAGGTCATCGGTTTTTTCGGCGACTTTGACGAAACATTTTTCCCTGTTCCGCCTCCATCGAAAATTTCTGTGCGTACAAGAAAAAAATCCTGCGGGCGCCGCTGCCTAAACCTAACCCTAAACCTAACTATAACCCTAACCCTAATTCACCCCAACCCTAACCATAATCCTAAACCTAACTCTAACCCACCCCAACCATAACCCTGACCCTAGCCCTCCACAACCCTAACTATAACCCCAAACCTAATCCTTGCCCACCCAACCCTTACCCGTGCACCCTAGCCCCAACCCTAACCATAACCCACTGTAACCCTAACCACAAGGATAACGAACAAAATTATAGCGAATGGTCGGAATAGTGGACCTTCGGAATAGTGGACCCTCGGAATAGCGGGCCGGCCGTTACCACTTTTTCTTGGGATGACTAGAAAAAATTATCATCAGATTTTTTGGCGATTGTTGTTTGAAAACGAAACCGCATGTGAACGCCTATCGGAAATAGAAACGACTGAGCCAACGACTTAACACAGTCCGATTTATTGATTAGCAGAACATATAATACTTCTTATCTATCTTCGAGTGACGCAATCGGTACAAAGATCAAACTGACGCAAGACAGATTATCACGATGAATCACTTACGAGACTTAGACTCTTAGTGGCATGCTGGAACCGAGCACGGCAGTGGCGGCGCTAGGGGGGGGGCTAGGGGTTAAGCCCCCTAAAAAAGGCCATCCATTTTTCCCCATGTAAAAATGAAATATTTGCACGAAAAACCCCTTTAGCCCCCAAAACTGAAATCCTGGCTCCGCCACTGGGGCACGGGTGGATACAGAAATTTTCGAAAGGGAGGATAAAATTTTTGTCTTTGGTTGGAAAAATATAACATTTTCCAAGCCAATGCTAAAATAGGCTTGATCGTTTTTAGTCCTATGCTACTAGCTCTCTGTCTGTCTGTCTGTCTCTGGTCTAGCTGTCTGAGATTTCTTCTAAAACTATTTTGAACAGTTTCAAATGTTTACATAAATTATAGCTATCTGAAAGCTTTTCTAACCCATTAATTTCAAGGTGCATTGAACAATATTTCTGTTGTTTTCATAATAGCTGTCTGAGAACTCTTCCAAAAAATTTTTTTACATTTTTATTCTATTATTATTCTATTTATTTCTATTTCTACTTCTTACATTGAAGAATTCCAGCTGTTTTTAAATAAACTACCTGAGACCCTTTCTAAGCTATTTATTTCAAGGAGCGTTGAACAATTTTGTTATTTCATATAGCAATAGGCCTACAGCTTTCCGAGAGCTCTTCTAAACTAACTTCATGCCATATTGAACAATTAATAAAAATTTGTTTTATGCAGCAATCTGACTGTTATTCTAAACTATATTTTACTTCAAGGTGTATCATACATTTCGGTTTTGTGTTGGTGTAGCCTTATTCACGGCAGACCAAACACCTGAGATGCTCAAGGACCTGCGAGACATTGCACGTGTTAAATGTATGGTCATGGTCGCACAGCATTACCAGGAGGCAGATCAATAGAACAACTCAGGCTTTTCAATAATGTACTGACGACTGCCAACGGGGTCAGCAACGACAGAGACTCGAGAGCAAGACCAACAAGATCTTCAATTACCGTCATCACGTGCAGCTGCAGGAGACTGCCAGGAGTGAGATGCAATATCCAAGCAGTCTGGTCCATAAAATTCCCCTCGGCTTCTTCAGCCCACCTGCTCAAACGGACGGCCAGAAATAACTACCTCGTTAGTTGTTTCAGCAAAGCAAACAGCCATTATGCCTTGGGTATTAAACTCGGTGTTCATAAGTCTTGTGCTTGGTTTTTTCTAGATTTAGAACGGTTATATTTACATGTAGGCACAATTTTTTAAATACTCTAATTTATCTAATTAATGCATACTTACGTTATTATACTGAGGTTGCATACTTTTATAGGTAGGCCTAAACATTTGTACTTCCGCTCTTAGTCATCTTTAGAGCACTTTGACTTTTTGAGCAATAGATGATAAAAAAAATTCTAAACATGTTTCTTCATTACTTGTTAAGCAATCTAGCTGTTTCGCAGTTTCCTGCAGTAGTTCTAATGACTTTCATCCAAATGTGGGAATTTCTAAAGCACTATCATCAGTTGGTGACTGCTGTTAGCAGAGATGCTTAAGTAATTAATTCGATTCAAACCGAGTTGACAAATAGCAAATTCTAATTCTTTTCAACTATTTTGCTAAATCAATAATTATCAAATTCCAATTTAACTCATCATGCCAATCTCCTGGTGCTAATAGAGCTCATGCGTATTTCCTAACTGCAGTCAAAATCAAGATAGCATCATTATTAGCATGTCTATAACAAGCAAAAACAATTCAAAGGAGGACGCAAACAACAGGCCAACGCTTCTAGCATGAAGTCATCGCTAATAGACCTTGCTAAAAAGGGATTGACTCTGGATCCCTCCTTTTCTACCCGCATTTGGCATTATCAATTTGTCATCCACAATCTATTTACAGATGTCCACACTCAATTGGGTACTAATTGATCCATGGCCTGCCATGAGGTTCCGTATGCACTTTGGTGTTGGGGGAGTTTCTCACTTCCAATCAGTCAGTGGGTCCCTGGACATGAAAAATCACCGAGGTGCTTGTCCGCCATGACGTCACGAATGGCGCAATTGCAAAATCCAATATGGCCGCCACCGGCCATATTGGAAAATTGGTCTTTATTATTTCTTACACGATATGCACGTGTAATAACTCTAATATTACTAATTCAGGTATGTAGAATTCATTTCTGAAATTGATTTTGTCATCCGGGGTCATCTGAAGGTCATACGGTCATTTTCAAGGTCATTTAATACATCTTTTCATTTATCACAGCATATGTACGTGTAATACCTCAAATAATACTGATTCAGGTATGCAGAATTCATTTCTGATATTGATTTTGTCATCCGGGGTCATCTGAAGGTTATAGGGTCAACGTCAAGGTCATTCTTGAATTTTTTTCATTACTTACATCATATGCACGTGTAATACCTGAATTGTTACCGATGCAGGTATGTCGAATTCATTTAGGCTATGATATTGTTTTTGTCATCCGGGGTCATCTGAAGGTCATAAGGTCATTGTCAAGGTCATTGTCAAGGTCATTGTGTCGCATCAATGATGGGGATTATAACTTGACCTAATACTGACATTTTCTTAGAAGCAGTGCACCGAAGTTTTCCTCCCATCTGCGATTTAATGGCTCTAGTTTTGCCTCGCGTTCATTGTGTGTTGCAAGTAGTTGGCATGCTCTGTGCACCAGGAAAGCCCCTCGCTGGATGTGGCCTCTGATCTCGCTGCTTGTAGGAGGAAGAGCGTCAATTCCGACTGTGTATGTGATATAGTTTTCTAGTCTCAGCTGGTCGAACGTCTCACAGGTTGTATTTGACCTTGCTCCGGCCCAGATACGTAACAAGTTCTTTTGTGCTAATGCTGCATCTTGTTCTAACAGCGTGTCTGTCTCTCCACAGTTTGTTAGATACTGTACTGGGTCGCAGACTAAAGCTGCGTGTTTGGAACTTTGGATCCCACCGTATACTCATGCAGTCGTCTCCTGTCAACACATGTGACTTGATGACTACTTTGGCCAGGTATGCTCCACGTTCAGAAACCGCTTGATGCAGAGGAATCATTCGCCGATGTTCACCAGTGCCATACTGCTGCCACATCTCCTGCAACCCCAGGTCAATGAAGTATAGTGTATAGCAATAATGCGAAAGTGTCCATGTCGTTTGAGACTACGACAAATCTCTTGCAGTGTTGCACACAAACAGCCAGGCTGTCCACAGTGTCCAGTCTACGTGCACCACCAGCCTGGCATCCGCCTCCTCGATCCAGTTCAACAGGTCTGGGATCTCTTCTCTGCCAGTCGACATTGCGGGAAGTGCTTGATCTTCAGAAACAAGAGAGCTGGCAATGACTGTAACATTGCCATAGGCTCGATTGCTAGCAATATCTCTATCCAGAATCTGCAGATTTTGCTTGTTTTCCAGCGATGCCTAGAACTTTTCAAGTTCGTGAGGAATTGGCGTGTATCTGTTCATGCTGAAAATTCGATGCCAGATGTTAAGTCAACACGCCGCATGCGCTCCCCTTTCTTAAGAGACATCTCAATGTAGGAGTCGAGTTCCAGATGGACGTACTTCACATTTTGGCAAAAGGGAGAAGCTGAGGTTATGACGGCCTCGATAACCTGCCAATATTGGGGAATTGCGTGAGTGGCAGCTGTCGAATCATAGACATGAAATCTACCACAACACGAGTGTCAAGATTAGACTTCTGGCACCATTTGGTGAGGTCAAGTTTAGGCTCAATCTCCCCCACAAGTAGCGACTTGCTGGTGTGAGCTGGAATAACGCCATCAAATAATGGAGACGCTGAGACCAAATTGTGTGAAAGTATCTGCCTGATGCCCACACCTCGTTCTTTAGCAATGTCCATGTTCCTATGTGCCTCTGCTCTGTCCTAGGATGACCGTTCATTCCTCTCCTTTTTCTATTGTTGATGCTGTCTTCTGAGGCTGGTCGGTGAACCGTGGCAGTTTCGACTTCGATATGGTCATCCTAATTTTCTTTGTCTTCCCTACTAAGCGATCCCATCTGTACGAGCGGTAGGCATCAGTGCATCCTCGAAAAAATTAACTTGGAGCATCCCTGGCCAAGGCAGTCATCAAGGCACATGTGTTGACAGGAGACGTCTGCATGAGTAAGGTGGGATCCAAACACGCAGCTTTAGCTTGCAGCCCAGTACAATATCTAACAAACTTTGGAGAGACAGACACGCTGTTAGAACAAGATGCAGCATTAGCATAGAAGTGGTGGTGGTGACGAGACAGGTGTGGTTCTCTTGGCGCCGTATGTGACTGCCTCTACAGAGTCCGTCGATCGCCTGTCTCTGAATGTGTGCTTGTCTTTGTCAAGGCGCTGTGTGTAATTGCCTGTAACTTGTGATCTCATGTACAACGCCCTTTCCTTCGGTCTCGGCTGAGTTATGGCGCTATATAAATCATCTTATTATTAATATTATAATTATTAATATTAATATTAATATTATTATTATTACTATTATTATTATAAGTACTTGTTACGTATCTGGGCCGGAGCAAGGTCAAATACAACCTGTGAGACGTTCGACCAGCTGAGACTAGAAAACTATATCACATACACAATCGGAATTGACGCTCTTCCTCCTACAAGCAGCGAGATCAGAGGCCACATCCAGCGAGGGGCTTTCCTGGTGCACAGAGGCTGACAGAGCATGCCAACTACTTGCAACACACAATGAACGCGAGGCAAAACTAGAGCCATTAAATCGCAGATGGGAGGAAAACTTCGGTGCACTGCTTCTAAGAAAATGTCAGTATTAGGTCAAGTTATAATCCCCATCATTGATGCGACACAATGACCTTGACAATGACCTTGACAATGACCTTATGACCTTCAGATGACCCCGGATGACAAAAACAATATCATAGCCTAAATGAATTCGACATACCTGCATCGGTAACAATTCAGGTATTACACGTGCATATGATGTAAGTAATGAAAAAAATTCAAGAATGACCTTGACGTTGACCCTATAACCTTCAGATGACCCCGGATGACAAAATCAATATCAGAAATGAATTCTGCATACCTGAATCAGTATTATTTGAGGTATTACACGTGCATATGCTGTGATAAATGAAAAGATGTATTAAATGACCTTGAAAATGACCGTATGACCTTCAGATGACCCCGGATGACAAAATCAATTTCAGAAATGAATTCTACATACCTGAATTAGTAATATTAGAGTTATTACACGTGCATATCGTGTAAGAAATAATAAAGACCAATTTTCCAATATGGCCGGTGGCGGCCATATTGGATTTTGCAATTGCGCCATTCGTGACGTCATGGCGGACAAGCACCTCGGTGATTTTTCATGTCCAGGGACCCACTGACTGATTGGAAGTGAGAAACTCCCCCAACACCAAAGTGCATACGGGACCTCATGGCAGGCCAAGGACTAAATGGCTGGATTAAACAATCCTGTTGAAGGGTGAGATACATGGACAGTTGGACACAGTACTGTTCACCAAAGGAATTCTAGATCTGGCACTGTTTAGATTATCTAGTTGTCAAAGGCATAGTCTGCATCAGTGGAATACCTTTAGAAGTGGCTTTACTGAAATACATCAATGTATTGTATTGTATCCGACCATTTATAAAGCGCTTCTCACAGCAAGAGTCTTTCAGAAGCGCTCCCAGTGCGTGCAACCTCGAGGGTAAAGGTAGGTCTTAAGGCGAGAGAAAGATGAGGAAGAACTGCCAGAGAGGATAGCACAGCAAACTGATGGGGAAAGTCCATTCCATAAGGAGGGACCAATGCAGGCAAATGATCTGGTTTGAGCCATGGTTGTCTTGACAAGTAGAACAAAAAGCTCAAACCGCTCAGCATACCTAAGAGGATGCAGTGAATGTGCGTGTGGTTTCACTGAAAAACTTATGCAACTTCACCACAGAAAAAACTTTGCATGTGAGCTCATAATATGAGCTTGTGATAATATTATTATCACAAGCCTCCCTTCCTTCCTTTCTGCAGATTTCCCAACGGATTACCCCAACTCACAAAGCCCTCTGGTCAATTTGGTGGCCAAGGCGAGAGCTTTGAGTTCACAACTACACAGAAAAATGCCATTTGAAATTAAAAATCAAGGCAAGTAAAGACATGATTGCATTATTCAACCTTGCAGGGCAGTGCTAGGAGTCACGACAGACTAAGGAGTGCCTCTGAGTAGGGATCTTAAAGTGGCGCTATATAAATTCTGTTCGATTGATCATCGAGACGAAGCATAGATATACAGATAATTCACCTGTCGCTGCGATTTGACATTTATATAGCACTACTTCACAAAAAATCTAACAATGGAGTTAATGACCCGAACCAGTTAAATCAGTCAAACGATACAGACTTCAGGTGTTTGAAAAGCTGTTGAAGGGGCAAACTGAGGAGCTTGAGCCACAGCTCTTAAGAAAGGTGAATTCAGATGGTATCAATTCAGTAATCAGACAGCTCTCCAGTCTCTATCCTTTAATCAGTATGGAACGAAAAACGTCAGAACAAGGTAGCCTTGCTATTGCATACTTGATATAGTGCCGGTGTTTAAGCTATTCTCCCTGACGTCACTCTTGAGTGACGCTAAGAAATTTAGAAGAGTTACGTCGCATTACATTGCTTGACAGCGGGTTGCCTACTTCAAACCCCCTTTAGAGATTGCATCCAGGTCTGAACAAGACAGACATCAGAAAGTATAAACTATTCATATTCAAACGTGTGAACATATATCTACTGAAAGTGTTCCAAATGTCCGACGACAAAACCAATGACATATCTATCATCTCCAGCGCAATAGTCACGAGAAGTTCAGCAAACTAGAAACAGTTGCCATGCGCCGGAACCAGACATAGCACAACATTTAACGACGAAATTTCTTCTCTGTGCCTAGCCGCGTATCTGTCAGAGCCGTCTGCAGCCTTACCACAACGTCTAGAAAATACAAAAAGCAAACCAAATCAGAATGATTATGATCTTCATCTGAGCGAGTACACAGCAGTGTCATGTGCAATTGTGCATAACATTATCTTACTCTGTAAACCCAGATTTCACAACTTCACTCCTGGCCCTTGTTTCGAATCAACATCACAAATGCTACGCTCGTGGTTAAACCAAGTCTCACGCCACAGTGGATCGTCCACAGCGGGAAAATTATTTAAACTTACAATTTCACAGACACAAAAACTTGATGTGAAATCTATGCTCAATAGAACAGCAATTTATGCAATGATATAGCAGGACTATAATTTATTATTATCATTATTACTACAACTACACAACTACTAAATGCCACTACCTAAAGGTCAAGCATCAATCTAAAAACCCCAAGTCTAAAACCCCGAGCAAATGTCGACTTGTTCATGTAACTAGTCTCAGACTCAGGAGGAGGCTCAAACTATCACTCTCTGTATTACAGTGACCCACTTGCTCTAACCAATCAGCCACAGTGACCGACTTGCTTCAACCAATCAGCCACAGTGATCCACTTGCTCTGACCAATCAGCCACAGTGATCCACTTGCTCTAACCAATCAGCTACTAAGACCCACTTACTCTAACCAATCAGCTACCATGACCCACTTACTCTAACCAATCAGCTACCATGACCCACTTACTCTAACCAATCGGCTACAGTGACCCACTTGCTCTAGCCAATCAGCCACAGTGACCCACTTGCTCTAGCCAATAAGTCACAGTGACCCACTTACTCTAGCCAATCAACCACTGCAGCACAAATCTAATCATACATCCATTCATCCACCACATCACAAAGTAGTCATGCTCAGTTCTAGCCATGTAAGCAATTGCTCATTACTTCATTTGCCCATCTAATTCACATATAAAGAATTATATGCCAATACATTAAACTCAACATCATGTACTAATTGTAACAAACATCACAATTGCAAACAAGAATTCAGTAAGTTCTAAAATTGCTAACCATGGTGTTGATCTGGCTCGCTCTACTTCGACCTTGACCTCGAGCGTGTATGACTCCTGCCACGGTTTCTAAAGTAAGTAAGTAAGTAAGTAAGTAAGCATGTTCTTTAATATAGCCAGCTGCAATCCTCAAAGCTGCTTTTAGGGATGTTTTAAAACAAATTCTTTGTAAAAGAAATTGTGAATTCCAAGTGATCGTGCACATCACAAATTTGAAATTTTGGGACTCTCTGAAAATGTGTATGCAGGTCACTTTTGGCACACATGCCATGGATCCGCCACCCCATGTTCAGATACTGCACCAAGTCTGCTCTATATCGCCATCAACGCTTATTAGCAAACAAAATTACGCCAATTCCATTCTATGGCCAAAGCCGCATCACTGCCTTCCTCAAAGTAACATGGTAATGGCAACAGAGCATTTATATAGCACCAGCATACCACTTCAAGAGAGTATCATCAGAGGCACTCCAAACCTAACACAAGTCCCTCATTCGCAATTGCTCAGCGCTTCAGCATGAAACTACGATGCAATGTCCGTGCTGTAGTTGGGAGTGCCTCTGAGTAGAGAGTTTGAAGGGGCGCTATCACAAGTCCACATACAAACAAACAAACACATTAAATCACCTATAATTCATGCTATACAAACTCAAAATCAAAATTTTCCAATCAAAATCTGCAATGCAACCTGCTGTGACTTGGACTTCTGCTGTAGCTCCTCCGCTTCTCATAGGATCGAGAACGGGATCGTGAGTACGACCTAAGTTCAAAAAGACAACAACTATCAATTCCTGTCATAATAAAATTCAATCATGCATTGCTTTAAATCCAAGCCAAATAATCTAAATAACTTCTGTAGGTCGTAAAACGTTACACCGGTAGCATACACTTATAAAATATCAGTAAGTCTTGTTTACAACATAAGTAAAGGTTTGATGTAGTTGAAAAGACCAGTGACTAACTATGTAAGGTTTAAGATAACAAATTTAATTTTAACAAAAGAATTCCTTAAATACAGCAATTGGCAACAGTGATGTTTTAACGAATTGACAATCTGAAAATGATAACACCATCATGCAAGCAAGTTTTCACCACTCACCATCCGCGGCGATCTCTCTCGGTTAAATTACCATCTAACACGGTCTTCCCATGATCAAGAAATTGTAAAACTGTTCTCATCTTCTTAAATGCTACGAATAAATCTGGTCTGTGTTAATTGAAAATCTCTCTGAATTTCACTCTCTGTCAACCTGTGCAATATAATTATAATTACGTTGAAGCCAGAGTTAAACGGCTGAATGAACTTGGCAAACAAGCAACAAACATGCAAAACATTGATCGGCAGCATCACATCACATTCGCTAACATTTCTCAACATTTACGAGATTAGTTCATATTGTATTCATAAACCTATAAAGCACCTATCAAGCGCACACCAATGAGATGTGCTAAACTTGCATCTTCAAAACACTGCTTTTGTGTGCAACCAAAATTGCTATGCCATAAATGAGGCTGTTATAATCATAATTATCATAATCAAGAATTTATATAGTGCCACTTCGAGATAAACTCCTCAGAGACTTGAGGGCACCACACCACAATCAAAGAGAATGGTTTTCAAACGTTTGCGGAAGTCACAGAGGCAAAGAAAGACCAAGAAGTTCAACATCATCAAGTCGCCATGACATTTGGATCTATGCACGTGACCTTGCCGTAACGGTACTTTAGCTAGGTGTTCTACAAAAGAAATTCCGGGTATTTATGCCCAACAGAAAATTTATCTGATTCGAAGATTAGTTCATTAGTTAAAAAACAGACTGTCGAGATCTCAACCACCCTTACCAAATGTCATTTTATCAATTTAGCACATGTCGGTCTTAATTTAATTTTTACCAGTTAATTACTTATTGTAACAACGAGTAACATTGTCTGTACTCACAGCAATTGCAGCGTTGCAACTGTTCTTATGCTATTTTAGGTTTTTTAAACATACATAGAAGTCTAATGCAGCAGTGATAATTAGTAGCTCTGCATACATTTTGACAAAAATTTACACAAATATTAGGACTCAAACATTCTGCCATCCAGCCACTGCACCCATAGAACTGGTTCATGGCACAATTGGATGCATGGCTCCCAGGATGGGAAACAATGCTTTGCACAAGCACAATAGTATCAGTGATACAAAGACAAGTTAAACAATAACTGTACTTAACAACATACAAACTTGCCAAAGGTAAGCAACTTTTAAAATTTTCTTTCATGTAATTCAACGCTAAAAGTCAATATCTACTTTAAAAAGACGAACAAATTATAGACACTTAATTCAAATCAACTTAAAATACAAACAACATTTTTAATTAAAAAACACCCTTTCTAAGCATAAACGACCAATCACTTAGATTGCCCTTGTGACCTGGGATCACACTCGCATCTTCCACCTATATCTCCTGCTCCTGCCTATAAAACCTGCTCCCTTTCACGGTAGCTCACCTGGGAGAACTTCTCAGTACTCTGAGAACTTCTCTTAAAATTAAAATTTGGGCGCTCTACAAAAATGCCCTGTCAGAAGTAGGAACAAACGAACGAACTTAATTCATAAGAGAATATTCGAAATATGACAGAATTTAATCAAATTTAACACTGGATGCAAGAAGCACTAACCTGCGAGATTTGCTGCCTCCGGCGTACTTGTCGCAGTCATAAGCATAATGACCTCTCTGGTTGCACCGATAGCAGCGGTCATTTGGGTCAAAGTGACGCCTCATCGGCGGCCGTGGTCTACCGGACGGCCGGTCGCTTGAGTGCTTCACTCGTGCACGAACACCACAAATGGTGCTAGAAATTACAAAATTACAGCCTTCAATTAAAATTCTGATAATCCTTAGAGCTGTTGATGTGTGCGTCTATGATGCTTCGGGCTACCCTCCCAAAAGATCCACTCACCCCTCCATTCAGCAGTTAGCGTTAATTTGATAAACTCAGCAATAGGACGTGATCAGCGCCTTAAGCTCTATGGTGCTAAACCGTTTTGGTACCACGTGCCGCTTCACGTGGTTCCAAAAAGGTTGGACAGCACTGTTCTATATATTAGATAAGATATGGGTAAGCATCGTATTGTATCATATCTGGACATCTTAAAAGCACATAATTCTTTATTAGAACAAGACATTGACAAAAATGCATTCTGCTAACAGAATATCAAATTTTACAACTCCAAATTAATTGCGCTAACCTTCCATCCAGGGCTTTTACCGCATCCTCCGCATCACGTTCGTCTTCAAACATAACAAAAGCGAAACCAGGTGGATTGCGAGCAACCCAGACACTTCGCACGGGGCCAAATTCACGGAAGACCCTTTCTAGCTCTCGCTCGGAGGCATCTCGCGGCAGGTCACCAATGTACACCCTACCCTCGTCTCCATTATAGCGCGACATTCCAGAAACCACGCTACACAACAAATCAGTTATCCACATGTATGTAACGTAATTTAATGCAAAAATTCATGAAAACAGCCATTTTTAACAACTGCATACAATGAACTACTAATAGGGTGATAGGGTCATTTACACACTACTAACACACTGTGAGCACACCAACTAAATTAGCTGTGGGGTGCGGTGGAGTAGGGTATGTTCGGTGCCTTGGAGTTGGTAGATTGCGGGTTCGAATCCACATCAAGCGCTGCATAGTGACTATGAGCAACTCCTTATCTCGCTATTGCTAATGCACTTTGGCGTGAAACTCTTATTCAGTTTCCGCACAGTAGTCGGGTGCGCCTCCGAGTAGTAATCTTGAAGGGGCGCTGTAATAAGTGTGCAAAAATACACATACACAAAAAATTAAAGCATAAATACAATTTTTAACGCAAAGCATTTTAACAATTTGCTTGAACGATATTGGGCATACCTGGGAACGGCGGTCCCAAATTCTGAAACATGTATTTTCGTCAGAGGAAGAGCAAACTACAGTTAAGGCTGCATTTATTCACTTATTTTCTTCATTCCCTACTTATTCACTTACTTACGAGCTTCTCGGGCTTTTTGCGTCATTGTTTACGTTCTTTTGACGGCATTCTGTTGGGAAATAAATCAACCTGACGTGTCGTAATAGCGCGGTGTATAGGATGGGCATATAAACCACGCTTGAGAAATAGAAGCTGGATGACGACCTTTTACAGGTGAAATGGAGGCTGGATTGATGAAAAAACGCAAGAGAATTGGAATCTGGATGAAGGTTCTGCAGATGAAATAAAAGCTGGAAATAAAAGCTGGATTGACGAAAATAACGCATGAGAAATAGAAGCTGGATGAAGGTATTTCTAGATCTGAAATAAAAGCTGGATTGATGAAGAAACGCTTAAGAAATGGAGGCTGGATGAAAAACCCGCACTTTTTGCCCATCCAATACTCCGCACTATCGATTTATGGAATTTTATAATTTGGGACCGCCGTTCCCAGGTGTGCCCGATATTGCAGGTAAAACGGGACAGACAATTTGCTCTAGCATCTTTACCCTAAAGCCATGAATTTTTAATTATCAATGAAATTTATCCTTCACTTTCAGAAACTCGGTTTCATGTCGCTTCAGTGACAACATAGGTTAATATAAGTATGCTCTATATAAATTCCTGTAATATCCTATAACCACGATCACACCACCACTAGTAGGCGACCGCTTCGTAAATTTTTCAACTTAAATACGAATCTGCAAATCTAACGCCAAGCGCATCCTGAATTTCATAAAGACAAGAGTTATTATTATTATAAAATCGCCTGGCTTGTCTATTTAGCCTTAGAATTGCAGAGAATTCTAAAAACCTGCTCTTCTTTTTCAAAAAATATTCAACGCAAATGTTCAACCTAGTTAGACAAAATATCAAAGAGAAGTCAGAGAACTCTTCAAGATGACGTCACCAACGGGTCCCATTAAATTACGCCGCCAAGCGACTATAGTTATAATCCTCGTTTATTTCAAAAATGAGACAAATCTGAGAGACACAATCATATCGCGTCAAATCCAGTGCTTTTTTTGTATATTCGTTTTATTCAATAAACAACAGACAGAACGCTGTAGGTTTACATTAACAGTATGGCTGCTTAAAGCTTATGGTCAAAATAGTTAGTACATGTTTTTGAATAACATTCTTGGGATAAAGTTTAACGAGTCTTTATTGGGGAGGATGAAATTGTGAGCCCTTTCCCTAAAGTTATATAATGGATCACGTTGTAGTGGAAAGAGGTTACGGAGGACATGAAGTTCGTTTCCCAGAACAGCTTTGAAAAGCACCTTATCAGCCTCTTGAGCTAAAGTTTCTGCTGTAAGTGTATCAGGATGTAAGTAGCCGGCTCGTCTAAGTTTGTTCATGAGGCCCTCAAGACGGGATTTGTCCAATCCACTAGCCAGACCCCACCAAGCAGGAGAGGCATACACAACTCTTGATATGATAGTAGCTCTAGTATAAGTTTGTAACTCTTGTATGGAGTTAAAGTGTGGAAAATAAGTGTCTGGACGCCTTTACCTTTCCAAAAGAAGTGCCTGGACGCCCTTGCCTTTTCAGTCTGTGCTGGCCAATATATAAGTGGCAGCTAGGACGCTCATATTTAAAAAATAAGTGCATGGACGCCGTCCATGACCGTCCAGCCACACTTTAAGCCCTGGCCAAATCACAATCTCGCACACATTAAATATAAAAAAATAATGTAAACACAATGTTATTGTTGGCATCACAGTGAGTGGCTTGAGACATTTTAGACTTTTATTTACTCAGCTTGAGTGTGCCTTTTCGGGGAGATGGACAATGGATGACACATTAATTGGCACTGAGATAGGCCTAAGCGGACCCGAGTTCGAGCACCAACAGACAATCTGATCCTTCACCTTTCGTGCAATTCCCGACCCAGACGACACCCAACTTAATAAGCCTACCTGTTCCGCCCTCCTGAGGCTCTGACCTTATTCATTCATTCATAATTGTAATTGTAATTGAACATTTATATAGCGCCGCTCACAGATTCAGTGGCGCTCCCGACCCAAGCTAGTGCTCACCCCTAACAAATAGTATAGTTTTCATACGTTTACGGAACAGGGGAAGAGAAACGCCAAGAAGCTCAGAACGGAGCTTGTGAGGAAGGCGGTTCCAACAAGTAGGACCAAGATATGCGAAGCTTCTGGACTGGGCCGTAGCTCCACGCATGCGCGGGACAACTAGAAGGCCATTGGCAGCAGATCGAAGGGCAGAGCGGCCAGGAAGAGTGGAGACCAAGTTAAACAGTGCCCGAAGATAAGAGGGGGCTACCCCGAGAAGAGAGTTGCGCATAAGAGTCAGGATCTTGAACTCAATGCGCTGAGGTACAGGAAGCCAATGAAGAGTGTCCCGAATAAAATCAGATATGTGAGAGAATTTGGGAAGACCAGCAATTAAGCAATGTATATACAGCAATCATACATGTATATACAGCGCCCCATCAAGAAACTACTCAGAGGCGCTCATGGTAACTCGACCCGGACCACCTTTGGAGTTTGGACTACTCTATTCTTTTGACGCAGCGCTCGTGAATAAGCTGGTGCCCGCGCTTGGCTTTTGAATAGCGCTTTAGAAATTTGGAGATTGCAATTACGATTACGACAAAATACCGCGGTAGTCCGGTACCCATGAAGACGCTTTATAATTTAATGAGCATGCAAGGTCTTGGAGCTAAAACTATAATTATAGGCCTACTCGATGCTAACCCTGATAAGCGGTGGAAACTGAAAACCGTTAAAAAAAACCGTTAAAAAACTGTTTAAAAAAGCCTGCCACGTTGAAGAACGGGTATCGGCTCAGTGTAATTTGCCCTGGCTTTACTGAGAAGGACCAATGGCGAAAACTCTCCAGATTTGAACCCGATAGTCTGATAGATCACCACGTAGGCCTACTTGTGGGGGAGAAATACCACAATCTGGGACCAATGCGCAGTGTTTAATTAATCTAGACGTCTCTGGGGGAATTAAGTTACCCCAGGAATGAATTCACACCCCCAGGAAAATCGCGAGGTGTTGTATGCATGTAGCCTAAATACGTTCCATTCCCCCCCAGAAAGTGAATGTGTTGCAATTCCCTCCTCCCGGTCGACAAACCAAGCGGTCTTTGTGTACACGCATGCATGGACAAGATGGTAAATTTGAGTAAAATATAAAGAAAGACAAACAAGGTCATCAGCTATTTCAGCAGCGAATTGTATATTTTCTTGACATTTTGACTAAAGGACCAATAAAAAAAATTAAGGTCGTCAGAATTTTCGTAGCGGAAATAGTAGAGTTTTCGGAAATTTGGACCAATTGCATGGCTAATAAAAGGGTCGTCAGAATATTTACTGATAAAGAAGGTGTCGTCGGCGACCCAGACGTCAGCCAAAAATGTCCTGCCAAAATTAACTTTTTTCGCCCAACCCCACCCACCCCAGCAACCCGAATTCCCCCCCCCATAGGAGGGGACAGTTTAAACACTGACCAATGCCAAAACGAAAAGAGAATTGAAGGTCGTCTTGGAGTTGATGCGGAAAGATTTGCCTCTGTAACCCAACAACATGTTTCAAACTTTACAAAGAAATTCAGGAGTCTTGCGGAACTTGGACACAAAGAACACAAGCTGTGAAATTGCATTATTAGGCCTAAGTTTGTTTTTGATTTTTAAAAAGTAAATTACAATTAAACTGAAAAATTGGTTGATAAAGCAAACTTGTAAGGTACCAAGATCCGCTGGAAAGGCCACCTAATAATAATTATAGAGAACATTTAGACCCATTTGTTCATTCTTATTTATTAGGAGCGTTTTTGATATAACACCCATTCAAGACTTTAGATACACAGGAGAGGACCTAAGACCAAGCCCTGAGGTTAGCCAAAAGGAGCAATGACCCTTAGCCTACAGATCGAGAGACCTAGTGGATTAAGATAAATGATTTTATTATTTAAAGCAATGAAATTGAAATGTGGAGGTTGCTGCTGCAAGACCTCCACCGTTGGACGACAGCAAACAGACTTAGCCTTAATCTTTTAGAAGCGCTGTGCAAATGTCAAATAGATTAGGTAGATCAGATTAGAGCGGCGCTTTAGAAGTTCGGATCTCACGATTTCGATACAAAGACAGCAGGACGGAAGACAGACTCAGACATAAGCCTAAAATGCGCGCGTATGTACATATAAATATAGGCCTATATATAAAGCCTATATATAATATCAGAACCTTCGATTACTTCAGTAGTGAAGTAATAGAAGACTCTGATATGTATGCGTCACGTGTTGCGCGGCGGATTATGCATTTAATGTTGTTAATAAGAATGCAGCGTCATCTAAAGCAACGACTTTTTCTTTGTTAAATGGGAAAGTGTATTCGTTGTCATAGTGATCCATTGTCTTGTTGCCCCAATGAAATGCAATGAGCGTCATCTAGCACCGGCTTTTCTTTGTCAAATGGGAAAGCGTATTTCGTTGTCATAAGACGATCCATTGTTTTGTTGCCCAATGAAATGCTACGAATTGGCTCGCAGGTACTCGGAGACTGATAAAAGTCTTCGATGTCCATTTTCTGGTCACAATTGTAATAAATTATCTGTTCTTGCGAAATCAAATGCTAATACTTAGGCCTATACATAGTTTAATTCGTGCGGCGTTTGAACATACTAGGCTATCTGGCGTGAAACCTGGAAGTCCGTAGTTGGCGTCGGTCATTTTATATCTACGAATATATGCTTCTGTACAGGTTAATAATTTATATATGTACATGTACACATATATTTTAGAAATCTATATAGGCCTACATATATTTGTATGTATACGCTATGCCGAAGATGTTCAGATGAGCCTACAAGAAAAACTTCGATTGACCAACTGTTGAAGAGCAACGACACTACCACCCCTCACCCTTTCTCACTCTATTTCAAACCAGATTACAATCATTAAATCACACCACATCACATCAGTTCAAGCAGATTACATTATATACACAACACTGTTCTTGCTTTCAATGTCCTCAACATTTCTGTCTTCATTGGAAAACTCAAAGGCAACTGTGCTATAGATGTGCCAGCTTTCCAGAAAAACTCATAGCAAGTCAACAGCGTCTCTTTATAGTAGGCTAAATAACTCTGACCGGTGATGAATATTATTAATAAGGTCATCTCCAACAATCTCACCCTTCAAGCGGCAACGCAGGACTTGCAATTTGAACGAATCCACATTTAGATATTGGTCATAATTTATAATGACCGATAAGACGGACATTTGAAGTTGGAAGATATATAAATAATAATTGTATAGCCTATATATAATGTGTTAGTCGGGGTCTTCTATTCCCGTAGCAAACGAGAGCAGCCAGCTCTATGACATCATTTTTATTGAAGTTTAATATGACGTCATAGATCCATAGTTGAACGACAGCTGCTATGACAACACAGGCTGTTTCCGTCGACAAAACTGGTTTTGGCATGATTTATAGTTTTGGCATATAGTTTTGGCACGTTGTCTTGGAAACTTCTGTACGTCATTTATGTCAAGAAGAACTAAGTGTATTATGACGTAGGCTAATGGGCGTTAGCCTACACGATTATTAAAAGACGTAATAATAGATTTAGCAGAATAAAGGGCTGCTTTGTGACGATGCAAAGGCGTTGTTTAGGAACCATTCTGAAACGAGGCGAAAGATACGTGAAGGCTGAAGACGAATGTATTGTAGGCTCTGAAGTAGTTTGAAGTGGATGAGCGAAGACGCGCAAATGTAAGTGATTCACACAGTTTATTAATGGGTCTCCTTAAAATGTCGATTTTAGGCGGCTTACGAAAGTTTTCTCTAAGGTTGTGTTCATGCCAAAATAATGGTGACTTGTAAAGTAATATAGTGCCAGTCTGTTTCAATGGATCGTATGAATCTATAAGGTAAATTTTCTTAAGCATATAGGCCGACTTTAATTACGTTACGGTGACAATGTTTCTTGCCATATTTAAGAGGCAATAGTTAGTAATTGTACTTTTCTCTCGCATTAACCATGTCTGTTCAAAATGAATGTCATTTATGTCAAGCCATGTATGTAATAACGGTTTTCTTAACTAAATTTAATATTTTGTCACTTTGTGGGCCATCAGTCGAAATATCAACCAAGGGTATGCGCGGGTATACATGCAGACATTGCAGAGTGTACTCTCACCACACAAACATTTGTGTGTAGTAGGCTATACGGGAAAATTACCTGCAGACATGGGCGGAGTTTATCAGGGGCTAGAGGGGCTAAGACCCCCCAAGAAGACCCTGATTCAGTTTTTACCGTGTAAACGGTATCTTTACCCGGGCTTAGCCCCACCCCTCCCCCAAGAAGGCGCAGATTCATCAGTTAACCCCTCCAAAAACGGAAACCAAACTCCGCCCATGCCTGCAGACAGGTCTATAGGCAACTGCAGCATCTTAATTTGCACCTATAATTAATTTTGCCACTTCAGTCCGCGATCACACCTAAAAGTAGCCCAAACAGTCAGTGGCGCCTATGAAACACACAAATGAAAGTATCCTGCCTAATACATTCTAGTAGGCCTACTTAGTCCGGGCTTCTTTTCTTACCATTTTGACTTTGCACGAAAGCATACCGACCTATGGAATTCGCACGCAGTTCAGCTGCTGATTTCGGTATGCATGCATACAAGCATGTCAAATGAGCGCACGTATCTGCGGTCAAGCCACAGAGACTGATATTTCTACGGCACTAGTCATCTGAACGAGTGGCACTTTGAAGTCTTAAATCTCTGTCTAGCTATTTGAACATCACGGTGACAACTTCCCATTGTTCGGAATGTGATCTATCTCGGGGCTGTTCACGGTTTGTTGGAAGTCCGCTGGCTCGGAATGTGATTGTGTCTTGGAATTACTGTTCACGGTATAGATCGCGTTATGTCCTTCACACATGAATCTGTCATACGTTAGTTTCACTGTCCTTGCCCTCCTCGTCAGCGTTGATCATCTTGACGTCACTACTCTGGTGGTGTTGGTGGTTCTTGAGGTTCTTGTTTCGCAGTCTTTCCGGCGACGTCGACGACGTCACACCTACGATGTACTTCCGGTCGCTACCATGGCAACCAGCCTTGCCGTCGTCGTCACCGTCGTCGTCGTCGTCGTTCCAATGCTGTCTGGCGATGTCTTTCTCGTTTTCGTGAAGGGGAAGGCAGCCATCCGGGTACTTAAGGAGGGACTCATCCTCGAGGCGAACGGAGGGTGAAGGCGACTTGGGAGGGGCGCACTGAACGTGTACGTACTGGTCCTTATCGTCGCTGTCCGCCTCGCGATTATAGAAGTAGTTGAAGTTGGAGACGATGACTGGAACCGGAAGTGCTATGGTGAGGACGCCTGCGATGGCGCAGAGCGACCCGACCAGCTTCCCCCACCCGCTGATCGGCATCATGTCGCCGTACCCGACGGTCGTCATGGTAACGACGGCCCACCAGAAGGCGTCTGGGATGCTGCGGAAGTGGGTGCTCGGCGTATCGGCCTCGGCGAAGTAGACGGCGCTCGAGAAGAGGATGACGCAGATGAGGAGGAAGAAGATGAGGAGACCGAGCTCGCGAAGGCTGGCCTTGATCGTCTTCCCGAGGATCTGGAGACCCTTCGAGTGCCGCGACAGCTTGAAGATCCGGAAGACGCGGACCAGTCGGATGACGCGGAGGATGGCCAGCGACGCCGACTGGTTGGACATCTGCTTCCCGCTGTCGGCGAAGGCCGTGCCGAGCGTCACGAAGTAGGGCATGATGGCGACCAGGTCGATGAGGTTCATGATGTCCTTGAAGAATAACAGGTGGTTGGGGCAGGCGGCGAACCGTACGAGTAACTCGACCGTGAACCAGACAATACAAGCCGTCTCGATGATGAAGAACGGTTCGGTGAACTTGACAAGGTCGACTTCCTCCATCTGCTCGGTGGTGTTGTGCGCGGTGACGTTGACGACGCGGTAGTGCTTGAACTGGGGCAGGGTTTCGAGGCAGAAGATGACAATGGAGAGGAGGATGACGGTGACGGACATCAGGGCGAGGATCCGGGCGGCCATCGAACTCTCCGGGTATTCGACGAGCAGCCAGACCTTCCGCTGGCAGGCGTTCTTTGGCATTGGACGGACCTCTTCCTTCGGATAGCCTTCGTCCTGCATGCAAGGTAACGTATACACACGGCTGAATTATATATGGCCTACACTCATGGACATTATTGCATTGTACTAGAGCATTTATGAAGCACCTCTACTAGGGTGAACATGCACAGAGACGCTGCCAGAGGATCGGGTCTCCTCGTCTTAGAAAATTATAGTCACGGTTTATGGGACCATTGATCAAGTCCTCTAATCACAATTGCTATGCCCCAGTGATATATACAATGGCGCTAAACAAATGAGTAATAATAATAATAATAATAATAAATAATAATTATTATTAATAATAAATAATAATTATCCAATAATAAATAATAATAATAACAATAATAACAAAAATACGCCTCTCAATTTGTACGCAACGATTTAATGCAGTGGCATTTCGAGGCACGTTCCCACAGTTGTCCTGTGATGAAGGTCGCTAACTCATGAACAAAGAACTTTTTATGCTTTTTCTTGTAAAACATGTTTCGTTTAATAAATGATAATAATAATAACAATAACAATAACAATAATAATAATACTAATATTAATAATAATAATAATAATAATAATAATAATAATAATAATAATAATAATAATAATAATAATAACAATAATAATAACAATAATAATAATAATAATAATAATAATAATAATAATAATAATAATAATAATAATAATAATAATAATAATAATAATAATAATAATATCGCTTCGAGAGACTTGGTAGCCAATGATTGGTCAGAGCTATAGTATTGCGACAGCCTATTCATAGTGCAAGGTCATCGCACAAAACTATAGGCTACAAGCGACGCATAAACACGTTTTGTAGGCTAAACATGAGTAGATCGCCATCTGTCATTATAATTGAAGAGACTGTTATTGTATGGGAAAAATAAACATGGATCTCTTAGGCCTACTACATGCATGTACTTGTTATGGACGGATATGGATTGATTAGTCTTGGAGCGAGAAACCCGAATGAGCGTGAAGCATTTTATTGCAGCGTTGCCTCAAAATCATTAATGGAAATTAATCGTTTCTCTTACACGCTGTTTGTGCGATATCAATGCGAGCAGAGCACGACTGACTATATATATATATATATACATATATATACATATATATACATATATATTTATATATATTTATAATATATATGTATAGATTATATAGACCGATGATTGCAAGCGCTTTGTCTGAATATATAGACTGTACTTGTATATATAGTATCCTGTTAATGATGCGTTCACGATATAAACTCATAAATAATCCCATGTCTGCAATCTAGACCTGTTTTGAGTAGCAGAGTATGAGCCCACGCACTGGCAGTGGCGTAAATAGATGCATGTGTAAACAAAATGCGCTAACAGGGTATTCCTTCATCTTTATTAGTCCGCAGAACTATTCAAGTGAGCTTGCACCATGTAAATCGTGTGCTTCAAAAATGATTCTGGCTTCATTAGGAAACTGCTTCCACTGCTCGTACTCTGGTAGGGCCAGTCACAAGCCTGGATGAAAGAGGAGGGTGTCTCTTGTGCTGTCCTTATACACTATAGAAAGACCATGGAACCATAGGCGCAACCACCCTATGGGACCCACGGGACGCGTCCCCGCAACTTTTGAATGGTCCCCTTAACTTTATTATTATGGTCCCCCAACTTGTAGAACGTGATTCATTTGGTTCCCCCCCCCCCCAACCTTTAGGACGTGATTGCACCTACGCATGGAACCTATTACTTGGCTTCTTTGTTGACGTTAAAATCAAAATAATAAGCGGGAGTTATTTTCATTGGGTGAAAATATTGTTGATGGTTTCACTGCAGGTGGCATCACATAATTTTCCGTGATTTAACGCATTTTAATTGTTGGCCTATATATGTATGTATATATTATATATATTATATAGCCTATATATTATTATAAGCTGATGTTCTCTATTGCTGTTCAATGTTCGCAATAAATCTAATCTGCCATTAAAACAGGAACGAGACTTTTTATGGCTAAACACCTAAAATAAATTACCATCGCCCTCTTGATTCACACTTAGTTTAGTAAGCTTGCAGTAAGAAATTTGTGTTGGTAGAATTAGAAACACCAGTAGGTCTGAAGCCAGGTAATAGAATTATTGTAGCAGCGTCAATAACATCTCGGACATGGAATAAAAAAATGATGTCGTGATTATGTTTTAGTGCTATAGATACCACGTATACGCACTTGATAAATTAACTCTATTAGCTCTTTAGCGGGTGAATTACTGAATGAAGCAGAAAATTCTTTAAGCTTCTCTACCTATAGGCCTACACGCATGGATAGCCATATAAGCTTACTCTCTTCGAACACTTATCGCAGCAATGCCAGAGAGCCAGGGCTTAAAGTGTGCCTGGACGGTCATGGACGGCGTCCATGCACTTATTTTCAAATCTGAACGCCGTTCATCCACTTATTTGGCCTGCACATACGGGGAAGTTAAGGAGCGTTCATGCACTTATTTGTTTAAGCGCTGCATAGAGCTCGCTAGTCTCTAAGCTACTTGTTCGTGCCACGAATAAGTAAGTAAGTAACGGTATTCAATTTGCCATAACTATTGCTGATCGCACTTTATTGAATGAAAACACAAAGAGAACAGCTTCAGATGTTCAAATGTCAAGATTCTTAGATAGATTACCCGTCCCCTCTTAGAAAATGAAATTGCTACAGTTTACTTCCTGAAAAATAAGCGGAAGTTTGGATCATTGTAAAGCGGTGCATGATGGGTTTAGGCATTTTATCACACCTGAGGTTTCTGTTTTCCGTTCAAAGTTAACTTCTTATCGCTAATCTCTGATCTGTCGATCTTCAAACGTTTGCCTAATTTTGATATATACCGGTTTTTATCTAAGAGTCTGTCTTATCTGCTGATCCAAAATTTACTTAGGTTTTAGGCATATATAATATTTATTTTATATGTATCACATCCGAATCATAATATTTAGTGTATATATTGTATAAGATATTGTATAATATTATAATATTATATATAATTATATATGTACCCCTCTCATGTGCTGTGTTGCGTTTTGTGCTTATGTATGATATAACTATAATTTATTATTATGATCCGACTGCGAGCTTCATGATTTGCGACTCAACAATTTTATCGCAGCTGTGCATACAACTGTAGTTAGGCAAATACGTCTTATCTTCTTCAACGTTTTTGATTATAGGGTCGCAACCCTTGAAACATGGACGCTTCACGAGTTATTAATTAGATCAAAATGAAAGCGTATAAAACATTAATTTTACCTGAGCATATAGCCTATATACGTTTTCTTCCTTCTAACCTCCACTCCTCCCATAATTATATGAAACCTTTGCGTCTATCAGTAGCCTATGCCTGCATGTACCATATGTATGTATAGGCCTATACAGTGCACGTAAACTTATGTATGTATCACGCATGCATGCATGTATGCATTGTATTGTATTGTATCTGACTAGTTATAAAGCGCTTCTCACAGCTAGCAAGAGCCTTTCAGAAGCGATGTGGCCTCACTAAAAGTGATATAACTTTTGTTCTGTTTGAAATATTTTGATGAAATCTGGTCTTGGTGTGTCAATATGAATTGTCTATAAGCCTGTAAAATTTCATTTCAAAATTCCTACTTTTGGTCAAGATATTGGCAAAAACCATAGAGGGGATTTTTTTTACCCACCCTGTATATGTATGTGTGCGTGTGCGTGCATGTGTGTGTGCGCGCTTAAACTTTAAATTAGCCAATGCCACAATAGCCACTTAAAATCTTCAACGCCTACCAGTAGGTATTGTTCGATGGCTTGCTCGCCTATCTCGTAGAACTTGACCTCCTCGGTGAACACATCCAGCGGAACATTGACCGGTCGCCGCAGTCTGCCTCCACTCTGATAGTAGTAGAGAATGGCGTCGAAGCTCGGCCTGTTCCGGTCGAAGAAGTACTCGTTCCGCATGGCATCGTAGTACCGATCCCTCTTCGAGGGGTCACCGAGCAGCGTTTCGCCGTACCTCTCGACCGTCGACCGCTGGGTCTCGAACCGGAGACCGCTGACGTTGATGGTGATGCGCTCCGTGAAGTCGGTTGTTGTTCGTCGCCGGGGTTTCTCATCGTCAGGGAACCCAGGGGGACCACCACCACCACCACCCCCGTCGAGGGTGGCCAGGTCCCAGTCGGTCTGCGACATCCTCTGTAGGCAAGACCTGGAAGGAAGACGACGACGACATTATATAATGTAATAATAATAATAATTTTTTCTTTAATATAATGTAATGTAATTAGTTATTTCTATAGCGCCGCTAACAGTCATGGGTATTCGGTATAGCGCTCTCAATGCGAGAAAATATGCGTTCATTCATTCATTCATTCATTCATTCATTCATTCATTCATTCATTCATTTAGAGCATTTATATAGCGCCCCTTCAAGAAACTACTCAGAGACGCTCAAGAAGTGAGAGAGGTCTACCTGTCTCTCTCACGCCTGACAAACAGCCAGACAAAGACAGACAGATAGCCAGCCATACATACAGACAGATAGCCAGCCATACATACAGAGAGAGACAGATAGACAGAGACATACAGACAAAGACAGACAGAACCAGCCAGACAGACTGAGACAGACAGAGACAGGCAGACACAGACAGAGACAGACAGACACAGACAGACACAGACAGACACAGACAGACACAGACAGAGACAGGCAGACACAGACAGAGACAGACAGACACAGACAGACACAGACAGACCCAGACAGACACAGACAGACAAAACGGTTCATGGTAACATAACCGCATTTAACCGCATCGACCTCTCGTATCAGTGATCAAATTACGGTTATAGGCGATTAAGAATTCAAAAGATTCCACTCTGACTCTTGATTCATCCAAGCTTACAATTATATATTTCTTATCAAATCAGAGACGGTCATGTTCGCGAGTTATGACGTGAAGCCGAACGATTATATTCAGTGATAACCACGAACAAAATGACATACCGGAAATCAATTAAAGGGGTTAGTGAAATCGATCCATCGATCGATCTCCATACTTATTTTATGCTGAAATAATTCGAGGAGTGTAATTAGATATTGTTAAAGAAGATGACGGTGGTGCACACGACCTCCTCAAAAGAAGCGACAGCGGCTCTGACGTTTTCGCGAGAATAGACGTGCACGACGTGAATAGCGCAAGCGAAAGACGAATGAACCACTCCAGGTAAAACTTACCTGGTATCCTCTGCATGAGAGTAACTCCCCGCGGTCTGATAAAGCCGAAAACCATTTCGCTCGGATCTTATCTATTCAAGGCAATCAGCATACAGCAACACACACACACACACAGTCACACACACAAACACACAAACACACACAAGCACACACAAACACACACATGCCACATCTACACACGCACACACACACGAACAAACACACGTCCAATGTCATATATACTTATAATTATATAGATCTATATATAATATACAGGTACCCACTACATCTACACACACACATACACACATCCAATGTCATATATATATAATTATATATATATATATATACCCACTAGGCTACATCTATACACGCACACATAATTATACATGCACACACGCATTTAGACACGCACACACGTGCACACTCACGTGCATAACCACGAATGCGCGCACACGCACACCGTTGCTAAAGTTGGCGCAGGTCGATGACTTCGAGTGAAGACAGTTCTTATCAAAACCATGATTTAATGGGCGTTTCCTGAAGGGAAGTTTAACCTTAAGTCTAACTGCAGGTCAATCAAATTGGACATGACATGTAATCTGAAGGACAGCCATGCCCAACGAAATGTCACCGACACTTGCACTGCTCCAGGCATGCGTGCCTGGTATTCAGGCTATACGGTGATTACCGGATATCCGGTATTGCGCTCGGTAGAAATGGCGACCACTAGAGCTTGAATTATATACACATACGATGGGTCATCTATACTAAGTCTGCATGTGCTGGCAGCGTGTTAGAGTAATAGGCCTTGTGTCTAAATGGATTCAAACCACACATTCTAAGTGATTTAAAGGTTGGATTGTTGATGTATTGAGAAAATTTGACCGGAAAACTTCGGACAACATTAAAACTTCGTAAATTTAAGCGGTTGGCTGATCCATTCTTAAGGCAATAAATAAACGCCCCACTGACATCGGATTGAAACGATTTTCTCCAGAGGTGTGATGATATAATGTAGCGGCTGTAGCCTATATAGGCTAATATTATAATATATGTATTAATATATTATATTTATATATTTAACAAGGAGGAACATGCACGTGTGTTGATAAACCACTATATACTATAATAGACAAATAGCCGAACACGCAATTGTTATGTCAAAACAGTGGTTCCCAGCCGTGGCCCGCGAGCCAGAAGTGGCTCGTCAGACTTCAAAAATGGCCCTTATCTCTCAAAGAATTAGCAAAACATATATGAAATACATAGAAATTTGAACAGGATATAACATTAACACATATGCCTATATATTTTCTGTTAACAATTATTTTACTTTGACGTCTATAAATAGCATCAAGCACTCTACTTTGATTCAATTATAACAATATTATATGCCTCTAGTTAATTAAGTTTTGGTCTTGTGGCCTCATAATGTCCTTCAGCTAAGAAAAAGTGGCTCTCGTGTCCTCCAACTTAGAAAAAGTTCCCCTCCAACTTAGAAAAAGTTGCTCTAAACTCATAAAAGGTTGGGAAACACTGTATTAAAATGTAAACGACGTTCAAAATTAGCCGCTAAGGAACTTCGAATAATTACAGGATGTAACGCAAAAAGACGAGAAGCGACGTCGGAGTAACGTCTCTCGGCTGCATCACGTTATTACCTGGCGCACTGGGTAAATATAGTCTATATCTAATAATCCGATTAGATGCTTCAACGTCTGATGTTCAACGGAGCGAGAAGAAAAGGCGAAGAAGGAGGCATAAGAAGAAACGAGAGGAATAACAATGGAAGGAGGAAGAGGAGGAGGAAGAGAAAATGAGGAGGAGGAGGAGGAGGAGGAGGAGGAGGAAGAGGAGGAGGAGGAGGAGAAAGAGGAGGAGAAAGAGGAGGAGGAAGAGGAGGAGGAGAAGGAAGAGGAGGAGGAAGAGGAAGAAGAGGAGGAGCAGGAAGAGGAGAAGGAAGAGGAGAAGGAGGAGGAAGAGGAGGAAGAAGAGGAGGAGGAAGAGGAGGAGGAAGAGGAGTAAGAAGAGGAGGAGGAGAAAGAGGAGGAGTAAGAGGAGGAGGAGAAGGAAGAGGAGGAGGAAGAGGAAGAAGAGGAGGAGCAGGAAGAGGAGAAGGAGGAGGAAGAGGAGGAAGAAGAGGAGGAGGAAGAGGAGGAGGAAGAGGAGTAAGAAGAGGAGGAGGAGAAAGAGGAGGAGTAAGAGGAGGAGGAAGAGGTGGAGGAAGAGGAGGAGGAGGAAGAGGAGGAGGAAGAGGAGGAGTATGGAATGAGGAGAAGGAGAAGGAGGAGGGGAACACCTGGAGACTCCAAAAGATGAGGGAAGAGAATTAGATGGAGAAGAAAGCGGTGTAAGAGGCGAAATAATTGGAGGAAGAGAAGCAATAGGCGGAATATGGAAGAATAGATGTGGAAGGTAGGGGATTAGGAGATGAAGCAATTGCACGTAGCAGGAGGAGGAGGAGGAGGAGGAGATGATGGAATGGTTAGAGGAGATGGAGACGCCAAGTAGAAGAGGAGAAAGAGACTAAGACGTTTTCTTGCTGCGGTTGCTGCTAATGATGACGATGAGGACGGTGGTAATGATGATGACGACGGTGATGATGATGACGATGACTACGACGATGATGGTGATGACGAGAACGACGAGGAACTTCGAGGACGATAATGGGCAGCGAACAAGAGTAATAAGCAGGGACAGTCGGGGAAATGTCGAGGACAATTAGAATCGAAAACAGAAAGCCCTGGCTTACATTATACAGTCTGAACCAATACGTGATGGGAACAAAGAATGGCAACTCCTCCTACCTTTGGTAATGTGAAGATGGAAAATCCATTTTGAGAACCTATTAGTTACAGCCATGGCAAAAAACCGTAGGGGTCTTTTTTTACCCGCCCTGTATATGTGTGTGTGCGTGTGCGTGTTTGTGTGTGTGTGTGTGTGTGTGTGTGTGTGTGTGTGTGTGTGTGTGTGTGTGTGTGTGTGTGTGTGTGTGTGTGTGTGTGTGTGTGTGTGTGTGTGTGTGTGTGTGTGTGTGTGTGTGTGTGTGTGTGTGTGTGTGTGTGTGTGTGTGTGTGTGTGTGTGTGCCATGTGAGCTATATATACACCAATGGTCGTCTACAAATTGCTTGCCAATGAAACCGTCATGAGCAAAACTGAATATCTGGCAACATAGAACACACAACCAAGAATAATTTTGAATCCTTACAGCGTGCTCGTATCGTATTAATTTTTTGTATAAAGCGCCTTTTTATTATTATTATATTCGTTTAATGGTAACAAAAACTGTTAGACACACCGCTATCAGGTACAAAAAGCAGTTTATCAAATACAATATAATACCTATAGAATGTCTTTAGCCTTGACTGGTTGGATTTGTCTTTGGATGAGAGCACAATTTAAATGACATAAATTACAAGAATAATTTATGTCATTTAAATTGTGCTCTCATCCAAAGACAAATCCAACCAGTCAAGTCTATAATCAGCCCTTACTATAATCAGGGCTGTAATCAAGGGTGTACGCGGGTATACGGCGTTTACTTACCTCCGGGAAAAACGGCATCGTATACTCAACGCGAAAAACCAGGGCGTATACGCGGGTATACACCAGGGCTGTATAGGCCTACTGGTAAATTTTGAGGTGAGTAGACCACACGCTGACCGCGGAAGAAAAACCGACTTTTCGGGTAAAAAAATTCTGATGGCTGTCATCCGGCAAAAAATTTCATCGACATTTGTTAGGAAAAATTCTCACAAACGACTAAAAAAAGTCGTGAGAAATTTTTGCCACCAAACCCAGACTGGATTAAAATTGCGGGTTGTGCAGTTCTAAAATGTTTTTAAAAGTCTTGTTGTATACTCTACTAGAGGTGACCTGGCTAGCTCTTGACGATTTCAAAAGACTAGTTTCTGAAATTTCTGGGTCAGTAATATTAAGTCATTTGTTTTCCTGTCAAATTTATTTTTTCTAATTAAATGTGCGGTTGATTGACTCATTGATTGATTGACTGATTGACATATTGATTTATTGATTAATTTATTGATTTGCTGACAGGTTGACTGACTGACTGACTGACTGACTGACTGACTGACTGACTGACTGACTGACTGACTGACTGACTGACTGACTGGCTGACTGGCTGACTGGCTGGCTGGCTGGTCGATTGATGATGTATTGATTGATTGCTAAATGTAGTCTTATTCTATGAGTATATTTTAATTCGTTTAAGAGATTTATACAGGCTCCTCCAAGATTGTCAATTCAGAAGTGCTCCCAAACCAACCCCGATATACACTGACCAGTCTTGAGGCTAGAGTAGAGCTTGGTCGAAAGGGTGCTATAGGCTCTATATGGCGTATAGTTCCACAAGGAGCCCGTTCCAGATTGCAGAGCCAACAAGAAAAATGCACGGCTCTGCGTAATAGAAGTGCGTGACCGAGGGGGTAAGGAGATCTGCCTGCTTAGAAGAGCAGAGAGAGCCCAAAGCGCTGACCATATTTATTCATTCATTCATTCATTCATTCATTCATTCATTCAATCATTCAGGCATTCATTCGTTCATTCATTCATTCATTCATTCATTCATTCATTCATTCATTCATTCATTCATTCATTCATTTACATAAAACACCCATCAGAAAACTACTCAGAGGTGCTGCAGCCAACCCCAGCAGGTCGATATATACAATACATAAATATAATAGTACATATATGCATGGATATGAAACATATCATCATCATCATCATCATCATCATCATCATCATCATCATCATCATCATCATCAACGGAGGGACCAGTGCCCGTAGATATTCGATGCCGTTCTCGTTATTCCACGCCAGATTGATAGTGTATATATTGTACATGTATATAATAGTGTAGCCTATATAATATATTATATATAATAGTGTATATAGTATATAATTATATATAATAGTGTGTATATATTATATATAATAGTGTGTATATAACTATATATGCGCGTGTGCATGTGACATGCGTGACATGCATGACACCACTCATTCATCCCGCTCTGTAGCCAATTGGAACTGCCATCCATGGCGTTGAATGGAAGAAAGCCGAAAAGCAGCTTCCCTAAAAGCCGAGACTTCATGATATTGAAATTGGAATCAGACTTCTCGTGTCGCTGTCGCCCAGAGATACGAAACGACTTCCATCCATGCATCCCCAACTCATGACTACTCAGCTCACAGTCCGCATAATCCGATCACCAGATTCTATAAGAGGGTCTTACGTTTGACGCGCTGCCTTTATGCGATTCTAAAAGGCGCTAAATTAAGCGTCTTGTAACATACATGCCTACGCACAAACGCACGTACATATGCATATATGGATACACAATTATAAAACTCGGTAACTCCCTCCCTCACGTCGCTTCCATTAGAGGTCAAAGGACGTCGACGAGAAGGATACTGGAGAAGGAACGTATCCATCTTTCCGCCTGATACATCGGTCCTTACTCGCCTGAACTTGCCTCGTCTGAAAGCCATGTTTTGTCGTTATAAGGCGAGACTTGCCTCGCGGCTTCTATAAGCATATATAGTCCATCAGACGCATTAGCTGCAGTCGAGAAAAATTGCCAGCGTCTCGAATTCTCGCCATCGACATCGGTTTTAATTATCCAGCCGAAGAAAGGGAAGGTCGTGTGAAGGTCATGGACTGAAGGTCAAAGGGCAACATGTGGTAAAGGTCAAGCGAGGTTATCGAGCAGAGTTTGACGACAAAGGTCAAGGTGAAGGTTAATCGAAGGTCAGTTCAAGTTGCAGAGGAAGGTTTAGGTTAAGTTAGATCGAAGGTCACGAAGACAAGGTCAGGCGAAGGTCACCAGAAGCGTGATACGATCAAGCGAAGGTCATCGAACCAAGGTCAGACGGAGGTCAAACGAAGGTCACAAAGCAAGGTCAGGCAAAAGGTGATCAAGCGAATTAAGGAAATTGAAAGGTAAAGATTAGAAGTCGCCACATTACATTGATCGTCATAGATATAATTATCTAAAATCAGCAGTCATCCCTTTCAGGTAAACTTGAAGCAGATAGGGCTACTCACTGGCAAGCGGGTCTCTATTAATCACACCTACAAAGTCTTGGTTTACCGAGAGAAGAAGAACAGCAAACCTTGGCCTTCAATATCGAAAGCAGAACTTGATCGCATAAAATCTATACAGTGTACACGACGGTCTACTATAGCGGTAGTCAACGACGATTGTGAAAGATATCTTTCGTCAAGTAGCCAGCTTATATCACCTGCTCGTCGATCCATATACTGCAAGTCTTATCGCTCACCTGGGCGACAGGCCGACTGAAACTTCCGTCATAATATTATGGTTTCTTAATTATACCTGGCTAAATGACGTCTGCAAGCAACAACGCATTCAAATCGAATGCGAGCATTATCCTTTATCTATACGTGACTGTATATTTTAGATATAAACTAATATGCCTTAATATTTATAATTACGCATGTTTATCCATATTAAGAGATCGTGATAATTAGGGTATAAAATGACTGTACATATATATATCTATATTTATATATGTATACGGTGTATATCGCAATCAAAGTGTAGGGACCTATACCATATCAGCGACTATAGAAAGTATGCGATCGTTAAGGCCTATCGCGTTGTTAACTGTTATTCATGATCAGGCATGATTTTGCGACACGTATTGTTTGCTTGACGACTGAATCAGATAGTCTACATAGTACACACATATAAAAAAAACAGACAGATAAGCAGATGTGCAGACAAGCAGGCATACAGACATACTTACACAGACCAGTGTTTAAGCGCCTACGTGGGGAAGTCCCCCCATCCCCAGAAGTGACTTTTTCCAGAAGAAATTGAGAGCTGTTGCTTTCTTGTACGTATACATACGTAATACTCCCCTCCCCAGACAATTTTTGCACGTAACAATCCCTCCCTCCCGCAAATGACCGGACAAAAAGGGTTGATGTCTGCCCAAACGTCTCGCCTTTTCCCCCAGATATATAGGCTACTATGTATTCATAATTTCATATGTACATACATACATACATACATACATACATACATACATACAAACATACATACATACATAATTATACATATATATATACATACATACAATACATACACAAACATATATATATACATATACATATATACATATACAAATACATATATATATATATGTATAGACCTCTGCATATGACATAATAGCCTCTATACTTGATAAACGATTTCATTTCCTGCATGTTCTGCCGCTGCAACCTATTGTTGAGACTGCAGAGTGTTGTTTCGCGCCATTCAGTCTGGACGACGACGACGACAACGACGATGATGTCCATGGCATCGTGAACATGTGTCGAGCATCACTTGAAGCTGTCGCATCACCAGCACCAGCAGCAGCAGCAGCAGCAGCAGCCGCTCGTCGTCGTGCAATATAATACGGGCGACCCCATCTTTCCATGGGTAGGACGGCGGCGG
>OX457046.1:29148676-29521176 GCA_949752735.1 Lumbricus terrestris | reverse complement strand
GTTTCAGCCCCCCAGTCTTACTTAGAGCCCCATAGTAAAGTCTGCTTTTCACACCCCAATTAAAAGTGGATCATGGTTCAACCCCCAGTTATTTTCCCACAATTCTCACACTGGGTTGACCTTTTGTCAATAATTGTTGGTTTCAAATCCAAATATCAAATTCGATGAGCTCATTGCTATGCCAAAGCTTCCATTGGGTACTGGAGCTGCCATGACCAATGTCGCTGTCAAGATAATTGAAGAATGGACATGTGAAAACCTATTGAAGCTCTGTTATTTGACTCTACTGCTTCCAACACGCCATGGGATCCATTACGGATGTTGCTAACTGTTCGGTGTTGTATTTTGTTGGCTTCTGTCGCATTTAGCTTGTACAGACATCTCGCATATTGGATACAGTCTTCACAGTTGTGATGGCTGCATCATCTGGACCCGATATCCAGCTATTCAAACGTTTATCACCAACAGTGGTCTTTCATCACAACAGTCCGCTAGTCCGTGCATTTATAGCTCTAAAATAACTGACTGCAGGAAGTGCCAAGATGCAGCCATCGTGGTCATGAAGTCTTGCAGAACTGTGTCTCTGTAAGCCTATTTTCTAACAGGGGGATCTGGGCTCTCCTGTATGACCAACACAACGCTGCAAATGAGAAGATCACTAAGGCGGCATTTACTAATTTCATTTGTAATTTCTGGTATTTGGGAATTGACCTTGCTGGGTTCTTATTCTCCAAGAAGCAGTTAATGAATGAGAAAAGAAATAATCAAGACACAATTAAGAAGAACCTAGAATGCAAGAGGGAAAGGAGAGGAAATAACAGAGAGCCTGAGGTTTATGAAATCTCTTTATATCAAGGAGACGTTGTTGGATCTTCCTCCTAAGTAGGCCTACAGACCAAGTCGTGAAGGATGTGGCAGAGAGATTTCTGAGATTAGCTGCAACAATCAGTACCTTCAATGACTCGCTGACGAAGAGCGAAGACACTAAGCATTATTCTAGGTGGCGAAGCTTCATCGTAATCTTCGTGGTCAAATTCGACTTTCTGAACCGACATTGTGACATGCTGACAGCATTCTTAGATAGTTTTTATAGACACTGGAAGTCAATTAAACACTAATTGCAGCTGCTTTTCATGCTGGCAATTCAATAATATTGCTAACAGCTAAAATGGAAGGCTCAGTGCTCGTTGACTGGAGGCCTGCCAGTTATATTGCAGTGTTTACAAGGTAGTTAGTATGTTAGAACTTTGACAGCAGTGAGTGACCTGAAGATAGAGTCACAGTGTTTTAATATTTTGCACTGTGGGTTTTTTGTACCAGATGTACAGAAAAAACAACATGCCTTTCATATATTTCAATGTTCATTTTTTTGAACCACTCTAATAGGCCTATACATGACATGCATTCATGTTTATGTGTGCGTGTGCGTTTGTGTCTGAGGGCGTGTGCGTGTGCGCGTCTGTGTGCGTGCGTACATGTGTGTGTGCACGCATGCGTCCCTGTGTGTGTATTTATGCGTCAAATCAATGATAGCCACTGCCAGTTCCCAGTCTTACCGACATTGACCTAACTAATAAAAGAAACGGGCGATCAATTTCTCCATAATTAAGTCTATTCTCTAGCACAGACATTTAAGACGTGGGATAATAATTTGATTATATCCACTTTTTCTTTACCTTTTCCTGCATGTGTTTCTAAATTCGAAACCGACGTAAAATTTGAAACTATAAACATAGAATAAAATAAACAAAGAAATGCAAAAGTAATGGAAGGAAAAGATGTTAGAAGCAATATCATCACATAGGCGCTATATAAATGCTCATATACTTACATACATACATACATACATACATACATACATACATACATACATACATACATACATACATACATGCATACATACACACACATACATACATACATACATACATACATACATACATACATACATACATACATACATACATACATACATACATACATACATACATGCATGCATACATACATACATACATAATACATACATGCATACATATATACATACATACATACATACATACATACATACATACATACATACATACATACATACATACATACATACATACATACATACATACATACATTCATACATAAACATACATACATACATACATACATACATACATACATACATACATACATACATACATAAACATACATACATACATACATACATTCATACATAAACATACATACATACATACATTACACCTTTGTCCGTCTTGTCTGGCGTTGTCTTTCTTTCTTTCAAACGCGGTATACATGCAGTGCATTGAATGGCGTTTGGCCAACTGGCAGCGAGGTTTTGCCAGGAAAAGATTTCAGGAGTTTCCAAATTTACATTTCTAATGGACATGGCGCATAATACACAGACTGAATTCTAAAGCCCCCCCCTCCAATGCGCCCATGTCGACTGGCATACTCTCGGTGTTGCCGAAGCAACCGCCGACTGTTCACTCGGCGACTGTGTCTATCAGTTGTGTTGACAGGCTAACCATTTCTAGTCATTTCTGATCTTCAGCAGCGTTGAAAATCCTCACAATTTTCCATAACCAATTCGTCTTCTGCACTCTGTACATTCTATCCATATCCTGACTTCACACTGTAACCTCGCAGTGTTCTGCTCATATTTTTCCAATGATGCCCATGTATGACGGGGCACCCCATGGACTAGGTATATATAGATAATTAAACTCGCGTCATAACTCAACATTCAATGACATCGTATTAAATGTAGCCTAACATTGTCAAGAGTTAGAATTGTAAAAAAATAACAGGAGGTCCTACTATGATTCGCGTGGAGTTGTGGTGTGAAAGCGAGACTAAATGAATAATAAGGGTTTGAGCCCCGTAGTCCTCCGCAAATTCTTACCCGCCTTTAAGGTGACGAGCATAGCAGTAACTTTCGTAGGTTTGAGGTAGGTTATAAACTGCTGAGATCCCTCACAGTAAATATTATTATTTTCTGATTCCAATACTTGCGATAGTGAAACGCTTTAAATAACGACTAAAAACGGCAAAAAGTTTCATAAATTGATTATATCAAAATTTAAATTAGGCTACATCTGACCCCTCCTGCAAGCATAATTTATCACAGTATTGGTTTAAATGCCACAACAAACGAGGCACATCAATCAATGTGTTCTCGTGAGGCATTCGGAAGTAACAGATCGACTTGACGTGACGAGACCAACACTAAAAACGGTTTCCTAACCAATTATCATTGCCCTATTGGCCCAGATAGGTATTTGCAGTTTAACGTCACTGTGTGGTAACAACGACCATTAGCGACGCCCTCCTCCTGTATCCAGGCTTGGGACTGGCACTGGCAGAGCCACAGAGTACAACCAGTGGCGGAGTTACCCAGTTAGACAACTATAGTGGTGAGAGCATTAGCTGCGCAACAAACTTCTTTGCGTTTGAGACGCTCCCTGCGGTCCGCGGTTCGCTTCCCTGTGGCTATCTTATTTTTTCAGATGTTTAAATCTTGGGTAGCGCGGGAACGTTAAATGGTGAGACACCCAATCAGATGTGCAGCGATTTGAAAGATTTTACTCTATCAATTAACTGAAGATGGGCAAGGTTCTTGTTCATACGGTCAAGGGTGCCCGTCGGGATGCTTTTGAAGGAGTGGGACAAACTACAACGATTATATTTTTTGGGAGGAGCTTGAGGTGCAAAGCAGGAAATCGGGCCAAGAGGGGGCACTTGCCCCACCCTATAAAAATTTGACATCTATTTTTAAAATACTATCTTGGGGTTTTGGTAATTATTATTTTCGTATTGAAGCATATTTTAAAACGAAAATGCTAAATCAACATTTATATGCACCTTCGAAAATATAGGCTACATGTTCTTTTATTTCCTGCGTTATATTTTCCAAGCTCTTGCAAAAATTTAACAGTGGCCATTTGTTTCCCCTCCTGCAAATATTTATGCGAGCGAAAATGACTCTGAGTATCGTTAGTGTCATGTTTTCTCTAGGATAGTTCACAGAAATTATTTTTAAACTAAAAGTAGTGGTGAACATATGTGTAAATATTTGGGGGGGGAGAATAATTGCCCCTCTCGTCCCTAAGTGCAGACGCCGATGCATTAGTTTAATATACAGCACGTGTCCTTTTACATTGCTTATCTCGTTGACCGAATATGATCGTATCAGTGCTGTCGACACGCTTTATAGGTTTCGCCCCACCGTGTGATGATCGATAGCAACACACAAAAAGGCTAAAATGGTACGCTAATAATGACAAAAGGGAATTCGTTATGCAGTGTATTAGGCTATAGGTCCAAAGCATTAAACGGCTGCTTTGATTGCGCAGAGGCGCCAGATTCGTTTAATAGTGACAAGTCAGAGGTTCGATGCTCTCTGAGAAGCTCGTGCTATGAAAATCATCTGAATTTTTTATTGGTTCGTTCATTAATTAATTCACTCATTCATTCATTCATTCATTCCAGCGCCGGATTAAGGCATGTTCAACATGTTCGGCCGAACGGATGTCCCACACTTTAGGGGGTCCCACACATGCGGGAAAAAATTCAGATTTTTTTTAGATTTTTACCAAATTTCAAGCAAACGACTAAAAAACCAGTCATCACAATTTTTGGCCGAAGATCCGTAAAAAAATTCCCGAACAGGGCCTCCCATTTCTTAATCCGGCCCTGACTCACTCATTCATTCATTCATTCGTTCATTTATTCATTCATTCGTTCATCCATTCATTCAATGGTTCATTCATTCGTTCATTCATTCATTCATTCGTTCATTCATTCGTTCACTAATTCACTCATTCCTACAAATACACGAATACATCCACGATTTCAGCTACCCCACTCCAACGCTTCTTCCACAATCGAATACCAGGTTCTCATCAATTTGCACACTACAGTCGTGGTATTCGTAGAAAAGTTCAACGCGCGCAGATTATTCCAGCCTACGCCTAAATTTACGATTTGAGGAACCCAGGAGAGAGAGGTAACGGTGGTAGTAGGTCTAGTATTGCAATGTATTCAATTGTATCGCTTTGTATTGTATTGTACTGCATTGCATTGTATTGTATTGCATTGCATTGTAATGTATTGTATTGCATTGCATTGGATTGTATTGTATTGTATTGAATTTTATTGTATTGTATTGTATACATTTATTAAGCGCTCCTTAAACAGTGCACACGAACCACAGACGTTTCCAATGGGTAAGTATCAGTTCCATTTCAACGACATTGCGTGATTACAGCGATCATTAGCGCCCCTCCTCCTTTTCGCAGGCTTAAGACTGGCACTGACTGAGTATGCAGCAGTGACAAAGAACGGGCACCTGCGACTTCATTACAATCCGGCGCTCCGAGAAAATGGCCGCGGCCTATAGTCGTCTACACTCGAAGCACGACAACACAGACGTTTCTACTCTCTACAGACACTATTAGACACAGTATAATACACAGGCCACCGCCAGCTGCTCTAGGTGGCGGTCATGCGCAGTGAATATATCTACATCGCAAGTCTCTCGCACAAATGGTTGGCTAATTACGTACGGCGACAACTGTCAGACGGCTTCTATGGTGGCGTCAAAGAAACGCGGACAGTTTTTATGTCGCCCGTGCGGGTAATGCAGAGACGATCGTAAAGTGGAGGCATCTTACATGTATACATATACATTTGTATACAGACATAGATACATACATATATGCGTTTATGCATACATACAAATAAACATACGTAATACATATATATATACTGTATATACACACATACATGCATACATACATACATACACACAATCATACAAACATACATACATACATACATACATATATACATACATACATACATACATACATACATACATACATACATACATACATACATACATACATACATACATACATACATACATACATACATACATACATACATACATACATACATACATACATACATACATACATACATACATACATACATACATACATACATACATACATACATACATACATACATACATACATACATACATACATACATACATACATACATACATACATACATACATACATACATACATACATACATACATACATACATACATACATACATACATACATACATACATACATGCATGCATGCATTCAATTCAATTCAATTGGTTTATTGATCCACTAAAAAAAACCAAAGACGAGCAGACATACAAACATACATACATAAATACAAACATACATACATAAATACATACATACATACATACATACGTACGTACGTACGTACGTATGTATGTATGTATGTATGTATGTATGTATGTATGTATGTATTTATGTATGTATGTTTGTATGTATGTACGTACGTACGTACGTACGTACATTCACTGGTCTGTATTGCAATTAATGCATCCTTCACGGAGCCATCGTTCAATGGTCTTACAGGTAAAGGAGCTGCATGAGTATTGAGTCGAGTTTCTAATCAAACTGTGTCGGCGACTTAATAATATATATCGATTGACTTTCGTTCAATAATGAAGTGGGCCGCGACTAACAGACTACACTACAGGGTTAATTACGAACGCTAATTACGGTGGCGTAGGAGAGTGGATACGTAAACATGTGATGAAAGACGATGATGAAAAAGGCAGGTATAATATCGAATGGGAAGAAGGCACAGAACTATAGCCTACTAAATGAATTCTAATCCTAATCTCCAAATTTCTAAAGATCCTACTAAGTGGATCCTAATCCTAATTTTCAAATTTCTAAAGATCCTACTAAATGAATTCTAATCCTAATCTCCAAATTTCTAAAGATCCTACCAAATGAATTCTAATCCCAATTTTCAAATTTCTAAAGATCCTACTAAGTGGATCCTAATCCTAATTTTCAAATTTCTAAAGATCCTACTAAATGAATTCTAATCCTAATCTCCAAATTTCTAAAGATCCTACTAAATGAATTCTAATCCTAATCTCCAAATTTCTAAAGATACTACTAAATGAATTCTAATCCTAATCTCCAAATTTCTAAAGATCCTACCAAATGAATTCTAATCCTAATTTTCAAATTTCTAAAGATCCTACTAAGTGGATCCTAATCCTAATTTTCAAATTTCTAAAGATCCTACTAAATGAATGCTAATCCAAATCTCTAAATTTCTAAATATCCTACTAAATTAATCCTAATCCTAATCTTCGAACTTCTAAAGATCCTACTAAGTGGATCCTAATCCTAATCTTCGAATTTCTAAAGATCCTACTAAGTGGATCCTAATCCTAATCTTCGAATTTCTAAAGATCCTACTAAATGAATCCTAATCCTAATTTTCAAATTTCTAAAGATCCTACTAAATGAATCCTAATCCTAATTTTCAAATTTCTAAAGATCCTACTAAATGAATCCTAATCCTAATTTTCAAATTTCTAAAGATCCTACTAAATGAATCCTAATCCTAATTTTCAAATTTCTAAAGATCATACTAAATGAATCCTAATCCTAATTTTCAAATTTCTAAAGATCCTACTAAGTGGATCCTAATCCTAATCTTCGAATTTCTAAAGATGCTACTAAATGAATCCTAATCCTAATATCCAAAATTCTAAATGAATCCTAATCCTAATCTCCAAATTTCTAAATGAATCCTAATCCTAATCTCCAAATTTCTAAATGAATCCTCATCCTAATCTCCAAATTTCTAAATGAATCCTAATCCTAATCTCCAAATTTCTAAATGAATCCTAATCCTAATCTCCAAATTTCTAAATGAATCCTAATCCTGATCTCCAAATTTCTAAAGAGCCACTGAAAAGTAAAACGCAGGGCAAGACTACATTCATAGGTGATAACTAATGAAGCGTTCCATAGCCAGTTAATTTTCTTTACACCCATGGGAACGAAATAAGTGAGGTGGCTTCCCGTTGCCTTCCTCACAGACAATTCTGGGTGAGCAACTTGTCCAAGGTCGCTACGCGGTGGCTTCACGTAGATTCGAATCCGTAACCCCTCGGTTATAATGCACAGAACTTAGTACCTCCCGCTTTACACCAACACGTTCCATTAAATTCCATAGATACGATATGAATGCGACGCGGTGGAATATTAGTGTTACGTTTGGTACATTTGTAACCGAAGGGTCGCTGGTTGGAATCTAATCTGAAGCCACTGCGTATGGATACCGGCGTTGGACAAGTTGCTCACATACAATAGTATTGTCTAAGAGAAAGGCATCGGAAACCACCTCGCTCGTCTCATTCCAGAGGCATAAAAGCCAATGAACCTGTCTTCGGGCAGAGAACTCGGCATTATCATCATGAATTATACGATGCGAAATATCAGCTTGTGTAATAATAATGCGTACTTAGACATACCTGAGTGCCATAAAAATAGTTAGGCCTACTTGAGCGCAATAAAATAGTTAGGCCTACGTGAGTGCCATAACAATAATTAGGCCTACCTGAGTGCCATAACAATAATTAGACCTACCTGAGTGCCATAACAATAATTAGACCTACATGAGTGCCATAACAATAATTAGACCTACCTGAGTGCTATAATAAGTAATTGGGCCTATCTGAGTGCCATGAAAATAATTAGGCCTACCTGAGTGCCAAAAAAATGATTATTCATACCTGAGTGCCATGACGCTTGGTTCCATCAGATCCGCTTTGTCTTTTAGTTCCAATTGTTCCATACAGGTTCTCATGCGTGGCTGGATCAGTTCTTCGTTCTCTGGGACAGTAGCAACAGTCAGACCCGGCATCTTCCACGACGCCGCACCTACGGATCGCTTTCCAGTGACCTCCGCAGACAACGACCTTGGGAGTTCAATTTCCGGCATCGAGGCACTCCTGGAAGCTGGCATCTGGAGCAGGACCGCGGCGGCGGCGGATTTAGGACAGTTGGCGTACACCTCTCCCCTTGCCCTTCCTCCACCGGCATCTCCTTCCTTACATTCGTCAACTCTGCCTTTTCCAGTAGTGTCTCTTTTCCCTAATTCCTTCCTACCTCCAGTTCGTTCATCGACTCCATCTCTCCTTCTTTTCCCTCCACCAACCGCGTTCTGCACCACGATTTCCTTTCCCTCACCATCTCCCCTCACTAATCTTCCTCCTCCCTTCATTCCTCTTCCTCCGGCTTTTCTTCCACCCAACCCTTTCCACATTCTTCCCTCTTCGTCCTCCTCGCTCTCCGTTCCCGACGCATTGTTCCCAAGCAGAGGAGCTGCAACCGTACTGGGCTCAACCGTCGAAGAGTCCTCCGCTTCAAGGCCGTAAGTCAGCTGGACAAACTCCTGACAGTTGATCAAGTCCTGGTCGAGGACGCTGCAGTTGGCTCTCAACGCGTCTCGACACAACCTCTCATACATCTTCCCGGACGAAGGAAAGATCGTCGACCAGCGATAAGCCGACGGCGAGCAGGCGGAGTTCGACCTTCCCCTGTTACCACCCGTCACGTAGTTCTCCGCCTGGAGTAGCAGGTCCGCCCGGAAACCGGATGTCTCTGTACCCTGGTGGTGCCCACCGCTGCCCTTGGGTGAGGCCGCTAGGAAGGACTCGTTGGCGATGCTACCGAGGCTGGCCCTTCCCGTCTGCTGGCGTCGGGCGTTGACTGCCTGCCGGAGCTGTTCCAAGGCGGCAGGATCGTGTATCGGCATCGAAGGATGATTCGGATCGGCGTCAATTCTCCTTCTTGGACGATGCAAGCAGCGTCGGGGTTCGGCGTTGAAGAGATGATGCTGGATGCGAACGATGCAGCTGATGATGAGACTGAAAGCGGTCTTCAGACAGCCGATGAAGAAGATCGAGGGTGATGAAGCGTGAAGCGTGTCGGCATGAGTCATGAGGAGCTATCATCGGTCACCCTATGAGTCATGAGGAGCTATCATCGGTCACCACATGAGTCATGAGGAGCTATCATCGGTCACCACATGAGTCATGAGGAACTATCATCGGTCACCCTATGAGTCATGAGGAGCCATCATCGGTCACCCTATGAGTCACGAGGAGCTATCATCGGTCACCACATGAGTCATGAGGAGCTATCATCGGTCACCACATGAGTCATGAGGAGCTATCATCGGTCACCACATGAGTCACGACAAGACGATATCCCGCGGCGGCGACTCAATAAAAATCGCGACGTGAGTCAGAGGGAAAAGTAATTAACCGACTCATCGGTCGTGTCGCCACAGTCGCGCAATACTCATTCGGTCACAGTTTTATCTCCTCCACTGCTAGCAGTGCCAGTCCCAAGATTGGATCATGGAGGAGGGCGTCGCTGATTATCCTTGTTATGGCATTGTTCCGTTAAACAATTACTCTCCAACAGATGTCACTGTTCGCAGTGAACAATGGTTGAAAAAATCCAATTTTCCTGGCTCTTTCATAGACGCATCCAGAAGACGTTTCATCAGGTTAGTCTGGACCTCCGATCTAAAACAGCAATTTAAACAGCCATCCAATGCACGTTGCACCATCTAATTGTGTTTGATTAATTAAACCAATAATGTTTTCAGACATTGGTTGAGGGAGGGTTTGAGGGGCGTCTGTTGAAAGACGTCGTTAACATTGATTTTTGCACGTTCTTCGAGGTTTGTTCTCTCATAGTTCAGTGTCCTTGTGACCTGCGTGCATGCCCAGGCTGCACTTTTTTTATTGTAGGCCTACTAGCTTGCAGCAGGGCTGTTTTTAAAGGAATTTTTATAACTGCACAACTCCTTCTTTCCTTTCCCATCATCCATGGCAAATTACTTCCAATCGGAGGACAATGGCCTTTTTGCCAGTTTTAACTGTACAGAAGTGCTTCTACAATTGCACAAATCCATTTAGAACTGCACATTTTGTGTACAACTGCACGTTAAAAAAGCCCTGGCTCACAGAGCCTGTCGCTCAGCCCCTAGGGGGGGGATCTCTTGGCATTTTGTGTCAGAACATCAACTTGCCAGCGCTTCGCTTTCTCAGTTGTAAGTCCTGCTGGAGATACACCTGCTATACTTAAGGATGACCCATCGCTGTTTGACAGGCTCCTCAAGGCTTACATGTATTTGAATCAACGTGGTGGTCTTGAAGCGCCTTGATTAGGCTTCTTGAATGGACTGCGTGCAAATTCTTAAAATAAATGAATGAAAGCGTAGGCTACATGATGGGATGTTGCACACTCTGTCGCAAATTTTATTCAATTATTAACATGGTTGCTAAGGAGTTTTGCATTTCAAAATCACGCAAACTTTAAATCTATTTTGCTCGGAATTTTCATTCAAGCAAGTGAAGCATTTTTTTATCATAACTTTGGATATGAACACGATAGAACAACAATTAAACGTTTGCATTTTTGAAGGAAACACACCCACCTATCTTTCAAACGGTACTTGACATTCAAATTGTACCCCAAAAAATTGAGTTTAGCCTCGTTCTGCTCAGTTGGGTCACACAACACCATATTTCTCTCGCGTTTAAACCTTGTTTTTCTGTTGTTCGAACTCTAAACGAAGCAATTTAGTCCAACCTGATTCAAACAATGGCTACTGAAATTGGCCGATAGTAATGGACTTGCCGGAGATAATAAATGTCCCCAGTCCAGAGAACAGCAATCAAAGCATCCACGGTTCTAACAACGTGACAGAATTTTACAGTCTCGTATTCTGACTGGCTGACATAGAGGTCATATTTTGGTCACGAAGATCGCGTAATTATTGAGATTTCGTCGGCTCTGGTTATGCACTCAGTGGTAGCTCTAAAGAGGGGACCACTGGGGCAATGTCCCCTTACACCCCCCCCCCCCCTCTCCCCAAAACAATCAGCTCTTTCCATCTTATTTTGACCAACACAAGAGCACGAGACCACAACTTGATACTCTGCTGTTACTCATTGCAAATTTCATTGAAGGAAAAATACCGTAACACATGATTTATGAGTAAGAATTGTTTCATTCATCTTTTGCTTTCGTTGCAGAATTCTTTCTTTATTTTCTTCTTCCATCAATTCCCTTCCTTCTTTGTCTCATCCTTCTTGCCTTTCTCCTTTTATCCTTCTGCTCTTCCCTCCTTCCCTCCTTCCTTTCTTCCGTCTTTCCGTTCTTCCTTCCTTCCTTCCTTTCTTTCTTTCTTTCTTTCTTGCTTGCTTCCTTCCTTGCTTCCTTCCCTCCTTCCTTCCTTCATTCCTTCCTTCCTTCCCTCCCTCCTTCCTTCCTTCCTTCCTTCCTTCCTTCCTTCCTTCCTTCCTTCCTTCCTTCCTTCCTTCCTTCCTTCCTTCCTTCCTTCCTTTCTTTCTTTCTTTCTTGCTTGCTTCCTTCCTTGCTTCCTTCCCTCCTTCCTTCCTTCCCTCCTTCCTTCCTTCATTCCTTCCTTCCTTCCCTCCCTCCTTCCTTCCTTCCTTCCTGCGTTTTTTGCTCTTCCTTCCTTCCTCTCTCCCTCCCTTCCTTCCTTCTTCTTTCCTTCCTTCCTTTCGCCTTGACAATCGTCTTTCCTTTCTTCAAGCCTTTCTTACTTTTCCTCACTTTTCCTTCCTCCTTTCCGCTACCCATTCACTGCGTCTTTCTCCCCTTCCTACAATACTTCCATCTTCCCTGCATCTCAACTTCAGTCCAGCATCGAACACTGATTCCATTAACCCGCATTTCATCCATCCATCTGCGTTCCAGCTGTCGACGACTCCTTTCTACAATACCACCATACCAATGTAACAGCCATACAGTATAGATACACCCATCCTCGTCCAAGCATCTCTCTAGTCATACGCAGACGGATGCAATTTATCCGCTGGCGTCATCAATGTCCACCCAATAGCATGTAATAATATTGCGGCTGTTAATCTAACGCTTTGTAACGGACACGACGGAAAGGACGGACGGACGGACGAATGGACGGAAGGACGGACGGACGGACGAATGGACGGAAGGACGGACGGACGGACGAACGGACAGATGGACGATGTAAATCCAACAGCTGAGTGTCTGAAATTCAGGGATGCCACTCATAGCTTTTCCACCTAGATCTAGGTTTTTCGGCCTAATCTGGGTTTCTAGGTTTCTTTTATTCGAGATCTAGGATTTTTTCCACCGCGGATTTTCTGAAATTTTTCCGAAATAAAGACATTTTTTGGGGAAAATATACGAAACGGTAGTGAAAAGAAAGAAGATTTAAAGAATAGTTCTGATTTTAGAACGAATGACTAAAAAAAGATCATCAGTAAATTTGAGATGAGAAATTTTTCGGAGCCTAAAAGACCAAAAAAATCGTCAGAAATTTCAAGCCAGAAAATTCAATGCATTTTTAACAAATTTTCCGATCGTACCTATTCTAGCCTTTTTTCTGCCGGATCTCACCTTTTTAAAATCCGAGTGGTATCCCTGCTGAAATCATTGCTAGTCGATATGCAAGCGGTCGACGACTGAGCAGAAAGCTATCATCGGACGTATATTATACACAGCCATCAGACCATATACACATCTGCACCCCTCCTCATGCAATCAATCCGCTTGGCAGAGGTTTCCTTTTGCGGTATCATCTCATCCATAGAAACCCACAGGGGCGGATCCAGGGGGGGCCAATCCGGCCATGACCCCTCCATTTCAAATCACCATGGGACGTGGCCCCCCCATCCATGGCGGCCCCCAAAAAATTTCAGGGTGTCAGTCATGCACAGGAGAATTAATGTATAAATGTAATTAAAATCTATAATAAAAATAAAGTATAAATGCAAATAAAATCTAATCTAAGTCTCTCACGCAATTGCATTGTCTTAATATAAAGCCACGAAATGAAACAATCTCTCAACAGTATCCAACTATGATTTACGGCATGCAATGTATGTTATTCGTGTATATATTCGTAGTAAATTGTAAAAACATTAACACCAATAAACACAATTATAACTAAGTACAACTAATTAATTACAAAATCAAGTTAACACTAACAACAGTGTTTGGGATGTAATTTATTTTTTGCAGATGCCAAAAAATTTCATGGCGAAACATGTTAAGTTTTGAGTTTAGTCTATATGTGCAAGCAAATGCGGTGAATGATAACACATGTTTACTCCTTGGTTTTATGCATATCTTACTATAATTCATTCAGTAGTGGGAAGTATTTTATTTATTGTTATCTTAAAAAGTCATCAGTTTTTAGAAGGAAAATTGAACACCTTTTTGAAGATTTCGGACGGCTCACTAAAAATTCATAAGTTATTTGGGAAGCGAAATTAAACACCTCTTTTTTAGATTTCGCACGAAGGAATAAAAAATCATCACTCTTTTAAGACGAAAAATTGAACACCTTTTTTAAGATTTCGCACGGATGACTACAAAAAGTCATCAGTTTTTTGGGAAGCGAAATTGAACACCTTTCTTTGAAAATTTCGCACGGAAGAATAACAAGTCATCACTCTTTTTAGACGAAAAATGAAACACCTTTTTTAAGATATCGCACGGATGACTACAAAAAGTCATCAGTTTTTGGGATGCGAAATTAAACACCTTATTTGAAAATTTCTCACGGAAGACTAAAAAGTTATCACTCTTTTTAGACGAAAAATTAAACACCTTTTTTAAAATTTCGCACGGATGACAACAAAAGTCATAATTTTTTTGATGCGAAATTGAACACCTTTTTTCAAAATTTCGCACGGAAGACTAAAAAGTCATCACTCTTTTTATACGAAAAATTAAACACCGTTTTTAAGATTTCGCACGGATGACTACAAAAGTCATCAGTTTTTTGGGATGCTCAATTGAACACCTTTTTTGGAAAATTTCGCACGGAAGACTAAAAAGTCATCACTCTTTTTATACGAAAAATTAAACACCTTTTCTAAGATTTCGCACGGATGACTACAAAAGTCATCAGTTTTTTGGGATGCCAAGTTGAACACCTTTTTTGGAAAATTTCGCACCGACGACTAAAAAGTCATCACTCTTTTTATACGAAAAACTATTTTTAAAGTAAAGTCTATATTTATTGAGACCTTATGGCACTCTTATAAGCACTGAAAAGTACAACTATTTTGTTAAGATAACAGCTTAAAATGCTACCATTGCAATGTGAAAATTCAAAAAGTTTCTGGTGGGGAGGGGCACATCCCCTCCCCACACCCCTCCCCTACCACTCTCGGCGCTGCGCGCCTCATGATTGTCTTCCAGACGGTCAATTATCTACCCCTCCGGAAACATCAATCCTTCCAGGGAAGGGGGCTAAATTAAACTCTGGTTTCGGCCAAAAACGACTAAAAAAGTTCATCAGATTTTTCAGCGAAAGATCAACGACAAATTTTTCGACCCCAGCCCAAAATTTTTTTGGCCCCCCCCCCTTCGAAACGTTCTGGATCCGCCACTGGAAACCCAACCATATACGAATGTGCACTTGCATACATATTATGCATACATACATGCGTACTTGCATGAACACATACGTATACATACATACGTACGTACATACCTACATACATACATACATACATGCATACATACGTACGTATACATACATACATACATACGTACGTACGTACGTACGTACCTACCTACATACATACATACATACATACATACATACATACATACATACATACATACATACATACATACATACATACATACATACATACATACATACATACATACATACATACATACATACATACGTACATACGTACATACGTACATACGTACATACGTACATACGTACATACGTACATACGTACATACGTACATACGTACATACGTACATACATACATACATACGTACATACATACATACATACATACATACATACATACATACATACATACATACATACATACATACATACATACATACATACATACATACATACATACAATTATTAAGTTCTCGTCTTTTACTTAAACTATCAGACACTAGGCAGATTAATGATGTAATTGCACTATTTGAGGGCAAGTCATCCGAGAGATGAGCGTGCTCGAACTGCTCAACCTGTAACACCTACATACATACATATAGGAGGTCGTGGAGCGCCCACGCGGACCACAAAAGGCTCTAAATAAAGACCAATGAGTAAGCAAGTCCGTCATTGGAAACTGACTCACACCTTAGAATCGGATGTACTCGCATTGCACGAGTAATGAATGCAATAATGAATGATGACAAATCAATTAGTTTGAGGAATTTTCCATATTGAAGGATATGAACATTTTATGGAAAATAATTTCATCCTGGAATATTGTCCAGCCGATAGCGCCGTAATTTAACAATCTTCTGGTGTTATGACGGTGTACGATGAGCTTTGGTGAGAAAGCAATCTAGTTCTGGTGTTATGACTGTATCAAGCAGAGTCTTGGTGAGACCAACAGTCTAGTGCTGGTGTTATGATTGTGTACATCAGAGCTCTGGTGAAACAGCTAACATTCTAGTTCTGGTGATATGGTTGTGTAATTCTTAATTGGTGTGTTCAACAATGTAGGTCCTGGTGTAATGACTGCGTAGAGCAGAGTCATTATGAGATCAACAATATAGTTCTGGTGTTATGAATATGTACAGAGCTCTGCGGTGAAACCAACATTCTGCAGTGTAAATCAGAGTCTTGGGAGATCAGAGACCAAGTATCTAGTTCTGGTGTTACTAGACTGTCCACCACAGAATCTTGGTGAAAACGAACTACAAATCATTTCCTCTGGTGATAACAAAATAGGCTAGCTAAACTATTGAGACAATTATATTGAAGCTTATTGAGTTCTCTATTGACGGATCATGCCATAAGTTCGGATCGTTAGTGTTGTTTAGTCATGTCTATAGATATTAAAACATGCACCTAAATCGGGTTCATTTCCGCACATACATGAGCCTTAGCTGCACTGCCATTATTCATTCATTCATTCATTCATTCATTTCAAACACTTATATAGCGCTTCTTCAAGAGTATCTACTCAGAAGCGCTCCCGACCCAACCACGGTTAAAAAGAATAGTTTTAAGAGCAGAGTAGAACGTAGTCTCAAAGGCTCTAGGCACAAGACGTAGTTCCACAGGGAGCCCATTCCAGGTTGCAGGGCCAACGACAGAAAAGGCACGGTTCTGTGTAATAGAAGTGCGTGATCGGGGGACAAGAAGCTGAGCCTGTTTAGAAGAGCGGAGAGAGCCACGGCGCTGTAATATGCGCTGATGTGCCATGATGGAATTTACATATCCTATCCTGCCGCATCCATTTAGAATAATCCTATAATCCTGGGACACAGTGGAGTAGCGGTAAACTCGGTGCTTTGGGACCGAATGGTCGCAGGTTAGAATGTATACGTCAAACCGCTACGGAGCTGCCTTGGAAACGCTGCTCAACCACAAGGTCGTAGCTAAGAGAGTGTTTTTGGTTTTTGAACACCCCTAAATGAAATAATGCTATAATAAAATAATGCAATTTACGAACACAAGCATGATGTAAGGATTAAGGGATTTCATTCTGAAGCTCTTATTTCTGTGTGACATCTTAAGCTTAAATCATCCTCCAAACACCTTAGTCTGTTGGTTCGGTTGCTTGTCGGGTCGCTCAAGGTCGAGTAAACACCCCGAAAATAAAATCCTGGCTACGATCCTTTCTGACCCACAATTGCCTGTGAGTATGTATGGCAGCGGAAACCACCTCACTACCTCATCCCCAGAGGCATAAATCCAACGAACCTGCTTTCCGGCAGATAATTATTATAACTCATCATCATAATCCAGAGCGGATACGGTCCCCAAGTTTGTCAATCACTACAATTTTGTGTATGTATCGAACATTCAAAAGCGACGTTCAAAGTGCAGCATGCACTTATTCGTGGGTCGCGGTGTTGCAGGGGTAGGCCTATGTTCGATGCTATGGAGCCGGAAGGTCGCGGTTCGAATCCACACCAAGGCGCCGCCTATAATAGGAACCCTGAGAAAGTTCTACACTCGAAATAATGTTCATGCGCTTCGGCGTGAAACTCTTGTGCTCGCGCTGTATTCGGGAGCGCCTCTGAGTACAAATCTTAAAGGGGCGATATAACAATTGACTACACTGTATATTGCCTAATGGAGTCTACATTCAATAGTGGCGTTCATAGAACAACACGCAAATGAGAGCCGTTCTTTTTGCTCGTCCATTATGGCATTGAATGTCATTGAGACCTGTAGAGCATTATTTCAGTTCGCGAGGCAATTCCCATGGGACGAAAAGGCCAACAGTGGATGAAATACGCATACTCGGCGTGGTGCCTGTACCAAAGGGTTCTCCTCAACAGTTGACTGATGGCATGAATGCTGAGAGTGCACTAGTATGCAGAGTGCACTGTGCACTTTCGGTCAGCTTTTTATCTTAATAATGCCACTCGGTCCGAGCGTCAGTCATCTGATCAAACTGTGAAGCGGCCGAAGTGCACGTATGTATCCAATGCTATCCATAAATCACCTTCTGAATGTCATTAAAGATATCGCTGGTATAGGCCTACGTCGAACTTTTGTGGGGCGCGGTGGTGTGGTGGTGGCGTCGTTGCCTTGAAGCCGGAAGGTTTCAGGTTCGAATCCACCTCAAGTCGCCGCGTAGGGACCTTGGGCAAGTCCTTCACTCGCAATTGCTCAGCGCTTCGGCGTGAAACTCCGATGCAGTGTCCGCTCTGCAGTCGGGAGCGCCTCTGAGTAGGGTGCTTGAAGGGGCGCTATAACAAGTGCACATACAAACAAACAAACGTGGAATGCTTTTTTTCAACAGAGTCGTCGTCTGCGATAAAAACTCAGGGCCATTTGTGAGGTGCCAGAACTAAAATGTGCACGTGATTGAACACTTTCACTATTATGGTATATCCATATTTTGAACATAATAATGATACCATATAATATAATGCATAAAATTATGATACCAAAATTATGTATGAACGATATATATTCTTCAGGCTACATAATCAGTGCATCAAAGTAATATGTTCTATTGTATAACTATACTCTGATCGAATACATTCTGTCAGTTGGTGGCATCAACAATGAGAAATTCACTGTTTTTAATTGTCTTCAACGAATTATACACCTAGTTTGCAATTCCCGGATTTTATGGAGTTCTTTAATGCACAGCAGTCTGCACTTAGCACGTGACTCTGAACATCAATGCCATGGTTTGAATGCTCATTGCTGGGTATCTTCTTCCTCCTCTTCTTCTTCCACCTACTCATCTTCTTCCTCCTCCTCTTCTTCTTTTTTCTCCGACAGGGAGCCCATTCCACGTTCTATAGGACCAGCCAATGAGAAAAACCGCCGCTGCATTTTAGTAGGCATAGTTCGTGAGCGAGGGACAAGGGCTCAGCTTGTTCAGCCGATCGGAGGTCAGATCGCCGCTGGACACCAGTGCTGTAGTTGATTAAGCAACAGACGTAGGGCTTTTTTAACGTGCAGTTGTACACTAACTGTGCAGTTCTAAATGGATTTGTACAGTTGTAGAAGCACTTCTATACAGTTAAAAACTAGCAAAAAAGGTAATTGTCCTCCGATTGCAAGTAATTTACCATGGAGGATTGGAAAGAAAGGAAGGAGTTGTGCAGTTCTAAAAATTTCTTTAAAACAGCCCTCAACAGACGTTGTTCGTCTTTGAGGAAAATACTCAGTGGCGGCGCTAGGGGGGGGCTCAGCCCCCCCTAAAAAAAAGGGCCATTCTAAATTTTTTACAGTGAAACATCCACGATTTTGGGCTGATGACTAAAAAAAAAAGGTCTTCAGAAATTTTGGCGGCGAAAATGGAAAATTTTTCCAGGATTTTCCTAGGATTTCGGTCGATGACTAAAAAAAAAGGTCGTCAGAAATTTTGGCAGCGAAAACGGAAAATTTTCATGAGATTTCGGTCGAGGCTTCAGCCCCCCCGAAACTGAAATCCTGGCGCCGCCACTGAAAATACTGCTTTTAAAACTGGACGAGTCATTGTCTGTCCTACTCCGTACGAAATCTGATTCAGCTAACGTCCTGTGGGACGAGTCTAATTAAATTCTCCGTCGGACTAATTGTGGCTTTTCGAAAGAGGATTAGACCTGTGCGTCACGGAATTAACATCTGGCGCACACGACGACTTTTTTCCTCGTTTGTCAATTTGTCTGCTGCTTCTGAGTATATAGACCTAATGACGATCTATATACAGGCAACTTCCGCAGAGCACGCCCCAGCTAAACGATGATCCATGGCTGTGAGAAATAATCGCGTTAGGCATGTGAGCGTCTGCACAGCATTGCGTTAACAAGACTTGATCTTTAAATCTTTAAATCAACATGATGTAACTGTTTAATTATCTGCAGTAACATCGAACTTCACGCTTTGTAATTCTACAGTTGATGATGTTTTATGTCTTTCTATCTTGTTAACTGTTAGGCCTACTGTTTAGCATGGGCGGAGTTTGGTTTCCGTTCTTGGAGGAGATAGATTTTTTGGGGATGAACCTGGAATGGACTCCCTGAGAAATATTATTTTCTCGACCCCAAAAAGTTGATGTTTTTTTAGTCATTCGTATATTTCGCGTTCGTGGACAGAACCATTTTCCGAACAAATTTCAGAGTCTACGCCTTCTTGGGGGGGGGGGGCTAAACCCGAGAAAATATACCATTTACGCGGTAAAAAATGACTCTGGGTTTTCTTCTTGGGGGCTTAGACCCCTAGCCCCTGATAAACTCCGCTCATGCTGTTTAGGCTTCTAACAAAACAATTCGCACTACGGCACTTATGATACCGCAAAGTAACACTGAGACATTTGCATTTAGAAATTAAATCTATGAAAATATGAAAATACCCTTGTTGTCAATTATTTACTGTTTTGAAATTTTCAAGCTCTTGCCAAAAACGTTAACCCGGACCATTGGGCTTTGCCCCGTCTTGAAAAAAATACCCGAGGGCACCCACGTCTAAAACAGTTTCCTGACACAACGTGAGCAGTTCAAACTGTCAAGTTTGCCACCGATTGTTATTATTATGTAGCCCTACTGGGACTTTCTGAGGTTCACCTCAAATCAGTCACAAACGATTTTTCCATGAAAAACTGAAATTTACTAATTTACTTACCAGTTCAAGTAGAGTTTGACACAGTGTAAACAAAATCCTATACAGTTGACACTCATAACTGTTCCATCAGACGAATTAAACCTGCATCTGTGCCGTTCAACTCAACACAATTCGACTTTCAGAGTTGCTGATCATCATCATCAGAAGTAGCACAATTCTATTTATTCTTAGTTACGTATCAGAAGCATAGAGCACCATTTCTCGACGGTAGTAAACATCGCCACTCTGTCGTTCCTCTCTTTCTCGTCAGCTGCCGTCGTCATAAGACTAAACCGACAAGAATCCGTCTTTGCGTCGCCGCTCCAACGTTGAATACAACAGCAGCAGGGGCTGCAGCATCTTGCAACCAGCTCACTCCTCATCGTCACAGGCAGGTGGTCGCCTCAGCCCCGGCGGGCGGGCGGGCGGGCGGGCGGGCGGGCGCGGTGGGCCATTGCGAGACGACGACCGCAGCAGTCCTAATGCTTCCGTTGACAACCAAAGTGCGCGCTGTCCATGTGTGCGTGTATATGTACATAGGTCCTGCAGCTGTAGTGTAGTAGTATACATGTAGGTCTGGCGACGATACTGCTGCTGCTGATGCTGCTGATGCTGCTACTGTTGCATCGGATGTAGGGATAATGTGTTTATTCGTCGGAGCGCGATCGTAAAGCAGCGGAAGATTCGGCGCCTTCAAGAAGCGATGCTGCTGCTGCTGATGATGATGATGGTGATGGTGATGCTTCAGCTGCTGCTGCTGCTGCTGCTGATGATGATGATGATGCTTCAGCTGCTGAGGTTGATGCGGATGATGATAGCATCACACGGATTCAGAAGTGCGTCTGTCTGTCGTCGGTCGAGAAGTAGGCTATACGTGTATGCTGGCGCCGTCCATTGGGGGAAAAGGAAAGCTCAAGCCAACCCAGCACCATCAATCCCTCATCCCCAATTATGCATAGACGCCTGGTAATAATTTTATAAGCATGTGTAAATAATATATAATTTAATGTATGGACAGTATGGCTTACATATACTGTACGAAGTTTGTTTTCGAATCCATCTCAAGCCGCCGCCTATATAGGGACCCTGAGCAGGTCCTTCACTCGCTACTGTTTGATGATCATCTGGTCAAACAGCTGCCACTCTTCAATCAGACGCACCCTATACGGTTAGCGATGTCATGAATATGGGAACGAAAAACGCGCTCCTTCTGTATATGTACTCCGGATCGAGGTCTGGACTACCCGGCGACTACAACTGCGCATGGGCGGAGACCTGGGCGGACACTTGGGGTGACGGAAAGACGCGAGATTTTTTGACGGACGAACGTCTCTGAAAATTTCCATCTTTTACAGGCCAAAATTTCTTATCACCTTTTTTAGTCATCCGGCAAAATCCGACGAAATTTTCTATTTTCGCCGCCAAAAAAGTTGATGACCTTTTTTTAGTCGTGACGCTCAGCGATTGGGGGGGGACAAATGCATAGGACGTCCCTCCCCCCAACACCTCCATTGGGGGACCGTCCCCCCTATGCCCTTAGGTCTCCGCCCATGCAACTGCGGGTATGAAGCCGAGTGCATGTCTCCCAGGACAGCTACTACACTACTACGTCTACGGTCGTGTGTCCGTGAACAAGGAGAACATTATGGAACACCATTAGCCTATAGCTGAATTTGACTTCCTTTCAGCTTTTGCATGTTGGAAAGTTCCATGTTTCGGTGCTGTATGATCTCAAACGCTCATAACTTTGAAAAACTCACATGTACAAATAAACACACGCTACATATACAAATCTCGGACAAATTCCGACTCCATCCCATGTATGCGGGTGATGCCCTTACGTGTCGGCTAACAATGATATCGATCGCATATCATGTGCCCAGCATCAGCAGCAGTTACTGCTTTAGCATATCCTGCTGCTGCTGCTGCTGCTGCTGCTGCTGCTGCTGCTGCTGCTGCTGCTGCTGCTGCTGCTGCTGCTGCTGCTGCTGTTGATACTGTTGCTGATGCTGTTGATGCCGCGAACAGACAACGTAATGAAGTCGCATTTATCGTTGGACCCGATGACACATCAACAATTATATATATATATATATATATATATATATATATAATGCACAATTTGTCACATCATGATCGTAAACATTTAGGTAAATAATATTTTTCCATTTTATGGTTTATCCACATATAAATAACTCTATGTTAGACGTGTATGTATATATATATATGATGTATACTTAGTTCACATAAAGACCCACACACACACACATATATAATATTATATATATGTGTGTATATATACATATATATATAAGTACGTTCATATGTATACATGGTGTATATATAATATATTAATACTCATATGCATGTCTATTTCGTATAGCCTATATATATTGTGCCGTTATAATGTTTAGTCGACTGTATAAATATACACAGAGGAATCTGCAGGTGATTTTGATGCATATCATGAGCAATGCTTAGATATAGGCCTATATGTATGTATGCATATATATGTATATATATATATATATATATTAGGGCGTCGCAAAAAATAATTTTGTCGAATTTTTCTATGCACTCCACCTAAAAAGTTTCCATATGGTCCCGGCATAACACCTGAAAATTTTTATGAGATTACAAAAATATTTAGGTCGCCCTCAAGGGACCCAAATTTTCCCATATTGGCATAATTTGTTCCTAATGTGTCCAACTTCTAAATGCCTTTAGATCCTAACCCTTGATTCTATTATAACAAATTTAATGCCATTGGAAAGCACTTAAATGGTAGAATTTACAAAATCTAACTTTACTGGTCACAATGGATATTTTGGGCATAGTCTAACGCTCAAAAAATGCAAAAAATGGAGAAATTCAAATTTTTTAAAACTTTCACAGTATCAGTGTACTCACAACTAATCATTTGGGGTAATCAGTTGATAACGTAACAAGTCTTGGTTTTATCTCCTCCATACCTTCATCTGCTTCATGGTAAGAAACTCTGAGGGACTGAGGGGTTCAACCCCTATTTTTTCCTAGGACCAGTGGTCACACAGTAAAGTCTTAATTGCACCCCCAGCTACACATAAATCAACGTCTGGTCCGCTATTTTTTCCACTATTCTCATACTGATCTGCTAATTCTACGTCACTGCACACACCTCAAAATTGTTCTTCCGTTCTACGTTCTGCATTTGTATTATGTCAGCAAGATTGTCATGTTTGCAGTTAGAAAACATGTGCCTATGTTTTCGACAACTTGTACGAGAAACTGTATGTGATCTTCGTGCTTCCTTATTGTTGAACTGAAATTCTGTATCAGAGCTGCGTGACGTTCAGCACGGTCAGTTGCACAGACGAAGTTAAGAACAGAATCACACGTGATCTTATAGATTGACCATCTCGCCACTCTTTCACTGAAATATCGAGGAATCTATCATCGAACGCAGTATAATTCGTGAAAAACTTTAGGAAGAGATAAACCCCGTTAATGCAACATGGAATCACTGAAACAACAGAGATAATTTATTGCTATCCTTATATCCTAGGTACCAAGAATGATGTTGCAGCATTTGCAGACTTTTCGTCTAGAGCAGCATCGTCAGAATTATGCAAGTTTGGATTAGCTCATTGAGAACTGAGAACAGTGACTCTATAATGAGAACAGCGACTGACTGTACACTGTACAGTTACAGGTCAACCACAAATCTTAAATCATTGGATGCCCTGTAATTCACGGTCGTCAACAGTGCATGTGATTCGCTTCCATCTTATACTATATTATAAAGCAATTGGATCTTTACTTAGCAGGTCTCTATTGCCTTACCCATCCAACTCGCTCTGTGATGGGCACCAGGTTGCTACCGAATTGTTCAATCCAACCATGAATACCAAGAGTTGAGGAAATTCTTGAGTAATATTTCGAGGATGGCCACGCTGAAGCTGTTCAGTAATGAATTCCTATGATTTGTTAGATGCAGATTATAGTAGCATTTGTCGAGGGTTTGGTTGACGGTGAGCCAGATCAGACCGTTCATCTATAAATGGATTGAACAGCTTATTATTACAGACCATTGGTGGACAAACTCTTCCAATGTCAGAAAGAATGCACCAGGCAACAGGACTTAAAAGATTTCTGTGATGTCAACAAGATGTCACGACTGATGGCTGATGCAAGCTCTATTTAATATGCAGTAATTCAAGGCCGTTTTGTCAAAGCATATGACAATAACAAAATAATGCATCACACTGCCACGACATCAAAAGGTTCAAAACTGCTAACGTTGAATCCTCACCTGATCCAGAAGTCAACTTTGGCACACCAAAATGTTAGTACTTCCACCAACTAGAGAAGAAATCAGGACTGGCCATCTGCTAACTTTATGTATAACTACTCCAGTGATGATTGTTATGTGGACGTAGAAGCCTGCAATATCCCAGTGCACGACAGATTTACATCATTGGTTTGCTCGAGAGCTTAACTATCGTCCTTATGCTTGAAAAACCTTATTCACAAACACAAAAAGGTTGCCTGTTTGTGGATTTTAGTATTTCGGAGCAATAAAATGGTAGTAAGAAATAAGTAAGCACGCTATTGGGATCAAAGTGTGGACCTCCGAAATTTTCTAACTCGGAGACGTCGTACGGTACGTAATTTATGACAAATTACACAAATTATATGAGCTTTGAGGGCGCTCTAAATATTTTCAAAATTTCATAATATTTGGCAGGTGTTATGATAGGACCATAAGGAAACTTTGTGGAGGCAGTGCATTTAAATTTTCAAGAAAATATTTTTTCCTGTGCAATCGTGGGACACCCTAATATATATATATATATATATATATATATATATATATATATATGTTGCAACCCGCATACGCGTCATGATACGAATACAGACTGTAATGATAGCCTACAGTAACTGATCGTAAGTGTGTCTGTAGGTGTTTATATGTCTCTGTGCATTAGACAACATAATTAGATCATTGCACTCTGTTCATTATGGTCAGGATATTTATCCATTTACATCGTATACACGATTATATCCTTCATGCGCATGCGCAGGTCGTCTTATACACACGCTTTTACACCTAGATTTTTTACATAGGCATTTTAAGGTGTAGGCAGGTAATAAACGACGGCCTGTATGCGCAAACATCAAGCGGCTGATTACATACTCAATGGAGCATAATTATAGTGGTAGTGGTAGTGGTTGTAGTAGTAGTACCATAGTAGTAGTAGTAGTAGTAGTAGTAGTAGTAGTAGTAGTAGTAGTAGTAGTAGTAGTAGCAGTAGTAGTAGCAGTAGCAGTAGCAGTAGCAGTAGCAGTAGCAGTAGCAGTAGCAGAAGCAGTAGCAGTAGCAGTAGCAGTAGCAGTAGCAGTAGCAGTAGCAGTAGCAGTAGCAGTAGCAGTAGCAGTAGCAGTAGCAGTAGCAGAAGCAGTAGCAGTAGCAGTAGCAGTAGCAGTAGCAGTAGCAGTAGCAGTAGCAGTAGCAGTAGCAGTAGCAGTAGCAGTAGCAGTAGCAGTAGCAGAAGCAGTAGCAGTAGCAGTAGCAGTAGCAGTAGCAGTAGCAGTAGCAGTAGCAGTAGTAAATATCATCATCATCATCATCATTATTCCCTAAAGTTAAAAGTACAACAGATGTGTTTCGAAATTGAAATAAAGAACAGTAGACTTTCATTCTCTAAATTTCCGCTTAGACACAATGGGCATATTTTTTTATTGAAACAACGTACCAAAGATCTCAGTTTCTAAATACGAAACCATTAATTATAGAAGTGTTTCGCAAATAAAATAATTTAACAATAGATCTTTATTCTTTTAATTTGAAATTAATAGACATTTCATCATCGGATTGACGTAACAAAGATATTGATTCTTAAGTATTAATAGCAAGAGGTTTTTTCTCATGATTGAAGTGACGTAAACAAAGGCACTTATTCTCCGAAACGGTAATCACAGCTATTGGACGTGATTCAAACTAATATTAAAATGACGTAACAATAGGATTTTATATGCTCTACATTTAAACGTAATGACAATGGACTTCCATAATTGAGTGGCGTAGCATATTCAAACAAATCGAATTTACAAATAATAGGCTGGTGTCACAATTTAAATGACGCAACAATCATCTTCATCATCATTATATTACGCTATTATTTAATTAATAAAAGAAGAAACACGTCTGGAACGGCATCTATTCGCCGCCGCTTTGAGATCCAGTGCAGGAAAAGTAGGCTACTGCGGTGGAAATGCGCAGAGTGAATAGTGAATAGTGAATAGTGAATAATGAATAGTGAATAGTGAATAGTGAATATTGAATAGTGAATGAGTTGCATGGTTTCCGCGACTTCGCTCTCGTGGGCGCTATAATAGAAATCTCGATATAACGATTACGATTCCCCTCTGTTTCTCACTGGACTCAAGTTGCGCCCATCCTGTATTGTATTAATAGAAACCTCTGAGCAACAGAACCGAGAATTGGGCCTCCGTCTCTGTTTAGTTTTGACTAATTGACGTCATTGCCTCTACTTAAGTTTGCGTTGCAAGGTAACTGGAAAGTGGATGGAAGTGACATTGTGTGCTGATACAATTGCCTGTCATCGGAAGAGAGAGAGACAGACAGAGACAATGACGGTTGACAATGGAGATCACGTCCATGGCTGTTTTGAGCGGGAAGTGAATTGGCCGTCCTTATGACCGCTCATTCAGATGACAGACCCAGAAGGCGCATTTAAGTATGTATAGGGTTGACCACACAATACGCACCCTGTGCATGGGCGGATCCAGGGGGCCAATCCGGCCATGCCTCCCCCCCCCATTTAAAAATTGCATGAGACGTGGCCTCCCCCCATTTGGTTTCAATAAGCCATTAAATAAATGTAGTGGGAGATAAAAAGAGGACATCAGGCCCCCCTATTAGAAAATCGTAAGGGAGGTGGCCCCCCCCCCCGTCGATTTAGCGGCGGATGAAATGGTTTTTTTCCGAAAAATTGGATGATGACTAAAAAAAAGGTCATCAGTTTTTTCGGCGTATGAAACGGTATCTTTTTTCCGGAAAATTGGTCGATGACTAAAAAAAGGTCATCAGTTTTTTCGGCGGATGAAACGGTATTTTTTTCCCGGAAAATTGGTCGATGACTAAAAAAGGTCATCAGTTTTTTCGGCGGATGAAACGGTATTTTTTTCCCGGAAAATTGGTCGATGACTAAAAAAAGTCATCAGTTTTTTCGGCGGATGAGATGGTATCTTTTTCTCGGGAAATTGGTCGATGACTAAAAAAGGTCATCATTTTTTTCGGCGGCACAACGAAAATTTTTCCCTTGTCCCACCAACAAGACCCTAAATGTTGGCCCCCCTTCGAAAATTTCTGTATCTGCCCTTGACCCTGTGTGTATGTATGTATGTATGTATGTATGTATGTATGTATGTATGTATGTATGTATGTATGTATGTATGTATGTATGTATGTATGTATGTATGTATGTATGTATGTATGTATGTATGTATGTATGTATGTATGTATGTATGTATGTATGTATGTATGTATGTATGTATGAATGCACGCATACATGTATGCATGTGTGTATGCATGCATACATGTTATATACGTATCTTTGTTTGCATGCAAATATACATGTATTTATGTATGTATGTATCACGTCCCTGGTCGTTCGCATGCACATTTATATGTGAATATACGCATAGTGTGTGTTCATCATACATTAGATGTATGAATCATAATTATAAATGTGTGAATATAATTATAAGATGAACATACATGACAGGTGCAATGCATGATGCATGTATGCAATACATTCTGCATGCATCGCCAGCGTTGACTTTTGCGGCATACGTTGTTTTGTTCATGTTGCAATTATAGACGTCTCCAAAAATAGTCTTTTCTAATTGGAAGAACCGCGAAAGGATGGAACCGTCATTTCTACGGCAATCAATGACTTGACGTCGCTTCCGCAATCATGATTGCCATGATTGCCGTTCCTTCCGGCTATCAGAAACGTCCATGCCGAACAAACATATTCTGAATCAATAAGAACAGGAAATGGAGAGATGACGTTCTTATCAAAATGGATGGAGACTCGCTGTTGGCTATATGATGGAATTCGTGCGGGTCTCTGTCAGATGAAAGCATGAATTCTAATCAGCGGAAGGAAGAACGCATAACCTAATTCTTAAAAGTGGGCCTTTTTCCGAAGGAAGGGATCAACATTCTTAATTGCTCTTGTGTCTTTTCCAGAAGGAAGAAGGCATAATTCGTGAAAGTGGGCCTTTTTCCGAAGAAAGGGATCAACATTCTTAATTGCTCATGTGTCTTTTCCAGAAGGAAGAAGGCATAATTATTAAAAGTGGGCCTTTTGCAGAAGGAAGGGATCAACATTCTTAATTGCTCTTGTGTCTTTTCCAGAAGGAAGAAGGCATAATTCGTGAAAGTGGGCCTTTTTCCGAAGGAAGAGATCAACATTCTTAATTGCTCTTGTGTCTTTTCCAGAAGGAAGAGGGCATAATTATTAAAAGTGGGCCTTTTGCCTTTTTGCGGAAGTAAGGGATCAACATTCTTAAATGCTCTTGTGTCTTTTTCAGAAGGAAGAAGGCATAATTCTTAAAAGTGGGCCTTTTTCCCAAGGAAGGGATCAACATTCTTAATTGCTCTTGTGTCTTTTCCAGAAGGAAGAGGGCATAATTATTAAAAGTGGGCCTTTTGCCTTTTTGCGGAAGGAAGGGATCAACATTCTTAAATGCTCTTGTGTCTTTTTCAGAAGGAAGAAGGCATAATTCGTGAAAGTGGGCCTTTTTCCGAAGGAAGAGATCAACATTCTTAATTGCTCTTGTGTCTTTTCCAGAAGGAAGAGGGCATAATTATTAAAAGTGGGCCTTTTGCCTTTTTGCGGAAGGAAGGGATCAACATTCTTAAATGCTCTTGTGTCTTTTTCAGAAGGAAGAAGGCATAATTCTTAAAAGTGGGCCTTTTTCCCAAGGAAGGGATCAACATTCTTAATTGCTCTTGTGTCTTTTCCAGAAGGAAGAGGGCATAATTATTAAAAGTGGGCCTTTTGCCTTTTTGCGGAAGGAAGGGATCAACATTCTTAAATGCTCTTGTGTCTTTTTCAGAAGGAAGAAGGCATAATTCGTGAAAGTGGGCCTTTTTCCGAAGGAAGAGATCAACATTCTTAATTGCTCTTGTGTCTTTTCCAGAAGGAAGAGGGCATAATTATTAAAAGTGGGCCTTTTGCCTTTTTGCGGAAGGAAGGGATCAACATTCTTAAATGCTCTTGTGTCTTTTTCAGAAGGAAGAAGGCATAATTCTTAAAAGTGGGCCTTTTTCCCAAGGAAGGGATCAACATTCTTAATTGCTCTTGTGTCTTTTCCAGAAGGAAGAGGGCATAATTATTAAAAGTGGGCCTTTTGCCTTTTTGCGGAAGGAAGGGATCAACATTCTTAAATGCTCTTGTGTCTTTTTCAGAAGGAAGAAGGCATAATTCTTAAAAGTGGGCCTACTTTCTTAATTGCTCATGTGTCTTTCCAGAATAAAGAAGGCATAATTATTAAAAGTGGGCCTTTCACCGGCATGCGGTGAGGGAAGGAGGAGACGCGGAAGACCAAGGAAGAGATGGTTGGATGAGGTACAGGAAAAGTCTGGCATGAACTTGGAGGAGCTGAGAGAGGCAACAAGAGAGAGGGGACACTGGAGAGGATACATCAAGAATATCGCCAGAGCTCCAAGAGCTGACGGCACCAGGTGACCAGGTGTGGGCCTTTTTCCGAAGGAAGGGATCAACTTTCTTAATTGCTCATGTGTCTTTCCAGAAGAAAGAAGGCATAATTATTAAAAGTGGGCCTTTTGCGGAGGTAAGGGAGCAACATATACTAATTTCTTACTTTGGCAATGGGTCTTTCCAACAAGGAATTCAGGAGGCATAATTAGTCTTAAAAGTTGTCCTTTTACGGAAGGAAAGGATCAACATTGTTGCTCATGGTCTTTTCCAGAAATGAAGGAGGCTTAATTCTTTAAAGTAAACCTTTCCAGATGAAAGGAATCACCATTCTTGGGTCTTTTCCAGAATCAAAGAGACTGCATAATTACGATTGGGCCAATTCCATTGGAAAAGTAATAGTTTTGCGTGAAGAAGAATATTGCGCTCTTTTCCACCATTATTAGACTTTCCACTTTGAGAATTGTAGATAAATAACTTGGTAGGGGTCAGGCATTGATGTATGTGAAGTTGGGATGCATGTGTACTACTATTGTGTAGGCTACTGTGTGTCCTAAGAAAAAACTAAGGGTTGAACCTCAAATCCCTGGCATGTCTCACCCTGGACTTTTCCATTACAGAAAAAGAATGAATTCCTCTAAGCATGCCTGCATTTTCACAGAGACGGAGAATTTAGTGTCAAACGACGTACATTGTACCTTCTATTATAGATCTACGCCTCTATTTTATGCTCTCAAAATCAATTCTAAATCTTAACTGAGGCAAATGACAAATTTTGGCAATCGACTTACCCTGAACCGTATGACACACCGGCAGGCTCAGATTTACAATCGTTAGTTATATCGCTGACCAGCATGCTACCGAATAGACCGCCGCGCCACAAAATGGAAAAGAAAGGATATTGTTACCTGGATGTGAAAGCGCAGGTGCACATGAAAACATATATCCTGCTTTTTTATTACATTCAAATTCATCCATATAGTCCTACACGATGTCACACATAATAATTATTGGCACAATACAGAGGTAGCCTATATGACAGGTGCAATGCCTGACTTATAATTATTATAATTATGTAATGTATTTTTATATAATTATGCCTATTTCGACCTATATACACTGTGTCCCAATAAATCGGGCACCCTTTTTATAATGTGAATAAAACTGGTAAACTTTCATCGATTGTCAAAATTTCAAAACAGTCTTGATCCTGAGATAATTATCTACAAATTTGTAATTTATGAACGACCCTCACTAAAAAATTACGTCATAATGACGTCGTTAATTTACATATCGAAACCAAATGCCAACAAAAATCGTTAGAGAATGGCGTTCAGCCAAGAATACAAAATTGAATTCTCTGATGCAAATGACGCAATTGTGACGTCAATATTCATGCCAGAAACTTCATATTTGAATCAGTGTAAGATAATTATCTCAGGATAAAAACAGTTCTGAAATTTTTGCCTGTTTTATTCACATTATAAAAAGGGTGCCCGATTTATTGGGACACAGTGTGCATTCGATTAGTCGCAGCCACGTAATAATCATTGAGATACCAATGTCAATAATTTATTTTTATTTATTTATTTACTCTGCGTATTATAATATTATTCGTATCAATATCTAATGAGCCACCTTTTAATGTCTACTGTCTAGTTAAACTGTAGGCCAATTTTAATTGAGCAATTAGACGGATGAGGATGATAGTTAATTTTATAAGCATATAATTCGCTATAATTATGCATAGCTGTATACAGTCAGGGACTTCTCTAAACTATCAGGTTTTTTAAATTGGAGGGACACAATGCATCTAGTATACGGTGACAGTTGGACTGTGATGTAGAGAAATGGGTAAAGACGTTGGCAGCCTGGCAATGGTATACAGGACCTTGGAGCTTTTTAATTATTATTTTAAATTAAACTTTAATAACATTATTCAGGGTGTCTATCTGCCTGTTCTCTCTGTCTCTGTCTCTGTCTCTGTCTCTGTCCCTGTCTCTGTCTCTGTCCCGGCATTTTTCTGTGTGTGTGTGTGTGTGTGTGTGTGTGTGTGTGTGTGTGTGTGTGTGTGTGTGTGTGTGTGTGTGTGTGTGTGTGTCTCGCATGTCCATTTATCTCATAGTATATGTTTATATGCTTCTCTTTGACGATCATTGTCTCTGTTTCTCTACTGTTTCTGCGGCTGTACACACACACTCACACACACACACACACACACACACACACACACACACACACACACACACACACCCACACACGCAAAAACACACATTACACGTACACATACAAACGAACCTATTTTATAGACTCATTGCTTGCTGTACAGTGTAGGCCAATACGTGCAGTCTTTCATTAAAGTTATTGCGCTTATTCATGCCATCCAGGCCTCATATGCTCCCCGAAGCTGGGCTAATCGAATCGCCGGGGGTAGGGGTACGTGCGTCGGGCCTCGGCAGAACCGCCCGTCGCCTCTCGGTACACAACCAAGCAGGGACGAGATCGGATGACTTAGCCAGGATTACGTGGACGGTGACCCACCGACCGACCGACCGACCGACCGACCAGCGGGGCGTCTTGACATGGACGTAATCCATGGAGCATGTCTTGACCACACTATAGTCCTTGCAGTTATAGCTGCAGTGTCTGGTGAAAGTAGTAGTGTTGTTTTCGTTAACGAAAACGAAAACGAAAAGGGTAATTAACGAAAATGAAACGTTTTCGTTAACGAAAACGAAAACTAAAACTAAAACACGCTGACAACGAAAACTAAAACTAAAACGAAATATGCAGCAATCAAAACTAAAAGTAAACGAAAATTGATCAAACGAAAACTAAAACGATATATGGCCAAACGAAAACTAAATAATTTGCTCGTAATTTCACCTTACTTTCCTTATTTGTGTGTATTGTGCAAATGGCGTATTCTAGTATTGTGAGGAAGGAGATTACTCACAATTGGGTCGTTTTACCTGTATACCCGGGGTCATAATTATGGCTCTAAACCTGTCCAAACCGGTTTGGGGATTAGGGGCTATTAATATGCAAATCAGAGTAATGCAGGACAGTAGACCTGGGAGTCGACCCCAATAAGTCGACCCCAGTCGACTTGGTCATCCCAAGTCGGGTCGGGTCGATTCTGCCCACCGCAACTGACCCCAAGTCGAATTTTGTAGATAGAAGTCACTTGAAGTTGTTTTTACCTCAAGTCGACTTAAACCGACTTGAGACACAAACATAGTTAAATTTGTCGCCTCGAACCAATGATCGTGACAACATTTAATCAGCATTTGTTGCCTATAGACCTAGTGTGTTTACATGAATGAATGCTAAACAGAGACTTACTGATTATTTTACCGGTATGCTATAAGGCTAAGCTATCGTACAGACTGCCGTCTGCCGATCTATTAATTTAATTTGTTATTCTATGCTAAAACGTCACGCTTAGGCATGCCGCATGCACTTAATTAAAATGGTGAAACAAAATGTTACTAAACTATTAGCACGTGTGCTTCTCAAGCAGATCAGTGAACTTCTAGGGGTCAGTGAATTCGGCGCAAAGAAAGTTGGATCTACAAGGCCTATAATAAACCGATAGTTTGGCGCTACTTTGGTGTGCTGCATCTGCAGTTGTCTGCAGACGGAAAACTACATGTGTTGTAGGGACAATTGGACAGTGAAAGACTTCACTTTACTGCCAGTGAGTAGGCCTAGCAGCTGCAGTAGCCTGCTGTAGGATGATGCGTTTGCAATGCTATTTGCTTAGTTGCGGAATGATGTTAGCGGCCAAATAACTATGAAAACAGAATTTACAAATTTAGTGCAACCAGGTCGTGGTCCCCATTTTATCTGAGACCTTGCGCGTTTAACAAATTAATTTAATATTAATATTAATAATAAAAATGATAATAATGAGTGTAGGCCTAATCTGAATAATCACACACAATGGACAAGCTAGAATTCATGGACCTAATATATTTTTACCGTCGCATTGTCCAGGCTACTAGATGGGCCAAAGCATCACAAAACTACTCAAACCGAAACACAGCCTGAAATGGGTTTAATAACACTTTAACAAATTCATGCATCAATTAAGCGTTGAGGTCTCATTACTCATTGGTAGGCCTGAATTAATTTAGCACTTGCATGAAAAATTGGCTTGACTTCTTGCATTAGTAGCCGTATACACAGGTTAGACCTATAGGCTAATGACTATTACCATGTCAGAAGTCGACTTCAAGTCGGAAGTCGGTTGTTTTTCTGCCAAGTCGGGTCAAGTCGTTTTGACGCCGAGAAGTCGACTTCAAGTCGACCTCAAGTCACTTTAGGGCCAAGTGGGGTCAGATTAGCTGACCAAAGTCACTCCCAGGTCTACAGGACAGTGATTGTCTGAGGAAGCCTTGCAGGGCCGACAGGCAGGGTGACCAGTGGAGTTAGGTAAGATATGATTGGCCAGTGAATAGGGAGAAACAATGGTGAGGCATGTGAGAGTGAACAAAGGCTGACCGCTGGCAAGGAAGACTCTGTCTTGCTGTGGCTGGCGATGAAAAGTATAGTCGTCTCTGGTGTAGAAAAGAGCCTCCTACTCAGCCTATATGATTGCCCTTCGAGAGAGAAACCAAGAGAAGTCCGTGGCCAGGATCTGATAATTATATTATATATATCCAGGGTGAAATTTATTAGTCTAGGAGAATTTCTGTAGCAATATATTTTGAGGCCAAACAAGGAAACGGCCCACTTGGTTTGACCCCAGGTAAGAGTAAGTCTTAGAGTTTACAATCATAAAATATTCTCATTGATATGCTTTGCCTGTGACCTTTATTTAGTTGTGTAAAATCCTGCTAGAATTGCGTGAATAGTCGCACAATATCATATTATTCTCATTCATTCACTTCACATTACAATATTCCATTTTGGGATGTTTAGTTCTTTGCATTCATATATCCAGACTAGTGTTATCAAACGTTCTAGCGCATGATAGACTGAGTGGACTTTGGGATGATAGCGGGCATCTACCCTGCATCCTATTGTACCTGTTCTTCACGCCAGTGATGCTATCATTATTCTATGGACTCCACATGCATAGCAGAAACAAAAATTCCCTCGGCCGTTACCTGGGATATCAAAGAGTGATAAAAACTGATAAGTGCACGGATAGGTAAAACTATATAAAAACTGTAACTGGAAAAAGCAAAATTATTTGAGAACTTGAAGTAGAAGTAAAATTGCTTCAGGCAGAAGTGAATAAGAACCAGAAGTGATATTATTTGAGAACTAGAAGTGGAAGTAAAATCACGTCAACAGAAGTGAATAAGAACTAGAAGTAGAATTAACATAAACTAAAATATCACTGAGGGACGCTATAATTATTTACATGTATGACCAGGATTGATACGTAATTTTGACCTTCCTGTGGTGAGCAACTGCATATATCGTTGTCATAATTTTTTTTATTAATTCCAAAAAGTTATGAACTGTAATGCTGAAGTATTTATCAATTGGGCAGCAAATGACATTTCACATAATGATCACGTTTTATGTTCAGCACATCTTCGTATTGATTTGTATCAATATAGTTTATTCAAGGAACGGAACGAAACGGTATTCACTGCTAACGAGTGTGTAGCCCCAGATTATTAAAACTAAAACTTATATTGGCATACGAAAACTAAAACTAAAACTAAAATTGGCATACTAAAACTAAAACTAAAACTAAAATTGATCCATAAAACTAAAACGAAAACTAAAACTAATATTCAGCAACAATTAAAACTAAAACTAAAACTAAAATTAAGACTAACAATCAAAACTAAAACTAAAACTAAAATTCGGGCAATATTAAAACAACACTAGAAAGTAGGCTACCACTCTCGTGTCTCTTCTCTGGATCTATGTCTCTTTCCCTCTTTCTTTGTCTCTGTCTGTCTGTCTGTCTGTCTGTCTGTCTGTCTGTCTGTCTGTCTGTCTGTCTGTCTCACAATTTTATTTATTCATTCTTTTATTTCTTCATTCGTTAGTTCGTCCAGTCATTGATTTCACTCCATCTTTCATTTATCTCTTTGTATTCCTTGATTATTTTATTTATTGATCTAAAACGACTTGAAATAGAAGATGTTTAACAAGTTAATAACCTGAGTGTCTTGCAGACAGGACTTAAAGTGTGGCTGGACCTACAACAGACATTAAGGCAGTTTTTCAGTGTTGAACCTAAGAAAGTAGATTAGTGAGTAAAGATCTTGTGGCGCATTACGTGAACTATATCAACACTGGGACTGCGTTGAAAATTTCGTTAGTTCCTCAGTACACAAGCAAAGAACCAATTCTGTATGCTAGAGAAAAGCCGCCTCGTATACTCCGCCAGTATAAGCTACAGGCTAAAAATAGCCCTGGTAAGCATATATATTAGTCCTCCTGTACTTATAGACTATAACACCAAACTCCCGGGTAACAGAACTCCCATCGTCCTGCGAGATTGCTAGCCTTTTCAGCCTTTTGACCTCTCGTGACTATTTCGGACATTTCGTCTAGACTTTTAATTGGAATTACGAAAGATATAATGTGCCAGTGCTTATAACCGCTGGTACACGTAAGCTTTGTGGATTACTGGAACAGCTGAATGAGTGTTCCACGCCGCCGTTTCAGCTTCTAACGCGCCCGCACTTGTGTTAGGCCTATATGCATAGAGCTTGCTCTAAAACGTCTGCGATTCGCTAACCGTTGTTAAGACAAATTAGAACGTAAAAAACCATTAAGACAAACGTCGCTCTTAGCAACAACGTTTACTTAATTTGACGCGTTCCTATCGAAAATTTTGATCGCCAGACTATTATGTGAGCAAGTAAGTAGGCACAGTAACGTAGGCCTACAACTATACGAGTACTGCGCCATCTTTTGTACGCTGAGTCTTCTATCTTCGTCAAACAAGGCAACTTCACTCTGCAATCGCAAGAAGACCCGCAACAGGGGATCCCCTAGGACCTGTCCTGTTTTTGCCTTCCACTTCAAGGAGTTTTGTCTCATTTACAATCACCATTAGCGTTTCGCTATTTGGATGTTCTCACTTTGGGAGGCACGCATGAGGTAGTTTGTGAGGACGTGGTGGCTACCAGGGAAGGGTGCGCCCGCTTGGGCTTAATGGTCAACAACTCAAAATGCGAAGTAGGCTAATATCTAGAAACGCAAACATCGCCCTGACAGAACCGGCCAATATTATAGCCAACACGAGTGAAAACCAGTGCTTAAAGTGTTGAAAAATAAGTGCCTGGACGCCCCTTACCTTTCCAAAAGAAGTGCCTGGACACCCCTTACCTTTCCAGACTGTGCTGGCCAATAAGTGGCAGGACGGCGTTCAGATTTTAAAATAAGTGCATGGACGCCGTCCATGACCGTCCAGCAACACTTTAAGCCCTGGTGAAAACCAACAAGAAAGAGCCAGACAGTTTGTGAAATCCTTTGTTTCACCAGGCATAGCAACCTAGCTATAGCTACTACTCACGAAGCATTTCCCCAATGGTACGATACTGCAGCGATGTGTGGTAAGCATCTGCCGATGCTTGATTCATCGTAATAATATTAGGCCTATTTCACCTTCGACAGTTACATGCTGCTATGTAATAAGTTTGTCCTTAGATACAGGGTGAGAATTGCCGGGGGTGGGGTGTTTCAACCCCCCAGTCTTTCTTAGAGCCCCATAGTAGTCTGTTTTTCACACCCCAAATCCAAGTGGATAACGGCCCAACTCCCCAGTTATTTTCCACATAACTTACACTGCTTAGATATTTATTGCCCTGAGTTCTGATGGTTGTATTGAGATGTTTAGAATTCTTGGTGTCATCCAGGGCTTAAAGTGTGGCAGGACGGTGATGAACGGCGCTCCATTCACGTCTGAAAGCGAACTCTTCAAGCAGTCCTACCCAGATTCCAACGAGGTTCCATCACCCAACTACCACCATCACCGACAACCACCGTAGCACCACGCTGTCTCCTCGGCTTGACCTCCCCGGATTTTGACCTGTCACCGGAACGAAAACGGCAGCTCTGGCTATTGCGGACTTGATTTGATATAGCGCCGGTGAAAATTATAAGCTGGTCTCCCTGACGTGGCTTTTGTGGGCGCTGAGAAATTCTCGAAGATTTACATTACATTACATTACATTACATGCACTTATTTTAAAATCTGAACGCCGTCCTGCCACTTATTGGCCAGCACAACCTTGAAAGGCTAAGAGCGTCCTGGCCATTTTTTCGAAAGGTAAGGGGCGTCCAGGCACTTTTTTGGAAAGGTAAAAGGCGTCCAGGCACTTTTTTGGTAAGGTAAGGAGCGTCCAGGCACTTTTTGGGAAAGGCAAGGGGCGTCCAGGCACTTTTTGGAAAGGTAAGGGGCGTCCAGGCACTTTTTTGGAAAGGTAAGGAGCGTCCAGGCACTTTTTTGGAAAGGCAAGGGGCGTCCAGGCACTTATTTTTCCACACTTTAAGCACTGCTTGCAGACCATTAGACAGCGGCGCCCGCAGGCGTACGCACGTACGCAAGGGGCTTCCAGGCACTTTTTTGGAAAGGTAAAAGGCGTCCAAGCACTTTTTTGGAAAGGTAAGGAGCGTCCAGGCACTTTTTTGGAAAGGCAAGGGGCGTCCAGGCACTTATTTTTCCACACTTTAAGCACTGCTTGCAGACCATTAGACAGCGGCGCCCGCAGGCGTACGCACGTACGCAAGGGGCGTCCAGGCACTTTTTTGGAAAGGTAAAAGGCGTCCAAGCACTTTTTTGGAAAGGTAAGGGGCATCCAGGCACATTTTTGGAAAGGTAAGGGGCGTCCAGGCACTTTTTTGGAAAGGTAAGGAGCGTCCAGGCACTTTTTTTGGAAAGGTAAGGAGCGTCCAGGCACTTTTTTGGAAAGGTACGGAGCGTCCAGGCACTTATTTTTCCACACTTTAAGCACTGCTTGCAGACCATTAGACAGCGGCGCCCGCAGGCGTACGCACGTACGCAAGGGGCGTCCAGGCACTTTTTTGGAAAGGTAAAAGGCGTCCAAGCACTTTTTGGGAAAGGTAAGGGGCATCCAGGCACTTTTTTGGAAAGGCAAGGGGCGTCCAGGCACTTATTTTTCCACACTTTAAGCACTGCTTGCAGACCATTAGACAGCGGCGCCCGCAGGCGTACGCACGTACGCAAGACTTGCCATCGCGAATGTACGCACTTAGTGCGTACATTCGCGATGAGTAAAAAAAAAGGTCATCAGTTTTTTCGGCGGATGGAAAAGGTATGTTTTTGGGAAAATTTTGGCTGATGACTAAAAAAAAAAAAGGTCATCAGTTTTTTCGGCGGATGGAAAAGGTATGTTTTTGGGAAAATTTTGGCTGATGACTAAAAAAAAAGGTCATCAGTTTTTTCGGCGACTTTGACGAAATTTTTTCCCTGTTCCCCTCCATCGAAAATTTCTGTGCGTACAAGAAAAAAATCCTGCGGGCGCCGCTGCCATTAGATCTACATTCCGTTACATGTAGTCTATATTGCAACGGCCTCATAACATTTACGAATTCCGCGAACCAAATGAGAATATAACAGAAAAAAGGAAATTTAAAAATAAGCGTGAGCACAGACTAATTTAATTAGAACAAATAGATCGCTGAAAAGCTTCCAACACCCAAATCATTCAGTTTCCAGAATATGTCGATACCCCCTCTACCACTGTCTGATGCACATCTGTGCCAGAAATCGATAGTCATCACGTATCTCGTTATCGATCCACGTCACTGTCTGCCTTGTCTGCCTGCCTGCCTATTTGTCCGCTTGCCTGTCTGCCTGTGTGTATGTTTGGCTATGCTTCTGTTTCTTGCTCGGTGCAGGGTTGGAGAGTACAAAGTTGACCTTTTCGTAAGTGGGCGTTAGTACAGCTCTTCGACAAAGTCATTCTATGATTATATCAATACATTCTTTCCAAGGCCGTGGTTAGGGGGTGCTTTGGGTGTTTGAACACACCCAGAAATGAAATAATGCATTTAGAATCTACCATAACACAATCATGATGTTAGGACGAAGGAGATTTCATTTTGAAATTCATATTTTTCTATGTGACATTTCACAATAGATTAAATTAATCCTCCAGACCCCTTAGTCAGCTGATTCGGTTGCTTGTCGGCTTGCTCAAGTAAACAACCCCCCAGTAAAATACTGGCTACGGCCTTGATTCTTTCTCGTTGCTGCTTAATTATCTGTGGCATAATCACGGATGATAAGTGTCGCCCTCCTCCTATCTCCAGACTTGGGACTGGCACTGCCAAAGTACTAGCAGCGGCGGAGTCGTATCAATATATCTTTTGAAGCGCCTTTTATACCTACAGTTCAGAAACCATCGGATATGGTGTGCCCCACTCGTCAACCTCTCTGACGGGACGCAGCGCTGTACATAATAAGCAAAAGTCAATAACGTATTGCGCCTGGTTTGTAAAATTTTTTAAGTTTACGGTCACGATCAGTGGCGTAGACAAGGGGGTTTCGGAGGTTAAACCCCCCCATTGGCCTAGGAAAAGTTTTTTAATGGTTATTTATCTACTTAAATTAAAAAAATAATTGCTTGTAGTAACAATTGTTTTTCTTACTTTACTCCATTTGTTAATTTATTCCCTTTTTATTTACCGTAACACTGCTGGGTTGGTGTCAGAAATGGCATCCGTCCACGGTCCAGGCCATAACCTCCCCCAAACCCATCATAAATATTATTCATGGCTACGCCACTGGTCACGATCAATGAAGTATTGCGTAAACGTTTTGCTGTTGTAAAAATTTCATTCGACAATGCAATACAATACACTGTCATTAAAGATACAACAAATAACAGCGCAGCACAATACAATACTATACAACACAATACAATAGGCCAACATTGCCACTAAAAATACAAAGAGTTGCAATGCAATATAATACAATTGCATAGACTATAAAACACAATACAACACAATACCGCTAAGATGCAATGATACATTTCAGTGCAATGCAGTGTAAAATACAAGACGAAAAAATGTAAAACTACAATGTATACGTGATGCAATATGATAGGCCTGCATTTCAGTGCATTGCAGCAATCCTTGCTACCCAATACAGTACAAATGAAACCTAACAATGACCCGATTTACTAGACAATAATGGGGGGCGAACCTTTTAATAAATCTTCAGACTGCGCATGTTGTACAGTTTTTTAGCGGTTCGCATCTACTCAGCGTAGCACTGTCCTTATAATTATAGCATGACTCATATCAGATGATTAATCATCGAGGGACCGTGCCCTGCAACAAGTGACTCGAGATGCTACAAGGAAAATTTATTTCCATATATATATATAAATTTATATAAGGCCGATATATTACATAGACATATATAGGCCTATATAATATATAACCGGTCTATATATATATATATATATATATGTATATTATAAAGGCAATGCCAGATGGAGTCTCGTATTACAAATTGCGGCTGCAGGGTGACAATCTGCCGCACAAATTTACAGGCGCTTGCCATGATTTGCGCATGTCTGCAAGTTTCAAAAAATAGCAACGGCATCAATAATTATATTAAACGTGTGTCATGAATCCAACAAAAAAACGTCTGTAGACTACACTGTGTTCAGAATAATAACGACCAGCTGATTACGATCAGACTTGACTTCATGTGGCGCCAGTAGCCTACTTCTGGCTATTCAACCGGATATGCCCTGGATAATTATTAATTTTAGCCTCATTTTTATTACTGTTGCCCATGCAGACTAGCCTATACCTGCTGCTATACATGTAGCTTTGCTGCCTCGCGGTAATCCAATGACCCGCCCTTCCGTTTTGCACAAAGGGTGCTCTCTTGAAGGGGCGATGAATGAATATATGAATGATTGAATGAATGATTGAATGAATGATTGAATGATTGAATGATTGAATGAATGAATGAATGAATGAATGAATGAATAGATGGATGAATGAATGAATGAATGAATGCATGAACATTATTATTGTTGTTGTTATAGGTTATCACGAGCTTTCTGCTATCATTATAAATATCTATTAAATTTTTGTTTTTTCAGTTGTAACTCGTGTTGTTGATAGAGCTTATACTGAGCATCGCCCAGTAGGCCTATAACTAAAGATTCCTTCAACCGAAAACAACGTAATTATCTACGGTACCAATGTATAATTACAGCTTAAACTTCAGAAGTGCTGCACAACAGGGGAACGAATGGTGCGATAATTGCCTCTTCTCAGGTCGGCATCCCTAGCAACGGCGACTCTAAGTAGTTCAATAGGCAATAGCTGGTGACTGAACCGCACATACGACTTCAGTATCCTCGGCAAATAGCCAAGTAAACCAGTAAGTAGGCATGTAACAGGTGAGCCGGTAAGTAAGTAGGTAAATAAAAAAATGAGCAAGCAAGTAAGTATCTACATGAATTCTCAGTTGCAGATAGTATTCTCAGAGACAAATTTCATTCTGAAGTTCGTGGCAGGATTCTTGTACGTAATTCACCTGCATCTTTTCGCTGCTTGAAGACGTTCCTCTTTTCATTGGCCTGTCACGCCGAGAGCGCTTCTGAATAGCTCTGCTGTGAGAAGCGCTTTACAAATGCTTTATTAGATTAGATTAGATTAGATTAGATTAGATTAGATTCTGAGTTACAGACATTATGAATAGGAAGTTAGGCAGTGGCGGCGCTAGGGGGTTAGGGGGGCTAAGCCCCCCCCCGACGACTAAAAAAAGAGGCCGTCAGAAATTTTGGCGGTGAAAATGGAAATTTTTCATGAGATTTCGACCGATGACTAAAAAAAGGTCGTCAGAAATTTCGGCGGAGGAAAATGGGAAATTTCCGCCGCGAGGCTTCAGCCCACCCCCCCCCCACCCCCCCAAAAAAACTGAAATCCTGGCGCCGCCACTGCAATTAGGCATGCATACATTCAAAGACCGGAATAATCAGAATATTATTTATCATGCTCAGGAGTAATAATAACAGGTAGGCATCACACGCGCTTCGTCCTGATTTCGCGATCAAAATAATGAGAAGCGATTTGCAGTGGTCACCTCCACCCCACCGCTGCATCAGCAGCCGCTGTTCTCACGGTGTCCTCGGCATCACCAAAATCTCCAACGCCAACAGAAGCTGCAGCAGCTGCTGATGCTGCTGATGATGCTGATGCAGAATCTGTGGTCAGATGGGAGATGCCATTTAGCGTCTCCGACCGGATACATCTGCGTCAGTCAGCTGGCGTCAGAGGATTTCCAATGACAGAGGACCTCGGATTAGATGGGATCTATGCGTCTACTGCAGACATCGCCCTCCCTCCCCTCTCTCGCTGTCTGTCTCTCTGTCTGTGTCTCTGCCTTTGACTGTCTCTGTTTGCTTATCTCTTTTCCCCTCTCACTCTCTCTGTCATTCTCACTGCTTTTCCCTCCCTCCCTCCCTATCTACCTCAGATACATTCACTCTTAAAATCCCTTTCCCTTCCACTGTCCATTCGCCTTCCATCATTATTTTATTCTTGGTCTCTCTGTCTCTCGGTTTCTGTATATGTCCTTATCCATGCTCCTCTCTCTCTGTCTCACTCTTTCCCTCTTTTATCTCTGTATATATATATATATATATATATATATATATATATATATATATATATATATATATCTGTCTCTGTCTCTGTCTCTCTCTCTCTCCCTCCCTCACTATCTAGCCATGCTTCAAATCCTTATAAATCCTTTCCCTCCAGAAATTCCTGCACTCTCCCCTATCCAATCGCATTCCATCATTTATTCGCTTTCTCATTTCCTCCAGTCAGCGTCCCTTCCGCCATATAATATACATATAATATATAATATATAATATATATAATATATAATATATATAATATATATTATATATTATGTATAATATATATAATATATATATTAGTAGTATATATCTGTGTAAATTCTCGGTTTGAATATTATCGGAATGAATTTGTTACCTGTAGACCCTACAATCACAAAAGGACAATAATTCTGAAACGTGACTTGCACAATATATCGGGCAGGGATTATCTCAGCGAAATTTGAGGTGACCACACTTCTTACAATTATAACAAATATATATCCATGTCAATTGAAGCATTGGATTTGCTCCATAGTGGGGAACCCATCGATTGACATGAGGTCTACAGGTTCTACAGAAACATTGCCGAGATGCAGAGGAGACTTTTAAAATTCGGTTCAGTCGATTCAATGGTGAAATTTTCACGCATATTGCCTGATTTAGACTCCAGCTTGTAGCCCAAAAGGAGCCCACCTCATAGATTCTTTTCTTAGCCTGTAAACTGCATGTAATCAAGTCGTTAAAATTTTCTCATTCGTTTTTGAAATAGGCCTTCTTGTAAAAACCAAATTATATGACATTTAATTCGCTCGAGTTGCAAAATGAAGATTGCGATCATTAGAAAATATTATAGCTCGTTATCGTCATCTTAAACTAACTTTTAGGTCGGCTTCTGCAGAGTGCGATTCCAAAGGAAAGAGGGAAACGTCACTGCTGCTCTGTAGGCCAACTCTCCTCAGCTAGGCATGGAACATAAATATTAGCAGAGAACATTTTTATTTTGATAGCTTTGCGTAGCGAGATTGTCTGTATATATTATCTTCAAAGCGTTCCGATGTTTTTGGCAGTTCTCAGAAAGTCTCGCATTGGTATGAGGCTCTCATTTTCGACCCGACAGCACATTGATACGCATCGGTGAACTCTGGCATGTGACTCAGCAAGCTATTCAACCTGAACAGAGCAAAAAAGTCAACTATCATAATTATGAGTAGGCTATAGATGTTTATTTAGAACATTTATGTACTCATATTTGTATTAGGCTACAATAATGCTCTGATTTGCTTTGATTAAATTCTCTTGAATCCTTTTAACAAGCCTGTTAGGCTAACACTGGTTGGCCCTGAATCTGCAGCGGATTTGCATTTATCAAAAGGTCTCTCCAAGTGTGGCCTACAAAACTCTTGACTATAATATTATATCAAACGTGTAGAACACTTATCGTCGCTGCGTCATAACGTCGAGATGGCTGCCGGACAATTCGGAGCGGACAATTCGGAGCGGACAATTCGGAGCGGACGAGAATTGTTCTCATCAATTTAACTCGATGAATTCTTCTGTTGAAGCGCGAATTGCTTTCATCAATCCAACTTCCATTTAACCAACTTCCAGTTAGCCAACTTCTATTTAATCAACTTCTTTTTCATCAACAATAGGCCTATTTGTCGGGTCAATCTACGACATGATCCCCCCAAAAATTGCAAGACAGCGTTTTCATTTCCAGATTCCATGCCTGGTCCAATTGGCGGCCATCTTTCCCCCGCCAAAATTAGACCACTTGCCGTAGTCCGATTTCTTGTAACTTTTAGTATGTTCATCACTAGACTTAAGACAACGGAAAACCGTCATAAAACGCTTTCTTGCAATTTGTTTTGGAGTTCACCGAAGTTATTTCGTAGATTGACCCGACTATGTTGAAATCAATACAACTTCTACTTTAACAAAATTTCGTCGATCCGCTCCGAATTGCCCGGTAACTCATCGAGATAAATTATATGTAATCATAAATTATTCTTACGCTATGTCTTCTGGTAGATATCCCGTTCGAGCCATCTGGTACGACTCCTCGTCTGTGCGAAGGAAGCATTTCGTCTACAGAAAAACAATTAATCAGGACTGCATAAACAGCAAACCAGTTTGTGACCACTACCATCCGACCTCTTGGTTAACAGTCTAGCACCTACGCCATTCAGGGGCGTAGACAGGAATTTATGATGAAGGGTTTGGGGGTTTTATGGCCTAGCCGGATACCCTTTCTCACTTTCTCACACCAACCCGACAGTATTACCGTAAATAAAAAGGGAATAAAGGAATAAAGTAAGAAAAACAACTGTTACTACAAGCAATTGTTTTGTCTTTCTTATTTAAGTGGATAAATAACCTTTAAAAAACCTTTTTCCTAGGCCAATGGGGAGGGTTTAACCCCGGAAACCCCCTTGTCTACGCCACTGACGCCATTGGTTAGTGGTCAGTCAAGACAACCGAGAGTTCAAATGCCCTCCAGGGCAGAAATTTATGTACAGATTTCTCCTTCCTCTGCGCCACCGTCAACCCAACGAACTCAGCTGCAATGAGCACACCGACTGTACAATACACTGTTGGTGGGAAGGTGGGACGATGAGGGAGAGGACTGGCCACCCGACCTCACACAAGCCGTGACCTAGATAACATTCAAGTTACTAACACTACAAACCCGTGGATTCCATTCAACCTTTCCTACAAGAATAATATTCTTCCGAACTCAGCCACTGGTTGCACTCTGCCAGTGCCAGTCCCAAGCCTGGATAAAGGAGGAGGGCGTCGCTAATGGTCTTTGTTACCACACAGTGACGTTTTTAACTTCAACTACCACCACTTGTTCTTCCTTTGCTCGAATTCCTCAGCTAAGCAGGGCGACCATGACGGCTGATTTCGTCAAGGCCACCTAGCGAATAAAAGGCTTAGTCTGACCTTTGAAATGGTTGCTGGAATATCGATCCTATGCCAGAGTTCTGCCTCCTATAGCAAATCCCCTAAGTGTGTACTTACATGTACATGCAATTATAGGCAGAGTACTTAAGAAGTACTGGCCTTGTGTGGAGGACACCAGGACTTGTTATAAATATGTAAATATATATAACCTAAGACTTGTTGTATATATATACTTGTTATATAAAAGATACACTTATAATATATATATATATATATATATATACCACAGCAGAGAACTGAAGATATATACATATACATATATATAATATATATTTATATGCATTGCATACTGGCTGCATATACATATCTATAAGACTGAAGGAACTCGAGCAAAGAATTTAAACACCTGCCCAATGATGCCCCATTTCAAGGTTTCAATGACAGACTTCATGTTGATTGTAAGCGTAATTCTCAACAGGTGCGCACTCACTCACCTGAGCCGATGCCAGGAAGAACAGCTGATCACGACTTAGATTGTGGCCAACAGGAAGCGCCTCGTCTCCATTGCTTTTAGTCCACTCTTTGTAAGCCTAGAAATAACAGTACTGGCGTGTGTAACTGTGTATTTATCGGTGAAAGAATGAATGTATGCATGTGCACATGAACAATTGTACATGCATGTATGTACGTGTTGTGTGTATGTATGCGTGTATGCAATGGGATGCAATTGCCCTCTAACTGTAGAACACATACTGGTGTCATGTGTTGATTTTACACCGACAAGGCAAAAATATTATATGGAACAATCCCTTTCTGATATTTTTGAACATGTTCCTCCAAAGAATATTTTGCTGTATTTGAAAGAAATACAACTGTACAACAAAGTGTAATGTTGGAAGATTTTAAATAGATATGATTTACATAGTTTATGAAATTTTTAATGTTGACTTAAGCTTTAACGTGTTTTAACCTAATTTATTAATTTTACTTGTGATGCTCAGATTGCTCTTTTTAAAGTTTATCCTATTTATCGACTCCAAACGTTTTTAGTATAAAATAAACAAAGCAGTTTCAAAATCATGTTAAGGCACGAAATAGCCAATTATGTGCTGAAGTGCCGTTAAACTCAATCAATCAATCAATCGTATGCGTGTATGTGTGTGCATGGATGCATGTATGTATGTATGTATGTATGTATGTACGAGTTGTGTGTATGTATGCGTGTATGTGTGTGCATGGATGCATGTATGTATGTATGTATGTATGTATGTATGTATGTATGTATGTATGTATGTATGTATGTATGTATGTATGTATGTATGTATGTATGTATGTATGTATGTATGTATGTATGTATGTATGTATGTATGCATGCATGCATGCATGCGTGCGTGCGTGCGTGCGTGCGTGCGTGCGTGCGTGCGTGTGTATGTATGTATGTATGTATGTATGTATGTGTGTGTGTGTGTGTGTGTGTATGTATGTATGTATGTATGTATGTATGTATGTATGTATGTATGTATGTATGTATGTATGTATGTATGTATGTATGTATGTATGTATGTATGTATGTATGTATCCTCGTAGGCCGATGTACCTATGCATATAATTGTGTATGCATGTATGCATGCATCTCTTCGCGTTTGGTTAATGCAACAAGCACATACCAATCAGTCTATATGACTCTATGTATCAGGCATTTATCAGTAGTTCACAGGGAGACCAACAAAATAAGCAAAGATGAACCTACGCGAAATGCTGCTCGAATTCCTGCGAGATCGTCCATCAATCTTCTCGCCTGAAGATTCCCGCTGACCGGAACCTTTTGACAGTTTAGACACAGTTATTGCGGAATATTCTATATTACGAGAAAGTTCAGAGATAATTTAGAACCTCTATCAATCAATGAATCAATCAGTCAGTCAATCAATCAATCAATCAATCGATCGATCGATCAATCAATCAATCAATCAGCCAATCAATTTAATCGATCGATCGATCAATCAATCAAGGTATCGATCAATCAATCGATCGATCAATCAATCAATCAAGGTATCGATCAATCAATCGATCAATCAATCAATCAAGGTATCGATCAATCAATCAATTGATCGATTGACCCATAAATCAATAATCGATCAATTACTCGAGGTCGATCAATCATTATATCTTAATTCAGCGGTAATGAAATTGACATTGCATACAAGAATGTTACTACAACTTCTTAAGATGCAAGGACTTGCCCATGAGTTTAGTTACGGTGTTATTGTATGTAGTGCTACTGCTGCTACTACTACTACTGCTGATGCTGCTACTACTACTGCTACTGCTGCTACCTCCACAAATTCTGCGATTGATTTCATAGTCATCATTTTAGTCAGGGTTTTTAACATGAATTTCAGAACTGCACAACCCCTTCTTATACAGTATAGAACTGTCATGTAACTACATGTTGTAATTGTTGTAATTAATTGCAAGCACGCGTCATGTGATAGATTATATTTTAGGGAGCGCCCTTAGAGAAGTGGAATTTTTCTACCGTGACATTCTGCCCTTCTACGACGAAAGGTCCGACGGTGATACCACTGAAGTACTGGACGAAGCACTGATTGACTTTCACGAACTCGTTAGTTGTGGAGTTCGTCCACCAGTATACGTAACTCCCGTTCGTCCAAGTGTAACGACCTACAAGCGTACATACATCTATCCTCATCAGTGATCGATTATTGTAATGTAATTGCATTGTATTGTAGTATTGTATTCATGAATTTACTACACGCCTCTAGTGCATATGCACCAAGCGGTGGCACTACCAGTGCGAAAGTCATAGATTGCACTGCGGTGATGTAGTCGAATTCGAGTAGCCTACTACATCACTGCTGCACTGTATAGTGTATACGTGCAACGTCATTGGCGATGGACAGGAAGAAGTGGAGGAAGTGCGATGTGCTTGCTGTTGTTGTAGCTGATGACGATGATGACGATGATGATGACGATGATGACGACGACGATGATGATGATGATGATGATGATGATGACGATGATGATGACGATGATGATTATGATGCAATCGTCATCTCCATCGTCGTCGCCACTGCACATTAAATTTGAAAAGCACAAACTCTAGAAGAACCGTTTACAACATCAACAAAAAACAGGAAACTTCAGACAACAAAGAAACAAACCACACCATACTGGCCGATAGATTCAAACAATTCTCCGGCCATCAGCGTTCCCAGGAACCCGTAGTTGAAGATCTGTGGCCGACGGGAATTATACATCGGGTCGAGCATGGCCCCCGCAGGAACCAGCAGGGTGTTGTAGTACGCCAGGAAGTAAGGATCCACCCAGTAGTTTGCGTCGATACCGAGGAGTGGCAAGTGCTCGAAGAAGCTGGTTTCCTTGTCCAGCAGAAGTCGCGCTCTCATTCGTCGCTGGAACTTGTTGAGGTTTAAGAGATTTCGAAAGTAACCGGCCGCCCTGTCAACCTCCAGCTGTACAACAATTTTTGCCATTTTGTATATTATATTTGCACAGTAGTACAGAACGCACATATAAATATATGTCAAATACCGGTATATTGTATTATGCACTAAATGCATATAGTTATAGTCAGATACGATTTATCTATAATAAGGCCATAGTTACAATAGTTAGTGCTGAACAGCATAGACATGTAAGCTTACATGGTTACATACATAGGTCTACTCTAGGTAGTTTAGGCCTATATTTCTATCACACATACATTACATGTACATGTATACAGGGCTTTTTTAAACGTGCAGTTGTACACAAAATGTGCTGTTCAAAATGGATCTGTACAGTTGTAGAAGCACTTCTGAGCCGTTAAAACCAGTTTTAAAATGTAATTTTCCTCCGCTTTGGAGCAATTTACCATGGAGGATGGGAAAAGAAAGAATAGTTTGAACAGTTCTAAAAATTCCTTAAAAACAGCCCTGCATGTATGGGCTCGTGAAAACACTTCTTTAATATATAAAATCGCATTTTTTACAATTTTTTCGCTAATTTCCTAAACTATATGACAAACTAAGAGATCTGCCAAAATGAAGAGCATTTTAATACATGAAGCATATAGACAGAGGCAACAGCATTAAGGGCGATGGGAGACTGTACGGGGCAAATGAAAGCATGGATACATTATAATTTGCATGAATCCGTGCGTCATCTGTACAATTGTACATAATATATCAACAGATTTCTTGTCCAAGGCTGAAAGCACACTCTGAATAGTCTATGCTGAGAAATGCGTTTTATAAATTTTCAGATGCTATATGATACGAAAGAAAGTCTTACCATTGAATGTAGTTCTTCCATTAGAGATTCATTGTAATACATTTCGCTGAAGCCAATCATAGCCTTTACGGAATTGATCTGAAACAACGTTTTGCTCAGAATCAATCTTGCGTCTTAGTATACATATATGGATCTATTATATATCTATCATTACCAGTTTCACCTTGTCACCTTGTGCCGTCGATTCTTTGAACCTTAGCGTGCGCCATGATCTACCTTCTCCACGCACTACGATCTTCCGTCGCGTCTCTCAGTAGCCTACCTCCAAGTTCATCTTCGTTCTCTCGTGTATTTCTTGATTTATGTCGGCGTATCTGAATACTTCACTGCATTATGTCGGCCTACCTGAATAATTCACTGCATTATGTCGGCCTATCTGAATACTTCGCTGCATTATGTCGGCCTACCTGAATAATTCACTGCATTATGTCGGCCTATCTGAATACTTCGCTGCATTATGTCGGCCTACCTGAATAATTCACTGCATTATGTCGGCCTATCTGAATACTTCGCTGCGTTATGTCGGCCTACCTGAATAATTCACTGCATTATGCCGGCATTCATATGTCAGGGCTATCTTGATGGAAAAAGGGCTCGGGGAAGGCCGAGGAGAAGATGGATGGATGACGTGGAGGAATGGACGGGGATGGTGATGGCCGACTGTGTGAGGACCGCGAGGAACAGAGAGCAGTGGAGGAAGATGGCGTCGTCGACTCTAATCCCCGATCCGCAGCAATGAGGATGGTCATGACGGACGAAATGCTTCGTTCCAGTGGCCGAGGGCAACGACGACGACGACGACGATTATGTCGGCCCACCTGGATGATTCACTGCATTATGTCGGTCTACCTGAATGATTCACTGCATTATGTCGGTCTACCTAAATGATTCACTGCATTATGTCGGTCTACCTGAATAATTCACTGCATAATGTCGGCCTACCTGAATAATTCACTAAATTATGTCGGTCTACCTGAATGATTCACTGCATTATGTCGGCCTACCTGAATAATTCACTAAATTATGTCGGTCTACCTGAATAGTTCACTGCATTATGTCGGCCTACCTGAATGATTCACTGCATTATGTCGGCCTACCTGCTGTCTGCCAATGATCGAAAAAACAACTTCACTTCAAAATCCGAATTCCGATGCCATCTTTCGGGAATGTCTGGATGCATTGCAAAGGCGCCACATAAATGTGAAATTACGATTCATCATTACCAGCCAATGATCGAGCAATCAACCTTTTCGATGGCTCTCTGTTGCGTAGTGTTGTCCATCCACTTCAGCTCCAGAATTCGCTGACCAATCACAGATCGAATATCGGACACTATGTCATTCACCTAGAAAACAAAAAATTAGACTTTTTTAAAATCATCTTTTGTTATGACGATTAGTAGACTCACATCTTCTCAATCAATCAGTCGGTCAATCGATGGGTCAGTCAATCAATCGGTCAAGATACCAATCAATTAATCAATCAATCAGTCAGTTAGTTAGTTAGTCAATCAGTCAATCAGTCAATAAATCAATCGGGGTGGTAGACAAATCAAGTGTGAAGTGAAAGTGCTGTCCTCTGGTGAATGACCAGCTGCTGAATTTTTTGCAGGAGGGACAAACACAATGGGACAAACACAATAGCGCAAACACAATGGAACAAAAACAATGGAACGAACGCAATAGCGCAAGCACAATGGGACAAACACAATGGGACAAAAACAATGGTCACGGTTAAATGTTTTGGCAACAAATTGAAAACAGAACATTAGTAGCCCTTCTTCCTATAAATTTTTGCTAAAGCAAATTTATTTTCTAAGCTGCACGAGGTGCATCATTAGCATCACCAGAGCTTTAGTGTGAATTGGATATTTGCAAAAACCTGCAAAGTAGTAGTTAAAAATAAGGTTTGTTTTCATGCGCACTTTTTTATAGCGCCTCTTCAAGCTAACTACTCAGAGGCGCTCCCGACTACAGAGCGGACACTGCATCGGCGTTTCACACCGAAGTGCTGAGCAATTGCGAGTGAATGACTTGCCCAAGGTCCCTATGCGGCTACTTGAGGTGGATTCGAACCTACAAAACCCGGCAGCAAGGCAACGACCATCCACTGCACCACCACGCCCCACGAGGTGTAAATCTTCCAGATGGTATGCGAGGGCGCCCATGACAACAGTCACCTTTCTGTCGACCCAGGTCACCAGATGACACTAACTTAATACTTCCCTCCCCAATAAATGCCCCATGAGGTCTTTAATATATGATGTGCATAATGGGGTTAGCTTCGGCTTAATGGTTCTGTGTCGTGACAGGATCGATCAGCATCCCTCCTCCCTTATCCGGACTAGGAACTGGCACCACCACCACTGGGCTTTCAATATCTGATTTAGGCTACTGCCTCACCTGGTCTTTGACCTCTGGTGCCATGTGGGAACGGATGAACTCCGTTGCCACCAGAGTTCCAAGGCGGTTAAGGACCGTCTTAAGACATGTTTTCCACGTTGGCTCCCACTCCCGCTCTCCGCGCATTGCGGTGAGGAAGCGCAGGCCAGCCTCACGGTACTCCCACGACAGGTCGGCAGCGTAACGATGTGCTATGCGCCAGGCCATGTAATTGTTCAGTACCCTACAATTGTAATATTGCAATAGCGTAAGACATGATGATTTGGTTAGGGCGATGATGATGATGATGATGATGATGATGACGACGACGACGACGACGACGACGACGATGGATGATGATGACGATGACGATGACGACGACGACGACGATGATGATCGATGATGGTGGCGGTTGAGGTGGTGGTGGCGGTGGCGGTGGCGGTGGCGATGACGATGATGATGATGATGACGATGACGATGACGACAGCGACGAAAACGACGATGATGATGATGATAATAATAATGTATCTTAATCGCTCCACATTTCTAAAGCAATCTTCATACTACTTAAGCGCCAATCGAAAGCCAGGCTCTGGGCCCAAGTTTATTCACGAGCGCAAATCCGTCGTTCACAATTGTGAGGTGAAACAGGCAAACAAACCAACCTGATGTAAGGTAAGGCAATGTAAAATAAATTCGACCTGTCTTTGATATGAGCCTCGGTCTCATTCTGAAGTATGCCGTTGACGGCTGCGAAGTACGACTTCGAGACCAGACGAACAGGGGTCGAATCGGTCACAACCAAGTCTTCGAACATTCTTGTCACAACGGTCATCCAGTCCAACTGCAAAATAATTAGAATTATTAGAATCAGGTCTTAAAAGGCTAGAAGAATTGGATTAAGAAGGAGTATTGGAATTAGAAGAATTAGAGTTAGAAGAATCAGAACTAGAAGAATTTGAGAATTGGATTGGGAACAATCAGAATTAGAAGAATTAGAATTAAAAGAATTAGACTTAGAAGAATTAGAATTAGAAAGGTTAGAATTGAAAGAATTAGAATTTTAGAATTGGAATGAGGAGAATTGGAATTAGAAGAATTAGAGTTAGAAGAATCAGAATTAGAAGGATTAGAATTAGAAGGATTATAATTTGAGAATTGGAATTGGAACAATCAGTATTAGGCCTAGAAGAATTAGAATTCGAAGTCGGTCAAAAACTCAGTAGGCCTAAGCCTTTTGGCTGATCAATATGATAGGTAAATGCTGGTCGCCTGTGCACACACCTGTGTGAAGTTGCGATCGATTTCTCCCATCGTGGTCGTCACTCTATTATACATTAGACGCCTGCTCTGTATAATTCGTATCGTCTATAAAAAAATCCAACAAGATATCCAATTAAAATTATTAAATTCGTCTCACTTTCTGTTTCCGGACTCTGGTCTAAACAAATTAAATGAACGTCGCTTATTATAGAAATTGACAAATTCCGCACTCATGATGAATTAATTGATTATTGCTCAACGCCATTGATTACATAACATAACATAACATGACACAGCATAACATAACATAATATAACATAGCATAACATGACATAACATAATGTAACATACTATAGCATAACATAACATAACACAGCATAGCATAACATAGCATGACATAGCATAACATAATAAATAACATAACGTAATATAATTATGTTATGTTATGTCATTGTATGTTATATTGCAATATAACATACTATAGCACAACACAGCATAACATAACATAGCATAACATAACATAACATAATAAAACATAATGTAACACAATGTCATCACAACATTTAACCAGGTTTAAAGTGGTTTGTAAAGACATGCATACATTGCATAGTCTGCGTTAGAATCGCTATTTTGCTTCTCTGCTATTTGCAAAGACCGTAGCTAGGGGGGTGTGTTTCTGGCATTTGAACACTCCCGAAATTAAACAATGTAAAAATTAAACAATGCATTTACTAGCACATGATGTAAGAACTACATTGTGTAATGTATCGGCCCTCAATAACTCGCTATGAGAGCTCGCGACGCTTCTCAAAACCCCTTAGGCCTATAGTCAGTTGATTCGGTGGCTTGTGGGATTGTTCATGGTCGAATAAACACCCCGCAAAAATAAAATCCCGGCTACGGTTTGGTCATTTGGCATGGCACTTAATAAATCTGTAACTATGATAAATGGTGATAATGATAACAACGATGACTGTGATATTAATATTCGTAGCCTGTATATTATGCAATTTTAAATTTATTCAGTTGTTACAATTTGAAGTTTATGAGCCTAGGCTTATAGGCTTATAATGATATACTAGGCTACCTTTGACTTTTAGTTTTAGCAAATTTCTTAGCACTAATGATACTAATATTAATGCACAGAGTGAATTAAACTGAGAAATTCGCATAGACCTCTATTTATGGAGAAATCCCTGTGAAAAAAACACCGATTTTCTCTAAATTTATTGCTTTCCGTTTTTCAATTTCTTGCAAAATTTTTAACAAAGACCATTGCGTTTTGCCCCTCCTGCAAAATATCTGCGGTGCCAATGCATGCAACATAACAGACTTAAGATCCAAATAATTCAGAAGAAAAAACAGCATGACAATAATAATAATTAATTAATAATTAATTAATTAATATATAAATAATAATTAATTAATAATTAATAAATAATTAATTAATTAATAATTAATTATTAATTAATTAATACTTAATTAATAATTGATAAATAGGCCCTAATAAGGGCCTAATTGATTAATAATTGATTAATAATTAATTAATATTTAATTAATAAATAATTAGTAATTAATTAATAATTAATAGACTCAATCGGAATACAATAAATCCACCCATCTGGTTCGAAGCTCAAACGGGGAGTCAAACCTCCCACTTTTTAGACGCGTGGTTTGGAGCTAATCACCTCGAGACGATTTATTCACAGGCCTATGCATGGAGATGTTGAGACTGTTATGTTTTGAAGTCCCAGGTCTAAGACACGATCGGATCAGGTGAGTCTATTTGCATTCTATCGTAGGCCTATGTAAACGATCTTCAAGTAGGTCTACATGTAAGCCTATATTCATTGCAATTTATCAACTCTGCTGGCCATTGCCACGCGATACTTTCTGCGATTTTCGCATTGTTCGACCGGTCCATACCTGTCGTTCAGCATTAGGCCTATATTAGCATGCAACAACCTATGGACTTAGAAAACAGTTGAAACAAAACCTATTTAGGCTTCGAACACCTCACTGCTCGTTACTCGCTCTGTAACAATGCAGAGGCGTTCATTCTCTGTGGTTGGTCCAACAACCTGGAATGGACTTCCCTTGACTATGCGACACCTCCCAAGCTCTTCTCAATTTCACAAACTGTTGAAGACTTTTCTCGCTTGATCTCGGCCGGGAGCTCCTCTGAGTAGTTATCTTGAAGAGGCGCTATATAAATTACGATTGATTGATTGAATGATTGATCACTGTCAGCAGCAGCTCATGACGTTCGTATCACAGGCGAGAAAAGAATTAACTCATATTAACGCAATAATTGCAATTAACTCTAATTATGCAACATGTGTTTGAATCTTAGGAACTGTGGCACGATGGCTAAACGCCAACATTATAATGTGCAGCATAGAGCACGTCATTCGGGCTCCTCTGGGGGGGGTGTTCCTGTATAGGGAACGTTTGTTTCGCTCAAACAAGAGACTTCAGAATGTCTCTTAATCCCTACGTCTATCATCCCAAAGCTTTTGACTCAAAATTGGAGTCTCACCCCTTCGTAAAATTAGACTATTTATAGCCTGGATGATCATTACTTCACCTTCCGATTTTTTTCCTAACGTGAATTCGCTACATACCATTACAAAGGCGCCATATAAATTGCCGAGATGTAAAGTCAACACGAACCGATGCCAGTTGTGCTTCCATTCCGAAGGCGTCATTGACAAACTGTTCTATTCTGGCGTCCTCGTCACTCGGTGTCACCGTCACGTTGGCGTCACGCAGAAGCAGGACGGCCACGCGTCGCATGTAGTCCTGGTAAGCATCTCTAACCTACGGCAGCAACAGTAGCAACAGCAGCAGTGGCAACATCATCTTAGACGCTCACCGACTGATTTTGTAGGATTTAACGAGAGAATGAACGAAAAGAGCGAACGAATATACGAAACGAATGAATGAATGAATGAATAATTGAATGACTCAATGAATGAATGACTGAACGAATGAATGAATGAACGAATGAATGAATGAACGAATGAATGAATTAACGAATGAATGAATGAATGAATGAACGAATGAATGAATGAACGAACGAATGAATGAATTAACGAATTAATGAATGACAGAACGAATGAATTAACAAATGAATGAATGAACGAATGAATGAGTTAATTAGCAAATGAATGAATGAATGAGTTAATTAACGAATGTATGAACGCATGAATGAATGAATGAATGAATGAATAAATGAATGAATAAATGAATGAATGAATGAATGAAAGAATTAACAAATGAATGAATGAACGAATGATTGAGTTAATTAACAAACGAATGAATGAATGAATGAATGAATGAATGAATGAATGAATGAATGAACGCATGAGCGAATGAATGAATGAATGAATTAATGAATGAATTTATTAATTAATTAATTAGAGAGGCCGGTGTGAGTAGCGATGGTTTAATGAATTGGGGAGAGCAGAGGATGAAGCGAGAGGGAAAGGACAAGATGGAGGACGACGATGACGAGGAGGACAATGAGGAGGAGGAGGAGGAGGATTGAGATGAGGAAGTGGGGAATCCACATAACAATGAACGGAGAGGAAGTGCAGAGGAAATGAGAAAATGAATAAAAGACAATGTCTATACAGACACACACAATGGACTGTGTCTATGACTCTATAGCATCTGCATGTATGGATGCTTAAGACTTCATTCCTGTTGGCTGCAGAGAAATAGCAGTCTGCAATCATCACCATCATCATCATCATCATCATCATCATCATCATCATCATCATCATCATCATCTGCAGCAGCAGCATCATCATCATCATCGTCATCATCATCGTCATCATCATGATCATCATGATCATCATGATCACCGTCGTCATCATCGTCGTCAACGTCGTCATCGTCGTCGTCATGATGATGACAATGGTGAGCATGTTGAAGGTGATGACCACCTTCATCATGATGATGATCATCATCATGATCATCATGATCATCGTCGTCGTCGTCGTCATCGTCATCATCATCGTCTGCATCATTATCCTCATCACCATCGTCGTCGTCCTCATCATCTAAGGGCTATTTTAAGGAATTTTTGGAACTGCACAACTACTTCTTTCCTTTCCCATCATCCATGGTAATTAAATTACCTCCAATCGGAGGACAATGACCTTTTTGCTAGTTTTAACTGTACAGAAGTGCTTCTACAATTGCACATTTTGTGTAGGTCTACAACTTCACGTTTAAAAAGTCCTGTTTCTGAACGGTTAACCTTACTAGAGGCGCCATATAAATGTTGAAGTACAAAACAATGCATCACATCACAAATACTAAACTAATCCTATACAAAGAAGAGAGAAAGAGCAACTCCCATAATCTTAGTCAATCATATAATCTTTACTCTTAATTTTAAGTTAAAGGCAGCCATGTATATGAACCGACAGCGACGCCATTTTCTACGTCTGCTCTGATCGGTTCGACCTATTCGTCCCCCAAGTCAGGACCGCCATGGCTCAATCCAGATCATTTGCCTACATTCACCCACCCCCTTTGAAATGGGCCCCCCATCTGTTCGCTCTGTCATCCTCTCTGGTAGACTTTCCTCGTTTTTCCTCTTGTCTAAAAACGTGCCTTTTCTCTCGGGGTCGAACGCGCTGGGAGCGCTTCTGAAGGGCTCTTGCTGCGAGAAGCGCTTTATAAATGGTCAGATACACAGTACAATACAATACAATACAATCAGGACGGATGACCTGTCCTCTGCCATTTCGCAGCAGCATCCTAGCATCCCATCTGCAGCTTAGGTACTATAATAGGCTACTATACGGTCGGCAAATGCTACCCAGTGTTTCTGGGGTTGTGTGTGGACGCATAACGAGGCAAATATCTTGAAATTATATCAAATTTATGTTCTGCTGGGATTCGAAGGTTTTAATCCCCACCCCTTCCCGGCCCATCCGTTGGAAGTGCAACTCGCTAACAACTAGACCATCTCCAAAAACTTATCCAACACTAAACCCATAGTAGCCTACCCATGCAACAAATAGCAACATTTTTATTGGTGGTATGAAAAAGCAGGACAGCAGTCTGTAGTAAACTCTCTGCTCCGCACAATGAGGTTGGGTGCGACCGCCTCCGTAAAGCCACGGAAATTACGTCCATCGGGGCGAGATATAATGCGGCAGAATACTTTAGAATGAGATTTATGTAGCGCATATATTGGATCGTTGTTATGCAACGCGGTTCTCGTGCATATAATGGCATAATGGGAGTTCCGTTTGATACTGTTCGGGCATTCAGAGTCGGGTGCGTTTGATTCCAATTGTGTGTGGAGACTCGATTCGAAATCCCCGAAGCGAATAAACTCTGAGACTCGAAGGCCATTCATCTCTGATTCCTATTATAAAATATTATGTAGCTGACTATAAAGAGTATAGTATACGACTATGCAACGTTGCACCGTGTCCTCATCCAAAATGTTACAGGTCGCGGGGACACAAGTTGATGGCATAACGAGGACTTTTTAAAGGAATGTTTAGAACTGCACAATCCATTGTAATGTAATGTAATGTAAATCTTCGAGAATTTCTCAGCGCCCACAAAAGCCACGTCAGGGAGACCAGCTTATTCACCGGCGCTATATCAAATCAAGTCCGCAATAGCCAGAGCTGCCGTTTTCGTTCCGGTGCCAGGTCAAAATCCGGGGAGGTCAAGCCGAGGAGACAGCGTGGTGCTACGGTGGTTGTCGGTGATGGTGGTGGTTGGGTGATGGAACCTGATTGGAATCTGGATAGGATAGGTTGAAGAGTTCGGTTTTCAGTCGTGAATGGAATGCAGCAGAGGAGAGTGCAAGCGGAGGAGAGGTTGAATTATTGTTTGGAGGTGAGACTGCAGGAGAGATAGGAGGTGAGCGAAAATGCGGAGGTATGTTGGGAGTCCGTTCCAAAGAGCTGGTGCAGCATAGACTAAGGAGCGGTCGCAGAATTTCAGAGAGGATGATACTGGAGGCCGAGAGAGAGAAAGATATGATGATGAGCGCGTAGACCTGTGCGGTTGGATGGTGATTAGTTGACGAATGTAGGAGGGCTGAGAGGTTTGAAGAGCGTTGTAGGTTAGAGAAACAATTTTGTAATGGATGCGCTGAGAAACTTTTAGCCAATGAAGAGACTTGAGAACAGGGGTTATGTGGTGATGTTTGGGCGTCTTAGTGACTGCGCGGGCAAGAGCATTCTGGATAGTTTGGAGGCGTTTAATTTGAAGAGAATCTATTTCATGGAAGAGCGAATTGCAGTAGTCGAGTTTGGAATGAACTATTGAGGTGGCTATTGTGCAGGCGGTCTTGTAATTTAGAATTGGACGCAATCGACGGAGGTCGCGGATGTGCATATAGCAGGTGCGAGATAGCTGGGTGATGTGGTCAGAAAAAGTAAGGTTTTTGTCAAAAATGACTCCGAGATTGCGGACAGGAGAAGAGTATGGCGTAGGAAGAGTTGGGTCTGTTTGAGAAAAGTCAGAAGGATAGTCTAGTTTGTTTAATTGCTCGCGTAGGCCAATGATGAGAAATTCTGTTTTTGAGGGGTTGAGGCAGAGCAGATTAGCGGTCATCCAGGCTGAAATCTGAGTGATTGTGTTACGTAGCTGATTTAGTGCGTCTGAGAAGGAGCGAGGGGAGAAAGATATGAATAGTTGAGTGTCGTCGGCATAGAGGTGATGATCAGCAGAGGATGATGAAATGAGTTTGCTGAGTGGGGAGGTATAGAGAATGAACAGGAGAGGACCAAGGACTGAACCTCGAGGCAGGGGCTTCTATCCCTATACATGGCGGGCGCAGCTTGCGCCCAGTGAAAAATAGGGGGGGGAATCAGAAGACAGCCAAAATTCACGTCGGTTGGGGGGGGGAGGTCAGACATGGAGGGCAGCGTTCAATCTAGGCATCACTAGGAGGAAGATCCTCCCAGAAAATACTTCCCTTCCATATAAATTTGGACAAAAATGGTATAGGCCTAATAGTTTTTAGCAAAATGTATAAGCTTACACTTTATACACTTTGAGTTTTTAGTTAGGCTACTATCTGCATGTTTTAATTACATAAACTGCTATAACAGCTATATTATACCAGAATAAAAATTTCCTAATACATGATTATAGTTAGGCCTATGTTTTTACTATTTTAATCAATAATACAATCATATTAAAATTGAAAATAATAATATTAATACAAATACTATTTTGCACAACTAAATGGTTTCTCTCCAATGTTATCTTTCAAATTTCAAACAGTCAAATTTGGTCCTTGAACACTTAGTAAAGCAACATCATTATTACGTGGGCTTACAAAGTAGAACCTACATTATATTTTATTGTATTACATTGTGCTCTAAAAATTTATGTAACGCCTCTCGAGCGCACACTGATCAGAGGCGCAAAACATATGGCTGCACAATTTTGGCAACAATTCCTCCACTGAAATAGTAGAGTAATTTTGCTAAGAGGACAGCTTAAAATGCTGAAATTGCAATGTGGAAATCGCAAAAAAAATTGTGGGGAGGGGCACATTCCCTCCCCATACCAGGTCCCTTTTCGGCGCTACACATGCTTCGGCGATCCTGCCGGATGCTCGTTTTTCCCCCTCCAAACAAACCTTCATTCGCACACTATAGGAGGGCATGCGCTAGATTACATTATATTGCATACATAGAGGAAGGCCGGTTCAGAAAAGGTGGGGAAGAAGATGGATTGCGCCCGGCTGCTTAGGGGGGATAGAAGCCCCTGCCTCGAGGGACACCACAGGTGAGGATTTGTTGATTAGATGAGTGACCAGAAGCGCTAACGATGAAAGAGCGTGAGGAAAGGTATGATTTGATCCATGAGAGGGGAGTGCCAGAGATTCCAAAGACAGAGGAGAGGCGATTGAGAAGAATAGCATGATCTATTGTGTCAAAGGCTGCAGAGATGTCTAAGAGGCACAGACAAGAGACTTGTTGACGGCCTATCGCCATCACAAGCTTGTTGTAGAGCGAGGCCAGGAGTGTTTCGGTAGAGTGATGCTTAGTGTAGGCAGACTGGTTTGGGTTTAGAAGATTGTTGGAGATGAGGTAACTGTTGAGACGAGAGAGGACAATCCGTTCGGAGAGTTTGGATAAGAATGACAGATTTGAAATTGGACGATAGTTGGATAGGAGTTCTTTGTCCAGAGATGGTTTTTTGAGAAGTGGTTTAACAACTGAGTCTTTGAAAAGCGTAGGGAAGGTACCGGTTGAGAGTGACAGATTTATGAGCTTGGTTATCGTGGGAGCAAGAAGGGCTACACAGTCTTTTAGCAAAGATGTTGGGATTGGGTCAAGGTCGCATTGCTTGTTTTGAGAGGCCTGAATGAGGGTGATAATTTCTGCTTCGGTAGCAGGCTCGAAGAGGTTGAAAGATATTGTAGGTGGCAAAGTTGCGTCTGAATAGGAAGAGTCGGTTTGCGTGCTGGTAGATTTCGATAAGAGAGTCTGTAGTGAGAGACGAAGGGTGGAAACTTTGTCAGTGAAAAAGGATGCGAAAGAGTCAGCAATGGACGCAGATGGGATTGAGTTCGGAAGGGGGTGAGAGGTGCCGCGGTGAAGAAGATTGTTTACAGTTTTCCAGAGATTTCGAGGGTTGGATGAATTTGAATGAACAAGAGATGACAGGTAGCGTTTTTTGGTTGAAAGAAGTTGGCTGTGGTATCTATTTGTCAAGGTTTTGAGTTGTTTCAGGATAGAGTCGTCGCGTGTACGCCTGTAAACTCGTTCCAGGCGACGGCGCGACGATTTGAGGGCTTGAAGAAAAGAATTGAACCACGGATTTTTTGCGTGAGTTTCTGGTTTGGTGATGATAGGAGCGTGCTTGTTGAGGAGTTCGGACATGGTGCAGTTGTAAGCAGACAGGAGATCATTTGGGTCTGTTGGAGGGTTGAGGAGAAGGGAGGAAGATTCAAGGTCGAGTTTGAATGCATCAAGGTCGATGGAGCTGATGCGGCGGAATGAGCATTGTTTGGGTGGAGGGCGAGGAGATGGTTCGATATTGAGTTCCATCCTCCATGGTATAAATTACTCCCAATCGGATGGCAAAATTGACCTTTTATTACTATTTTAACTGCACAGAAGTACCAGCTTCTACGTACAACTGCAGAAATCCATTTAGAATATTATTGCATATGTTGTGTAGGATAGAGCATGCAAGCTAGAACAAGCCCTGGACATAATTGTTAGCTGCTCGCAGGTCGTAACATGGTGCGTGCAGATCATCTGCCTATCTGTAGCCTAATACTATAGTAAAGACCTAACAAATAGGCCTATAGTCTTGTCTTCCAGGATCACATCCTGCAACTCTTTCGAAGGCCGCGGACATTTCGGGATTACGCTTTATGGTGAGCTTTTTTTTTAAAGGGGCGAAAAGGAAGTGTGACGTGTTACTTTACCTGGTGGTATATGCTGACTTAATGCTGTCATGTTGTCCCTCACGGTCTGTATGCCTTGACGCTCTTGACCCAGAACCGGACATTTACTGTGACAGGTCCCTCCACATGGAATGGCCCTCCAGCCCCTCCCCTCTTCTACAGGATAAGCTCATGTATCTTATGGCGTAAGTGCCATTGAACATAGCCTACCTAATTCAGATTTTTCTCGGAAACCTGACGTATACATCGACAAAATAATTTAATACAACAACAATATAGTGCAACAATACAATACAATGCAACAATACAATACAGTTAATTCACTAAATCCCTACCTCTTTCTCTCTCCTCTTAGTTCCCCCTGGGCTTCTGATCTGAAAGTGCCTCTGAATAGTCAAGGCTACAAAAGGCGCTCTATAAATGTTTAGATATTTGGTGTGACCTTGCGCGCGTAATAAATTTATGTAATAAAAAAATAAAAATAAATAATAATAGATACGACACGATGTACATGTAATCTTATACTCTGGTGAGTAAATAAGTAAGCATCAACATAAACTCACGCCTGTTGTGTCGTCGTCTTTGTAAAAATTATACCACATGCCAACCGCCGACGGATACAACTGTGCAAAGAAAAATACAGTAAAACCTAGATGTAGGCTACGACGCGTTTAATCAGAGGCGAATCCAATATTTAAATTTAATAGGCTTATTATAGGAGAGATAGATTGTGAGCTAATTTTGTATAGTGTATGTGGTCAGCTAAGGGGTGAGCGTACGAATAGACCAGCTCAAGGTCAGCTAATTGTTAAGCGTACGAACAGACAGACTTGCAGGTGGCAGACTGGCGGGAAAGTTGGCGCGGCTCGGCCGACCGTCGCCGGAGAGCGCGCGAGAGAGAAACAGACAGACAGACAGACAGACAGACGGAGAGAGGCAGAGAGAAGGACAGAGCGGCAGGGGGAAGAGTGTACGCCCAGACAGTGAGATAAGTTGTTGAAGGAGTGCTAGTAGTGTAAGACGTTTTAGAGAACAGTGGAGTGTGTGTTGAAAACTTTAGAGAGAGTAAGATATTAAGGTTGCGTTGCTGTCACAGAATTGAATCGCTTGTCGTCGTTGATGCATTGTTGTGTTATTTGCGAATATTAAAACGGAGAAGAAAATACAAGAAACAGATCTTGGTTGTAAGTGAACAAGTTAAGAACTTTAGAAACTTATACACTAGCCTTAGATACCGTCATACAGGGAATAGGTTAGGGCTAGGCTGCGCTACAGAACAGTAAGAAGAGAACAGAGAAATCGTCAGTGATTGTGGAACCTGACATTTGGTGGCAGCGGCGGGATATCGAGTTCAGGCAACGGACGGTGGAATACGAAGTCAAGCAACGGACGTCGGGATATTGTATCCAGGTTTACGAACGGTGAATTGCGAAGTCAAGCAACGAACGTTGGGATAGTCGTATCCAAGCTACGGACAGTGGATTTTGAAGCCTTACGAGACGCCGACCACACGGGAGAAGGAGAGTGAGCATCTGAACAACCGGAGAAGCAGTCCGAGCATCCGAACAACTGGTGAGAAGATACAACGGGCATACGAACGACATTACGACAACGCAACGCCAAGGAGAGGTATACAAAACTCGCTCCTTGAATAAACAAGCAATAAGAATTAAAGTCAACCAATCACAGCAATCATAGCCACTCCCTCGATTTCTTCACGGAAATCATTTGAAGTAAAGAAGTAAGATGGAGAAACTTACAGAACAAAAACAAGCTAGTATAAAGAAGACGTCTTCTGATCGAATAATAAAATTATTAATCGAAGCTGATCTAGACGTGGAAGAAGTCGAAGAGATGTCAAGGGAAAATTTGATGAGAGCTCTAGCAGAGGTGTGGCTAAAAAAGGAAGCTGAAGAGAAAGGCGCTGTAGGTGGTGTTGAAGAGAAACCACAGGCTATGTCTATGGAGGCGTTGATGCAATTTATGATGATGAGGGAGGAGCAACGGAGACAAGAAGAGGAGCAGCGGAGACAAGAGGAGAAAGAACGGAAACAAGAAGAGAAAGAGAAAGAGGAGCAACGGAGACGAGAGGATAAAGAACGCAGACAAGAAGAGAAAGAACGAGCAGAACAAACAGAAAAGACTAAACAGGAGAAAGAGGAACAACGGAGGCAAGAAGAGAAAGAACGGAGGCAAGAAGAGAAAGAAAGAGTGGAAAAGGCAGAAAGGTTGAGGCAAGAAGAGATAGAGATACAGAAGCAGCAGTTCCAGCTTCAGTTAGAACAATTGAAAAGAGATCGTGACGAAGCTGAACGAAGAAGGATGGAACTAATGATAGAATACGAGAGAGCAAGGAAAAGTGATGAAGAAATACGAAAACAACAGGTTGAAGAGCAAAAGGCTCGCGAGGAAGACAAAGAAGCCATGCGTTTGGCAGAATTGGAAAGAGCCGAAGAGATTCGACAGGAAGAATTGAAAATGGAGAAAGAAAGTTTGGAAAAAGCGGAAAGAGAAAGGGAAGAACAAGTACAATTAGAACAAAAGAAACTCGCTCTTAAGGAAGCTCAGCTCCGAGAAATGGCTATAGAAAAGGAGGAACGCAGAAGGCAGTTAGAATTGTTGCAGCAAAAGATAGAACAAGAAGAACTGCGTAGGGTAGAAGATCAAGATAGACTGAGGGAACGAAATGAAGACGAAAGAAGAAGCCGTGAAGAGTCAGAACGAAACAGGATTCGAGAAAGTGAGACAATGGTGTCCAAGATTAAAAAGATAGGTGATGCAATGAAACACGTGTTACCAAAGATGCCGTATGATATGATGGAGGTGCCATTATATTTTGAGACAGTTGAGAATGCATTCAACAGTTTTACGGTGGAAAAGCAGTTTTGGGTCAAATTGCTGTTGCCACTAATGACGCCAAGAGCGAGAACGGTGTTGAACCGATTGTCTTTTGATGATCTAGACGATTACGACATAGTTAAAGAACATTTACTGAAAGAATTCAAATTGACAGCGAGAGAATATCGATCACGATTTGGAGAAGCGAAGAAAACGGCAGAAGAGACATACACTATGTTTACAGCAAGATTGAAGAATCTGTTGAACTATTATGTCAGAAGTAGGCGAGTGGGCAAAGACTATGAGAAGTTATTTGATCTGTTGGTGGCGGATAAGTTGAAAGAATGTCTACCACCGGGTCCACTACAGTTCGTACTAGCAAAAGAGGGTACTGAATGCTTCGAAGCTAGTAATGTTGCAGAACTCGCAGACATACACGTGAACAATCGAATTGGTCTAATGTTTCAAGACAAACCGAAATATGAAGCATGGGGTAATAGTTCGAAGCAACCCAGGTGGAATAGTAATAACAAAGAAACAGGAAACCAAGCCAGAAGTAATGAAGCAAGGAATGATGGTGCTCCTGGAAGACAGTTTAGTCAAGATAGAAGAGAAGCAACGGGTGACAGACAAATATACAGTCGAATTCCAGTGATGGGACGCCAAAGAGAAAACAATGCAGCGTACAATTACAGGCGGGAGAGCACTGAACAGAGAGGGATTGGTAAGAAACGTTGCCATAATTGTCAGTCGGACAAACATCTGATAAAGGATTGTCGAGTACCACCAAGAATAACAAATCTGAGAAATAGATTTACTCGAAGTGCAGAAAATCTCAGAGTAAATCAGATCCAAGTAATGAATGCACCGAATCAGCCGGAAGAACAAGACAACCGCGAAACGGAAGTGAAGTCAGTAATGAAGTGCACGCCTCAATTTGCTATACAAAGAGAAATAGTAAATTCTGCTCCCATCAAAGATACTGGTCGAGAAACTGAAAGCAAAGATGAGTGTCAACGTACAAAGAAGTCATTACTACAGCATGTCAATGTAGAGATACGTGGAAATGATGACAGTTGTCAGCCTGTGCAAGTCAAAGCGCTGATTGACTCTGGTACTGAGATTCCAGTAATCAATGAGGAATTGTTGAAAGGAGCGACAGTGGAAGAAATTGGTAGAGTACATTTGCAATGTGTGGCTGGAGAACCCATTCCAGCTAAGTTGGTGAAAATCGAAGTGCGGATGAGTTGTCATAACGAAGGAGGAGATCTGAAAGACAAGGGAGTAAATATCGCACCATATTTAACCTTGGTGTGTGCCAGCATTCCGGCAGTCTTGTGCAAAGATAACAAAGAAAAGTTCTTGCTGCATCCAGAGATAATCGCAGAACTGAAAGAGGTTCCACCAGTGAGTGTATTGCAAGGAGAATTGCAAGCGAATGTGACTACAAGAGCACAGAGTCGGAGAAGAGAAGTGGAAGAAGGAGAAGAGGAAAAGTCAAATGAAAGTTTGCGAGACGATGACACAGAAAGCGATGATGAACAAAGCGTTCAAGAAGAAGAAGAAGGAGTAACATCCGGGAACAATGAAATTGAAGAAGAGATGGTTGCATGTGAACGTGATGATTATGATGATTCTGGAAGTGATAGTGAAATGGACACGAGTATGAGAGATTTGTTTGCCGAGAATACGAGTGATGAAAGACAATTGGCAGACGCGAAGAAGTTTGAAGAGCAACAGAGAAATGACGAGTCACTGAGGTCGTGGTGGAGGATAGCTGAAGACAAAGGATCAGATTTTAGTGTGGTGAATGGGTTGATGTATAAGAAGCATCAAATGTTGGATCAGTTGGTGTATCAGTTGGTGTTGCCGAAGGAAAGAAGAATTCAGGTGATGGAATTGGCGCACGAGTCAGTATTTGGCGGACACTTGGGAGAAGAGAAGACAAGGGAACGTATCAAGTTGTCCTTTGTGTGGCCAAGAATGCGTAGAGATGTGGTGAAATTCTGCAAGTCTTGTGAGAAGTGTCAGTTGAAAGCACGAAGTTTGGTGATGGATCGAGTGCCGATTACACCAATACCAAGGGAGGATGTGCCGTTCAGAAGAATGACCATGGACGTCGTAGGACCAATCGAACCGACGTCAGCAGCAGGGCATAAGTATTGCCTGTGCATCGTGGACTCATGTACAAGATGGCCGACAATATTCTTGATGAAATCATTGACTGCTAAGGCTGTATGCGAAGCTTTGATGAAGCTGTTCATGGATGTGGGAGTTCCGTCAGTGATAACGAGTGATAGAGGGACGAATTTTACAGCCAGTCTAACAAGAGAATTTCTGAAACTGATGGGGTGTTGTCCTCGATTCGATTCGCCAGGACATCCAGAAGCGGCAGGATTGGTGGAGAGATGGAATCAAACGTTCAAGAAGATGATTCATCATGTCGTTGTGGAAAATCCGAGACAGTGGCATAAAATTATTCCATTTACAGTTTGGGCATTGAGAGAAGTGCCTAATGCAACTACCGGAGTGGCACCGTATCTACTAGTCTATGGAAAGTTGCCGAGAGGGCCACTAACCATTCTTAAAGAAAGCTGGACCAAAGAGATAAATCTACCACCGAACATTGGAGTGCAACCGGCAAAGTACCTGAAGAATTTAAGAGCAGACATGGAAAAGGCCTTGACATTCGCTGAGAGCTGTGCTGAAGAAAAGCAAAAACAATACGCCAGTCAATATAACAAAAGAGCAAAAGATAAAGAATTCGAACCAGGAGAAAACGTCATCGTGCTGTATCCAACGTCAACCAATAAATTGATCTCGCGATGGCATGGTCCATGCACGGTCTTGCAAAGAAGATCCAAATATTCGTATCTGATGGACATGAACGAAAACGGTCGACGGATTATTCATGCTAACAAAATGAGGAAGTTCATTACGAGAACATTGTCTTGTGGTCTGATCGTGGAAGAGGATGACGAATTTGGATCAGTGGTAGAAATACCGCTGAAGGAAGACTATTCAGAGACAAAACAGAAGTCACTCCAATTGGATTATGAACAAATTGGACATCTTACGAGCGAACAGCAGAAACAATTACTTGATGTACTGAATCGATATGCAGACAGATTTTCAGATAAACCTGGACTATGTACATTAGTAGAACACGAAGTGGTGCTGAGACCAGACTTTCGAGAAAAGGAATTCATGGCATATCGAATACCACTAATATACCGAGCAGAAGTGGAAAAACAAATACAAGAGATGCTGAAAGAAAACATCATCCAACCATCGTCAAGCAGAATGGCAAGTCCACTTGTCATTGTCAAAAAGAAGGATGGATCCTTGAGATTGGCTTGTGACTACAGATACATTAACTCTTTTACTGAGAACTGCAGATATCCTATGCCAATCGTCAACGATGTCTTGAGCAAAGTCGGAAAATCCAAGTTCATTTCTGTTATGGACTGTCGCAGCGCATATTGGACTTGTCCTGTGAAAAAGAGTGACCAATGGAAGACTGCGTTTGTTACACATAATGGACTGTATGAATTTACGCGTGTTCCTTTTGGAATGATTAACTCTGGACGGACTTTTGTAAAAGCGATAAATATGATTTTGCAACCGATTCATGATTTTACTGAACCTTATGTTGATGACATTGCAGTGCATTCTAATGATTGGGACATTCATTTGAGACATTTGGAGTTATTTTTGAAACAAATAAGACTGCATAATGTAACATTGAACTTGAAGAAATGTGTGTTTGGTAAGAGTGAGGTGAAGTTCATCGGTCACCTTATAGGATCAGGGAAGAAGATGATGAATCCAGACAGGATAGACAGTTTAATTAATTTGAAGAAACCTGAAACCAGGAAGGAAGTGAAGCAAGTCTTAGGATTTTTTGGGTTTTACAGACAGTTTATTTGTAATTTTGCTGAAATTGCTAAACCATTGACAGACTTAACCAGCAAGAAAGTACCTGAGAATATTGTTTGGACTGATGCACATCAGAAAGCCTTTGATTCCCTTAAACAGATTGTCTTGTCAAATGTGATTCTATATATGTTTGAGGTTGGGAAACCATTTAATTTGTACTGTGATAGCAGTGATTTTGCTGTGGGAGCTGTTCTGTCTCAGGTGGACGAGGAAGGGATAGAACGTCCCGTTTCATTTATCAGTCAGAAGCTGACAGATACCCAGAGGAGATGGGCGACGATTGAGAAGGAAGCCTATGCAATCATATGGGCTTTAAACAAGTTGAAAGAAATTCTTATTGGTTCTAAAATCAATGTGTTTACAGACCATAATCCTTTAGTTTATTTGACTGAATCAATGTCGAAATCTGCTAAATTAGTCAGATGGTCTTTATCATTGCAAAATTTTGACATTCTATTGAACTATAAGAAAGGTAAATTGAATGTAGTAGCCGATTGTCTGTCTAGATTGTAGTGTAAGATATTTTATGATGTATTATGTTATGGACTATTTGCATTGTTTAGTTAAGATACGTTCGCTAATTTTTATAGATAATTAGCTCTCTTTAAAAGAAAGGAGGGAGGTAATGTGAGCTAATTTTGTATAGTGTATGTGGTCAGCTAAGGGGTGAGCGTACGAATAGACCAGCTCAAGGTCAGCTAATTGTTAAGCGTACGAACAGACAGACTTGCAGGTGGCAGACTGGCGGGAAAGTTGGCGCGGCTCGGCCGACCGTCGCCGGAGAGCGCGCGAGAGAGAAACAGACAGACAGACAGACAGACAGACGGAGAGAGGCAGAGAGAAGGACAGAGCGGCAGGGGGAAGAGTGTACGCCCAGACAGTGAGATAAGTTGTTGAAGGAGTGCTAGTAGTGTAAGACGTTTTAGAGAACAGTGGAGTGTGTGTTGAAAACTTTAGAGAGAGTAAGATATTAAGGTTGCGTTGCTGTCACAGAATTGAATCGCTTGTCGTCGTTGATGCATTGTTGTGTTATTTGCGAATATTAAAACGGAGAAGAAAATACAAGAAACAGATCTTGGTTGTAAGTGAACAAGTTAAGAACTTTAGAAACTTATACACTAGCCTTAGATACCGTCATACAGGGAATAGGTTAGGGCTAGGCTGCGCTACAGAACAGTAAGAAGAGAACAGAGAAATCGTCAGTGATTGTGGAACCTGACATAGATAATTGATGGTTTGGCCGTGTGAGGGGAAACGCAGTCCGACATCTGAATAAACTTCAAATTTTAAACTTCTTGTTGTCGAAACGCTATAACCTATGAAGTGTGCTCGTAAGCCTTTACAGTGATGAGTAAACTATTTTTAATAGAAACTAATTAATTAGCTAATTAATGAGCTTTGTGGCTAATTCTAATTCCAATTAATTGCGAGTCAGAAGTTTGCTATTTTTCATGCTAATTCAAATTCTAAATTAAAAGTTGTCTATTTTCTAGCTATAGTTATAAGGTCTCACAATTATAGCTAAGATTCAGCTTCATACTTACTTCTATCCTTACTTACTTACTTACTTACTTACTTACTTACTAATTTACTTACTTACTTACTCTAACCGGATACATTCAATGTATGCCTAGCTAATAAACATCAGAAAAGATTTTAATCTCCGATTTTAAATGAAATCTCTAAAAGAAGAATCGCCTCAGAAGAAGTTTTTCTCTAGGATCTTATTGCGTAAGTGCCATTGAACAGACCTAATTTAGTTTTTTCTAGGAAACCTGTCATACATACATCGACAAATTTAATGCAACAATACAATAAACAATACATTACAACAATACAATACAATACAACAATACAATACAACAACACAATACAATACAACAATACAATACAATACAACAATACAATACAACAATACAATATAACAATACAATAGGGCCTACAACAATGCATACAACAATACAATACAATACAACAATACAATACAACAATACAATATAACAATACAATAGGGCCTACAACAATGCAATACAACAAAACAATACAACAATACAATACAACAATACAATACAGCAATACAATACAACACTACAATACAACACTACAAGTGAAACTGCAATTAACTTACTGCCAGCATATTTCGATTAGTCGCAGCGTCCCGCTCCATGTAGGCCTCGAAGAAAACGTTGACAAGGAGTTCACCCTGAACGCGAGCCATCGCCTCCTGCACATTCCAATCCTGATTCCAGCCGTCCGGATTGAGGACGTACCATCCGCCGAGTTTCTCCCGAATCAGGTTGACGAGGACCCGCCCTCCCTCCCTCATCCTCCCGTAGTCGTGGACACAGCTAAGGAAGAAATCCCGGAGCTTTCCCTCCGAGGGAGTTCTCGGACCCCCACCGGTCGGATTCTCGATCATCTCTCTCAGTCTTTCATCGACCTCTTCGGTTATACACTGGATCATCGTTACCTCGTCCTCATCTGGAGCCAGGTGGTGTCGATTACGGTATCCACCACAAGCGAAACTGTGGAAGTCTTCACATGGATCGACGGACGCGTCCATGTTGTCCGCCAGGAACCCGGCCATGTGGAGACAATCCGGAGTGACACATGTCGCGTCTTGACTGACCAGTCGATCCGAGCTTGGGTGCCCCAGTGATCCGTCTGCGTGCTTGGAACCGAGGACAGCCAGGAGGATGACGACGAGTGCCACAAGGACGAGGATGATGATACCCTGGACCAGCAGGAGCTTCCGGTTTCCCAGCTGCTGGAACTTGTCCGGAATGATGCGCTGTAAGTCATCCATGGTTCCTGCTATGGTTGATTTGCCAATGGAAGCGCAGCACTGGAGCTATATAGACAACAATAATAAAAAATCTAGAATCGTTGACCTCTGGTGGCCGGTGGAAAACAATGCAGCTCGTCGTTAGAAATTTAACAAACAGAACAAAAACGACCCTGGGTTAGAGAAACGATTGAGTTTATTCCCATAGGGCCTGTGCAGAAGCCCGCTCACATCGACTATAATAGCGGACGTTGCAAATTTTAACCGTTTATTCAGTCTCTGTTATAGGCCAATTAACTATAATCAGTTGGTAGAAGTATAGGCCTATTTAAGCGCAGATCCAGAGTCTGAACTAAGAAGTAAGGGCATGACGAAATGAGGTCTTACAGGTGCCAAGTACATGTAAAATACATGTATTAGATAGTTAGGAGAAACGTCGGTTCAATAATTTGGGGGCGTATACTCCAACTGGGTGTCCCATTCGAATGGACCACAGAATACGCTTTGCATTGCATTAATAAACATGCAGGAAAGTCCATTATTAGAGGCTTATATGGCTTTCATAGAATACAATGTTCTACACGTTCATTGTATTCCATGAAGACAACCTATTATGGGTGTTAGGTCTACTTGGTCGATTAATGCAGATAGAGGGCTTGGTGTAAATGCGATACTCTGATTCGCACGATTTAAGCAAAATAATGCAGAATAGTATGAGCATTAGGCTATTTTATCTGATCTGCATGTATGCGACCTTGTATACAAGCAGAGACGTCGGAAAATTCAAGAGAATAGATAATAGGCCTATATATGTATATATATATGCATACATATATATACACATATTCATTCATTCATTCATTCGGACATTTATATAGCGCTTCTTCAAGAAACACTACTCAGAGGCGCTTCCGACTCCAGCGCGCCCAAAAAGAATAGTTTTAAATTTAGTAAGGAAGGATCCTGGTAGAGTCCCAGGGTGTAGGCGTAGCTCAAAAGGAAGGCCATTCCAGACCACTGGTCCAACCACAGAAAAGGCTCGATTCATATATATATATATATATATATATATATATATATATATATATATATATATATATATATATATATATATATATATACAGTTGCAGTTATATAGGTGCACTCACTGCACTGTGCATTTAACTCAGCGATTAATTCAAACTGTAGCCTACTGTTGACCAGTGGCGGCGACGGGGGGCCTAGGGGCCAAGCCCCCAAAGGTCATCCGGGAGCTAAGCCCCCTTAAAAATTTAAATACATCCATGAGGTTTCGACCAAACGACTAAAAAAGGTCGTCAGAAGTTTTGACGGATGAAAATGGAAAATTTCCTCCACGAGGATTCAGCCCCCCCAAAAAACCTAAATGAAATTCTGGCGCCGCCACTGCTGTTGACATCGCGATCATCATTATTTCCTATTCGTTGATTATTAATTTGTTTGGACTACGATCGACCTTCTTCGATCTACTCTTTTGGACAACACTTCTGACTAGACACAGCGCTCGTGAATAAGCTGGTGCCCTGTCCCTGGCTTTCGAGTGGCGCTTTAGAAATTTGGAGATCACGATTACAGTAGCTCCACCCGCTCCGATGTCTATTGTGCAAATCATGTATATATGTAGCCATATATATATATATATATATTATATGCGTGTAAATGAAGATTTATATAGCGCCTTACATCAAAACCTCACCAATGCATCAACCGATGAAGCTTCAAACTCAGACATCCAGTCTGTCAAGACAGAGAACTAGGCAGACAAGGCTATGGTTAGTTATAATGAGCAATTTGGGGGAAAGCAAGGTCTTGAGTTGAGAATGCAGTCGGCCTAGCGTATAACATATGCTAGTCCTGTAGGCCTACGTATTGAGCAGAGTGTAGGCTATACCGCTATACAAAGAAACGCGAAGGCAATCAGGGGTTCGAGAGCATCGCGTTTCAGTGGCAAATGTCCTTCACTCACAATTGCTCGTTCGCTTCGGCGTGAAACTTCGATTTGGTGTCCGCGCTGCAGTCGGGAGCGCCTGTGAGCTTGAATGAGCACTAACCTACGCTTACATCAAAATAATGCGAGAAATAAATAAGTATTAGGCCTATCCAATAATCCAACTCAGTAACCCATGCATGCTGCAGCCACTCAATTCGATGGATTCAAGTCGACGAAATGCGACAGACTTTATCGTAGGCCTATAGTGCTCGTAAATAAACATGTGCCTTACGCTTTGCTTTTGAGTAGATCTAAGCCTAGGCTATAGGCTAGCTCTGTTAAAATTGTGAGTTATAGTAGTAGCCTACTCAGTTTACAATTGCGACACGAAACACTTTCAGTGTCTCCATGGGCGGAGTTTATCAGGGGCTGGGGGGGGACCAAGCCCCTCCAAGAAGACCCAAATTCATTTTTTTACCGTGTAAATGTTATCTTTTCCAGGGCTTAGCCCCCAAGAAGGTTTTAGCCCCTCCAAGAACTGAAACCAAACTCCGCCCATGAGTGTCTCGGCCCTTTAACCACCGAAAAATGAAACCATGTGGGATTTATTTTTCAAGTACAGACCCATCTGCATATAGCCGTAAATTTTAAACCTAAAGATTATGATCGAGTGTCAAAAAATCAATAAATCGACGTCGCGTATAGGCCTACATGGCGCACGCCAGCTTGAACTGTAAGCCCATATGGGCAGCACCGCAGTAACCTCCATTTCTTCGCTTTCTTAGCCGTTTAAACGCTAAATAAGCCATGGATTATAGTAGGCAATAAACTATTTAGCGTGATTTAGGTCGTTCATGTTCTCATTATCCTTCGGCGCTTGGCCGACGCAGCCCCGAGTGGCCATCTAATCGGGTCGGTGTCAAAAGCACAGCCAAAGGCATGTCCACAAGATTTACTTCATTATGCGGCGTTTGACCGCGATGGGCTGCTTTCTGACTTGCCGATATTGTGCGTGCTGTTGAAGCTGGTCGTCCACAACGCTGCTATATTTAAGGAGATTCAACACGAGGCGAATGACGTCATATAGCTTAGCGCAGGAAATTGGGTGCGTTCATGTTTGATACTGCGCTACAACATTCAAACTAAATTTGTTGCTGGCGAAAATTGTAAAAGGATAAAAAGACGTATGAGACGTGGATTTAAGAATGATTTTTATTGTTTTGTTGTGAGAGCTTCGCGATAGGATTCTGTCGGTCAACGAGCGGCGCTTCACGGACGGTGCACGTTTGCTGCGAGCATGTGCTGCATATAAATATGTAATCCGTGGTTGTGTTCGGCTCAATTATGGCCGACGAAGAGGTGTTGGATTGTTTGCGCGATGCTAATTCCGAATCTCAGCCGGACGAAGAAGTATTTGCGAACGGAGACGAGGACAGCAGTAGGGACAGCAACAGCTTTCTGCACCCGGAATATGGTTCGACGCTGGAGCAGGTCATGCCTCGCAAAAGCAGCTTGATCAAAGACAGCAGTCGGCGCAACCGACGTAAGAAGACCGTGTCGTTCAGCTCTATGCCAGGGGAAAGAACGGTGGTCAATGGTAAGCTTACTGATTTTATTTTTAAACCAGCATCGGGCTATCGCTGTTGTGGGTCCCTCACTGTGGGATGACCTTCCTCCTGCAACTCGTAGCAGGGTTCTGGAGGAATCGTCAAGGTCTCTTCGCTGCCAAGACCTTTCCCTCTTCACCGGCCTGTCATACTGAGTGTGTTTCTCAATAGTTCTGCTGCGAGAACCACTCTGCAAATGTATGTGCACTTGTTATAGCGCCCCTTCAAGTTGCTACTCAGAAGCGCTCCCGACTACAGCGCGGACACTGAATCGTGGCTTCACGCCGAAGCGCATGAGCATGTTTTAAAAGTCATCTCGACTTAGCCGGGCGTAGGGGTATGTTCGGTGCCTTTTAGCTGGAAGGTTGCAGGTTCGAATCACCTCAAGCCGCCATGTAGGGAACCCTGAGCAAGTCCTTCACTCGCAATTGCTTTAATGCACTTCAGCGTGAAACTCCGATTCAGTGTGCGCTCTAGTGTGGAGCGCCTCTGAGTAGATTTAAAGGGACACTATGACAAGTGTTCATAGATACATACATGTGCATGCATGCATGTACATGGCATATGATACCTATTTTGCATGCCTTGCCTGTAATGTTGTGCTCCGCCATGCATTGCTGCCTCGGTGCATGTTGCAGGTACCCTTATAATTGAGCTGGTCATCAGTGAACTTCCGAGTCGTTGCAAGTCTCAGTTTCCAAAAAGCAACTTTGTCTGACTAGGATCCATTAATCAGAAAATAGTAATGAGACAGAAGCATGCCACTGTTATTCAACTACTTTGCACTCGCTTCCAATAGAAAGCCTGCTGCTTTTCAGGGCTCTAAATAGTCCGGTTAATCTTAGTGCCTCCATTCACTGCGTGCGTGTGTGGGTGTGTGCGTGTGTTTGAGTGCATGCATGTGTACATGTATATAAGCACTAAGCATGCACGTGCTGTTAATCGACGTTTCGCTGTGAGCTGTGATGTTATTTCAATTGTAGTACTTTTTCAAAGATGATCTCTCCATTGTGATACAATTTTTTCTGATTTACTTCACGCACTGTCGAGGTATTCAGCTGTTTATGCATAGATCAGCTAGTCTGATTTGCTGATAGATTGGTCTTTGCAGTCCGATTTCACTGATGTTTCACTAAGGAGATTTTTAGACCAGGTTATAATGTTAGATTATAAGTTCAGCATATGTAGTTAAACCTTTACCCATTTGCCCCCGAGAATATCCGCTGAAAACACGTGCCTAACGGGAAAAATGAACGGGTAAGGGGTTAATTCATAGCATCGGCCTCTGGACTGCAAATCATCTGGATTGGAGTTAGCGTTATCCTTGGGGGGGCTTCACGGAAGATCTATTTATATTGCTGGAGCTGTGTCCCTTCTATTTACAAATTGCAATATATCAATGTCGACAGCGCTATTTCTGTGTTAGTCTGCTGACCTGGTTGGGGTGGTTACAGTTTCGGTGTTGCTAAATTTAGATGCTGGTCTCATTTCTAGACTACTTAGTCTGTAGTCTGATCAGACAGCAAGGTGATCAATCAAAGAAACCTTGATATAGTGCCCTATCAAGAAAACTACTCAGTGGTGCTCCTGGCCCAACCACGGCATGAAGAGGAAAGCTTTCGGAGTGGTAGAGAATGCGGATGAAGAGTTCCTAGGTTGGACAACTGGTAATCATCGGTACAAGTAAGGTTAGAATCAATTGAATATTATCATATATCATTTGTGGGGCGTGGTGGTGTAGTGGTGGCGTCGTTGCCTTGAAGCCGGAAGGTTCGAGGTTCGAATCCACCTCAAGTCACCGCGTAAGGACCTTGGGCAAGTCCTTCACTTGCTATTGCTCAGCACTTCGGCGTGAAACTCTGATACAGTGTCCGCTCTGCAGTCTAGAGCGCCTCTGAGGAGAGAGCTTGAAGGGGCGCTATAACAAGTGCACATACAAATCAAATATGTCTGTGTTGTGTCAGCCTCAGAAATGTGTTTTTTGGCAGATGTTTAAGCAAAGGGGAGGAACACAGGAACAGTTAGTTATCCAATAACTACATGTGAGCAGGATTCGCTCCTGAAGATTAGAAAAACCCGTTGGTGCGGTTACTGTAGTACGCAACAGGTCTATCTGTTGGTATTTTTACCAGCGTAAAACCTCAGCTGATACTCGTTACCTTCTGACAGCTCTCATTATATGGCAAACCTTCTTGAGTTACTGGTATATGTTTGCCTAACTGAAATATTTAGCTTTTTGCTTTCTACTGTGTCTACCAAGTGTTAGGTCCATTTTTGAGTCCACTGTGAGCGTTGTTTGCCAGAGCAGTTTGTACCTGAGATTACCTGTTGACACGTGCAATCGTCGTGCATGTATACGGCTAATTACAAAATGTAATAAAGTTATATGCGGCTGTTTGTTATTTTATCCGGTTCACTTGAGTATCTAGTTAATGGTCTTCATGTGTCGGTTAAGAAAAGCTTGTCTTGCGTAAGATTTCAGATGTGTGATGCTTGCACTTCCATTGCAGTGCTAGTTTCAGTTGTCATCTGGTCTGTTGGTGAAGTTTTTTTTTGGTATTTCTGTCTTTTTGTTCTAAGTCTTCATGTTCTGTTCTTCATTTAGTTTCTTTGTTATGCATTGTGCAGAAAGTGAGTGCATAGCCTATATCTATAAAGGAGAATGTGTGTTTGACTGTTTGTATGTGTGATGCATGTGTGTATGTTTGTTAGAATGCATGCCCACAGTTTCGTAGTGATTAACCTGAAACCTTTACACCCAGACAGGAGACCACCAAGACCACACAGTGGATTAGTTGGTGAATCTCCTGACCATGGGGCAGAGTTGGGAGGGGGGCAAGAAGCCAAAGTCTTTCTGGCGATGCTGGTCACGGCCACAGTGTCACATCTATTCACCTCAAACCTTCCATCTAGGCAGAGGGCCACCTAGACGACCCTACCTCCACCTCTGACCCTGGAGGGGTGGGGTGGGACAAAAATACTAACATTTCCTGCGCAATGCTTGGTGCCCAGTTAATAGTATAATTATGCACATGTTATTGTTGGTAGTGAGTGCTAATGGGTGCAAGTGAGCATTTTTCTCTTTGTTTTGACTTTATCAACTAGTACAACTGCGTTCTTTGAAGATGATTTCTAAATGGTTGCATGTCTTTGACTACACTAACATCTTTTCACATATGCCTCTGACAAATGATCAACATGTGCATCATAAACACGATGGTTAATAATGTCTTTTTCTTGGTATTGCTGGACGTGGAGGTTATTCCGAGCCTTGTTCCAGGTGGTACTCAGCAACCGCATGGATTGATGTATTGCTGCATGTACTGAGAAAAGACGACATGCTTTTTTTAAACCCTGGCCTGCATCATGGTTGGCTGCTTTACAACTAGAGCACCGAAGTTTTTCTGTCAGTTGTGTTTACAGCAGCGTTCATTTATCTGATTTAAGTTTTGTGGGCTTGAAGAACAGTTTGACCATTCATCAAAGTTTGCCTTGGCCAGTCTTTCCTTTCTGGAACTCCATGAGACGGTGTTTGGAAAATGAAATGAGAACTGATAATTTGTTGAAAGCTTGTTCATCATTGGGAGGTTGCAGAACCCTATGTAATCCGAGTATGAGATCTGGTATACAGAATTGGGTATGGCAGTTCTCGTAGCGGTCCTGTATTTCCTGTAATGTCCTGTATTTTTTTGCTTGTCCTGTAAAATCCTGTATTTTTGCAAAAGTGTCCTGTATTTCCTGTATTTTTGCAAAAAGCCAGATTTCACGCTCTTTTTTGTCGCGAATTATTATTGCCGTGATTATTTAATTTTTTTTATTATATATATTTTTATGTTATAATTCAAAGTGATGTATGTTATAAACTGGCTGATTCAATACTATATTTGTTCAGCATTGTATCAGTTTTTTCTTTAGATGACTGGTTTTTAATTAAATACAAAGAAGTTGCATGACAGTCCATGAATTTTATCATTCAGCACTTCATTGCAGATGTTGGTCATATTTTTGGCGATGTCCTTCAGTTGTTTCAAGTTCCACTAGTTCATGTCTTGTATTATGCATTGGGTTATCTGTTTTGTTTGAAAGCCTCTCTTGAGAGATGAAGATGTAGGTTGTTGGATGCAAAACAGGTCACGAGGTGAAAGTGCTGAATGTAATCGTTATCGTAATCTCCAAACTTCTTTAACGCCACTCGAAAGCAGCCAAGCACAGGGCACCAACTTATTCATGAGCTCTGCTTCGAGTCAGAATTCTAAAGGGCAGTCCAAAGGAGGTCTGAGTCTGGTTCTATAGTTCTTGAAGAGGTGAGACTTTAGTTTTAAATGGAAAGCCCAGGAGATGATGGATGGAGGAGCCTGATACAGAAATATGTTTGTCAGCAAATAAGAGGATGGTTACACAAGAATGAGCCACTTTTAAACCAGGAAACATGATGCAGTTAGTTTATTCGAAGATGCTTTGCATACCATGGAGGGAGTTCCACAGGTATCATTAATGTTCCTACCTTGCTATATAGTGCCAAATCAAACAAGTACAAACAGCATTTAGAAGAGGTGAACAAAGCATAAGAAAAAAGATCAGAGAAAATAGAGCTGCATAAGCATAGAGAAGCAGAAGTCAGATGAAAACTGAAGAAGATAGGAAAAAGTTGAGCAGAAACAGTGTTGAAAGGTTGAAAAGAACTTTTGAAATCTACATCACATAAACTTAGCCGCACAACATGTTAAGGGAAGCGGGAAAGAAATTTTCAGATCCATTTAGGTCTGGAGACAGGAATATGATTTGAGTTTAGCAATGGTTTGTTGGATGTGACTCATGGACATTGCTACTAAAAAACTGTGCATTTTTGCGGGAACGCAATAATCTGTGTGGGGAAAAAGGAATGTCACGAGTCTGCACTTCAATGCTCCTGAAATAGCTAATTGTATCTAGAATCGCAGCTTTAGCCTTTGATCGGCTAACTTTGGTGAACATTGCTCACTCTGGATTGAATGATTAGATGAAGGAGTTATCATTTGCTGGAATATTTCCCAATTTTTGTTCTTACATGACTCACTAGATTTAAGTGGACAGTTTGACCTAAGTGAGAGCTCATGACTTTTATGAGCTTAGACAATGGGGCAAACTGCACATAGTTGCAGTTGATTTGTTTAAAAAAAATTGTTTTCCAGTTTCATTGCTTGCTGTACTGACAGTAAATCTTTTTTAAATTATTGACCCTGATTTTAAGAATCTTGTAGATGTCTTGTGATAGGCACTGTTGCAATCTACTGGACATAGTCTATGTTTGATATTTGTGAAAAATGCATTTAATGTTGTTCTTGTTATTGCATATAAATTAACAAGCTGATAAATAGTTGCAACAAGAGTTGTGACAACTTGATAAATTTTATGACATTCTGGTAATAGTTTCCAAATGTTGTATATGCAGTCTGCAGAGCAATAATATTTAGCACATGTATATTGTATAACCTGATTAAATGCAAGACAATTATTGCATGTTAATTAGTTTTTTACCGATTCATCCCTGTTATCTTAGCTCAATAAAAAAATAATCAACAATGCAGAACTAAAGTTTGGCAGTATTTTGACGATGAGCAAATGTTACTCACTGACTGCTACAGTATAGTAGAAGGAAAACAAATCTGTACTGGATATTTTTTAGTGTAAATGTCCTGTAAAATGTCCTGTATTTTTATTTTTTGTGTCCTGTAAAATGTCCTGTATTTTTATTTTTTGTGTCCTGTAAAATGTCCTGTATTTTTATGACAACCTGCTACGACCACTGGTATGGTGCTAATGGGTCAGTAAGTATGACCTTCATAATGAGTAATATTGTGTTTTTTAAGGTATCAGGTATCATCTCTGTAGGGTATATATTAGCCAAAGCTGCATGCTGTTCTGCCAAATGGTTTGTTATTGGATTTTTCATTGTGATTTCTGGAATAGAATGCCACAGGTCTGTGAGTTGTGAGATTCCACTAAGTTGAAAGCATTTTATATATTAAAGATGCACAACTGTAGCTACTGTGCATTATATGAATGGTGACTGAATCTGTCAACATTGGTGACATCATTGTTTCATCAATACATATATGTTGCACATTAGATTATAATGTTCTGTGTGTGCATGCGTGTAGGTGTGCGTGCTTGTGTGTGCGTGTCCGTGTGCATGTGTGTAGGCGTGTGTGTGCACGAAGACAGACATTTACAGACAAGGGGATGATCTGTCTTAATTGTCTTCATGTATGCACTGATCTGGCGTGCAGCTGGATAGTTTAGTGGTTAGCATGCTGGACCATCAATCTGGCGGTTGAGGGGTCGTATCCCCCACCAGGACAAAAATTCATCTATATAACTGTTTACTGTTGGTGAGATGGTGATATGGCGAAGGAGAGGACTGGTCACCCGCCCACCATCATATGCTGAGGCCTGAGGCTAAGAAAACGAAGTCGCTAACATTTTATATCCCCATGCATGGCTGCCCTAATGCTGACTTAAGGTAATGCTCTTCTCTTCTGCACAGTAGGCCTGAATGAATTTTCTCCATGTATGGATGTGCACTTGTTATAGCACCCTTTCAAGATAACTACTCGAAGGCACTCCCGAATACAGCGCGGACACCGAATCGGAGTTTCATGCCAAAGCGCTGAGCAATTGATAGTGAAGGACTTGCCCAAGGTCCCTATAGATAGTTGCTGGGTTCAGCTGTGCATGTGTAGATCAGTTATGTTAGTCTACGTTGTACATTAGAACTGAGAGCGCGATCTATGCAGTTTGGTTTCTATGATGTTTCTCTATGGAGATTTTTTGATCAGATTATAATGGTGGATTAGATGGAAATTTGGCATGTGTTGTTAATTCACAATGTTGGTCTCTGGACTACAAACCATCAGAGTTGATGCTATCCTTGGGGCTTCAGGGAAGGTCTATTTATATTGATAGAACTGTGTCCCTCCTGTTTACTGGTACAAATTGCAGACTTATATTAATGCTAGCTACAGTGCTATTTCTGTCTCTGTCTGATGGCCTGGTTGGGGTGGATATTGTTTGGGTGACAACTTGACAAGTGCTATATTTGGATGCTGGATGGACATTGTATTTGAATACTAGGTAAATTGTATTCAGACACTTGGTGTCGAATTTCCATCATATTATTACTTACCCTGGCGGGGTCTGATGCCCTGTGTGCTTAGCTCTAAAAAATTTGGAGTTTCTGAATATAAATGTTACCTTTCTGGGTCATTGGTGTCTTTCTAATATTAATGGAAACACCAATAGGCCACAGCTTGGACATGCGATCCGTATGTGATAATGTACATTTTTCGATGTGCCTGCAAGCATTGACATCAACATAAAGAATAAGGAAATGCATTTCTAGATGTTTCTTGATGATTTCTATAGTCTCAAGTACTGAACAAAACTATTGGAATAACCAGGATCTTGTTGAAACTTCTAGGTTTTGTTTTCTAAGGCCTGCCATGCTGTTGGTTAGTCAGCATGCTTATATCAGGCACCCCTGCAATTGCATGGCTATGTATGGCACCATTTAAATTGTCATCATTATTATAGTTGCAAGACATGTGCTCTTGAAAAGGAAGTCACTTATGGAGAAGTCACATGCAAAAAACACTTGCAAAACAACACCTACAGAGCTCGCCTGGCATCAGCCGTAAATACTTTTTTGTAGTGCTCATTGAACACTGCATAATTCTTGACCAGTTTTCTATTCATTACCAAGGGCAGATACAGAAATTTTCGAAGGGGGGGGCCAAAGTCCTATGGAACTACTCATGGGGGGGGCACGTCTACTTTCCGAGCAAAATAGCTGGTAAAAAATAAAGAAATTTCTAAATGGGGTGGCCATGGCCGGATTGCCCCCCCTGGATCCGCCCCTGTTCATTACCGAGCAACCATATACATTATACACATAGGAGTTAATAAATAAACATAAGTAATAAATAAAAAAATAAAAGTCATGTAAGACACAGAAGAGTGGATAAATAGTGCGGTGGCCGGTTTTTCTGCGGATTTTGTTTGCAGACTTCCGTTTCCTAGGATTTCCCATGTGACTCCTATTGGAAATGACTTGTGCCGCTGTCCAGTTTCTAATATATTTAATGAAAGTCCTTGTCGGGGTTGAGGCAATCAGGCGCAGATGACAGAAGCTGATTGCCTGTCGTCTGCAGAACGAGTGAGAGAAGTCTACGGGATGCGATGTATTCATGAAACTCGTGAGAGAAATCTACAGGGATGCAGCCATATGAGTGAGAGAAATCTACGGGGATGCAACCATGTGAGTGAGAGAATTTCGTTGGGGATGCCATGTATTATGAGTGAGAGAAATCTGTTGGGGTTGCAACCGTATGAGTGAATTTTGTTGGGGAGGCAATGTGTGAGTGAGAGAAATCTATGGGATTGGGACCGCTTGAGTGAGATAAATCTATTGGATTGCAACCATACGAGTGAAAGTAATCTGTGGGGGGGAATGCAACCATATGAGTGAGAGAAATCTAAGGGGTATGCAATGATACGAGTGAGCGTTATCTGTGAGGGATTGCAACTGTATGAATGAGACAAATCTGTGGATTGCAACCGTATAAGTGAGAGAAATCTGTGGGAATTCCACAGTGAGAGTGAGAGAAACCTGTGTGAGGGGGGGGGTTGAACGCCTGCTGCTGTATTGCATACAGATTTTCACCAATCTCCTCTTTCGATTATATAAAATTTCATGAGTTATATTTCACTGATTCCGAAAGGTTGGATGCATTGCCAGCACCTGATGAGTGGACATCTTGAATGGGCGCTATATAAATTTGTGCGATTGATTGATTGATTGATTGATTGATTTAATGATTGATTGATTGATTGATTTAATGATTGATTGACTGATTTATTGATTGACTGATTGATCGATTTATTGATTGATTGATTGATTGATTGGTGTATTGTGATGCTGGTTGGAAGGAATAAACCATTTGTCACGTGATTGTTGGCATAGAATGCTGTTTGAAAGTATGTTTGTTATTAACTGAACTCTGAAGAAATGAACTCTTAGATCTACTTTCAAGTTGGTGAGTACTTTTGGCAAGAGAACCTGTTTCAAATTAGGTTAATTATCGGGGTGTTGAACTAATTGTGACATGTTTGGTTTTGATCTAATTATATCGTGTGATTTGTGTCCTTCGTCCTATTTACAAATTGCAATATATATATTAATGCCGGCAGCGCTATTTCTGTCTCTGTCTGTTGGCATGGTTGGTGTGAAAGAAAAAGTGTAACCGCACTGCAACTTATACTCTCATGGCGATCTTTTTCTCGTCTTTAACCGTCCTCGGATCGAGGGTTGGTCGCTCCACAGAAAAGTTTTCTCCATCTTTCTCGATCCTTTGTTTCTCATAATCTGATCGAAAGGCATCTCCAACCAGTCTCTGATACTTGCAATCCAGCTCGTCCTCGGTCTTCCCTGTGCTCTTCCCCCCCCCCCCGGTACTGTGCCCTGCATAATCTCTTTTTCCAGACAGCTTCCTTCTTTCGTCATCAGATGAGGATGACACGTGGCTAATTGCTAATGCATAATTTACTAGCATCAGAGATCTGACTTCCTTGGGGAGATTGTGAATGGTGCGGTCATACTGAAGCTACTTAACATTGAACGAATCAGAGATTAACTATTTTAATCATGATTAATTAATTAATCTTGCGAATTTTGTGATTAAAGGAATTGATCATATAATATATATATATATATATATTTGAGAAAATACTGGTGCAGTGTTGTTTTTCTTGTCCATAAATAATATTTAATAGTAAAGAGTGTGTGTTTGTTCTAAAACAAACTTCATATTTTTAAGTTGTATTTACTAAATGTAAAACCTGTTGTTTTTGTCGGTCTGTCGGTTTGTGTAGATTTACCTAGTTCATGAATTCAAAGTTTGCTCTATCTCATATATTGCAGTGTTTACTAAGTTCCTATCTGAAACTGATTAAAATTTGATCATGATTAAATTTTCAACCACATACATATCCCACACATTTAACACATAAATTGAGCACAATAACTGCGATTAATTAAGAGTCCCAATTTAAAACTGAACTATTATGATGTGAAGTTAACACTGTGATTTTTTAAATTTCATAATTGAACAGCTTTGTACTGCATATAATAGTACTGGATTGGAGAACTCTAAAAATTCTGTAGACAAGTTAATGTTTACAAATGCTGTGTGTTACATGTGTGTTTAATTTGGGTCAGCTTCAACTCTTGTTCAAGGTGTTTTGTAAGGGAAAACAGTTGCTCAGTCAGTCTCTGTACCCATTTGGTTGCCCTGAACAGTGAACATTTGCAGATGGCTCAGGCATATTGAAGAGGGATATTTAAGAGGAATTTTGAGGTTCAGATAACCCCCAAAATGTGTAATTTTTAAAAACTGATTGTCTTCTGTGCATTTTTTACCATCTCCATTGGAACCCCTTCCCAAATGGAACCCCAATTTTGTCTGGCTGCCCTACTGGCGGATGGTGTGGCCTGTTGGTTGTCGAAAAGGCATGGTCCAGGCAGTTTATTCAGCCAACCCAGACTTATGTGAAGGCAGGACATATTCTTTTGTTGACAGTGGTTCAATGGCTGTACTCCGATTTCAGATAGATGCTAATTGCATGACATTTTGAATCTAATTATGCGATTAGCAACCTGTGGGCCTGTATTTGCAGCCGGATGGGTGAGTGTGTTGGGGGATGGGTGAGTGTGATGGGGGATGGGTGAGTGTAATTGCCATGAACGATTACAGGCAATAAACACCAGGAGTTCTGGGCCAGATTTTTATTTGACTGCATGTATCTCATGACATGGGTTGTGGTGGGGTGTTGCAGGTTTCTGATAATCTGATGACCTTTTTAAAGTACCAGTACATCATCTAATTTTGTCCTCTATTTCTTAATTGTACCAGTGGATAACTCACTACTTTGCTTGTAAAAAGCAGCTGCTCAATTTTTCTTTTATTTATTTTTTACTTCTCCATTTCTACAGCACCCCTTCAGGCTACCTACTCAGAGTCGCTCCCGACTACAGTGTTGACACTGCATGAGAGTTTCATGCCGAAACGCCCAAGCAATTGTGAGTGAAGACTTGCTCAAGGTCCCTACTTTTTCTTAGGGGAATGTCGTTCCTGGGTGGGCTTACCCCCCCTCCGAGACATCTAGATTAATCACTGGACAACCTTGGATCTTTTTTAGCAACAGAGTGTAAATCATTGTCCTATATAGGAGACCCCATGCAGAGATATAATTGCAGGAAGCTATTAGTAAAACACGCCACAAGCCGTTAGATCACCACACTGGTTAGAGGCGCTTGCCACAGAAAACCAATACGAACACGGAGCTAGAATGACAGTGCTCATTGGTCGGGAGTATTTGTAAATGGTGCGTTATGTGTGTTTAGTATTTTATGCTAAAACCTGACACCATCCATTAAAGTATTGTCATTAGGCAACATTTGGCATTTAATATATATATATATATATATATATACATCCGGAAATAACGGATGATAATGATGATATATAGCTGTGAGTTGTGTGGTGTTATTTGCCATTGTATATATAATTATATATATATTATAACATATTATATATAAATACGTATTATATATATATATATATATAATACGTATTTATATATAATATGTTATAATATATAATTATATACAATATATATGATATTATATACATTACATATGTATATGTAATATTGTGTATCATTATATGATATATAATTATATACAATATATGTATGATGATATATGGTATGTACATATATATATGTATCATTATCTTATATAATATATATATATATATATAATTATATACAATGTACAATATATATATGATATATAATATATACTGCATATATTATGTGCAGCGATTTATATACCACTATTCAATTGATGGATCTATGTCTGCCCAGAATCTCTTTCAGAGAGATGCAGTGAAAACCGTTTCTTGACATCATCTAAATCTTAATATGTATCTAGGTCACAATGATTGACAGCTGGGTCGTGAGTCCTGACCCAATTTCCAATGACTGGCATTAAGTGTTTGGCCTTGCCCAGAATGTTTTATCGTTCGATGACGTTTCCCCGGAGGTGGGGGAGGGGGTGTTTCGGTGATGGATACGAGAGCGCATGTCAGAGGTGAATGGAGGAAAAGACTGGGAAAGGTCCCACGGATTGGCATGTGGATTCTTTCCATGTATGCACTGAGATATACGGCTACTATAGAAGTGATGTCTGATAGAGGGCAGACATCATTGTGGCCAGAATTGATTGTCAGATGTTTCAGTACTTTTGGGAGCAATTGTTGTGGCCAGGGCTCTACCCTCTGGGCCACATTATTGTGGGTATATGTTTGGATTCTGAATTGGCTGTAGGTCACACATTTATTATTGGTGTGCCTCAAGGTTGTTTGGCTGTAGGCCACAGTATTATGGGTGCAGACGGCCACATTTATCAAAGTGTATCTCTGGATTGGTTGCATATTAGTGTCTGCTGCCATTGAATGCTATTAGTGTTTGCGGTGGTATATATGTGTTATTGCAAATTTACAGAGTGCACCTTCCACAGAAAAACTCACCTGGGGCACTCCAGGGTACCAGTGGAAAGAATGACAAAGGAAATTGATTTTTTATAGACACGGCAGTGACGGCATATACATTTGCAGTGCGTTTAAATTGTGATTTATCACTATTCAGAAACTAACGTATGATGCTTGCTGATTGTATGCAAATTAATTGCTAATTGTATGCAGATTAATTGCCAATTGCATGCAAATTGATTATTGCTAATTGCTTGCAAGTTGATTGCTAATTGCATGCGTAATCAGGTTTGGAGTTGTGCGCTTGTATTCAGGTTTAGAGTCTTGTGCATATATTCAGGTTTAGAGTCTTGTGCAAAAATTCAGGTTTGAAGTCTTGCACAAGTATTCAGGTTTGGGGTCTTGGACAAGTTCTTCTGTGTAGAAACTTTCCAGAGGCCTTGGTGCGCTCTAGTATATGCCAGTTATTTGGTTGCGTCTGTTTTCATTGAGCATTTTATACATGGCACTGCCAGGACTTTTGCATTACTGAAGCAGATTACGTTTACTGTGGCCTCAGTGTACCAGTGTACCTGTCTGTATCTCTCGCACTGTTGCCAGACATGTCATCAGTAAGATTGTTTTTACTGTCTGGCTGTTAGCCACACATGCTTTTCGTAATGATCAGTGCTATTTTTGGTTTATGTCTCTGAAGTTTTTTGACGTTTTAGTGTTGGATGTTTTAAGACTGTTTTGATGAAAACATCAGCGTGATTATTATGTCAATGTTTGCCTTCCTCGATGGTGGGGGCGGGGTGGGGGATGGGGTGGGGTGGGCGGGGCTTGGTCTTTACAGTGCCCAAACATTCTCATCGACAGACAAGTGTTACTCTTCGTGATTTAATGTTAGGTGATAGAGGTGAAAAACTGATGCGCTGGGTTTTTTTGGTTCTGAAATGTGGACCAAAGATGGCTGTGCCAATCTCAACAGTGTTTTATAGAAATTCTGCCCAGATGATAGTATCATCGATAGATGTAAAAAAGCCGATAGAAACTGAATATAAACGGAAGAAACTCATTTTATTCGAGAAAGAAACCTGGAGAAAATGAAAAAAAATTGGAAACGGAAAATATTATATCTTAAACTGCATTTTAAATTTAAAAACCTTGTTTATGCAATTTTTTATGTTATTTAGCAAATAATGCAATTTTATCAGTTAACCAAAGTTCATTATAAGTGACATTAATCGGCAACAGTTCTTTTTCTTCTTATAACTGGTTTAATAAGAAATTGAGAAAAACTGAAAGTATTGAAATCTTTTCAAATTAAAATTGTGAACATAAGTTCATATAAATTCAAACTAAGCCTAATAGCTTATAGCAGGGATTCCCTACCTTTTTTGACTTTAGGGCCACTTTTTCTAAGTTGGAGGATACGAGGGCCACTTTTTCTTAGTCGAAGGACATTAGGGGGCCAAAAGGCTAAACTTTAGTTAACTAAAAGCATATACAATTGTTGTAATTGGTTCAAAATAGAATATTTGATGCTAATTATAGACGTCAAAATAAAATAATTTGCAATAAAAAATAATTAGACCCCTATGTGTTCTATCCTGTCCAAATTTTCATCATTTCATATATTTTTGTTAATTCTTTGAGAGATGAGGGGCCATTTTCTCAGGCCTGGCGGGCCACGGGTTGGGAACTGCTGGCTTATAGGGTACTAGCCTGTCCCCTCTTCCTTGATTTTTATTCATGCATGCTTTCATATAACAATACTCATACAAAACTGTGATTGGGTAAGATGAGTATGTTTACACTGCTGATGTTGATCCGAGGTTTCAACAAAGGAGGTGGGGGAGGATTGGCCACCTATTGCCTAAATGAAGGTTACAAAACGAGGCCTACAGAACAGTAAGTCTTTCATATTGAGGATTGACTTGAGGGCCTGTCCTATCCTTTGTAATCTGAAAACGGTCTGGATGTTTGTACCCAGTTGTTTATGGTTGCATGTCTTCTGGGGATTCTTGTTGCAATGCCGCACAGCTCTCGTCTAGAATTCTGGCCATTCGTTTGAAGAGACAGAAACACAGACACCTGTTGCAATTTCGTCTACTGGTACACTGTACCCTGTAGAAGACACATTCTTAACAGTCCGCCCGTAAGGTTATATCGTTCAGTGGTGGGATGGTCTTCGGGGCATTCTGTCAAGACAAAGAGCCGTTTTGATAAAAGCTTTGAACAGGTGTTGCAGCGCTACCTATTATCAGAGTTCCCGTGGAGTTGCTTAGATGAACACCTGTTCCATGTGTTTTGTTGTGTTATTGAGGCTCAGTGTTAAGACTGTCATGTCCGCGTCGTCGAAGTTGTAAATTGGTTGTTTAGATATCCAGACAATGTCTTTTAAAATCAAATTAAATAATTTATTTGATGACTATTAAGTCAAGAGCAGTAGTGGTAGACCTCAATGAAATTGTAAGTACGGTCTTAAGTGGTCTTACGGCCCTGCTATAGGTAGGGCCCCTAAAGTAGCAGTACAGTCTCATGAGCCAATGTACTTAAATTATTTATTTTTCCATTTCTATATCGTCCCTTCAAGCTCTCTACTCAGAGGCGCTCCCGACTATAGCGCGGAAATTGCATCAGAGTTTCACACCGAAGTGCCAGAGCGAAGGACTTGCTCAAGGTCCCTACGCGGCGGCTTGAGGTGAATTCGAACCTGCAACCCTCTGGCTGCTAGGCAACGAACATACCCACTACTGCCATGCTTAATTTAGTTCAAGCTAGACTTATAAAAGAACAGAATAATGAATCTTGACTATTGCTGAATGCTGAGGTCCGTACTAGAGTGTGACTTGTTTCATACAGTGATTATTATTGGACTAACCTGCATTTAAAAAATCACACATAATGATGCTGTTTATGCTGTTCTAATTTTCATCAGAGATCTATGTGTTGTTTTGAACAAGGCCAAAAACTGTCTTCTGAAATACGGATCTTGAGTCTGTTATTGCTTCGAATAATGGACTTCTCTCATTGCACCCCCACCTCCATCTTATCCCCATCTTCTTATCCCTGCTATTTATTACTCAGACTGTTGTGACCGGTTTTTCTGGAATGGATTGGTCGAATTGAAAAGAGATTGCCTTTGATGCCAGACGGGTAAGAAGTGTGAGAACGGTGAGATGATTAGATCGGATTAGCTGTAGAAATGGTTAGATTAGATTAGAAAGGTTATATTAAGTAAAGAAATGTTGAATAGCAGTTAATAATATTATTCCATTTGTTGTTGTTGTTATTATTTCTTTCTATATATCTATACATGCTCATCTAAGATATATTGGTCATTTGCTTTTATTCCCCAATATATATATATATATTTATATACATAATTATATAAATATAATTATATAAATAATTATATATTATAATTCTTTATATATAATTATATATTATCTATATATAGTCTCCATTTTGTAAAAAAAAACACTTAGTACAACAATACCCATTATCTTTGCAGCATCAACACTACCTAGGGCCTCCCCCCCCATCCAGCGAGAGCTTCTATTCAGGCGTACCTTTTGATTCCGCACTTTATCCACGTTGTAGAGTGCATTGCTTACTTATGAAATACACATTTAATCTTGTCATGTAACGTATAACATACGCGAAGTACTACACGTGCAAGTTGTTTAACAAAATTTGATTCAATTTAAATTTGATTTAGCGTAACTGAAGCTAGGCCTTGTATATGCCAGCGTTCCCCATGCTACAATGTACTCCTATATAAGATAGATAATTGGTTTCTGCTGTAAGTACAGACATTGTATTTTTAAGTATTAGGTGGGAAATTCCCTGCAGCTCAGTAAACTATGAATGCGTTATTGCAACGGGATCCCAGTATATTTGCTGGACTTCTACTTCTTCTTCCTCATGTCTGGCTGTCTTTTCCCCGAAAAGATTCCACTCTTGGGTGTTTTATTACACTTCTGTGTGGTAGGTGATTGCCTGTGTCTATCCATTTGTGTGTCCGTCTATCCATTCGTGTGTCCGTCTATCCATTCGTGTGTCCGTCTATCCGTTCGTTGTCCGTCTATCCATTCGTGTGTCTGTCTATCCATTTGTGTGTCTGTCTATCCATTAGTGTGTCTGTCTATCCATTCGTGTGTCTGTCTATCCATTAGTGTGTCTGTCTATCCATTCGTGCGTCTGTCTATCCATTCGTGTGTCCGTCCATCCATTCGTGTGTCCGCCAAACTTCCATGTGATGGTGTATTCCTTTTGCATTAAGTTAGATTATTCTATTGTGTGTCCCTCTGCCCTTCCGTGTGCCTTTCTATCCCCAAGTGCCCATCTATCTTTCGGTGTGCGCAACTATTATTTCTGTGTGTCTATCTATTCTGCTGTGTGTCCGTTTATCCCTCTTGTTTGTCCATCTGTGTGGCTGTGTATTTATTCATGTGTGTCCATTTATCACTAAGTGTGTTCATCTATCCTTGTGTGTGTGCTACTATTATTACTGTGTGTCCATTTATCCTTCTGTGTGTCCGTCTATCTTTATATGTGTGTCCGTCTATCCTACTGTGTGTCCGTCTGCCCTTCTGTGTGTCCGTCTATCTTTATGTGTGTTCGTCTATCCTTCTGTGTGTCCATCTATCCTTCTGTGTGTCCATCTATCCTTCTGTGTGTCCATCTATCCTTCTGTGCATCCATTTATCCTTCTGTGTGTCCGTCTGCCGTTCTGTGTGTCTGTCTATTCTTCTGTCTGTCATTCTATCCCATCCAATGTCCATCTAACTCTCCGTGTGTCCCCGTATTCGTCTGTACGTCCAGATGACACCGGATTGCGTCCAGAATGTCTGGCGCAATCCGGACTATACAGCCGGACTCCCTTCATCGACTACAGCACAGCCTGCGCGTTCAATATATCTTCCAGTGGGGCGTGTGAGGGAGGTTGCAGACGCTTCACCCTTTGCATGTCGTCTGTCATTTCCCTGCGTCCACCACCCCTCCCACCACCACCACCACCACCAGCAGCAGAGCCGTGGCGCTGATGGCTGGATCGATGGCTCAGGGATGGCTGTGATAACGGCTTCATTGGGACGCCCACTCGATCTGCTGTCGGCTTTGTTAGTTGATAACACGGTTGCCTTGAAATTTTTGACGGCGGAGGCGGATTGTGAAAAGCCGTGCGTAATATACGTCTGTGGTTGGATCAGCGACGCCCCGCAGATTGGCGATTATTATTAGCGTCGTTTTTCTAATGAGACTTTTTCGCTGCATGATGAATGCCATGTATGTATATATATATATATATATATAAGAGCATTTATATAGCGCCTTACAGTAATCTCACCATGAAGGCCATGCTGTAGATTTTTCTGTGTGGTTAATGTATGCAGACGCTGTACGGCTCCTTTGTTATACTGTACGGGGGAATTAGGAATACACGTCGGTACTAGATCTGTTCTGACAGGACTGGGTTTTTTTTGTTGCTTACTCTGGAAACAGTGGATATGTTATATAAATGGGATGATTAATATAAATTGTTTGTGTTCCATTTTGCTTTCATCCTTTCTTCTTACATTCCTGCCTTCATTCCTGCCTTTTTCTTTCCTTTCATCCCACTGTCTTCAGTATCATAGTGAACAGTTAGGGAGTAATGTGTGAGATATGTGTGTGCTAGCCTATGATGTCAGTTTGTGCGTGCATGTGTGTTTGTGTGCGTATTTGTGTGTGCATGCATGTGTGTATTTGTGTGCATGTGTGTTTGTGTGCGTATGTGTGTGAGCATGCATGCATGTGTTTTTGTGCATGTGTTGTGTGTGTGTGTGTGCATGTGTGTGTGTGCATGAGTGCATGTGTGTGTGTGTGTGTGTGTGTGTGTGTGTGTGAGTGCATGTGTGTGTGCACTAACCAGGACATGTGCAGCTTGTAAAGTTAGGGAGTGTCGATGTAATATTAGTGAGTCTGGTATTTTATGAAAAACACAGTTAGAAAAATCTCAGTGTGGCTTTTGAAATGAAGTTGTTATTTTTTTGGGGGAGGGGGGCTTGGTACTGTTTGCCTGTGGGATCCTCCTTTCAACAGCTTAAGTCAGTTATGAAGCATATAACAGTAAATGAACGGAGGGGTGAAGTAGCATCACATTTCATTTCAAGTGCTTAGAGAGACCACAATTTATCAGTGTTTTTTATTATCAGTGTTTATGTTGTTACATGTGGATGTAGTTGTATTGAAATACCGGTTAAATACGGGTACTACCCAGTATGCAGTATGTCCCATGTTCTGGCACTCTGTGCATATGTATGAGATATGTAAAAATTGGCGATTATTATTAGCGTCGTTTTTCTAATGAGACTTTTTTCGCTGCATGATGAATGCCATGTATGTATATGAACATTTAACACTTAACATTTAACATTTAACAATTAACACTTAAACATATATATATATATATATGTTTGTGTGTGTGTGCACGCTTGTTTTTGTTTGTTTGTTTGTGTGTGTGGTTGTGTGTGTATGGGGTGTATGTGTGTGAGTGTAATGTGTGAGTGTAATTGTAATTGTACACTTATGTGTGTGCGTGTGTGTGTGTGTGTACCAGTAGAAGTCTTGCCATATGCATATACCATGAACTTTCATGTTTATTTTCATTTCTGTTGTACTTTGTTTAATATTGTTGTAATGGCAAGCATCAATCAGTATATTGTTTTCATTCATGCACACAGTGCTGGTGTAGTGCTCAGAACATTGGCAAGTAATATGCTAATTGGCAGTCCTTTGCACATCCCATCCCCCCCGTGTGGAACTGGCTCCCTTTGGTGTGATGTTTGCTCCCAGGGTCCACTCCAGAACTTTCCATTCTGACCTCAAAATTCATTTTTAGCGTGCTGGGTTGGGAGCACTTCTGAGCTGTAGCTTCTGAGGAAGAGTGCTATAGAAACTGCTGTAATGAATGAATTGAATGTATTTTGTTATGATTCACCTTTCGGCGTTGTTTCTACTGTTAATATCAATCAATCAATATATAGTGTGGATTGGATAGTCTGAGTCTTAGTGGATATATCATATATATCATTTTATATCATTTAGATATTGATCTGATTTAATGACCCTCCCCCCCGCCGATCGCCTGCTCTGTGACAATGCACACATTGCACAGCCATTCCCTCTCTGTCATTGGTCCAACAACCTGGAATGGGCTTCCATTGATTTTAGGACTCCCCCCAAACTGTTCTCAGTTTCAACAACTGTTGAAGACTGCTTTTTTTTGCTTGACCTCTGAATAGGGATCTTGAAGGGGCGGCACTATATAAATTCTGATTGATTGATTTATTGATTGTGGTGTGTTATCATTTTGATGCCCTGTGCATCAGACACGGGTCAGCACAATAGAAATTAATAATTATTAATCATTGTATAAATACTGTAATTGAATTCACCGTGCATTGTGTAGTTGGGCTTATCCGCTTTTCTCCTCGCAGAGAAGGCTGATTAGTTCTGATTTGATGCATTGTTTTCGCAGCACGTCACGAAGAGTGTCCAATTCAATAAATGTTTTTCTGCCATGAGATTCATTGATTTTTCTTGGCAAATTGTGTGCGTGTTATTGTTTCGGATTGCTTTGTTACCCGTAGATTTATGCTAGAATACGCTGGTGTTGGACTATAGTACTTATGCACATTGGTGGTTGTGATGATGATGTTGTTGTTGTTGTTGATCCTGATGATGGTAAGAATACTGTAATTCAATTCTAGTCAATTAAAATTTGTTTCTAAAAATATGCTGTCTTTGATTGAAACTCCTGTGACCCATATCGTCAGCGAAAAGGAGAATTTCTCATGGAATTTCAGTGAGGGTGGCTATGGCTTTGGGAGCATTTTAGCAATGGGAGGAGGGAATGTGTAATACGATCAGTACCACTATTCATATTCTTGAGAGGTTGGGTGTTTCAGTCATTTCATGATCAGATGGCTGTAAAATTCCAAACGAATAGGCTGCTGATCAGATAAGCAGACATCAGATTGGCTGGCCCAGTGGACTCTGTCAAATCAAAGCTTAAATCTTATAAATTTGTTTACTGAGGCTTATCCCACAGTTAGCTGCTGTCTGTGAGGCGCCCTTGTAGCGGTATATGACCTCGTAATGGCGCCATAAAAATTGTTATTATTATTATTATTATTAGTAGTAGTAGTAGTAGTAGTATTTTTTATGGTCAAGATGCACTTTATTTTTTTTGGATGGTTTATATATATATATATATATTCGTTTAATTCATGAAAAAAGAGCAGGTTGACACACCGCAGCCTGGTACATAGTGACGGTAAGAGATACAAACATGAAACGTGGAATCTAAGGTATAGCCGGTTTTAAAATAGTTGTGGTGAAGAAGCTATAGGTTCTATAAATAGTTTCACTGACTTCTACTACTGCCAGATGAATTATTATTTGAATTCGAAATGATTCTGATTTATTATTTTCAAATTTTCCTTTGGATCATTTTTACAGTGTACAAATTTATGAGCTCGTAAATCTTTTACAAGCATATATAGTCGACTTGTTCCGCATCTTTTTCTGATTTGTTTAAATTTATTTCTGGATTTTGCCAGGGTATTTTTTTCCTTGGGTTGGATATATCATAACGCATCTGAGAATTTAATTTATAAGGTGCTCCTTGCAATACGGACTATTAAGAGGCATTCTCAACATGACAACCCTGTGGAAATGAAAATTACTACACACAGCTAAGATATGAGGATAGGTCCCTGACCAATATCATAGTGCGGATGTAGCAAGTATTTGATGTTGAGTAGAGATTGTTTTTCACGCATCGTTAATCATTCACGATTGCTTCACTATTATCATGTCTTTAGTCTTCGATCTTGAGCGCCTTTGGTCTTCAATCTTGAGCGCCTTTGGTCTTTGCGTATGAGCGGAAGGGCTGCTTCATGAAGTGGCTTATAAGTTTTGATATTGGGTGTTGTGATTGATGACCTATTGCCATTGAAAGCTATTTCCACATTCAATCAATCAATTGATCAATCGATAAGTCAATCAATTGATCAATCCATCAGTCAATCAATCAATCTACCAATCAATCCATCAATCAATCCATCAGTCAATCAATCATTCATTCCATCAGTCAATTGATCTTTCAGTCAATCAATTCCTCCATTTTAAGTAATTAAGCCGACACAGAAGCAGCTTGACCAGACACTATTGTTCAGTTATATGGTCTAGGTAGAAGGTTATGTACGCTTCTGCAGAGGGATTGAGGGAGCAGAGTCCCAAGGTTATGACTAGGGTCATTGAATGTTGAACAGTCTGTGTTTTTTCTTGGAAACAATAAATTTAACTTAATTTATTCCATGAATTGAAAATCACTTTCCACCTTTCAATTGCTGAACAGTGCACTTAGATTTAAACCGAATGTAGGTCTATGTATACGGCAGATGATGGTTAGAATGGTAGTTTGACTTTCGGCCGACACTGATACTGTATAGTCTTCAGCTGTGAATTACCTATACCACATATGTTGGATAATTTCCAGAGAACTATGCACAACCGGTAGTAAATTTTATTTATGTGCTGAATAACTAATGGTTTGGTAAGAGATTGCCTGCCATTATACGTTGCTTCCTGTATTCTATCTTCATTTATGAAGCATTTATTCAGATGTACTGATCATTAGTAATGGTCCATTCAGCCATTTTGATCACCATGACCTCATCTCTCACAAAAATCAACATCTCCACTGGGCCATCAACTTTACAGCTGTAGATCACCTGAAAGTGAAACTGGTGAGGCCGTGAAAGCAGTTGCCGTTGATGCCTCAGCGATGGCATCAGATTGTTTCCTACAGGTATAACATACTTATATTATATGCACAATAGTTGAAAGTAGAAACATTGACCCACTTGATTTGAACAGCAGAATCTGCTCTACTTCAGGCCAACAACTAACACTGGATTACGTTGACAAATTTTTAGCTGAAGCGATGATGTGGTTCATGTACCAGTAATAATAATGATGATAATGATAATAATAATAATAATAATAATAATAATAATAATAATAATAATAATAATAATAATTGCAGTAATGATAATAATAATAATAATTTATATTGGCGTTAGTGAAGTCCGTGAGGGATCCTGTATACCTCGGGGCCAAAAAAAATATAATATTAATAATAATAATAATAATAATAACAATAGTAGTAATAATAGTAATAATATTAATATTAATAGTAGTAATAGTAGTAGTAATAATAATAATGATAATAATAATAATCTTCGTTTATTTTTCAAACTGACGCAAAGCAGTACGATTACAATTCATATTATGAACGGATGATCACAAGTTATTACAGGAGTTAAATTTAACTGTATGGCAGCCATGCAAGGCGTCCATCGCGTCCTACTACTCAGTTTACCAATGCCATCTGCCGAATGGAAGATTGGGTGGGCCTTTGAGAGGGTAGTGGGAAGCGATCCTGCATCCATGCGCTCTTCGTACCAGGGTGTTCACCATTACACAGAACCCCCTCCCGGTACATATTATTATAAATCTATATAATAAATCTGCATTGGTTGTATATATATATATATATAATATATATATATATATATATATATATATATAGAATCTGCATTGGTTGTATATAATATATATATAGTTTTTATATATATTAAATCTGCATTGGTTTTTATCGTAATGTCATTTTTCTTCATGAGAACAATTTGCTCATCACTTTGCAGTCAGCCCGATTAAAATTGTATTTTGGCTGTCACATTAATATATATTGCGTTGTGCATTAGGCATACGCCATGCAGTCATTAGCTCTATACGATATTTTATTGTCTTACTCGTCCTCAATATGGGTGAGTGGAGAGATGGAAAAAATAAACTATTACAGTGCCAGGGAGTAGCGGAAGCATTTACCAATAGTGGCAGAGAAAAAGACCAGTGCAGGAAACACGTGATCAGTTGTTGCATCAGTGCAGGAGAGAACTCCAGGGCCTATACTTCACTGGTCAATTGCAGTAAGCAAACATGATCACGGAAAGAACTGGTTGTGTTTGTCTAGTATTTCTTTCTGTTTATGGTACACAATAGAAATTTCTGCTGGGTCAACCCCATTCCTGGTACACTTGTAATAGAAATTTCTGCTGGGTCAACCCCACTCCTGGTACACAATAGAAATTTCTGCTAGGTCAACCCCATTCCTGGTACACTTGTAATAGAAATTTCTGCTGGGTCAACCTATTCCTGGTACACAATAGAAATTTCTGCTGGTTCAACCCCATTCCTGGTACACTTGTAATAGAAATTTCTGCTGGGTCAACCTATTCCTGGTGCACAATAGAAATTTCTGCTGGGTCAACCCCATTCCTGGTACACAATAGTAATTTCTGCTGGGTCAACCCCATTCCTGGTACACTTGTAATAGAAATTTCTGCTGGGTCAACCCCATTCCTGGTACACAATAGTAATTTCTGCTGGGTCAACCCCATTCCTAGTACACAATAGAAATTTTTGCTGGGTCAACCCCATTCCTGGTACACAATAGAAATTTCTGCTGGGTCAACCCCATTCCTGGTACACTTGTAATAGAAATTTCTGCTGGGTCAACCCCATTCCTGGTACACAATAGAAATTTCTGCTGGGTCAACCCCATTCCTAGTACACAATAGAAATTTCTGCTGGGTCAACCCCATTGCTGGTACACAATAGAAATTTCTGCTGGGTCAACCCCATTGCTGGTACACAATAGAAATTTCTGCTGGGTCAACCCCATTCGTGAGTTTTTGCAGAAGAAGCTCTTGATGGCCTGCATCTGATAATTCAAACCATGTCCTCAAGGTAAATCAGCTGCAAATGTTTAAGGATGTTCTGTGAAGCACCAGATTTTCAGATGTGCAGTTGGTCTCAGGCCCTTGCAGCTGGGGCCGTAATGTCTTCGTTTACTACAATGTTTATCTTTTCATGATGCATAGTTTGAGGCATAGTTGTAAAATTTTCGTTTTTTTATTCTTAGACAAGCGCCGTTTTTAAGTTTTCATCTCGTTTTCCTTTTTTATTTTACGTGTGTGACCATGTGTATTTATTGTCTATAATCATTTTCTTAATTTGATTTACGTCTGATATCTGCTAAACTGTCTCCGTACTTTCAAGGATTCTTCTAATTCAAGTCACCATTTATTTGACTGTTGTACTTAGTGTTTACTAATAAAGTTGTGTTATTCGCTTTCCAATTGAAATTACTTTGCATATACAAAGATTTTTAATATTAAAAGTCTGTAATACAAAATGTAGCAAAGATCAATTTTTTCCGTTAAAAAAATTGAACACGCTTTACTCTTTGAAAAAAATTTGGTTTGGCATTATAAGCATCTTGAGGACTTTCTCAGAATCCAATCTCTTGCAGTGTTCCATTATGGGCGGATGTTGATGTTGATATGCATGGAGGGGGGATATAACAGTTGATTTAGTTTAATGACAGACATGAAGCTGAACGAATTGCCACATTTTCTCTATCGCATGTTCGTCCATCATCACTTTGATGTCGTCATCTGGTTTAATCTCTGTCATTACATTATCTCTTGAATCGCATTTATCTGGCGGAATCATCCAGCGAATCAGTGAACTGCTTCTGTAGTTTATCAGTTTTATTCTTAATGTTATATTCTTGAGATATTGAATCATGAAGAATGAGAATGTCGAGGAACTATGCATCTGGCATTTATCTTATCTAGATCAGATAGTTATACACCGATGGTGAAAGTGTTGATGGTGGCAGTGCTATGCAAACAGTGGAAGCGATGATGATGATGATGATCATGACGACGATGATGATGATGGCGGCGACGACGACGGCGATGATTACATTGATGATCACATGGTCAGATGATGATCAGTGTGATGATGACAATGGTTTCAGTTGTTGCATGGTAAGTTGAAATATGTACTTTGGGCATTGCTTGCCAGCACCCAAAGTTTCCATGAACCTGCTCTACCTACTTTGCGATAATATATTGTTCTGTGCTTTTCAGCTGAGGTTGGGTCGGGAGCGCTCCTGAGTAGTAACATTGAAGGGTGCTATATAAATCTCCATAATAATAATAATAATAACAATAATAATAAAATTATTATTATTATTTAAATTATTTGATGAATTATTGATTGAATGAATGTGTGTGCAGCTTTTTCTGTCAAGCGCTGATTGTCACTACTGGCTTAGGTCTTTGTCTTTAACTATATGACTATGTAAAACTTGTGTTTGTGAAGAAATGGTCGATATACTCTGTGGTTGAATGCGTGAAACTCTGCTACAAGTTGTTAAAATAATGAATGATTCATTTTGAGAAAAAAAAATTACGACCAGAATAACTTTCAGTCGGGGATGGGGCAGCCATCTGGAGAGCTTGAAAGCCACGGATTTAGAGAATTGTAAATTGTATTGCATCCATAAATTTATATAGCGCCTCTCGCAGTGCGCATTAATCAGAGTGCACATTAATCAGAGTACTCGCTTAGAGGGGTGGGGGGTTGGGGGGATGATGGAATTCCATGGCATTACGAATACTTTTTGTGCTCCAGCGTTCATTTACAATGCTACCCGGAGTCAACGTGGCTAAAAGGGATTAAGCGATCAGTGGCATTGCGCTGATCCATGTTACTTTATTCATCCGCTGTGTGAGAGGGAGAATGGCTTTACTACTGGTGTGTTTGACATTTGCCGCGGGTGAACTGAGTGCACTTGTGCGTCTTCGTGTCCTGCAGTGTGCGACGGTGCGTACGGAAAGTGCGTTGTTTTTTCTACACGTGCACACATGGTGCGTGTTTTATTTTTCCGTGCGTTGGTGTGCATTAATGTCAAGTTATTCACTGGTGTGCATCACTCAGCTGTTCGATGTTGGACTCGCGCGGTGTCACAGGAACAACTGCTAATGTCAGTGCAACTGCACTCGTAATACCATTAAACAGCGTTTTATGATAATCCACATTATTTATTATTACGGTATTTTGTCCAAAAGACGGCCATTTGGATGTAAACCGATTTTTCCAGAAATATATTTTGTTCATTCTGCAACAGTGCAGCTGCAATTACATTTTTGACGTATGGTACGGGTACAACCAGGTACATTATTTCTGTATTTCCAAATGCAGTTAATTTGCAGTTGAAGTTGCACCTGTATAAATTTTGCAAATGCAGTTAATTTGCAGTTGAAGTCACACTGATATTTCAAATGCAGGGTAATTCCAGGTCAAATCATCACAGTGTTCCGGCATGACCATCTCCGATTTTGATGAAATTTGGCAAGGTGGTAGAACCTATTGAGAAACTCTCAAAACTAAAATTTTAGATTTTTGGGTCAACCGGTTTCCGAGATATGGGTCAGTGAACTTGACCAAAACGACCCGATTTGTGCAGACCGGACGAGGTTTAAACTGCTGTATCTCAGCTTCTATTGCACCTAGAAACAAAAATGAGATACCAAATTAAAGCTGAGTGAATGCTCTGTTTGGGCAAGGTAGCTAGAAATAGTTATTTTGAGTAACAAAAATAATGTGAGCATCTGTAACCTATTAACCCTGACCCAGGTCACTTTGTACTCTCAGAATTTTATTAACTTTTCACCATTAAAAGATCTCACTATTCTAAAGAGTTGATGAAAAATTCAGAGTGGGCACTCCAGTAGTTTTTTTGTTATGATTTTTTGAATGGTCACCCAAGGGCGTGAATCGAGTGTTAATACACGCGCAACTGTCCCTTTTATTCAATGCTATCCGCACCTATATATTAAATAATTAACAAATTGATATTATTTGCTAGCACTGGATGTTGGACAAGACAATGCTTAAGTTTACCTACTTACTTATCAATTTCAATTAAGTATTGCTGACTATCAAGCAGTGAAATTGAGAGTTGAAGACATTGAGAGTTAAGTCACCGCCAAGTATAATGGTGACTAGTGGCTTAGCTGTGTTATGCAGACATTTGCTGTAGTAGAAATAAACCTTTTGCATCTTCATGGGCCTCTCAATCTTTTCCTCATACAAGTGATCTGCTGGTAATATCTTGTGTGGATGTACTGACATCAGAACTTCATCCAACACCTTTTGTGTGGGGCCTTGGACTTATTTTGGACCAAGAGCATATAAACCTGCTATGCTGTATTGTAACTGTTGCACCAGCTTAAAGTGGTATCTCGCTCTCTTACTTTTGGTGCTGCCTCTACCCTTGTTCACTCTTTCATAATTTCATGACTTGACCACTGTAGCACCCTCTATCATGGACTACTGGCTGACCGGATAGGTTGTCTGAAACGGGTCCTCTGCTGTGCGACGCAACTTGTTGGCCATATCCAAAAATGTTTATGTCTCATGTTGTGAGATGTCTTACATTGGCTCCCTTCTCCACAGCGGATTGAATACAGGGTCTGTGCATTGGTTAGGTGGTGCTCAACCGTATCTTTGAGAACTCTTTTTTACCACCTTGGGTGTCAGTGTCGATCGATGAACCAAGCTGAGCTTCTGCTTCCCTGCTTGCAAACTGACATCCGACAGCGTTGTTCATTCTATGTCACTGGTCCTACATCCTAGAATGTCATCCCTGTTACACTGCGCTTAGTGTCCATGGGTCATTCCGCTCTGTTCCTTAATAAATAAATAAATAAATACCAAGCACTGGGAGGCATATATGCTGAATGCCCTCGAGATGCAAGCTGCAATAGCTCTGTGGAAACAGAATATATAGCTTGACCTGAAACTGACTAGATTGTGAATTTTGATTTGACAGAGGTTTGAAATGTCTTTTTCACTAAAAATGATATTTCCTAGCTGTCAAAGACTTCATTTGACATGTGTACCTTCGTTCACCGCGAGATTCACGCCTTGGGTGACCATTCAAAAAATCATAACAAAAAAACTACTGGAGTGCCCACTCTGAATTTTTCATCAACTCTTTAGAATAGTGAGATCTTTGAATGGTGAAAAGTTAATAAAATTCTGAGAGTACAAAGTGACCTGGGTCAGGGTTAATAGGTTACAGATGCTCACATTATTTTTGTTACTCAAAATAACTATTTCTAGCTACCTTGCCCAAACAGAGCATTCACTCAGCTTTAATTTGGTATCTCATTTTTGTTTCTAGGTGCAATAGAAGCTGAGATACAGCAGTTTAAACCTCGTCCGGTCTGCACAAATCGGGTCGGTTTGGTCAAGTTCACTGACCCATATCTCGGAAACCGGTTGACCCAAAAATCTAAAATTTTAGTTTTGAGAGTTTCTCAATAGGTTCTACCACCTTGCCAAATTTCATCAAAATCGGAGATGATGATGCAGATTTTAATTCAAAATTGTGTTGATTTGACCTGGAATGCCCCTGCAGTTAATTTGCAGTTGAAGTCGCACTGATATTTGCAAATGCAGTTAATTTGCAGTTGAAGTCGCACTGATATTTGCAAATGCAGTTAATTTGCAGTTGAAGTCACACTGATATTTGAAAATTTACTTAATTTGCAGTTGAAGTCACACTGACATTTGAAATGCAGTTAATTTGCAGTTAAAGTCACACTGATATTTGAAAATGCACTTAATTTGCAGTTGAAGTCACACTGACATTTGAAATGCAGTTAATTTGCAGTCGAAGTCGCACTGATATTTGCAAATGCAGTTAATTTCCTGTTGAAATTAAACTTATACGTCCAAATTCTTCTATTACACCACAGTGTTATTGTTGCTATCATTATTGTTGTTGTTAATCTGACCTGGGTCCTCCATGCCGCCACAAAGCTAGAAAAAAACAGGTTAATTTTCTGTTATTTTGCTCCTGCTGTAAATTCACCGTTAACTGTTATTTACCGTGGCAATCTCCATTTCCGCTGCGTTTATTTTTCCGAAACAGATTCCGTGGCTTCATCAGCCGACAGTGAAACTGAGATTGATGATGTATCTGGAGCCGCGTGGCGTGATCGCGGTTTAGCCGTTCTCCATGGCTAAACATCACAAATCTCTTCTCCAGAGATTTGTGATGTTTGACGGAGACTGTGACTATGTCAGGCTAAGATTACTGGTAACTGCTCACGATTGCTAAGATTACTAGTAGCTGCTCAAGACTACTGAGATTACTAGTAACTGCTCACGATTGCTAAGATTACTAGTAGCTGCTCAAGACTACTGAGATTACTAGTAACCGCTCACGATTGCTAAGATTACTAGTAACCGCTCACGATTGCTAAGATTACTAGTAACTGCTCAAGATTGCTAAGATTGCTAGTAGCTGCTCACAATTGGTAAGATTACTAGTAACTGCTCACGACACGATTGCTAAGATTACGAGTAACTGCTCAATATTGCTAAGATTACTAGTAACTGCTCACGATTGCTAAGATTACTAGTAGCTGCTCAAGATTACTGAGATTACTAGGAACCGCTCAAGAGGACTGAGATTACTAGTAACTCTGTTCTTTCTGATGTACTGGTAACTCGTCTGTCTCAAAAAGATTGCTGTGTAAGTGTAAAGTAATACTGGAATTGATGAACGATAATAATATATTGATTATAATGATAATGTTGATGATAATGATAATATTGATGTCTGATCTTCCACCAACTTCATACAGCAAATGTGCGCATTTGGTAGTTTAATTCACTGGGGGGTCGGGGGGGGGCAGACGTGTTCCTGTTCACATGCTTCAGCTTTCATTCAGATAGATTATTTGCAAAACAGACTGATTTCGGCTTCGTATACGAAGTCTTTAAATCAGCTTTATTGTTTAATTCAGTTTTATTATTTAAATCAGTTTTATTATATAAATAAGTTTTATTATTTAAATCAGTTCTATTAGTTAATTAAGTTTTAATTTGTTTACATTTGCATGCTGCAGACTGTCAATCGAGAGGTCAGAGGTCGAGATTGGTTGGAGAGCTCTGCTCTGCATATGACTCCTATCCAATTCAGCTATTATGAGTATACTCTGTTGGTGGGAAGATGTGATGGCGAGGGAGAGGATTGGTCATCAGCCATCTTATGCCGATGCTTAGAAGATGAGGTTGCTAACACTGTATTGCATTCCCATGGCTGCCCCCAATTCTAAGAGCTTAAGGGACAGCTTTTTTTGTCTTCTTCTTTTTCTTCTTCTTCTTTTTTGTCTTGTCCTTTTCCTTCTTCTTATTTTTGTTCTTCTTCTTCTTCATTTGTTTTGTCTTCTTCTTTTTTGTCTTCCTCTTCCTCCTCCTCCTCCTCCTTCTTCTTATTTTCGTCCTTCTCCTCCTCCTCCTCCTCCTCCTCCTCCTCCTTCTTCTTATTTTCGTCCTTCTCCTCCTCCTCCTTCTCCTCCTCCTCCTCATCTGCCTCCTCTGCCTCCGCATCTGCATCTTCTACGTCTTCCTGCATTTCCAGGGCTTAATTGGTCGGATGTGACAGGTCTACCTACATGTATACTGCATAGGTTTTTAGTCGATGCATACATTGCGTTATTCTGTCAAAACTTGTTACCCAGGGGGAAGCAGAGCTCAGAGGAATTGTTGACAGTGGATGTTTTGGTGAAAATAATCCTCGTTGTTAATTTTCGTTACAGGGCTTAGTCCAGTGCTGCTTCATTTTAGTCCAGAGCGTCGATCGATTGTAAATCTTCCTAATTATTCTTGTTCAGTTAATTATCTGTTGTTTTCAACGATCCCTTGGCTTAATTAAAGTCATCCATTCTTATTCATCCATGGAAATTCACACAGCCAACGGCGATGAACAATAAATGACTTTTGTCCTTTGTGCTTTGCCTAAAGCGATCTGCATCAGCTCAAGAAGTTCGGTGGTTGATGGGTTTTCTTGGCTTGCAAGCAGTATTGAGAATTTCCGCCAACGTTGGCTTAAATTGATTCTATATCAATGCTTCAGGTGTTTTTGTGAATTTTCGTGCGAGTCACACCTATGTATTACATACAGAGGTTTTGATAGAGCCGTCTGATATGCTGCAATTTCCGTAGATTTTTTTGTGTACGTCTCGTTAACGTTGATGACAGACATTTCCTAAGGATAATTATGTGTTCGATTTATTTATTTTATTTCAGAAATTTATACAGCGCCTCTTTAAATAAGGCAGTTTTTAGGTTCTCAAGGAACATAGTGGAGTGACCACCATGCGCCTTTATCTTCTTTGGCCCTGCTCTTTGGAACAAGCTCCCTCCTTCGACACCTTCCTTCCTATTACTATAATTGGTGGGCCAAGCATCTCTTTTCGCTGCCTCAAGACCACTTTCTTGAGTGGTTCTCTGGCACTGGCGGCATCTCTGATTGGTGATCGCTGGGAGAGGCGCTATATAAATATCTAATTATTTATTGATACAGTAATGCAATACAGTATATGTCTATATAAATTTGCATATCGTATATGTATTATTTATATAATATACTATATTATATATATTAAATTATCTATATATGGAGATAGGATTGGAAAACGAAGAGTCATTAAAACAACTCGCGACAAGATTGAAGCTAAGATTCTTGGGGCATGTATTAATGCGATCTGATGGTTTGGAGAAGGAAACGATGCTGGGAAAAAATCGGTCGCGTGGATCAGAAGATTTTTAAGCCAAAATCTAGTTACATTTTTCTCTTTTATAGGTTTAGATATTGCTTGAATAGAATATTTTTTGCTTGGTACATGGTGGTATCAATTTTAGACATGTATAATATGATGCATTGCACAGGGAGTCTTTGTTATGATTTATAGACTGTGATGTTTATATTTACGCATAATTCTGTTTGTAATTCGGTCCTTTTGAACTGCATTCGAGAGCATCATCGCTAGGAGTCAGACACAACGAATTCCACCAATAATAATAACAACAGCAGCCGACGAATGCGTGTGTATGCACGTGTGTATGTGTGTGTGTGTATGCACGTGTGTATATATGTGTGTGTGTGTGTGTGTGTGTGTGCGTATGCACGTGTGTATGTGCGTGTGTGTGCACGTGCGTGCGTGGCGTTTTATCTTCTCAGATATCGGGAGTTCAAGACAGCAGCAGTTTCAAAAAGCTGTAAGAATTTTGTTTAGGTTGGTGCAGAGTGGGTATAATAATATAATAATAGTCTGTGATGTTCAATTGTGCATGCATGATCGAGCGCAACGGCTAACTGAATGAAGCGCCAGTCAGCCTTATAGAAACGCTGCCTTGTACACAAAAAACAACAAAGGACCTTTTCCAGCTGACATTAATTAGCCTAATCTGATCTAATTTCTGTGCTTCTTTGGGAGGGGTGGGTGGGGGACGGGGGAGGTTAGGGTAATGGGTGGGGACGGGGGGGGGGGGAGGTTAGGGTAATGGGGGGACACACTGGCACGAAGAGCTCCTCCCGTTATATCACTCTATCTTGTTTACTTTTATGGATTCATCCAGAAATTTGCATAATAATGATAATAATAAATAATAATAATAATAATAATCATCATCATCATCATCATCGTCATAATAATTGGTAATAAGGGAGTTGGCCCACAGGGGTCATCATGGCTTCATCTGTAGGAGAGCCATGGGTCACTCCCTATACGTCACCCAAGCTGTAAATGACATCATCTGGCGCGCCCTTCTCAGAGCCGACATTCCACCAAGCATCAAGGAACCGGCGGGTCTCTTTAGATCCGATGGAAAGAGACCGGACGGGGCAACCCTCATACCCTGGCCAGCGGGGGGGGTACTTGTCGTGGGATGCCACCATCCTTCATACTTGTGCCGCCTCCTTCATAACCCACCCGAACGGTGCATGGTCGGGTCTGCATCAGTGCCGATAGGTTGAGGTTCCGACACGAGGGGCCAAAAGCTCCCTCTATTGGACTCAGTGGTGTTGGCAAGGGGGGGAGTCGGGGGTTAAAACCCCCCATTGGTTCCGGAAAAAGTTTTTTTAAGGTTATTTTTCCATTTAAGTAAGAAAAAAAATAGCAAAAATAAGGTTTCTGGCCATAAAACCTCCCATCAAAAATTCCTGGCTACGCCACTGATTGGACTGGGACACCTAAACTGTGCATTTTGTCCTTCAGACAGCACATAGGAGTGACGCAGCAGCAAGGCACAGAGCTTTTGAAAGAAGGATCGCATCCCCATCCGCTTCCAGCTCCGATTGCGGATGTTGGAAAAAGAACACGAAAGGGATTTCTTGCTTTAAATCGATTAGAAGATCTCTGTGAAACCTGCTGCTATGATGCATGCATACATTGCTGCTATGATGCATGCATACATTGCTGCTATGATGCATGCATACATTGCTGTTATGATGCATGCATACATTGCTACGATGCATGCATACATTGCCCGTGTTTACTCATTCGATGTTTATCGATAAGATTAACCATCCTGCTTTCATGCGTGCGACCGTCTTCCGGCCAACATCGCAATCTCATCAGATTACTCCGTGTGAAGGGAAAACATTTGAGATTGCACGATGAAAACTTCGGCAAATACTTTGGTGTAATCTAAGCGGCGAAGAAGCTGGTTTGCTCAGACTTCCCTTACTTACACCGGTGGCAACATGGATAGCCGGGATCCGATCCGCAATGCGTGTTCATCGGGTAGTATATAGTGGATGCCTGTGCGCTGACTCTCTGAGTTTTGCTTTTCTCCAGTTGTATATACTATTTGGATGGCTTTAAGGTCTTCACTGTTTGATGTACGTGCACGGCCATGTTTGCGTTTGTCAAAAGGAGCTACACAAATGCAGAGATGTGTATAATTTCCGGTGTATTTATAGAGTGCTGCTATTTTTAGACTTGCACGTCACTGCTTGCTTCTGTGTGTGTTCGGAGCATTGCGCCTATAGAAGATGCTTGTGGTCCACATCCTGCGGCAGTAGAAAAGGAGATATGCAGATGCCTGTGTGTGTGTGTGTGTGTGTGTGTGTGTGTGTGTGTGTGTGTGTGTGTGTGTGTGTGTGCGCGCGCGTGTGTGCTGTATTGCAAGTCGCATGTTGTCAACAACAGCATGTTTTGGTCAGTCTCGTCTGTTGTTGTCCATGCTGCACAGCTAACAATTGAATCCAATGCATTGACGATTCCTTGCAGCTAGACAGACTTCCAATAGCCCTTCTGCTAGAACACACGCACACTCACACACAGTCGCACACACACGCACACACTAAAATTCTTATGCTTCCTCTTGATCAAAACAGATAGCTGGGGCTTCAGCAGTGTGTGTGTGTGTTTGTGTTACGTAATGTATGGGTGCACGCGGGTGTGTGTTACGTAATGTGTGTGTCAGTGTATATGTGTGTGAGTGTGTGTGTGCACACGCATGCGTGTTGCGTAATATGTGTGTGTGTTACGTAATGTGTGTGTGTGTTACGTAATGTGTGTGTGTTACGTATTGTGTGTGTATACGTGTGTGTGGTTGACTTCTGGTTAATGGAAATCTTAAGCATACAGGTAGTACGGAACACCATGCCTGGAGAACACATAAACAGAGAGACAAGTGTCCTTGAATACCGGTAGAATGTATTTTAACTGAAAGGCAGAGTCCCGCTCGTTAGGGCCACCTACACACATAATAGTCTTTTGCTAGATGGTTAACAGAGGTTATTTACCGGGTAGATTCATTCTTGTACTAAGTAACTTAATACATGTGCAAATATTAGCATGGTACAGTATTGAGCATCAAACCTTAACTAAGAAAACGTTAAAACATCTGAATACACGTGCAATTACTAAAATCTGAACTAAGAAAATAAGAGTAAGTGCTGGAGATAAGTATTTTTGGAGGATTGTGTGCGCGTAACGTATCTGCATTCAGAAACAATTTGAGCAACGTATGGTAATTGTAATTGTAAGTAAATTTTGTTGGAGGATTGTGTGCGCATGGCGTATCTGCATTCAGAAACAATTTGAGCAACGTACATATGGTAATTGTAATTGTACAGATGCGGTAGCCTATACATGTTGTGTGTTCAATAGAAATTAGATGAGTGCAATGGAACAATAGATGAGCGCGGTTCGACTGTATTTGCTTAAGCGAGACAATGATCATATATACAGGATGCAGGTGCTGTATAATGTGCAAATAAATGTGCATTGGTCCCTTATTAATGTCATGTATTCCATTGTAAACATGTGTGCGGGAGGACTGTGGAACCCCCCCTGGGTTTGTCAGTCTTTGTTTCACTGGTGTGTTGTTCGCTGTCATGTGTGGTCTTTGCTTTTACGTTTGGTCTTTGCTTTTATGTTTTGTCTTCGCTTTTATGTTTTGTCTTTGCTTTTACGTTTTGTCTTCGCTTTTACGTTTTGTCTTTATTTTTACGTTTGGTCTTTGTTTTTATGTGTGATCTTCGCTTTTATGTTTGGTCTTTGCTTTTATGTTTGGTCTTCACTTTTATGTCTTTGTTTTTACATTTGGTCTTCACTTTTATGTTTGGTCTTCGCTTTTACGTTTGGTCTTCGCTTTTATGTTTGGTCTTCGCTTTTATGTCTTTGTTTTTACTTTGGTCTTCACTTTTATGTTTGGTCTTTGTTTTTACGTTTGGTCTTTGTTTTTATGTTTGGTCTTCGCTTTTATGTTTGGTCTTCGCATTTACGTTTGGTCTTTGCTTTTATGTTTGGTCTTCGCTTTTATGTCTTTGTTTTTACATTTGGTCTTCACTTTTATGTTTGGTCTTCGCTTTTACGTTTGGTCTTCGCTTTTACGTTTGGTCTTCGCTTTTGCATTTTTTCTTCACTTTTGCATTTGGTCCTCACTTTCACCTTTGGTCTTTGGGAAGAGGAAGAGATTAGCACTCGAGCATCGTAACACAAACACTAAATCCGCATTAGACTTCATGTTGAACATCAGCAAGTTTTTTAAATTTGACCAGTCGTATATATTCCTTGAGACACACACGGTGATTCTACGACGACACGATATTCTCGAATTACTTCCATTATTTAATTATCCGATGATAAATCATCGGTATACGCCTTCGGAGGAGAATAGAAAGGTCGTCGTGTTTCAGACTTTTATTTAGAGAGTGAGCGAAAAATATATGTTCCGTGAAATATTACGCCGGTGACCTTTTGTCATATTAATCTTGATTTGCACATGTGATGGATATAATTTATAGACTGTAGACGGAGTGGTCTGTGCATCGATCTTTTTCGGCAGTCTGTTCTAGATTTGATTATTATTATTTTATTAAATACATTTCTTACGCCAGAGGATGATGATGGAGTTAGATGCCCAAGTGACATCAGACATTAGTGATGGCAGTCTATGGTGCATACAGCTGGCTATATCCATATCCAAATCGAACACAATTCGACCTGATTTGGGTTGTGTTTATGTATAATAGGAAAAACGGTCGTGAATGATCTATGTTAGCGCGAATATGTTCTGACGGGTTTTTTCCAAATCAGATCGAGTCAGTTTAATGGTGCTACATAAATTCACGATCACAATTAATTACGATAGGAGACACGGTCGGCTGATTGACTGGCTGGTCTTTAGATAAAAAATCAGATAATTTATTTGGTCACTATACAAAGAACAGTCGTGCAGGATACCCTGAAGAGGTCTTACGGCCATGCTTGCGGGGGGGGGGGGCCTAAAATAGCAGTACAGTCTCGTAAGCTAGTGATATTATAATCAAATAGTCCAGACTAAACTAACTTCTCCTTCTAATGCATGCTCCTACATAGATAGAAGAGTAGTGATGTAGCTTTTCCGGAAAAGTATTTTGACGGAAAGTTTCCGGAAACTTTCCGGAAACTTTCCGGAAACTTTCCGAAGAACCAGAAAATACATTAAACTCAGAAAATATAAGAATTTCACTCTCAGAGATTTTTCTTATAGTTTAAACTCCTTTTATTTACAGTACTTCTGCCGATGCAAACAATGCTGAACTTAAAAATAATTAATATGAGCAATAAACACTATTCATTAGCATTTCAGACTAGAGTAACGTATAGAAAACTAGTTGCTTGCATGTCTGCAGTCATCTCTGTTGCAGGAAATGTGTAAAAAACTGATATAAACATGAAGTAATACAGCATCAATTTCTGTTTCTGTCTTATATTTTCATAACTCACAAATATGAAGGTGACTGAATGATAAAAATATTTTCTCTAAATTTACAGCAAAGTTTAATTGCATTTAATTCCTATAGATGTACCAGTATTTTTGGGCTGTGTGAACAATTATCACTAACACTAGCAGTGCCATCTATTGAATAAACTATTACTTATAACCACCTAAGACTGCTTATAATGATGGATGTATTTAGTAGCATTATATTGAAAGAAAATTTCGGACTCCTTAGAATTGAGTATGTATTTAATAATATTTCATTGGCGGAAAAATACATCTGAAAGTTTCCGGAAAAATATGAAACTTTCTGGACAATTTTTCCACATCACAACACTAACTTATGATAGTGATTGATGTATTTAATAACATTATATTGAAAGAAAATTTCGGACTCATTAGAATTGAGTAGGTATTTAATAATATTTTATTGGTCGAAAAATATGTCGGAAAGTTTCCGGAAAGATTCGTCGGAAAGTTTCCGAAACTTTCCGGAAAGATATGAAACTTTCCGAGGAAAGTTTCCGCCTCACAACACTATAGAAGAGTCTCCTATAATGTTACCTGTTGAGCCTTATGGGTATCCAGTACCATGCGCTCAGGACAAGCAAGTCACTTTCAAAAGCTGAATGATTTATATCGTATATATTTATTGTATATTTATATATATATATATTGTATATATTTATATGACACATATATATATGACCTTGAACCGTGTTTACAGTTATGGGCTGTGAATTGGGAGAACTGTTCAATATCATTGCTGTCAATGTCATCCATCCATCCATCCATCCACTTGTCCATCCATCCATCCATCCATCCACTTGTCCATCCATCCATCCACCTGTCCCATCCATCTGCTCATCCATCCGTCTTTGTCTTCCTGCGATTGTTCTGTCTCTTATTTATGCATTATTTATCATTCACGGTATGAACTGTCGATTATAATCAGTGACATATATGCTATAATTTCCGTACGACGTATGCATGCATAATGCGTATATGTCTAACATAAGATGGAACACATGTTGTTGGACAAAGAGCAGGCTTCCTGTAAGAGCAAATTGAGAAACAGGGCGTTTATGGCTTGTCATTATAACTTTTATACGGGTGTTTAAGTAAACGAAAATAGTCTCATACACATTCTAAAGCAGAATTTAGTGATATAATGAAAGAAATGGAGAACTTATGGGAATAAATTGTTTAAGGTTTCTGCACAGGGGTTACGGGGGCGGAGAGAGCGCTTCGTAAATAATGAATTACTGGGCCTGGAGGAGAGGATTGAATTATGTTTTGCCTGCTATTTATTTAATAGAGGCCAAGATGGAGAATTGTTATCAGACAATAATTCAGACACTGTGGCCTACATCCAGAGATCATGGTGACCAGACAGATATATAGGCATAAGTCTGATTGCCAGAAAAGTCGTCCCACTAAATATTAGTAAGTAGGTCTTGGTGTTTTGATGTTATTTGGAATTATTTTTGTCTGATTTTATCCGTCATACTGGTCCGTATTAATACATCTGAAGACTTGATGTTGTAAACAGAAGGGGAAGCAGCTATTTTAGTTAGCACTGAGGCAGCCGTGAAGTGTTAGCGACTTCATTTTTTTGGCCTCAGCATATGAGGGTGGGTGACCAATCAAGGGAGATCTGGAGAGAATGGGACTGGGTTGGGACGAGGCGGAGGAAGTAGCTGGCGACCGTGTGGAATGGCGAGGACTTGTTGACCAATGCTCCGATCGGAACAGGAGGAACTAAGTCTAAGTAAGTAAGACCAATCCTCTCCCTCGCCGTCTCATCTTCCCACCCACAGTCTATGTATATATGTTTGTATGTATGTATGTGTGTATGCATGTGTTTATGTATGTATGCATGTATGTATGTATGTATGTATATATGTATGTATGTATGTGTGTATGTGTGTATATAATATATATGTATGTATATAACATGTATGTATGTATGCATATATATATGTATGTATATATATGTATGCATGTATGTATGTATTAACACTTGTCATAGCGCCCCTTCAATATCCTACTCAGAGGCGCTCCCGACTACATCGTGGACACTGAATCGGAGTTTCACGCCAAAACGTAAGCAATTGCGAGTGAAGGACTTGCTCAGGGTCCGTGTATTCATGGAGGCTTGAGGTGAATTTGAACCCGCAACCTTCCGGCTCCAAGGCATCGAGCATACCCCTACTCCACTATGCCCCACAGTGTACCTATGGTCAGTGTACTGATTTATAGCTAGGGGGAAGCAGGTGGCACAGAAATGTTGAACTTCTGCCCCCCAAAATTTATGGTTGACCATTTATAATTATACTTTGTTATCTGGATGGCACAGTGGCAGTTTTCGTGGGAGAAGTTTTTTGTTCAGAGAAAATTGCTGTCTTGCTGTGATTGATTATTTTTGTGGTTTGTTGGGATTATTGATTTTTGGCACCTTGATAAGTATGGTCCAAGGTTGTCAGCGTCTGGTCCTGTGGTAGAAGCCAAGTGCTAGCAGAGGATTTTTCGGCTGATCTATCCGTTTTATATTGCGGGCTCGATTTAATGCGGCACCACCTTTGATGTTTAATATGCAGCATTGCTTTTGTGCATTCTTATATTGGCTGAACAGACAGTATCTCGACGGGCAAAGATGAGACTGTATGGAGCACTGGTGTTTCGGGTACTTCTATGTGGGTCCGGTACTGCTATGTGGGTCCGAATGCTGGCGTCTGGACAAAGAGGATCAGAGGAGGCTACTCATGGTAGAAATGAGTTGGTTAATATGTAGAATCCTGTTCTTGAGCAGGAGATATAGGATCAGGAACAGGAAGATGCGGGAGGATCTAGGAGTGGAAGAATAGTTAGTATATACAAGATCAGGAAAAAGAAGACTCGCGTGGTTCGGCCATGTGAAAAGAATGGCCGACAAAAGACTATACCAACTGCGGCCCTGGACGGCCACGTGAAGGGAACAAGAAGTATAGGTGATGTCCGAGTGGAAGAAAAGGTAGTACACAAGATCGGGAGAAAAAGACACGTGGCTCGGCCATGTGAAAAGATTGGACGACAAAAGACTATACCAACTGCGGCCCTGGACGGCCACGTGGAGATAATAAGAAGTATAGGAAGACAGCCAAATACCTGGATGGACAACACAATGGAAGACCTGAGGGGGAAAGAACATGGACATGAGGAAGGCCATGGACACCATCAGTGACAGAGATATGTGTGAAGGTCTCATCGTTAACGCAAAACTCTTGACCGACGAGAGAAAAGAAGAGGAAGTAGAAGATATTGGCTGATAAGAACGGCGACCTATATATTGGTTGGAGCTGTAGGGCGGGCTCCTTGTGTTGTGGGATACATGTTGTTTCTCAAGCCTTATACTCTGAGACTCTTGCTGCATAGGAGGAACCTTGAGATCAAGTCGTTCGCCAAGAATAGGTCGGTGTTATCGATTTATGCATGGTCCTTGCATAGCGGCACGTAAAAACTGCCTAATAATAAAAATAATCATAAAGTCTGGCCTAGAAACATGGTTGGCTGCCTCTTGCTTTCATGGAAACTGCGGCGTTGGTCGTGTGGTCGTAAAAATCTTCCACTGATGTGCTTTACTACCTAGCCATTGTTCTGGCTGGACATTATTGTTGCGTGCACCAAAATGTCTGAACATTTGTCATGCTGAAGTGTCTGCTGTTAGTGTTTCCTTTTAACAGTGAAACCATCTCTTGCAAGGACCTTTTATGGGTCTGAATTAGCAATTCTAATGTTGGAAGAGAACAACGTATATTACTTGGGTGTATACGCTCGTATAATGGTATGCAAGAAACAAGCTCTTACCTAACGGTACGTACTGATAATGGGTTGCTCGGTAGTGTAGTGGTTCTACTCGGGTAGTGTGCCCGACTGTCAGTTGAGAGATCGGGGGGGGGGGGGGGGGGGGGGTCAAGGGGGTTCAAGATTTTCTGCTCCATATGCACTCCTTAGCAAATCCAGCCATTAAATGAGTACACATTGTCTCACAGCACAGCATTGAATACAGAATTGCTGCACTTTTTTGACGTTGGCTACTTTTTTGTATCACCGTGTTTGTTTGTTTGTTTGTATGTGCACTTGTTATAGCGCCCCTTCAAGCTCGCTCTACTCAGAGGCGCTCCCGAATGCAGAGCGGACACTGCATCGGAGTTTCGCGCCGAAGCGCTGAGCAATTGTGAGTGAAGGACTTGCCCAAGGTCCTTACGCGGCGAGGTGGATTCGAACCTCGAACCTTCCGGCTTCAAGGCAACGACGCCACCACTACACCACCGCGCCCCACCGTGGTTGGACTGGGAGCGCATCTGAGTGGACTTCTTGAAGGGTGCTATATAAATTCTTGAGGTGAATGAACGAATATTGACCGTGCACTTGTTGAGCGAACTGGCGTTCCTTCTGTTATGACTTGCTGTATATAAACACTTTTCGATCTTTGTCGTAATTGAATGAAGTCCGACGATGCAAGACCACAGCTGTTAGTGAAGTACGTGTTTCTTGTTCTTGTTCTCGGCCACTTCTGTTGCCGAAGTATTTTCTGCTTGGAGGAGTCTCGACTACAGTGGAGTTGAGGGTCACTTGAAAAACCTGCATTTGCTCTCGTAGTTGAACGCGCTGGGAGCACTTCTGAAAGGCTCTTGCTGCGAGAAGCACTTTTATAATCGGTCAGATACAATACAACACTTGTAGATTATTTGGAGATTCGTGTGCCAGTCTTGTCATAATTATTATATACACTGAGTTGTTTCGATTGATTTAATATGAAATGCCGCATTGATAATTATAACAGGCTGCAATATTATACAGGAAGGACGGTTGATAAATTATGGCTGTTATTACGACTGGTATGGAGGCTATTATTGAAGACACACGAAGGGCTTAATTAATTGGATAGCTGATTAGGTTCGATATATGGTGAGGCTTTTTTATGGCAGTCGAATTACGCTGACGGCAAATAGGTCTAATTGTACAGGTATACATGAAAATGTTGCGAGTAAAAATTTTTTGGGGGGGGAAGGTGATGATAAGTATGCATGTGAGCAGCATCTCGAATTTTTCGGGGGCAGGGACTCTCCCACCCCCACCCCAGAAACGTCTAGAACTGCACACAGGCCCCACCCTTCGACGGGGTTTTCCACCACATCACTAACCATGTGAGGCCACGGGTCTAAGTGGTGACCGGTAGTATCTCTTTTACTGCTACATTAAAGGATTTTGCTCATAGTCTATGATTGTGAACTCCGCTGAATTTTTATTCGTAGCTCTCTGTCTCTGTCGCTCTCTGTCTCTGTCTGTCTGTCTCTCTGTTTATTTCTCTGCTATCTCCTCTGTCTCTGTCCCTGTCCCTGTCTCTGTCTGTCTGTCTGTCTCTCTCTCTCTCTCTGCTTATTTCTCTGCTATCTCCTCTGTCTCTGTCCCTGTCTGTCTGTCTGTCTGTCTCTCTCTCTGTTTATTTCTCTGCTATCTTCTCTGTCTCTGTCCCTGTCTCTGTCTGTCTGTCTGTCTGTCTGTCTGTCTGTCTGTCTCTCTCTCTCTCTCTCTCTCTCTCTCACTGTTTATTTGTCTGCTATCTCCTCTGTCAGTTCTGGTCTCAGTTAAGTGTTTTGTAATTGAACGGTTTCAACATGGGAAATGTTGTGGCGTGTGTCTATGTCTGCATGCCTCTGTGTCTCTGTCTGTGTCTGCATGCCTCTGTGGTTCGTCAGGATATAAGGGACGTGAAGAATGAAGTGGAGTCCTTCCGTTCTCTGGTGTGTATTCAATGGATGGCAGACGTACGTTGTACGTACGTAGCCGTGGTCATGAGTTCTTCCGGAGCCATGACTATAGGGTGGTCCTTTATTTAAAACGGAACAGAGGTGTCTGATACGGGGATAATGCAGATGATTTGAGTAAGCTATGTGGAGATATGACTGACTGACTGACTGACTGGCTGACTGACTGACTGACTGACTGGCTGGCTGGCTGGCTGGCTGACTGACTGACTGACTGACTGACTGACTATCTGCTGACTGACTGACTATCTGCTGACTGACTATCTGAATGACTATCTGACTGACTATCTGACTGACTATCTGACTGACTATCTGACTGACTATCTGACTATCTGACTCGTTCACTCACTCACTCACTCGCTGACAATTGAGAATGCAGTCAGAGAAAGAGAGTGAGATGAAGACATTCATGTGGATAGGAAGTCCTGACTCAGCATTTTCTTCTTTGACCTGAGATTCTCCCCAATATTTCAGAATTCTTTTATTGCCTCTAACTTGACGACTTCATTTTCTTAGCCTCAGCATATGACAAGCAGATGGCCAGTCCTCTCCCTCACCGTCTCATCTTCCCATCGACAGTGTACGGTCGTCAGTATTCATTACAGCCTAGTTGGCTGGGTGGGGGGGGGTGTTCGTGCACGTGGAGAAGACATCTCAAAGAAATTTCTTCCCTAACTCAGTTGAACGACGACCCTATTCCAGGACTGTCAAGTAACGGGGGGGGGGGGGGGAGGTGGTAGAGGGGGGGTTGGCAGTTTCTGTAGTCGTGCCAAGATCCACGTACTCTCTCTCTCGCAGTACCGTGTCCAAGACTCGATATTCACTCTGGTTTATTTATGATCGTCCTAGGCTGTGACGGTTTGAATAGATAAATAGACGTAAAGCTCTTGCCTTTCTTCCTTCTATGAAATGAGATGGGAGGGGGTCAGGTCAGACAGACTGGAGAAAGACACGCAGCGCAGGGTCAGAGGGAGATACGGGGGGGGGGGTGGGGGTGGGCATAGGTGGAGGGGTGAGAATGGTCTCGTCAATGGAGGCAGAGCATGGTTGCTGCTGCTGCTGCTGCTGCTGCTGCATGATGATGGTGGTGATAAATTGATAATTGATTGGAGATGTTTCTCGGAAGCAGTGCAGCGTATACAATGCCCGTCATGATTGTTAGGATTTTCACACTTCTCTAGTGAGAATGTGATGTCAATATGGCGGCTGGATACACTACAGCGGCTGGAACAACATGATCATCGCTATCATCATCGTCATCATCATCATCATCATCGTCGTCGTCGTCATCACCATCATCACCATCACCACCACCATCATCATCATCATCATCATCATCATCATCATCATCATCATCATCATCATCATCATCATCATCATCCTTGATGTATGACTCTTTTCGTTTGACTTTGACCCATCTTGAGACTATAGAAACAGGCTGTGGACTTGATTTGTACTTGAGAGGCTAGTGCCTCCTGATCCCAAATTTGTGTTCAGTCCTCTTTGTATAGATTTTACCTGCTGAGCACTGGAGGCCTTGGTGGCTTGCTTTAGGCAGATGCTTTACTTAAACAGACCCCAGCAGCTTAGATAAGAGGTCATCTGTCCGATAGCAGCAGCTTGATGATCTCCAGCAATCACAGTGGTACGGTGGTATCTGTTAACGAGAAGACGGCCCTATAGCTTGTCTGGATTCCCATAGGGATACATTGAATAGGTGTAATTATGTAGCCGCTGGAGTTTAGCCTACAGGCAAGTATTTAGTGGTACTGTGGCCTTTCAGACTATAGTTCACAATTATATGGCTGTTGTTTTTACCAGTCTGTCCGTGGAATAGCGCGGTCTGTCCACAGACGGTCTGTCCACAGACGGTCTGTCCGAGACGAACGCTGTTGTGAGTGTAGCTTTCCTATAGTACTGCCTTATCAGCTCCCTTCCTTCCTGAGCGATATTGCACACCCTCCCCCTTTGGAGTTTTTTCCAGTTGCCATGGCGTGTGTTGAGCGTCAAAGCCAAAGAGCATTTGCTATAGTGTTGTCAGCTGCGGGTCCTGCTGGCTACATTATGCTTAGACTTGAACGTAAAGTTTTACAGCTTCACTGGTATATGCGGGTATTAGTATCTGATGCAGCTGTGCGTTTATTGAGCATTTTTTGCTTCCATCGGCCACTTTAGTTCAGGTTGATCTCGGTAGAATTTCCTGCCACACCGCCGACAGCGCCGCGTGGCTTAAGTAAGGCTTTTTTCGTCGGAAATGTATCTCAGAAACTTTTGATAGCAGGTTTTGCACGGCAGTAATTCAATTTTTTCCCTCTCACATCTGCTATTGCGCCCCTTGGAGCTTTCTACTCAGAGGTGTGTCCAACTGCAGCGCGGACACTGCATTGGAGTTTCACGCCAGAGCGCATGAGCAATTGCTAGTGAAGGACTTGCTCAAGGTCCTTATACATTGCAGATTGAGGTGGGTTCGAACCGGAAACTCTCTGGCTCCAAGGCACCGAACCATCCACTACACCACCACGCCCCACATGTGGGGCGCGGTGGTGTAGTGGTGGCGTCGTTGCCTTGAAGCCGGAAGTTTCGAGGTTCGAATCCACCTCAAGTCGCTGCGTAGGGACCTTGGGCAAGTCCTTCACTAGCAATTGCTCAGCGCTTCGGCGTGAAACTCCGATGCAGTGTCCGCTCTGCAGTCGGGAGCGCCTCTGAGGAGAGAGCTTGAAGGGGCGCTATAACAAGTGCACATACATACATACATACATACATACATACATACATACATACATACATACATACATACATACATACATACATACATACATACATACATACATACATACACACATACATACATGGATAAAAACCAATACTCTATAGGAATTTTTATCGATTTGGCGAAAGCATTTGATACTATCGATCATGGCATACTGCTAAAAAAGCTATCCATCTATGGGATTCGAAACACCCAACTAAAATGGTTCGAAAGTTATTTGGAAAATAGAATGCAACTAGTTAGCTGTAATGATAGCAAGTCTCCTCTAAAAGCAATTAAATACGGTGTTCCTCAAGGCTCTATTCTAGGCCCGCTGCTGTTTATTTTGTACATTAACGACCTCCCGAATGTAGCCCCTAATCTTTATTTTTTATTGTTTGCAGACGATACTAATATTTTTAATTCTAATTCCTCAATCGAAACATTAATTAATCATACGAACTCCGATTTAGAAAACGTAGCAGAATGGTTTCGCGCAAACAAGTTAACCCTTAACCTAGATAAAACCAATTACATCATCTTTAGGTCCCATAAAAAATCACTTCCAGCAGCATGTCCAACCCTATGTATACTCGGAACCCCTATCACTCAAGTGCAATCTTCGAAATTTTTAGGAGTCTACGTCGACCAGCACTTGTCCTGGAAAGAACACATATCCAGCATCTCAACAAAAATAGCCAAAAACCTAGGCATTCTCTCTCGCATATCTAGAATCCTCTCACCACAGATCAGAACTTCACTCTACTATACACTCATACATCCATACTTATCTTACTGCAATATTGTATGGGCCTCTGCGTATAAGTCTAATCTTGCTAAACTCGTTGTCCTCCAAAAACGAGCTATAAGATTTGTGGCTAAAATCCCTTATGGAGCCCACACAAAAGCAGTATTCCTTGAATTGAAAATACTAAAGCCAGATCAGATAAGGCGATTGCAAATAGGGACATTTATGTACCGTTATATTCATAATCAATTACCGTTAACCTTTAGAGACTATTTTCAACTTAATACCAATGTTCAAGATCGTTGCTTGAGAAATGCTAACTTTTTTTGTACTCCATTTGCCCGTACTAATACTAAGCTTACATCTATTAAATGTATCGGGCCAAGAACCTGGAACAGTATTCCTCTTAATATCCGGTCCCTGCCATCTTTTCATCTATTCAAACGTGAGTTTTCTGTTTATATCCAACAAGGAGAATAAGTCCAATTTTGTGGGAAATGTGATCAGTTTAAAATGGGAGTGTGCACTCGTGTTTGTGTATGTTACTGACTATTTTCTCTAATTTACTTACTTTTCGTTTGTATATATATGTATATATATTATATATATATATGCATGTATACTAGTTAAGTTTTTGTGTTATTCATTTCAATTCGGCCGTATTTCTCATCTGTTTCTTCCAACGCTCTCAGGTGGCCCTGGCTAGCGGGATCTTCGGTCCCTTTTGGGTCTCCTGGGCATGCCAACATGTTTGCTACACTCTGTTATAATTATGAAATGTTACGAATATTATTGGTTGCCGAATAAAATGTTATGTTATGTTATGTAAAGTTTATGTTGATACTGTGATACATGTAAAGTAATGGCTTCAATTAGAGAAGGAAAGCACCGTATTTAGGTGTATCCTAAATTCAGACCATTCAAGGTCTGACCTTAAATGACCATCAAAAGACCATGCTGAGGCCATGCCCATCCCTGCCCCTTTCCAATCTTGTCCTACCAGGAAGTACAATATGATGTGATTTGGCATTCTTAAACTTTCTCCTCTGTGCTTAAGGCATTAATTAGTCAGTGGTGCCAAGGAGTGGTATGCTGCAGCCTGCTCAGTGTCCCTAAAGTAGGACAATCTGAAAGGATGATCATGTCAGTGCCCCAACTCCCCCCCCCCGGCGCCCACCCCCTCTCACGAAGTTGCGCTCGTTTGCAGACGCCATTTATTCAGATATTGATCGCACACGGAATTTCCCTAGGACTAGCATATACACAGATCTCGTGATCTTTCAATTTTATTTCAAAGTTAAATTTAGCACATTGTTACAGCTAATGGCCGGTTTAATCTATAGGATGTTCAAGAGGCCAATGAGATCAAAGGATCGCTTAAAGTCTGGCCTGCTACGTGGGTTAGGTGTCTTTTACAACAGAGGACAGTGAAATTCTATGAAAACTGAATTGCATCTTGGTACTTCCTGCTGGGACAGGCTGAATAGGGGTAGGGATGGGTAGGGGTGAGAGTGCTTCAGGCGCATGAGCAGCAGAGGGTTGGGTCGGGGATTGATCTTAGTGAGCCTGTTCCCATAAATGTTTTTAGCGAAACTTCATATTTGGAAATGCAGCTTTTCGCTTACAAAACGGTTGAGTTAAGTGTATAAAATCTAAATTTTCGTCTCTTATTGTAGTATTGTATTTACCAGTGAGCATTTACAAAGTGCCTCTAGTAGGGTGAACCGTTCAGAGGCGCTCCCAGGGCGCAAGGCCTCGGGTGAAGAAGTAGGTTTTGAGGAGAGAGAAAGAAGAAGAGAGGCCAAAGTATAACGTCTTCATTCGATATTGGACATTCACAATATCTTTTTTAGCAAAGCTCCATATGCGAGAAAAGAGCGAGAAATGGTCTGGTTTGAGTCTTGGGCTGGGTCCTGGTCTGAGTCTTGGTCTGGGTCTTGGTATTGGTCTGGGTCTTGGTCTGGGTCTTGGTCTTGGTCTGGTTCTTGGTCTGGGTCTTGGTCTGGGTCTGAGTCTTGGTCTGGTTAGTTCCTGTTTGCGGATAATGTCCTAGCAAAGATGATTGGTGTCACCCTCCTCTTTTCTCCACGCTATGGACTGGCACAATAAGTGTTCCAGAACTGACCCAGTTAGAGGTCTATGATTGTGTGCTCTGAACCATTATGGTCTGTATGTGATTGATGATACATGATACACAAGGCCACAGACCTAGCCTGGTGTGTGTGTCTATAGGACCTCCTCCTATTATGCTTGAAACTGGACACTGCCCATTACCGCAGGACAAACGCCTCCTATCCTGTTGGCAAACACACGAGACAAACAACGTGTTTACGTGAGCGTCATTAGTTCTCTGGCTCTGGCACTTCCCTCTCTGGCAGTGGACAGTTGAGACAAATTTCAGCTCAATGTTCAACGCTCTTTTGTGGTGTACTTCATTCATTCATTCATTCATTCATTCATTCATTCATTATTTCAAAAGTTTTATATCGCCTCTTCAAGTAACCTACTCAGAGGCGCTCCCAGCCCAGTCACAACTAAAATAATGTAGGATTTGAGAGGCTTAAAAAATGCAAGAGAAATTTATTTCTCAGGGTGAATAATGGCAATGCTTCTTGCAATTTTGCCCCATTTTTTATGCATCTGCGTTCATAAATATTGGGGCATGGTGTATGGATATGTTCGTGCCTTGGAGCGGAAAAATTGTGGGTTCAAATCCACCTCAAACTGCCATGTAGTGACCCCGAGCAAGTACTTCACACGCAATTGCTCATGCACTTCGGCGTGAAACTCAGTTCAGTGTTTGCGCTGTAGTCGGGAGCGCCTCTGAGTAGAATCTTGAAGTGGCGCTATAACAAGTACTCATACATACACAAATGGAAGATCTGAATTAAAAACAGAACTGCAAGCAGGGCTGTTTTCAACGAATTTTTAGAACTGCACAAACCCTTCATTCCTTTCCGATCCTCCATGGTAAATTACTCCCAATCGGAGGAAAATGGCTTTTCTCAGCTAGTTTTAACTGCACAGAAGTGCTTCTACATGTTTCTACAACTGCACAAATCCATTTAGAACTGCACATTTTGTGTACAACTGCACGTTAAAAAAGCCCTGACTGCAAGCTCATTGCTTTACTTGCAAATGAGTGTCTCATGTAGTTTTCTTATTCACAAGTTCTGTGAGAAGCAGGCGTTGAGCACTCGTTTAACCTGATGTGTGAGGCTTATATAATGATTTTTACACGTTTAATTACTGTACCAATGTGCAGCACACGTGGTTGCATATTGCATAACCGATGCTAACAAGTGCGTTTTTAAGCTGGCGTGATGAAGAAGCATCCTGCACTCGGTGTGTGCCTTTGCAAGTGGAACGTGATGTGTGAACTTTCCAGTTTCAGGACTTTGTACCATACGTCGTTAATCATTGCTGCTCCGTATTTGTTTAGGTATAACCAGCAATTTTATGAGGTGTTTAAAACGTGTGATGTTAAGTGTATTAACACATACGTGCATGCATACATTCCTTCACTGTATGCAGACGTATACATTGTTTCATTCCTGATCTTACTGTAGTGTTATTACGTATACGGTTGTGCTTTATTAATCTCCAAGTGCCTTTAGGTTGCGTTAATTTTTTTAGTTGTATACTATGATTGTTTATTTGCATATTTCTCATGATTGTATGCACTATATTCTGTTCTCATCCAATGTGCGTGCAGTGAATTTGCAGGCGATTCAATAAAGTACTTACTTACTTACTTACCTACCTACCTACCTACCTACCTACCTACCTACCTACTTACTTACTTACTTACTTACTTACATATTTAGTCCTTACCTTGCAGGTCTGCACATCGAGCAATGCATCTCCTCCACTCATCCCTGTCCATCGCCAGCTCTTCAGCCTCCTCCCATGACATCACCAGACATCTCAAGTCATCTTTGATATAGTGTCGTTCCAATTCTTTAATGGTCTTCCTTACTTGCTTACTTATTTTAATTGCGTTCCTGGTGTAATATCATGTGGTGCATTATCTTGCACATTCGTGTACTTTGGTAGTAGGGTATTTGTGCATGTCACTTTTAATGATGTGAGACATCTGCCCATGCAGTTGCCCATAAGAGATAATGGTGCATAACAATTGAAACGAAGTGCAGAGATCGTATTGTTCATGAATGGCCAAATGATGTGCAGTAAAATATAAGATTGTAGCAGTTTGAATGAAACCGGAAGTATTTATTCATTCATATGATCTGAGAATTTACAATAGTGCCATTGTAGACACTTTACTGAGAATCCCTCCCAGCCCTGCCCTGGCTGAAAATAGAGTTTTGGTCAACTTTTTAATGTGTGTATGCATGTTGTTTCGAGACGACAAAGTGCAGCTGATAACAAAGCTCCAGTTCACACGCCATTGTAAAAGCAAATACCGATTGTTATAATTGTAAACAGTGGTACTTTTTAGCATTGGCCATGCCGCAGGTTATGATAATATTGATGGTGCACCGTCGGGTATACCGTTGGGGGGATAGGTTAGATGTTACTTGTTCGCCAATTGATTGAGTGCTTACCTTCTAATGCAGTGCGCTGCAGTGTTCAGTTCCCTAATGGTGGTGGTATTTGCAGTCTAACGTCACTGTGTGGTAACAAAGACCATTAGCGACGCCCTCCTCCTTTATCCAGGCTTCGGACTGGCACTGGCAGAGTGCAACCAGTGGCGGAGTTAGTTCCCTGATGACTGACCATGTGTGAAGATGATAGCTCGTGTTTCACGCATGATAGCTTGGCACTGTCGATGATTGTTAGAATATTTAAATGCAGTATACGTTGGATGCAAGACAGCATTAGGAACCTGTTACATATATACTATTTGAATACATATGCTACTATATATATACATATATATATTATATATATACTGTATAATATATCTTTGATAACGTCATACAGTTGGTGTATTGCAGTTTAACTATGTATACAGCTGTGTGATAACGGAGACTATATATAGCTATTAGCGTCGCCCTCCTCCTTTATCCAGGCTTGGGACTGGCACCGCCAGAATACATTAATTCACTATGTATGAGGATTTATATAGCGCCCCTTCAAGGTTGCTACTCGGGAGTGCTCCCGACCCAGCCACAGTATGCTTAAACAGAAGAAGAGCAGCGGTCCCTGACTCTTAACCCCGATGCAGCCATTGGCATGAAGTCTTAGCAACTTCATTTTCTTAGCCTCAGCATACGAGGGTCATGGGTGGCCAGTCCTCTCCCTCACCGTCTCATCTGCCCACCAACAGTGTATTATAGTCAGTGCACTTGTGGCTGGCTAGGGACACTGCAGTCTGGGCAGAAGTCTCAGAACCAAATCTATGTCCTGACGTGGGATTTGAACCCACTTGTCGTCTCGTTTCACAGTCTAGGGCGGCCGTGGTAGCCACTGCACTACAGCATGCCCACAAACTGTTTACTCGATGCAGGTAGGAAAAAAACAACGGACAGTTTATGTCTGAGCTTTTGCATTACTACGCTCTGGTGTCTACTATGAGCAGATGTTGTTGTCGTGTCGAAGAGTACTTACTTACGTTAGTGGTTTTGTTTGATCGTGAGGCAGTGATGAATGATTTTCGAACCCAGAAACGGAATTCTGGGATATCCGGAGGAGGTTTGCTAGCAGGTGTTCGGTAGAAAATTATAAACAAACAAAGCAGGAACTTGGACCGTTCCCAGTGCTGTAGTAGCGTACTCATGTATTCATGGTCTAGGGGAGACATAGAAACACACAAGCTGACTGACAGACAGACTGACGGAGGGACAGACAGACAGATGTACAGAAATGCAGGCATTGGACAGACGGACAAACCGACAGTCGGACAGACGCAGACAGATACAGACAGGCGTGCGGACGGACAGACATACACACAGATTCGTCAATGAATCTAAGGCTGTATGGTGGCTGTGTGGGGTGAGGGGAGAAGGTGGCTCTGAGCAAATGAATCTTGCCCCCAAATCACGTTCTTCTGTTATAGTCTTGTTCACAGACGGGTAAAAACATAATGAATTGTGTAAAGAGTCGTCGGCGAACTTGTTAGGTCCTTTGATCGTGGCCCATAATCCATCACGGTAGCATGAGTTTTTACGCCGATAAACACACGAATGATGGATGAATGTATGCACCTGAGCGCAGTGAGCAGCGGCGACGGCGGCGTGTGATACGGGACCGTATAGACACATGGTGCACGCGTATTCGCTTGAAGTGTGCCTCCTCTGTGTTGAGTTAGGCGAGTAATTTACTGACCGATTATTATATACGATGTGTGCTCGGTAATTATTTATGTCGATGGCCTGTGAGTATCTGTCAGGTGGGCTGGACGACGGTGGGTCGAATCTACGCTGTTCACATCTTTTTATTATCTGTTATAAGCCTTTGAAATTTGGACTACAGTGGAATAATAAAAAAGCAAATGTTGCAGGGTTTTGTGCGTGTCTCTGCTGTCTCGTTTGAAACAAATCATCTGGTGGATTGAAGATATTACTGCAAAGATGTGGGTTAAAGCTCTGTTGTAAAACGTGGCAATAAAAGTTGTTGTCAGTACATATTTCATGATGAATGCATGATGATCTTTAATGAAACTATCGCAAGATTATCTGAATTTCACACGACTGCTTGAACTTCACGCACTGTGTTAATCAAATCATTGTCAGTACCTGGTACATAATTATATCCAGGGCTTAAAGTGTGCCTGGACGGTCATGGACGGCGTCCATGCATATGTTTTAAAATCTGAACGCTGTCCAGCCACTTATTGGCGAGCACAGACTGGAAAGGTAAGGGGCGTCCAGGCACTTCCTTTGGAGAGGTAAGGGGCGTCCAGGCACTTATTTTTCCACACTTTTGGCACTGATTATATCATGATTAGTGACTGTACTTGAAGGAATGTCACAAGATTATCTAGATTTCACATAACTCTGTTTAAACTGCAGACCATACATATAGTTAGACTTCACTTAACCGGGTGTAACAAACACATACATATTTAATATACCTATGTATATCAGAGTACTTATACTCAACACCCTTTACATAACTCACAAAAGCGCTTGGTCACCGAAACGTCACACACCTGTGCGTTATGGTCCATGAAGCCTCCTGTTGCTGCAAACCTAATACGCCGGTGCCCTTTATGGCGCCCTAACTGCCCTTCAATCGTAAACTGCCCAGAAATGACCTCAATTATAAGTACAATTTATATTACGGTGGAATTGATCCACCAGCGCTCTCTACTAAAGCATGCGATGAATCTCCTTGCAACGAACGTGGTCAATATGACATTGTGCTGTCAATAACATGATGACAAGAAGTTAATATGTGGTAGTAAATGCTCTGTTTCTGCATTGAGCAGAGCTAGTTAATACCTCTCCTATCATTGACCCACTCTGGTCTTATTACCTTATTGGACTACTTTATTGGCTTCTTATGACCCTTACTGTCCTCTATACCGGGCTCCTCGTTCTCAACAAGTGGTGCAGTAAATCGTGTCCTCCTCTTCTCCGGGTCTTCCCCCCATCTCTTTGTTTTCCCATTGTCAAGTTCTTCCTTCATCCAGTTTTCCTTTAAACTCTTCCCGGCCGTCGGTGGTCGGTTTATTCCAGCGGGCAACATTATTTACAATCGTCTTCGAGTCCTCCAGTCTATCCATAGCATCCCCGTTCCTGTCTTGGCCGTGAGTCTCCTTTTATTGGGTATCCTTTTATGGGGGTATCCTTTTATTGGGTCTCTTCTTCTTCTTATCCGCTTTTGCTCCTTATTTTCGGTGGATTCTTGAGTGCAGCTTTCTCTGTGTTTATTTTCTCCGTGCCTGTGAGCGCTGCGGTTGGGGCAGCGGTGGGGATGGGGGGGGGTGTTTGCTGCGGCGGCTTTATTTCATTGCTTCCCTGCAGGTTTGTTTACCTAGAGTTCATTACCTTGTCTGCTATTTGTTGCTCTTTATTCACAGGGTCCGCTAACCCTATTAAATCTGCTGTTGTGGTTTTCTTGTTATATCTGGATTGTCAAAAGAGAGGTTGGGGGATGGATTCAGATCCCTGCCAGGGGCGGAAATTTGAAGATTTTTTGCTTTACTTGTGTCCAGGAACCAGCTCGGCAATACATTGTATGCTGAACGTACACTATACAGTATACATTGTACAGTGATCATATGCTACATTATACATTGTACACTGACCCCATGATTATACGTTATGCATTGTACACTGATCATACATTATTTATTCATTCATTCATTCATTTGGAAAATTTATATAGGGCCCCTTCAAGAGGCCTACTCATTTTCGCTTCCAGCCCAGCCAGGGCTAAAAAGATTGGTCTTGAACAACTGGTAGAAAGTTGTACACTGACTCTATACAGTATACATTATACATTGTGCACTGACTGTGTACACTGTAACTAGCCATACACTTCGCATTATATATTGTAAACTGACTGTACACTATACGTTTGTACATTGTTCATTGACCACACACTTTTAGTAGAAATATAAAACATCAAGGGAGAGAGAATTGGCCACTCACCCATGGATGCATATCAAGACTATTAAAGCAAACGAAGTTGCCTGTAAGGGTTGACTTAATAGAGCTTTCTTTCTTCTTCCACTGATGTTATTTCATCTGTTGGACTTTCGTGTCGAATGTGGAATTTTAATTTAGATTTTTCTTAACTTTATTGTTCTCGTGTAGGCACTGACATTCTGCCTCGCTTTTAATCTAACTTCATGTGAACTACGGCTTTAAATTGACTTCATCTGAATTGAGACTCCTTGTTTCGTTGCATCAGCTCAGCAGGTGACCATTAAATATATTTGATTAAACTCCTATTGATTTCTTATTCAGTTTAATGCATCAGATTACCTGTTGTTGAGCAATGCATAAGGTGTAGTTGAGCAATGTATAATGTGTAGTTGAGCAACGCATAAGGTGTGCCATGATGCAGTGAGGAGGAGGCGGATGTGTCCTGCATTGATTTTCTAGTTAATACAGGTGAATCCATTCTTCTTCATGGTTATTTCATTCATCGTTCTTGTGATTATAAGTGACTTTGGTTGCTAAGATATATATATATATATATATATATATATATATATATATATATATATATATATATATATATAGCGGAATTTGATTAATTGTGACTCGAATCTGATTCTTTTTCATCTTTGTAGATTGCTTTTCTCATAATGTCTCAGCTCTTGTCTCGTAGTGTTTTTAATTTAAAATTAGACTTGTTTTGCAGTTATGACATTTCTTGGCGTAAATTTATATCTTACTTTTTGCTTTTGAATGTCATTCGGGAAGTAATAGTTATTAAATAGGCAGTAAATGATTAAGATACAAGTATACAGTAAATGATTAAGATACAAGTATACAGTAAATGATTAAGATACAAGTATACAGTAAATGATTAAGATACAAGTAACTGATGTTAGTTGGCTATGCATCTAAAGCAGTGGTTCCCAACCCGTGGCCAGCAGGTCAAAAGTGCCCCGTGAGACCTCAAAAATGGCCCTCATCTCTCAATGAATTAGCAATAATATATGACAAACATAGACAATTTGGACAGGATATAACACATAATTATTTTCTGTTACAAATTATGTACTGTGTATTGAATCATTGAATGTCTTGTTGTAATCCACATATGATTGAAGTTAAGAACTGGCTGTGTCCACGTGTTCAGAGTGTTGTTATCCGCTTTCAACTGTCAAATTAAAGGAACTGACAGTTTTTCAATGGTCAAGAGATGATATATTGACCCATTGCCATTTTTCGTGATTAATATTGATCTGGGATTTTACAGAGATAGTTTAGATTGTTGATTCTGGGGAGCATTTCAAGCAGAATGACTTGACAAAGACTTGGTTGATCTTTTTGCTGATACTAAGGCACTATATGTTGATCTCTCAAAAATGATAACTATCTCAAAAATAATAACTACATATGGGTAGCCAATTAGGGTCTACGGCATTGGTGTAATTGTTTGACAATCAATTTTTTTATAACATAGACTTCCCTATAACATCCTCCTCCTTCCAATTACCGGCTCAGACGCTCAGCTGTCCCGACCCCTCTGATCCTACTCGACCTGGACCACCTTCGAGCTACTCTTATATGGACAACCCTTTTGACTCGACGCAGCGCTCGTGAATAAGCTAGTGCCCTATGCGTGGCTTTCGAGTAGTGCTTTAGAAGTGTTGAGATTATGATTATAAAATGCAAGGTGTCTAGATGCAAATCTTTCTCGATGTGATGCAAGATTCCTTGCGCTTTACAAACTATATATATATATATATATATATATATATATATATATATATATATATATATATGTATATATATATATATCGACTCTGGATTCAAGGGTGAAATAATAAATACAGTGGGCAGGGATTTAGACTGTCATCGGATCTGAGTGCAAAGAGGCAAAACGCATCTCGTGAATAATAATAATAATAATAATAAATAATAAAAATAATAATAATAATAACTCAGCATGGTTACGGGGGACCCACGAGAGACCTCTTTCCTCTACCAACGTATTTCTTTAACGATACAACGTTTTAACGCGATCGCATTCCGAGGCACTTTTGATGATCAAGACAACGAAGAGTAGGGTCATTCTGGACTAGTTTTTAACCAATAGTTAGTAATGAAGTCCCTGAGGGATCCTAAATACCTCGGAGCAAAAAAAAAAAAAAATAATTAATAATAATAATTAATAATAATAATAAAAATAATAGTAATAGTAATATTAATAATAATAATAATTTTCGTTTAATCAACAATCAGGTTGACAGACCTCAACCGATTACAGTGTACAATTATGCAGTTGAAACAATTTACAGAAACGGAGATCACAGAATACACAAATCTTAACTATACCAACTGAGCAGACAGCCTGCAATACACGTCCTGGTAAATGTTAGTTCAGAGCTTTGGGCGTGGCGCTGATGAGTCCATGTTGTCAATTAACTTAATTATTCTATTATGAATCAACAGTGATTTTGGCAAAATTTGTAATCAATTCCTTTGCTCTCTGGCTGGAGTTTTTGGTTTATAGGAGTTCCCAACCCTGACATCCTGTTCGGGTAGGTGACCTATATTCTTGTTACTCAATCATTATTATCTGATAGAATTTGTGTCAAAGCCTAAACAGGAAGACATTAAAAGAGTAGCTTTAAATCGCATTCCACCATCCTGGTTAAATGGAACTTTTAGTAGTTTTAAAGCTGATATATTTTGCAGTACTTAGCCCGCAGATTTAACAGCAGAGGAAATGTTTAACAACGGAAGCTATAGGTTGCTTTAAGTTTGTTATCTTGTGCTTTTGAATTGAGGTCATTTAAGCTGATGATTATTTAAGTATAAGGATCTAATAAACAAATATTGCTAAGAAACAGAGTCTTGCGCCATATAGAACGTATTCTATGCTAGTTCTGTAGATGACTGGGAGCGCCTCTGAACAGTTCACCCTATTAGAGGTGCCTCATAAATGTTTTAATTCAATACAATTACAATTTAGGCTTCTGCATACGACTGTTCTGAGCTACTGTGTTTTTTATCATTAGCACTGCAGGACTGTGCAAAGTGTGCATATAATGTGTGAACCAGCAACAGATATATTATTTCCCAGTTCTTGCTTTGAGATTAGATATGGATGGGCATTCTTGACAATGGATATTTTTAACTCATGCATGGTTATGTTGAAATCATACATGGTTATTTTGATTGAAATCATGTTAAGGTTATTTTGATTGAAATCATACATGGTTATTTTGATTGAAATCATGTTAAGGTTATTTTGATTGAAATCATGTTAAGGTTATTTTGATTGAAATCATACATGGTTATTTTGATTGAAATCATGTTAAGGTTATTTTGATTGAAATCATGTTAATGTTATTTTGATTGAAATCATGTTAAGGTTATTTTGATTAAAATCATGGTTATGTTTAAATCATACCTTTTTATTTTTACAGATATCATGGTTATGTTGAAATCATAGTTATGTTGAAGACATACATTGGCCTATCCATGTGACAATACAGCATTGGCCTCTCCATCTCACAATACAGCAATGGCCTATCCACTCCATCTGTCATTATCATAAATACTAAAAATAGAGCATCATAAATTGGTGGGTGTAAGACTCTGATTGATGGTGGATCAACGGCTATACTGAATAGCCGTTGATCCACCATCAATCAGAGTCTGATCCTGCCGCAGTGATGACATGGAGATGAACGTTTTTCATTCCATCGAGTGTGAGCGGAAATTATGGTTTTTCCAGTTCGTGCGCTGGTACGCTCATTCGAGATTGCTCCATGCTGATTACCTTGGAAATGGAGCGTGGTTGTGTTTGCTATCATTTCTAAAAAAATCCGACGTGGGATGGGTAGCGTGTGTGACCCAGCTTTCAGCCCAAGTGATATTTATCTGCAACCTGGAGAACCTGTTGGACGCCGCATGATCAGGCGACAGACTGCCTGACTATATAGTCGGTGGCATTTTGAGGTCTTGTATAAATTACTGAGCTCTGAGATGTAGTTATAATAGTCATGGGCGCTTTGATGTAATACATGCACGTACTAACCTATGTAGTTATGAGTTTGTTTTGTTTGTACGTGCACTTGTTATAGCGCCCCTTCAAGCTCTCTACTCAGAGGCGCTCCCGAATTCAGAGCGGACACTGCATCGGAGTTTCACGCCGAAGTGCTGAGCAATTGCGAGTGAAGGACTTGCCCAAGGTCCTTACGCAGTGAGGTGGATTCGAACCTCGAACCTTCCGGCTCCAAGGCAACGATACCACCACTACACCACCGCGCCCCACAAATATGTTAGTTAATATGTTAGAATGCTCCTGCTTTCCATTTCCAGCTTTCCACTTCGCATTTCTTATCCTAGCAGTTTCAGTTTCCATGATATGAATGAATGCCTGGTAGACTTTTAATTGAAAAGATGACCATGTGCTTATAAGGTGGTGGGTGTTCCACAATCTGTTTGGATTCTGAAAGCCAAACGAAATTCTGGTATGCATTGGTTCTACATGTGAGGTGACCAATCCAAGTTTGATCATGACAGTTATTGGGTACCAGTAGGCTATATATACAGTTTTGATCCATCAAGATTAGATTGGAAATTATTTTTAATGAATTATTTCAAATGAAAATTTTCGCAAGGAAACTCCCTTTTCTTCCTCCCTCATGGAACCCACCTGTTAAATGCGGAATACACTTTGGAAAGCGCTGTTCCAAGGTAAGTTTAGGTCAACATCAAAATGACCTTAGATCATCATCATAATGACCTTACCAACCTTGACTACGGTGTCATTAAAACCTGTGCACTCGGTGCAACTGAAGGATATTTGATTTGTGTTTTAATCTTATAGAAATACTTGTTCAATGTTTGTCCCCGCGATCCTTCCCGTCATTCTTAAGGCAGAGAGCAGATGCGATCGAGAAGGTCTTGGGAGATACAGTATACGCGATCTGACTTAAGAATGACGTCCCACGTGAGCTCAATACTACGCGCATCATCATCGCCGTCCATACACGCCCTTGGGGTCTTGCGACCACAGCACGGCTTTCCTCCCTCACGGTCTCCATTGCATGTTATTGTTGCCAGGACGGTAGCCATTGTACAAGTAGTCGTGTGTGTTTCCCCAGCATGCAATCGACGAAACCAAGGAAAGAATTGAGGAATAGATAGCGAGGATGAGGAAGCCCAGAGGAGGCCTTGTTGACCCTGGCGCTCCCTCCCACCGTTGGGTAGCTGTGGTGTGAATGATTGCCGACTATTCGCGGCTATTAACGCAAGTGATATCCATACGCTCTACTCTTTCTTCTTGACGGCAGCTGCCACTGTGTATAAGACCGCGGGGTCCACAAAGTTTCTGTCGGGCTCCGCCACTGGTTGCACTCTGCCAGTCCCAACTCCCAAGCCTGGCTAAAGGAGGAGGGCGACACTAATCTTCTTTGAAATGACAGTGTCGTTAACAGCGACAGGCAAGGCTTCTTTCTGCCAGTTGAGGACGATCACATTTTCTTTTATATTTTTTTAGAACCATCTACTGGCAGATCAGCAGTTCCCAACATGTGGCCTGCGGGACAAAAGTGGCCCGCCAGGCCTAAAAATGGCCAGGGCCATTCGTGAGGCATCTCACAAAGAATTTTTAAAAATAGAAGAAAAAATTGAAAATTTGGGCAAGATAGAACAAAAAACTATTTTCTATTTAAAATTATATTATTTTGACGTCTATAAATAACATCAAACATTCTATTTTGAATCAATTATGCCAATTTTATATGCTTTTAGCTAATTAAATTTTAACCTTGTGGCCCCCTAACGTCCTTAAACTAAGAAAAGTGGCCCTCTTGTCCTTCAACTTAGAAAAAGTGGCCCTAGAGTCAAAAAAGGTTGGGAACCACTGAGCTAGATAATCTCATTCGTTTTACCTCGCTTGATGTCCCAAATTTCATTGCCACTGGCCTTTGATAAATTGTCACTATCAGAGCTGAGAAAATTCTTGCTACCTGTTACTTGGTACAAGTTGTGACCTGTCAGCTTGATGCCAAACAAATGAAATTGACTGATTGATTTTGATTGATTGATTGACTTATTTGATTGATTGATCAGACCATACATGACTTGTGTGATAATTGATTGATTATTTGAATAGAGGGATTGATTGAATTGGTTGATTTGATTGATTGATTGATTAATTAATCGATTGACTGATTTGATTGATTGATTGATTTATTTGATTTACTGAATGTCTGATTGATTTGATTGAATTGATTGACTGCTTGACTCTGGCTGTCATAACCGTTAATGCCGACCTTCAAGCCTTCTCCAGTGTTTGACCCTACAGTGAATGCTTCTTTATCCACAGAGGGGGATAAGTCTTTATGCCCCTGCTTACCTCTCTCCCCTGCCCCACCCACCCCACGGCCCCCCCCCCGTCACTCAATAAAATCTTAATAAGCTTTCCTGGCGATGTTAGACGGAATTTATAGTCTCCAGACAGCAATTGACCTGCCACGCTCAGTCGGGCTTTGAAGCGGTCAAGAAAAGGATTAGTTTTTGATTGCTTTGCACTGGTTTATGATGGTCATCATCATCACCATCATAGTCCTAGTCGTCGTTGTCATAATCGTCATCATCGTCGTCGTTATTATCATCATCATCATCTCAGTCATCTTCTTCATCTTCATCGTCTTCCTCATCGTCGTCATCATCTTTATCATTATCATCATCACCACCTTCATCATCATCAGCTTCTTCATCATCTTCATCATCATCATTATCATCATCATCTGCTGACACGCTGCCATATTATTACAATTGATTGAATTGAATACTATGAATTGTGATATTGCTGTGGTGTGTCTGTTTGAAATATTTGAAACTGACAGTTTCACAGTAAGATTTCAATTCATAGTATGTTTTTTGTTATTATTTTTAATATAAATATGTAATGGACTGTACAAGTTCAATGGATTGGTTGAATTGGGGTTGCTGAGTGCTGCTGAGGTATCATGGCGTCCAATATCTTCTTCTTGATCCATTCCTTGTTCTGTAAAGAAATGAGTTTTCTCTCTTATTTTTAGCTTAGAAATGATGCTGCCATATATTTTGAGATTTCTGTCTGCCATATTGTAGTCTTGTAAAATGCTCGAGAGCGTTAGCAATTGCTCTCGCATCCATCGAATGTAATGAAAAAATACCGGAAGTGCGGCATGCCTGCATGTCAGAATTATGCACTCGACTTTATTTTTAGTTGGCCTCAAGCACTCTTTGTTTCTGACTCCGTTATCATGTTTCAAGTTGTCTGTAGTAGTACAACTGATTTCGGGCTCTGAGTGCCGTCGTTGCATTAGCGAACTTAGCCGTTTATTAGACTTTGTCGACTTGATGGCAAGTCCTTTGTCTGATAAGTTGTGTTTGGCCCTTTGTTTAACTTAGCAAAGTGCATCTTCTATGTATGTGTGTGTATGAGCACTTGCTATAGTGCTCCAAAAAGATTTATACTCAGAGGTGCTTCCGACTCCAGCACGGACACTGAATCGGAGTATCGCTTCAAAGTGCATGGACAATTGAGAGTGAAAGACTTGCCCAAGGTCCCTACACGGCGACTTGAGGTGGATTCGAACTTGCCCCGACTGCAAGGCAACGAACATGCCCACGACGCCACCGCTTTTATAGTGCTCCTTCAAGATTTATACTCAGAGGCGTGGAAGCACTTGAGCAATTGCGAGTGAAGGACTTGCTCAAGGTCCGTGTACGCGGCGACTTCAGGTGGATTCAAACCTGTAACCCTCCGGCTCCAAGGCACCGAACCCACCACTACACCACCGCGCCAAGGATGGCATTGGAAGACCTGGTGATGAAGTTGTAATGCCGTGTGTTCATGGTGCATGCTGCCACTACCGTTGTTGACCTACTCTACTTTTTATAGCCTCACCACAGCATGAGTTATTCCCACGCAAATCAAGTCCATAATGCGCTTTTTAATATAGATTGGCCATACTGCTAATACCGAGAAAAATATCCCCTATGAATAAATTACTCTGGGAACTGTTGACCGCTTTATAGACACATGCGCATTGGACAGAACTAATATTTCAACACGCTACGGGCAGAAATCGGCAAACGGTTGCAGCAGCGTGGACAGTATGTTATGATAGGCAAGACGAATTATAGGGCAAGCCAATGCAGTTTGGAAATGGCTTGGTGCTCCCTAATTTGTTTGGACAGACAGTTATTGTGAATTGATGATGAAATACGGGTTGCTGAAGTTGAAAAATGTCTAGCGGTTAATAATTGCAGGCAGCTGGGTTTTATCAACTGCTTCCTCACGTTCATGATGCTGATAAGAAAACTTGCTCAATCTTGATAAAAATGTCCGGATTCTTTTTGGGGATTACCTGACCTCGTATGATGTATATCGTGCCATGACTATAATGCATGCATGCATGCATAAATTTGTGCTCATGGTCACAGAGTGAGGAAGTCAGTACCTTCTAGAAGGCTCTGGAGAAAGTAAGGAAGTTGTTTGCTTGCTTGCTGTAATATTTACAACTCACAACTTTAGCTGAATAGAAGTAAGAAAGCAAAATTTCATGGCTTGCATACATAATGCAATGTCCAGGGAGTGGTGGGTTTTTTTTAAGGTTCAATGATGTTTATCAAGAAATTCAAATGGGTAGTTACACTGTGTTACAGCAGAAATGATTAGTGTGTCGCCCTCCTCCTTTATCCAGGCTTGGGACTGGCACTGTGAGAGTGCAGACAGTGAAATGAGAATTCGTTTGTTTCTCCCTTGTATGGTCCGTCACTGCGGGCATTGTTCTGTAGGGAGCATTGTCCTGTAGGGAGCATTGTCCTGTAGATAGCATTGTTTCGTATTCCATGCATACGTTGGCTATCCATTTGTATTCCTTGCACCGTTGCTCATGGGGAGAGTCGGTTAAATCTAGCGTGAAGCGTTGATGGCTGCAGTGCGATGTCATGCTGCGTTGACCATCTCATCCGTTCTTTTGTCATTGGACGTTTGATGATTGGCTGGATCTGTTGATGACTTGTCATTGAGCCGTTGATGACTTGTCTTTGAGCCGTTGATGACTTGTCTTTGAGCTTTTGATGACTTGTCATTGAGTTGTATTGTCCAGGCTGTTGAAAACTGTGCTTCGATTAGATATATTATTGATATATATATATATATGATGATATATATATATGATATATATATATATATCATCGTCGTCGTCGTCATTATGTATATCCAGTGTAGTCTTCATCTGCCTTTCTCTCTGTTTTCTTAAGATTTTTGGTGCTGAGCATTGCACGAAAAGCGGTCAATTTGCATTCTACCCACCAACTTCAGTACCCACTGACTTTTTGCTGCTGTCAATGTCTGTACAATGCTTTTTAGGAAACGTTGCCAACTGTGATGAATTGTATTGGACCATTTATAAAGCGCCTTTCAGAAGTGCTCCCGTTGCGAATGACCCATCCCGTGAGAAAAGGTGGGATTTGAGGGGAGAGGGAGGGAGATGAAGAAGGACTAGCATAGAGGACGATGGAGCGAACTGATGGGGGATGGAGGAATGGGAAGTCCATTCCTTAGAGAAGGGATTGCAGGCAAAGGAGGATCCGGATTGAGCCAAGGCGTTCCCGAGAACAGAGAAGTCAAGAGTCTCAGGACTGTGATGTCTACATGCATTATTAATTGCCACGTAAATTGCCTAATCAAAATACATGGGAACACCTGTACACTGCACAGTGTACACTGTACACGACTTATTAAGGCGCCCGCGTGAGTGAGGCGTTCTAATGGACATCTTGATGGTTTTGTTAGCAGCTAGTAATACAGGACTAAATATTTGTCTCCTGCAAGACGGACAGGTGTAAATGAAGCCCTATGTCTGCACTGCAGATTCAGCCACTTTCACACTGTAGGGTTGCATAATTATCCACAGCATATCTGTTCAGTTTTTTTGGACATTGGACGTGGTCTTAGATTTTCGATTAGTTACTGGAAAACGGAGATGGAAACGGAGATGGAATGTTGGAAATGAGTCTAAAAAAGAGAGAATTTGTTGGCTTAACGTTGTGTTACCGCTGAGATTGTCAGGATGTATCTGAGAGAGGTCTTCATTTCAAACTTCATTAGATCTACTTTCTTTTTATGCTTTCGACGGTCCTGTTTCAGTATTTCGTCTCGTCTCATCTTTAGCCATCTTCGCTCCGAAGTTGGGTCGCACCATATACGTCTGTCTTCGGCTGCCCTCATCAGTTGACACATGTTTAGTTTCAGTATTTATTTCTTCTAATAAAGTGACTTGACGTGCATGTAATGAATCCAGTCCAGTCCATCTATCTGATTTAACAGCACTTCTTATGGCACTGTAAATTCCATTAATATTATGCACAATGCACTATTTTCACTTCTAATCTGATTTAACAGCACTTCTGATAGCACTGTAAATTCCATTATTATTATGCGCAATGCACTATTTTCACTTCTAATCTGATTTAACAGCACTTCTGATAGCACTGTAAATTCCATTATTATTATGCGCAATGCACTATTTTCACTTCTAATCTCATTTAACGACTTCGTAAAGCACTGTATTATGCCATTGCCGTTTTTGCAAAATATGCACTAAATATTACCACTTCTAATCTGGTTTAACAACTTCTTATGGCACTATAAATGCCATTAGTGCTATGCGCCAATGCCCATTGAAAGCAGAACAGCATTATATCCCATTTTCAAGTATATGGTATTAATGTGCTCAGCCATTTTAATTCTTAAATTAATTCCTCTAAGTTTAAATAATGCATAATTTGCAAGGTGATGTATCCTGTTTGTATGATAACTAATTTAAAGATTTTACACAGCGGTTCAATGTGTTATTTAAGCATAGAGGGAATTGATATAATGTAAGGTAATTGTGCATGTTACATGCATTCTTGCATTCTTTGTCTACAATTTTCTCCAGCTGCATTGTCTTGGAGTGGACCCTACCAGGAACAATTGGACAATGTTTCATTACAGATTACACTGCTTGACAGCAACTAACTGCCACTTTCACAGGAAACATTAGGGTTTAACCCTCAGTTCCAAAGTTGAATGGCATACATGTTAAAATCCCTCCACGTTGCCAACTTGGGTAGATAAACCATGAGCAGAAAGGTTTCTGGAAAAACACGAAATCAAGGACAGCGCTATATATATTTGTATGTTTGTATGCGCACTTGTTATAGCGCCACTTCAAGCTCCCTACTCAGAGGTGCTCCCGACTACAGAGCGGACACTACATCGGAGTTTCACGCCGAAGCGCTGAGCAGTTGCGAATGAAGGACTTGCCCAAGGTCCCTACGCAGTGACTTGAGGTGGATTCGAACCTTCCGGCTTCAAGGCGACGCCGCCACCACTACACCACCGCACCCCACGGGGTGTGTATATATATATATATATATATATATATATATATATATATATATATATATATATATATATATATATATATATATACTTTGCCAGGTTCACTTGCAGAGAAAAAAAGCACTTTTGAAAGTGTTGGATCTTGATTCCGTACATGCACGACAGAGGAAGCAAGACTCTAAAAGCAGTAGAAAGCATGCTGCATGTGGCAACATTTACTTGATGTGAATACAAATTATGCAGAAGACACATGATCCATGTATATTAGTCAGAATTATTCAGTTGTGGATAATTCAACTAAGCCGAACGTTGCATGTATGTAAGCTTGCGAGAAGTGCAGGCTTGGTTTGGACCGCACCGCACCGGAGACAGATTTCAGGAATGTCGCTGGCACCATTAACTATTCAGTTGGTGAATGTGGCGAATTATGTGAACGCAGCTCACAAGAGAATGGCGGCATGATGTCTTCCTTTCGACGGTGAATTGCAGACCCGAAAAGCATTCATTTTGGACAATAAAATGAACTGAAATTGACCACAGTTTGATTTAAGCCGTAGACAATCCAGTGCCATCAATCTAATGAAGAAGAAAAGAAGAAGAAGAAGAATAAGAAGAAGAAGGAGAAGGAGAAGGAGACGGAGATGAGGAAGAGGAGGAGGAGGGAGATGAAGGGGGAGAGGGAGTGTGAGAGGAAGTGGGACAGGGAGAGGGAAAGGGAGAGAGAGAGAGGGAGTGGGAGAGGAAGTGGGAGAGGGAATGGGAGAGGGAGAGGGAGTGGGAGAGGGAGTGGGAGTGGGAGAGGGAGTGGGAGAGGAAGAGGGAGTGGGAGAGGGAGGATGAGAAGAACAAGAAGAAGAGCAATCCATTGAGCTAACTATGGAACAGCCATGGGTTTGAAGTGCTAGCAGCATCATTATTTTGCTTAGTCTTGACATTTCAAACTGTATAACAAGTCCTCTCCTTTCCGTCTGATCTTCCCAATCAACAGTGTGCTGTCAGTGTACTCATCATGGCAGAGTTGAATAGGGTTGCAAGTGAAGTAGATATTACGGGGTGAATATCTTCTCCGGTGGAAATTTGAACCCATGATTTCTCGGTTGGCAGTCACACACACACTGAGGTTGTTGCACACTCTCATTCTAATAAATAATTCTAATCACTGTTGTTCTAATCCAAAAAAATTCTACTCACTATAATAGAACTCATTCTAATCAGCAAATTTTCTAATATCTATTTAAAATATATACATGTTTGTGTGTAATGTGTATATATATATATGTTTATATATATGTATATATCTATATATATCTATATATTATATATGCAAAACCAATTTTTCAGAAGCTGTTTACAAAGCTGTGGTTTGCTTTGGCATCTTTGCATGAGCAGTTTGCACAGGAATCCTTTTAAAAAAGCCTGATTGCATTTTGCAATTTCCACAGCAGTTTGCAATTATCACCAGTTGTCACGTGCAAGGTGGTTTTTTAACGTTCGATTATTTATTCAGACTAAAAGTATGCTGTAAGATTACATGATGTACAGTAGTAACAGATGATAACAGGCTTAATGGTAGGGGAGCTTAACTGAATGACACCCTGCATGGCGTATATCCGGTTTGGGGCCACTATTCCGAGGGTCCACTATTCCGAACCCTAAACCTAACCATAACCCTAACCCTAACTTACCCCAACCCTAAACCTAACCCACCCAGCCATAACCATAACCCTAACCCTCCCCAGCCCTAAACCTAACCCTAAACCTAATCCTAACCCACCCAACCCTAACCCCAACCCTAACCCACTGTAGCCCTAACCACAAGGATAACGAACAAAATATAACGGATATTCGGAATAGTGGACCTTCGGAATAGTGGACCCTCGGAATAGCGGGCCGTTGCCGTATATCCATCCTACCACTTCTCATTTGACCTCCTCATTTTCCCCTAAGCTGAGTCAGCCTTATGGAGCTAACGGATATGGCAACCATATCCTATTGGTCTTCGTTCGAGCGTGTTAATATTGAATCATCTCCCCATGCTTTTGGTGCAGTCACTTTTGCATTGATAATTAGAGTTTAACCAATTAACTTGGTACAATGGTATGCGTTAATACACTTCCTACCAATGGTTGTTAATTGTTTTTGTTTCCGCCCAGTTTTTTAAGCTGTTAATGTTGCATAAGTTTAATCATAGAGGTCTGGATAAATAACATATAAATATGAATATAGGAGCCCTTGGTTTAACGAAACTATAACAGGAGATGGTGGAAGCAGATGCATACATGACAATTTGCAGTCAATGCATCTTGGTTATATGATATGACCCAGGCTTTATTCATCATGAACCCCCCTCCCAACCATAGGCAGCAGCATTCCATTGGAGCTATTTTTACTCCCAAGGACATATTTCTCGGCCTCCTTTCAGTCTGCTCAGTTCTGTTGAGATTCGCCTGTGCTGGAGTGCAACTGCATAGGTGGGGGGTGGGGTATATCGAGTTTATATTGAATCATTGATTCATTCATTTGGGAATTTATATAGCAACCTCTTAAGGAAACTACTCAGAGGCGCTCCTGACTTTAGCGTACCCAAAACGAACAATTGAATTACGTTTGGAGAGGAAGAATACTAGTAGAACCCCTGGGTGTAGAGTAAACGTAGCTCTAATGGAAGGCCATTTCAAACCACTCGGCCCACCGCAGAGAAGACTCGATTCTTCATGGTTGCAGTACTTGAGCAAAAGGAACGAAGGGCAGTGCTTGATTGATTGCAGTTGATTTTTTTCCTTTTGTTTGTGATTGATGATAGTTGATTTCTTTCTTTTTGTTTTGTGTTGCCTAGCACCCGACTGTCTCTACTACATGCAGAATGGCAGTGAACTCATCAAAGTGCGCACCAACGGTCGCCAGTACCACAGACTCTTCACGCTTGACACAGACCTCAAAGAAATCCGTTGGCATCCGTCGTCGAAGAAACCTCAGAAAGCAAAGAGTAGGTCATTGCTTTTAAAGAATTATTTATTTTCATTCATTCATTCATTGAAAGCAAAGAGTAGGTCATTGCTTTTAAAGAATTATTTATTTTCATTCATTCATTCATTGAAAGCAAAGAGTAGGTCATTGCTTTTAAAGGATTATTTATTTTCATTCATTCATTCATTCATTAAATCATTGAAAGCAAAGAGTAGGTCAACACTTTTTAATAATTGAAAGCAAAGAGTAAGTCAATGCGTTTAATGAATTTCTTTTCATTCATTCATTGAAAGCAAAGAGTGGGTCATTGCTTTTAAGAGATTTTTTAAAATTCATTCATTGAAAGCAAAGAGCTTTTCATTCATTCATTCATTCATTCATTCATTGAAAACAAAGAGTAGGTCAACACTTTGAAGAAATTTCTTACTTTTTTCATTCATTCATTGAAAGCAAATGACAATAATAATATTAACATTCGTTTATTCAATTCCAGCTGACAAACCGCAGTAGCAGGACTGTTTTAAGGAATTTTTAGAACTGCACAACTCCGTCTTTCCTTTCCAATCTTCCATGGTAAATTACTTCCAATCGGAGGACAGTGGCCTTTTTGCTAGCTTTAGCTGTACAGAAGCACTTCTACAACTGCACAAATCCATTTAGAACTGCACATTTTGTGTACAACTGCACGTTAAAAAAGCCCTGCAAATATGCTATGTGTATTACATTATATCCTACTCTAATCCTCATCTTCATTTTCCTCACTGTTTTCACTATGTCCTTCCTTGTTCTCCTAGTTAAAAAAAGGCCTGCGCAGTATGATTACACAAAAGAGTAGAAGCATATCATATCAACTTCAACAAGAGTCGATATTGTAAACTGTGTGGCAGCCTGTCACCGTGTCACGTCACACGTGCTGATCCCTTCCTGCTGCAACTCATTTTACCATCGCCCCCACCCCCATGAAGGGAGTTGAAGACTGAGTCAACCTTAAAGGGGCTAGCGGGCGTCGAACCCATGCTTTTCTGTTAATATTCCTGTGTATTGCCAGTGAACCATCGATCTGTGTCTCTGCCCCCATTATAGTGCACATTTTAAATTCATCGCAGGAGCACCATTGCCTGTGCATGTGCTACGAGACTCGCACCTGTACTGCCATGGCTACCAACAAAATGACCGACCACTGGATAGATAAAATTTTATAGCGCCGCTGTATCCTGACGGATACGGTAACTCCTTTTTACCGTTGGTGTTTGTTTGTATGTGCACTTGTTATAGCGCCCCTTCAAGCACTCTACTCAGCTACTCAGAGGCGCTCCCGACTGCAGAGCGGACACTGCTTCGGAGTTTCACACCGAAGCACTGAGCAATTGCGAGTGATGGACTTGCCCAAGGTCCCTATATGCGGCCACTTGAGGTGGATTCGAACCTCGAACCTTCCAGCTTCAAGGCAACGATGCCACCACTACACCACCGTGCCCCAAGAGGTTATCAAGAGGTGTTGTCAAGACAGAAAACTATCTGTCCTGTTGTTGGAAAGATGCATCTGACATGCATGCCTGCATGCGCCCTTCAATGAAAAAACCCTTTTACCTGACATCCATGTTTAAAGAAAGTTGTTTACTGAATGTCACATAAAATAGGTTTTTTCTCATATCCACTGGGGCTGCGGTCTGTATGTATAGGAGACCCACACTGTTCTGGATGATGGGGAATGTAAACATCATCGGTTAAGCTTAGTTGCACTTGTGTAGAGCTGTTACAAAGCCTTGCTCCAGTCCTTGAAGATGTAGGCTACATATGTAATATACAATGTGCTGTGCAACTGTTCAGATACCCACTTATACATACCTACCTGGACACGTACAAAGTATGCTGCCTTTGTCATTAGGGATGGTTTGTTATCATTAATCACCCAGTGGGGTGCCGTGGTAACATGTCAGCTGTGCAATAAAATAGCTGTTCATTCATACCCAGCGCTTTGCAGTAATTTTTTTTAACTGTGTGTTAATGTCATAGTTATATGAATTATTGAAGATGGTTATATGGAGGTTATTTACACCTGTTGGTGATACCTATTGGTTCCGTTTGCATATATACTGTGTATATATCTATGGCTGCCTAAGAATTCTGGCTTGCATGAATTCATGTGAAATTGATAATTGATATTTCTATATTTAATATTGATACAGTACAGTTAATATGCAGCTGCATTTGATATTGTTCTCCAAAGTTCTGAGAAAGTACGCATAATGTTTTTGTTAAATATGAACTTATTTACTAAAATTAAGAAGTGCTTTTTTAGCCCGCAATCTCTAAATGCATGTCATTTATTGACGGTTGACTCCAAAGACTGCCTTGCCGTTGCATTACTGAATTGAGGATTCATTGTCATCAAAATTGTCATCATCATCATCATCATCATCATGTGGTAGCTGATGATGATGATGATGGTGGTCATCATCATCATCATCATCACCATCACCACCACCATCATCATCATCATCATCATCATCATCATCATCATCATCATCATCACCACCACCATCACCACCACCACCATCATCATCATCATCATCATCATCGGCACCAATGGCATGAGCACTGACTTTGACTTTGCAGAAAATGATAGGTTGCTGGATTAAGATGAGAGGGATGGATGGATGGATCCCAAAAGAGCTGGAGACTTTAAACTATTCTGTGGAACCATGGCTGTTTTGGGTATGAAGGACTTGAAATGCCACTGGCTGTTGGAAGGTGATCCAACTCGATTGATTGATTGATTGATTGATTGATTGATTGATTGATTGATTGATTGATTGATTGACTTTTTCATCAGTTCATTTTATTGAAGATGAAACAATAAAAGTGCGAAACGTGTTCATGAATATGTGGCAGCAGATCATGGGCGTGACAATGTTAACGCAAGAGGAAGAATATCATTTCGCTTGCAGGTCCGCCACACTGTCATTTCTATTGTAAATCCAGTAACACTAGCCATCAAATGATTGGGGTGGGGATTGATCTGATATGATATCATTTATACAGAAGTCTTGGATTACACTGTAGAACTGCGGTCATCTTCTAAGCAGTGAGTTCTGGTGATGATCTGCTTCCTCTTTCTCTTTCAGAAAAGTACATAGGAGGAGGAGGAGCAGAGGAGGAGGAAGAAGGAGGAGGAAGAGGAGGAGGAGGAGGAGAAGAAGGAAGGAGGCTGGTGATGAACTGTGTCTTAGTTTGGCAGAGCAGGTTATTTTTATTTTGGATGAATAATTTATGAGTAGGTGCGATTGGACCCAATGATGTTGTTTTTGTTTTCTGAGAATGCCTAAACAGCAGCTGATGAACTTAGCTACCTGGATCGGTAAAAGTGGGTGCATGTGCAGAATCTGAGTGAGCGTAGTAGAATATATGGAATGGCAGTTGGGATATAAATGTTTTCGGGCATTTGATTTTTATGAATTGACTTTTTTCTATGTGGATGTAAGTAAGTAAGTATATTTTTTTATTAGATCTGTTGCAGAAGTGCTGCTCTCTGCTGTACAAACATCATAGGACAAATATGACATCAATAGGCATGCATGTGCAGCATTCTTCCTATAGAATGTTTTCCTCATATATTGTTGTCCGACAGTGTCAAGACCTTGTCATGAGACTGTGTGTGGGCAGAGGACATGGATAAGGCTGAAAGAAATTCAAGCTGGCTGAAAGAAATTTAAGCTGGTTGAAAGTAATTTAAGCTGGCTGAAAGAAATGCAAGCTGGCTGAAAGAAATTTAAGCTGGCTGAAAGAAATGCAAGCTGGCTGAAAGAAATTTAAGCTGGTTGAAAGTAATTTAAGCTGGCTGAAAGAAATTTAAGCTGGCTGAAAGAAGTTTAAGCTGGGTGAAATAAATGCAAGTTCCTCAATTGTCTTGTGTTCCCTCCAGCTGACTCTTTCCATTCTGCACCACGAGATCCACATTTCAAAGACCTCCAGTCTTCTCAGACATTCCTTCCTCAATGTCCATGTTTTCGATCCATAGAGGACTGCATTTATATAGCGCCTTAAAATAGCCTAATGAATTGCCCTGTTTCCTACAGTTCAAAACAAGTGGGACTGAAGTGACTTTGAGAATGTCTCATGAGATACATGACGTGCAATATTGCGAATTGTTAATGGAAGACTGTTCCGGTATGAATGTCCATAACATGAGATGGTCACTCATCAATGTACGAGAGCGCGGGACCTTCAAGAAGTCCCCACGAGTCGCAATCAAGTAGAAACTCTGTTGTTTATGGATTACCCACGATGAGACAGAACTAACTGCAGCAACGAGGAAAAAATGAATTGGGTTTAGAAAGTGCGGTCAAGATCTATAGTCGGGCTATGCTACGATTACGATGGTAATTGCTGTACTGTGTGATTCCAACTGATGTGATTCATTCATTATTCATTACGGAGATTTATTTAGATTTATATAGCGCCCCTTTAAGGTTACTACTCAGGAGTGCTCCCGACCCAACCTCAGCTGAAATGAATGTTTTAAGGTTGCGATAAAATGCATCTGAGCAAACCCTAAGCATGATGATGATGATGCTGTCCATCCTCATTCCTGAGGGTCGGAGACCAGAGACAACGACAGCAGCTTCCTCCATTCCTCTCTGTCCTCTCTAGGCATGAGCAAGCTATAAATCTGTAATCTATAATAGCTGTCGCTGGACTGGGAGCGCCTCTGGATAGGCTTCTTGAGGGGGTGCTATATATGTTTTCGGAATGAATGAATGAATGATTGAGTGAATGAATGAATGAATGAATGAATGAATGAATGAATGAATGAATGAGGCTTAGACAGTGTAAGCCCGTCCATACCACGGGGCCAATAATAAAAGAGAAAGAACGATGTTGTCTAAGAGCAGTTTGTGTTCGGAGAATAAGAAGTTCACCGCAAGTGGAAAAGAACATCCATTTCTGCAGAGGTTGGTTCGGAAGTGCTCCTGACGTACGTGCACACCCAGACTAGAGTGACAGCTCTTGCAAATGTACAGGAGCAGCACGTATGAGGCACCGCAGCACCATAGCAGGAACCCAGTATGTAATCCACCTTAAGAACCTAAAAACTGTTTTATTTAGCAGTGATTGGGCCGGGAGTGCTTCTGAGTAGCCTTCCTTGAAGAGGCGCTATATAAATTTATGAGATAAATAATGTAGGATTATTGTAAGATTTTAAACTCTATTTGCTTATATGTGTGAAACTACAAGAGCATTTGCAAAGTAAGTATTTAAGTCGTCCATCCAGGGAGCAACTTACTTACTCGCTTACTTTCTTGTGTAACATAGTATCTCGTGATAATTATGTATGCCTTCCTTGAATGTTGGTAAACAATGTAAATTCTATTTCGGTTCTTAAAACCCAGATGTGTGGACGTTAATTGAATTTATAGCTTTCCAGATGCCGTGTAAAGGATTAGCCGTGGTTTATTCTCGGATCGTGAATTTGTGTCAATCCAATTTCGTTTTGGTCTCTGGACCAGAAACGCACGTTTTTTTTTACGGCAGATGCACTGTTATATAGTTCGTGTGTATATTGGAAATGTGGTTTCTACTTAGAATCCTTAAAGCAGTCACCGATTTTGATTTTGTCCCTTCTCGATATGAATTTCTTTATCCGTATGCTCCACACAGACAGGTGGTAAAAAAATGTGTGTGGCTATTTATACAATGCCTGTTAATGATAGATGGCAATTTATACAATGCCTGTTAATGATAGATGGCAATTTATACAATGCCTGTTAATGATAGATGGCAATTTATACAATGCCTGTTAATGATAGATGGCAATTTATACAATGCCTGTTAATGAAATACATGTATGGCAATTTATACAATGCCTGTTAATGATAGATGTGGCAATTTATACAGTGCTTTGTTTAATTATTGCTGACTATAGTGCTGACACTGATGTTTATTGCTAGTTGCATATGAAGTGTCTTTCAATGTTTATTGCTATCTGCATACAGTACCTTTCATGTTTATTGCTAGTTATATCTTGTTTTCAATGTTTATTGCTCTTTAATAGTGCCCTTTAATGTTTATTACTATTTATATAGTGCTTGCTGAGAGACCCGCAAAACACTGGCCACACAAAATGTATTCTTCATGATAAGGTGAAGTTTAAATTTGATGTAAATTTTGTGTTGTGCTCTATTGTACTGTATTGTAATCATGTGTATTTTAGTCACCTGTAATGCCATTATGGACTGTTGCCTTGGTGACCAAAATGCAAAATACAAGTTTCCAGATCTATTACATTAGTGCGTGCTTTGTGCCTTCAAAACAAGTTTCTAAAGACACTGTGCTGTGTTTTTCCACTGGGATCCCGTCGTCGAAATATGGAATACATCACAACCATCCAACATGGCTTAATTTGATTTCCTGGTTTCAAACTCAAACCTTAATTGCATTTGGCTGCTATGGTACCCGCGAGTGATCCAGATCTCTGCCTATTTGTGTAGCTCATTTTCAGAGAGACCTTGCAAAATCCGAGCATGTCATTGCCACCGACGACGCCCATGGAAGTGCACAGTTTTCGACTCGTCAGTTTTCGTCGCTGACAGGTTTTTTAATTGCCCCTTAGAATTGATTTGACTTGATCGGATCATTTCTGGACTCTGAACGTCGTCTTGGTCGTTTTTCAGTGCGGAAATTTATCCAGTATCCAGAGTTTACTAAGGGTCTGTTCTCGACTTTCCGAAGCCTGACAGGTAATTAAGGAATCAAAGGCCACCGTGTGTCCAGATTACAGGTTGAGTTATCTGGATGGAGACCTCGTCGTGTGCCTATACAGTGCTCTCAGTGCACCAGTTGCTGGTTCATCTATCTATGTATGTGTGTATGTATGTGTGTATGTATGTATGTATGTATGTATGTATGTATGTATGTGTGTGTGTATGTATGTATGTATGTATGTGTGTATGTATGTATGTATGTGTATGTATGTATGTATGTATGTATATAATGTATGTGTGTGTATATATATATATGTATGTTTGTTTGTTTGTATGTATGTATGTCTGTTTGTAGGTATGTATGTATATATGTACCATGTTGTATATATGTGTATGTATGTATGTTTGTCTGTGCATATATTTGAGCATAATATTGCATATGTATGTATAAAGTATGTAGGAATGTATGATACATACATATATGTGTCTCTGCATTTCTTCTGAGTTTTGACATCTTGGTTTGAGAAGTTGATACCGGCTTTGACAGGTGGATTGTAATTTTCCGGTTTTATATCCATTGTCTTCCAGTTCTGTGCTGACCAGCATCCGTTTTTTTAATGGAATTTTCACAGGTTATCTAGCGAGTAAATGATGTCAAACCCTGTCAGATGTGTCAACTGGACCTAGCAGGATCAGCGCTCATGAATAAGCTGGTGCCCTGCGCTTGGATTTCGAGTGGCACTCTAGAAATTTGGAGATTTATACAATTTCTTTAGTGATTTAATTTTTCCATGCTGCTGCGGCGCTAGCAGGTTTGCCTTTGTCTAAGGAATTGAATAGATGAATGGATCGGAAGTTTGAGTACTCGTATGTATGGGTACTCGTAAGTATGGGTACTCGTAAGTATGGGTGCTGGTATATATGGGTACTCGTGAGTATGAGTACTCGTAAGTATGGGTACTTGTAAGTATGTGTACACGGCTATCTGTTGCATAAAGATGGTCGAAATCAATGATGCGCTTACAAGTATGGCGATCAATAATGCGCTTACAAGTATGGTGGTCAATTATACGGTTACAAGTATGGCACTTATCTGTTGAGTGCAGAGCGTGTGTTGAACACAGACGAATGATTTTGTTTGTGTGAGAATGAATGAGAATTGGAAAATGTTCGTACATCCGTAGTCAGCTTGGCCTGGAACTGACTTGCTTGGTGATTAATTATTATTTTCCTGGCTGTTGATATTTATGCATGGCTTGCAACGGCATTTATGTGGCCATAATTCACTCTGCTTGGCTTTGTACCTGGGATGAATTATGCCAAAGGTTGTGATGGGTTTAGTAACCCGGATGGCTGACGTTTCCGGAGTTCCTATGACCCCATGTTTTCCATCAGTTCATTCCCTTTCATGGTCCGAGGGTTCATCAGGTGCTTGGCTAGTTCTCCCATCTATCTAAGACTATTATGCTCTGAACTTCCGGCGGATAATTGCTGTCTCAGACGGAGAAATGAGTTTTTGATGTTTATATAGATTTGGTGAAGTCTACTTCATTAATTTGCACCAGTTTACTGTAACTTATTATTGTTAGGATTGTTTATTTGTTTATTAAATGAAATTCCTATATTGACATTCGAGGAGAAATAATCAGAGGTGGTTTCTCTCCAGCGTTAAGGACGTCAAATGTCATTAGATTTGTTAATGCTAACAGGTGCTAAGCGTATGACACTAGTTAATCCCTGAATAATAGTTAACGTACTCCAAGGTGTAGACAGTTAATAGGAGATGTTAAAAGTAATACTGGTTTTTTAGGGGGTAGTCCTTCCCAAACTGTACTTGTTCTGTCACTGTTAAGAACAGTGGAGGATACTGTTGTATTGCAATTTATTGTCTTGTGGATACGAAAGCTACATGCTGTTTTTCAGCTTAGGCCAAAAAAAACCCGACCGACTCACTTTATTGCCGAGACTCGGCAAATTTTTTGCAACTATTTTATTTACAGTGACATTGCCTTAGAGTTTCACGCCTGCCTAACTACTTCCTGGTTGCCAGTCTTGAAAAACCTCTAGCCTTATCATTCTCACTTGAGCCACCTCTAACGGTGACTAGGAAAAATAAATCTAGCAACCTCTAGGTGTAACTAGTCACTGGCTTGGCCAGTCTGGAACAACCCCTAGCTGTGATGTTCTGTTCGCACTCATCTAACCCCTTCCCTTCCCACTTTATCTTACCAGAAAAGATGTCAACAAAATGAAATTAATAGAATTGTTTTCTAGAGCAATTTTAGGTACAGACAGTCGGGAAATAGGTAGTTTATACTTGCTTAGAACACGTACTTTGTTGCAGCGTGTACCTTTATGCAAAAGAGTAGTTGGGTATAATTTTTCGGATAGTCACTGTATAAAAATATTTTACCAAAATAAAAATATTTTTCGACCTGCCTACCCAATTTTTTAGAGCTCTGTTACCGGAAAAACAGCATTATTTTTTTTGGCCTTACCGAAGATGTTACTATCAACTTATGATCTGTCAGGCAGATTTACTAAAGCCAGCTAAAGCAAATCATACTGTAGCCAGCAGATCAAATAAATCTTAACCAAAGTCATATTTATTATTAAATAAATCTTTGTGGAGCCTATTGAAATAATCTTCACCTTGTCACCTTGTGCTGTCAGCTCGTTGAGCTCTAGTGATTGTCATGACACACATTCTCCATTGTTCTCTGTACTAAAGGCAAATCAAATAAGTCCTACTGTATGTACATACTATGTAGCCTATAATAATTCAAAAAATATTACAAGGGTCATTTGAAATTAATATTGCTAAAGCCAGATAAATAAATCACACTGAAGCCAAGTGAAATAAATCTTACTAAAGCCATTTGAAATTAATACCGCTAAAGCCAGATCAAATAAATCATACTAAAGCCATGTGAAATAAATTTTACTAAAGCCACATGAAATGGATCTTGCTTAAAGCCAGTTGAAATAAATCTGACTATTTAAGGCAGATAAAAGACATCATACTGGAGCCATTTGAAATAATCTTTCTATAGCCAAATCAAATAAGTGATGCTATAGCTAAATTGCATTAATCTTACTAAAGCCATTTGAAATTAATCTTTCTGAAGCCAAATCAAATAAATCATACTATAGCTAAATTACATAAATCTTACTAAAGCCATTTGAAATAAATCTTACTAAAACCAGATCAAATAAATCACACTATAGCCAAATTACATAAAAATCTTACTAAAACCATTTTAAATTAATCTTTATAAAATCAGATCAAATGCATCATGCTGAAACCAACTGAAATAAATCTCACTAAAGCCAGATCAAATAAAACCAAACGAGGCAAATCTGACTAAAGCCAGGTCTTGTTCGTCTTTTTTCCCTTCCAAGAGTTTTAGCTTGTCACCGTACAAATTAACGGATATGCAACCAGAATAACCACCGCCTGGCTTGCTTACTAATCTACTGTAGAACGTCCCGGGAGTCATTCGGATCTCCCTGACACACGTTGATTGATCGAGTATCTTAATGGAGGTTCCGGCCTAATGTCAGCCGGTCACAATGCGTGTGGAACTTGAGCAAGTCCTCCACTTTAACTACCACGACGGACGGAAGCCATCCATAAGCCTGTCGGTCCTTTGTCAAGTGATAGCACTGCTATGCAAATATAAAAAATAATTGAGAACCGATCGAGACACTATATCAGGCACTACACCGCAGGGCTTGAAAAACAATGCTGTTGAATTCGGATCAATTCTGGTTGTGTTGTGAATCTCAGACTTCTGTGTGTGTAGCTGTTGAAAATTAATAGCTCAATCCAGAACTGACTTATAATTATGCAGCTAAGTTGTGCTACTGTTCTGGTTCTTGGTTCTTCCAAGTTAATATTATTCGTTTATTTCAAAAATGAGACAAATGCGGTGACACGCCGCACCCAGTTACATGTTGAAGCACATTAAATAGAAGCAAAAAATTAATATGGACATGACAATGTTATTAATGGATGATGTCACAGGATATTCTATTCCACTTAAAGCTATCATTGGGGAGGGGGAGGGGTGAAGCAAAGGGGTGCGGGGTGAAGCAACCGAATCAACTGACTAATGTTTGGAGGATGATTTAATCTATTGTAAAATGTCGCATGTATAGAAGTCAGAGCTTCAAAATTAAATCCATTAGTGATTAGTCATTACATCATGATTGTGTCAGTAAATGCATTATTTCATTATAGTATTATTTCATTTGGGGGGGATGTTCAGGCACCCCAGACACCCTTAGCAACGACCTGTTCATCATCATTATCATCATCATCATAATTACGCAGGCTTAAATATGTCGTTGGCTTTTTATATGGTGGTAATATAGTGCGTGCAGTTAATGATCGACTCTAAAGCCTTGTGCGCTCTAGGGGTGTCAAAATTATGGTAATTATTATACGTCCGAAGTACAAAAAAATCCAATCTCAGGAGGTGGCCAATCTTATTTAACGGCGTCTAGCAGCGGTATTATAATGCCCAAGGCGAAATGGCAATCAGAAATCATTATCTTTTTGAGAAGATAGATTGAAATCGGATAGGTCGTCAGAGAACGGAGAAGACTCTGTGATGGTTATAATGCAAGACACGAGAATTGCGTGGCAGCATAAAGGAATTTGACAGACGGAACTGAACTGGGAAAAGAATAATATATTCCATAATATGAACTAGCCGCCAAGAAAGACCTTAAACGTGAATGTACTCGAATTAACCATATGGCCTCAACCCTGGTCATTTTTCTATGAGATCCTTCACCACTCCTGTCCATTTGAATGGACACCATGACGTTTAAGGTCCCTACGCGGTGACTTGAGGTGGATTCGAACCTGCAACCTTCCGGCTGCAAGGCAACGAACGTACCGTACCCACTATACTACCGTGCACCACAAGGGAAGTGATAACTATGTTGTTGCTCAAACAAAAAGTTGTTCAATAATTATCATGGTCCAGATTTCTGATATCTAAATGCAAATGCCTCTTTCGACATCTGCATGCGACCAATGACCAGTGGACAAATGGCCAGTGGACCAATGAGCAGTGAACAATTGACCAGTGGACAAATGACCAGTGAAACAAATGACCAGTGGACAATGACCGGTGGAAATTATGAAGCAGCCGTGGGTGTGAAGCATTGGAGACTTAATTTTTGTTGCCTTCAGCAAGGCTTTTTTTTACAGAAATCTGTAGAACTGCACAACCAGGAAGTTTTTCTAGTGCGGCTTTGGCGAAAATTTCTCTTCATTTCTGAAAATTTTCCCAAGAAATATCGCAAGTTGACAACGAAAAAACCTATGACTGTTTTTAGTCGCTTGTTCAGAAATTTGTTCCAAGTTTTTGCCAGAAACATCGCAAGTTGGCGACGAAAAACCTGACGACCTTTTTTAGTCATCGACTTGAAAACTTGATTTATTTCACCTTCTTGCTTATTTTTCACTGCACATGTCTTTCTTCTTCCATGGTAAACCAGCCTGCAATTGCCTTTTTCTAATAATTTACACTTATGGGGCGCGGTGGTGTGGTGGGTATGTTCGTCGCCTTGCAGCCGAAGGGTTGCAGGTTCGAATCCACCTCAAGTCGTCGCATAGGGACTTTGGGCAAGTCCTTCACTCGCAATTGCTCAGCGCTTCGGCATGAAACTCCGATGCAGCGTCTGCTCTGTAGTCGGGAGCGCTTCTGTGTAGAGAGATTGAAGGGCGCTATGAGACGTGCACATACAAACAAACAAACAAAACACTGCACATAACTGCTTTTACAACTGCACATTTTGTGTAGAACTGCACGCTAAAAGAAACCCTGGCCCTCAGAATATGAGGTCAGTCCTCTCCCTCACCGTCTCATCTTCCATCAACAGTGTACAGTCGATGTACTCGTCACGGCTGAGTTGGCTACGGTGTGCAGTTGGAGCAGACATCTGACGGAATGAAGCCAATAACAATAATGATAATTGCAACAATTTATCTGGTGTCGTGGCAGCACAGCCATGCCATTACGAGGGCACCTTACGAAACGACGTGCTATTGCAGGCTGGATAGACGTCCGAGAACAAATGGGATTTTTGCACGGCCAGAGAATGTTTCAGCGGCTGATGTCGTTGGTTGCTAGGCAACCTAATCCGGGCAATTGATGGACCGACGACTATGGCAAAACGTCTATGCTGCGCTGCGGAAGTTAGTGATGGATGAGATGATCTGCAGTCAGAACTTTCGTCATGCCAGATGCTTATGTGTATGTTTGTATGTGTGCATGTATGTATGTATGTATGTATGTATGTATGTATGTATGTATGTATGTATGTATGTATGTATGTTTGTATGTATGTATGTATGTATGTATATAAAGTCTGTATGTATGTATGTATGTATGTATGTATGCATGTATGTATGTCTGTATGTATGCATGCATGCATGCATGCATGCATGTGTATGTATGTATGTATGTATGTATGTATGTATGCATGCATGTATGTATGTATGTAGGTATGTATATATGTGTATGTATGTATGTATGTATGTATGTATGTGCACTTGTTTTAGTGCCATTTCAAGAGACCTACTCAGAAGCACTCCCAACTACAGCGTGGACACTGAATCGGAGTTTCACACTGTAGCGCTTGAGCAGTTGCAAGTTAAGGACTTGCCCAAGGTCCCTACGAGGCGGCTTAAGGTGGATTCGAACCCGCAACCCTTCGGTTGCAAGGCAACGAACATACCCAATACACCACCGCGCCCCACTATATGAGAGAAATATATGTCCAGTTCGTCTGTATTGCTGCTGCTGCTGCTGCTGCTGCTGCTGCTGCTGCTGCTGCTGCACTGACTGCCTGTGACACGGAAAGTATTGATCACAGGAATGGGGCGAATGCTTCCGACTCCATCCATATGTGGTGTTGGTGGTGTTGGAGACATCTCCACAGTAGCAGACAAAACCATTAAAGTGTGACGTGGAAGGTTGTTTAAGGACCATAAAGGGTGAAGCCGTCCGTTGTTGACTTCGAACGAATTGCTTCCAACAAGCAGATGTACCTTCTGTTTAATGGGCTGATTTTGTGTTCTGCCCCCTCATCCTCCCCCAAATGTTTTTGTTTGGTTCTTGTCGCTGACTTCTCACTGCTTGGGGCGGGTGGGGGTGGTTGTTGTTGTTGATGTACATGTTCCGTGTGGCTGTTCTGAGGTTCATGCAGTTAATAACCATTGTATATGGATGAGGAAATTTGCGGTCATTTATTCGTACACATCGCCGCCAAGTAGTTGATGTCAGGAACTGGTGGTGGTGGTGGTGGTGATTCGACGATGATATGCTAACTTTTTATGTGTGTAATTCATTCATTCATTTCAAGAATTTATATGGTGTCCTTTCAAGAAGCCCACTTAGAGTTGCTCCCAGTCCAACCATGGTCATGCAAAAAGGTTTTAAGGAGCCTGTTAAACAATGATGAGTCAACAGGTTAAGAGATGTATCATGATTGTTAAATTATTGCATCATGGAAGTGCCTCTAAGGAGCGTTGCTTGCCTATATGTGACTGATCCAAACAAGTAGCTCAGTGTTAAGAAAACTGGCTTTAGCCACTAGCTGTAGAATGCTGCCAGCATTAAGGTGCTGAAAATTTCTTTAAATGGATATGGAATTGACTTATTAGGCTGTTGACCCTCTTTATGACCACTGTCATTTAATTAAATTGTGCCCCTTCAAGAGAACCTGATGAACCAGTGGCGGCACCAGGATTTCATTTTTGGGGGACTAAATCCTCGCAGAGGAAATTTTCCATTTTTGTTCGCCAAAATTTCTGACGACCTATTTTTGTCATTTGCTCGAAATCTCATTTATATATTTCAGGCTTTGGAGGGGGGGGCTAATCATGGAAATATTTCATTTTTACATGTAAAACACCGGATGGCCTTTTTTAGGATGGCTTAGCCCCCCCTAGACCTCCTGGCGCCGCTACTGCTTGTCAGAGGCATGCCAGTCTAAATATACTAAATAAACTAAAGCAAACAGAAAGCATGTTAAAGTGTTTGAGCTGTCTTCTGATTCTTGCTTTTATATGACAATTTTTTGAGGATTTTTTAAGTCGTAAATCATTGCACTTCTTCACTTTGGTTATGATTACAGGTTGCGTAATTTTGAGGAATTTGTTTACACTTGAAAGCTTCATATTATTAGAGACTGTGTCTATGACTGGAAACAGGGCATTTTTTAACGTGCAGTTGTACACATAATGTGCAGTTCTAAATGGATTTGTGCAGTTGTAGAAGCACTTCTGTACAGTTAGCTAGCAAAAAAGGTCATTTTCCTCCAATTGGAAGTAATTTACCATGGAGGATGGGAAAGGAAGGAAGGGGTTGTACAGTTCTAAAAATTTCTTTAAAGCAGCCCTGGCTGGAAAACCTTGATTTGATTTGCATTGTATGTAGGCTGTAGATGGATGCTAGGCTGTTTAAAGTCGGTCGCCTGTATTCGTTGATACATGTCTTCCTGGTCTCATTCCCATTCATTATACGTGCTTAGTGCTCGCATCTCTAATAACATAGGTGCTATATAAATGTATAGGTACTACGCGATGCAATGCGATACGATAATGGCCACTGTGTTGCGACTCCATTTCCTGTCTGAAAGAGATTTCTATTTCAGTGTCATCTGTCCTTGAATGCAGATCTCTGAGTGCTCTGGTTGCCCCTCTGTTCTTTCCCTGATGGAGTGTCCCTATGATGGTGTAGTGGTTATAGCGTGCTTGACTGCCGATCAAGAGGTTGGGAGTTCAGATCCCACCAGGGCAGAAATTTGGTTTGAGATTTCTGCTCCGTGCGGGTACCCCCCCCAGCCAATGAGTACATTGACTGTACGCTGTCGGTGGGAAGATGAGAGGGTGAGGGAGATGACTGGTTAAGTTTCCTCGTATGCTGAGGCTAAGAAAATGGGGACGTGGTGGGGTGAAAAACAGAAGTTTACAGGGCCATGCTGACTACCACAGAGGGGTGAGGGCGTGGTGGGGTGAAAACAGAAATTTACAGGGCCATGCTGGCTACCACAGAGGGGTGAGAGTGGGGTGAGGGCAAAAAAAATCTCCCAAGCAACACTGGCTCCCTTAGAGGGGTATGGGTGGGCTGAGGGCGAAAAACCAAATTTTCCCAGGCAGCACTGGCTACCCCAGAGGGGTATAAGCGGGGTGGGGCAAACAGCCAAAATCTCCCAAGCAACACTGGCTACCCCAGAGGGGTATGGCTGGGATGGGGCAAAAAACCAAAATCTCCCAAGCAACACTGACTACTCCAGAGGGGTATGGGTAAGGTGGGGCAAAAAACTAAAATCTCCTAAGCAACACTGGCTACCCCCAAAGCGGTGACAGCGGGGCAGAAAACCAAAATTTCCCGGGCAGCACCAGGTGCCCCAGCTACTAATAATATTAGCGTGCAGTTACAATTTCAACTTATTCTGACCTTGATCAAACACTCCACGTCTTTGTTTTGTGTGATTTTCAGTTCCAATCGACCACATTAAAGAGGTTCGTCTCGGCAAGAACACGGACGTGCTGAGGAACAAGGAGATCGAAGGCTGCTACCAGGATGCCTGCGTCTTCTCGATCATCTTCGGCGACAACTTTGAGTCGCTCGATCTTGTCGCTAACTCCGCCGACGAGGCGAACATATGGGTGACCGGGCTGACATGTCTGATTACCGGTAAATGTAAAAAAGGTAATTTCCAGATTTTTTGCCACATTCTTATGTAGTGGGGTCAGTGGCGTAGCAATGGATTGTGCGGACTGTGCAGTGCGCAGGGGCCCCCGGCTGCACAGGGGCCCTGGCTGCACAGGGCCCTACCTGCATAAAGGCCCCCGGCTGCACAAGGACCCCTGGCAGTTAGATTCAGTTTTTTTACTCTCAGAATATTCAGAATGTAATCCAATGTGCCGTACATGTACAGAGTACACATTCACTAGTTTCACTGACTTGCAACAAATTAATTTTTCAGTTAATTTGTGGTGCGAAATATGCGAATATAGAGTCGATTGCAAGAAAATGCCAGGCATTTTTGCACGGCCTTTTTTATTTGAAATCAAAGGAGGTTAAGGCATTCCTTGGGCCTACTACCCAAACTTTGCACAAGGACCCCAAAACCTTGCTATGCCACCGAGTGGGGTGCTCGATTGTGTATTGGTTAGCGTACTTGACTGTTAATCAAGTGGTTGGGGGTTCAGATCCCGGCCAGGGCTGAAATTTGGTTGAAGATTTACGCTCCACCTGCATGGTCAACCCAGCCATAATGAGTACACTGACTGTACACTGTTGGTGGGAAGACGAGACGGTGAGGGAGAGGACTGACCACGAACCCTCGTATGCTGAGGCTAAGAAAATGAGGTCGCTAACACTTGATACGCATGATTGCATTAATTAGTACTTCTTTTCTTCTCTGCTGTTTTATTGCAGCAAAAATCCATCGAATGCAGTATTGTTATCCTTTGAGCAAGCCATGTTTCATTACCGTTTGACAAACGCCATAAATTAATTTATGATCGAGGCGAATATCTCTTTGTGCGTTTGTTTAAGACGTTCTAGTAAAATTAATTAATTGATTAAAGAGTTTCTATAGCATCAAAGAGACTACGCAGCAGAAGCACTCCCGACGCTAGTAGTATTGGCAAAAAGCACATTTTTTGTTGAATAAAATAAATTCTGGTAAGATCCCCCAGACAGCAGATGTGGCTCCTGTGGGATCGCATTCCAGGCCACTGGGCCCAGATGTTAATGAAGCTAATGGAGCAGGGTGAGATTGTCGTTCCCTACGCTCAGAGGCGGAATCGTGCTCCCAGCATCCTGCTGTCTGAAGTGGACTTCCACTGGCTGTGCGTTGCTGCCTGTGGGTTTTTTTCTGGTACATTTTATTACGCTCTCAAGATGCTTGGCTTTCGAGTGGTGCTTTAGAAGTCTGGAGGTTACATTTGTTATGAGGACTGTTGTTCTTTTAAGCCAAGGCTGGCTGGACTGGTACAAGGACCTCTGGATATTAATATCTAGAGGAGTCCTTGGTTGGGAGGAGCACTTCAGTGTGTCTTCCTTGAAGGAGCGCTATTTTAAGTTATTGCAGTGAATGAATGAATGAACGAATTAATTAATGTAAATGAATGAGTGATTGAATGAAATGAATGAATGTCTGAATGTGCACTTGTTATAGCGCCCCTTCAAGCTCACTACTCAGAGGCGCTCCCAACTACAGGGCGGGCACTGCATCGGAGTTTCACGCCGAAGCGCTGAACGATTGTGAGTGAAGGACTTGCCCATGGTCCCTACGTGGCAACTTGAGGTGGATTCGAACCTGCAACCCTTGAACCTGCAACCCTTTGGCTGCAAGGCAACGAGCATGCCCACTACACCACTGTGCCCCACAATGAATGAATGAATGAGAATGAATGAATGAATGAGTATGAATGAATGAATGAATGGGTGAATGAAATGAACGAATAAATGTATGAAAATGACTGACTGAATAAATGAAAGTGAATCAATCTCATTAGCCTAAAATATAAGCTTGAAATCATTCCTTTTTTATTTATTGAAATTTATGTTATTTACGCTACACTCATCTTAAGATAATTAACCCTTACCGCTCAGATTAATAATTAATTGGCCCAAATTTGTCCGCTGGGAGCGGACACATGAGTGGTAAAGGTGAATATAGACATGGACAAAGGCAATCTTAAATAGTCATATATATTTATATTATATATATATTATATATATAATTATATATTATATATGCATACCTAAGATTGAAAAATATATATATATATATATATATATATATATATTCCATTTGATGAACTGCATTTTTGTGCCTGATAGCGAGCAGTGTGTCTATCAGTTTTTGCTACCAATAAACGAACATAATTTTAATATTATTAATGAATGAATGAATGATTGAATGAATGAATAAGTGACTGGATAAATAGATAAATAAATGAATGAATGAATGATTGAATGAATGAATAAGTGACTGGATAAATAGATAAATAAATGAATGAATGAATATTGAATAGTATTTGAAGATATGCTTTCCGAGCTATTCCACCTGATATGTTCTGAAAATTACAGTTTGAACTTGTTGACATTCAGGTTTTTGTTAAGGCACCCCCCCACCTCTACAAGGTAACTTGTGAAAATTCACTGAGAAAGTCAATATTTTGCACAATCGACAACATGGTTATTTTACGAATGTTAATCGGTACAGGCTGTTAAGTTTTTCTTTCAAATGGTCATAACAAGTCCTCGAGTTGAGCAAAAAGGTGCATAAAATGGAGCACAGATAAACCAGTTCACAGTTTCTTATTGAAACTAAATACAAGATAAAACATGAGAGAGAGGGGTGATTTTTTTATTCGGGAGTCCAATGAAAGACATGAGAATTTTTCCCTGACTCTGGAACTTAATATGTGTTTTATGTTGTGCTAATGTGGCTTTGGAATTTAGAAACCGGTGCGTAGGAATCTATCTATCTATCTGTCTGTATATCTGTCCTCTTGTTTGCTGATGTTATAATTGTGGAACTTTTTGCAACCTTCTTTTTTGCCAGCCATTACCCGTAGTCGTTAAGAGTTATGTCTGGTAAATGAGACACAATTGTGGTCTGAAACATTCATATACAATACATCATGACCAGTTTGGTAACTATGCACAGCATGTTGGGCCTACCATCAGACTCCTTTGTTACTGTTCAAAATAGATAAAATCTCAATAACTGTCTGGCTGCTGGCTCGACCGTGGCTGTTCATTATTGTAAGTGTCATCTGTGTGGCATCATGTCTGTCGCTGTAGACACTAGTAAATGTGGCTCACGGAAAATAACTTTTAGTGGCAAACCATGTTAGTTGGAACCTGATGCTAACCAGTTATGTCTGGTAGTTGTTTTACTAATGCACATTCATTCTTTCATTGCTAGAAAGAATTTAATGTGCCTAATAGATGACAATAGATGACAATAGGGTGGCCTAGAATTTAATATAATAGTACCAGAAAATCAATCGCATTGTTTGTTCTTGTTCCATTGTGTCTGCAGCCATCTCACAGCTCATTATTTCTAAGAGTTGTATTATATTATCCTTTTGTTCTCTCCAGGGTCTGCCTTAGCAGTCATTACTTTCTTATAGCTATTTACATTCTGGCCTTGTATAGACAAGGCCCATCTTTACAATGATATCCTCCTCGTCTTGCACTGCTCCAGTTGCTTCCTATGGCTGTATTATGCTTTATTATTACTCTGGCTTGAGGGACTTTTTTTGGAGGAGTGGATCCCTGTAGTGAAGGTCACCTTCAGGATTCAGCTAAATAAGAATCATGAAATATCCAGGTGATCCAGCAACAGTGTACGCATGGTCCTGGTGCAATAATCTATCTATCTATCTGTCTGTCTGTCTGTCTATCTGTCTGTCTGTCTGTCTGTCTATCTATCTATTTAAGGAATTTATATAGTGCCCATTCAACGTGACTCTTCAGAGGTGCTCCTGATCCAGGCACGACCAAAGAAGAAGAAAGTCTTGAGTAATTTATAAAAAGAGTTAGACAAGTTTCACAGATAAGGGAAGGAACACAGGCCACAGTGGAGGCTATTCCGAACAGAGGGACCCGCAGACGAGAAAACCCTATTCCGTCTGATGGCTGTGAGTGCGTGTGGGACCACAGAGTCGCCTCTTTGTTGTAATGCGTTGGACAATATTACATCGCTATTATCATCATTGCTAAATTAATTTGTAACATTTAAAATAAACGGGAAAAATAAAGAATAAAAATGTGAATCTGAGAAGCAGATAGTCTGCTGCCAGAGAAGATAAGTAAGTGCTGTTAGATATCCAGGTGCTTGAAAGCGAATGAGAAATATTGAGTTTTGAGCTGAACCCCTGAGATGCCCACAAAAATCGAATTAGCATAATCAAGGTGAGTGGAAACAAGGGTACAATCTAGGCCAGCGGTTCCCAACCCGTGGCCCGACAGTCAAAAAAGATTGGGAACCACTGATCTAGGCTGTGCTGCGACATTTCCTTAGCCAGAGCTTCGTCACATAAAATAATATCTCTTTTCCATTATTCAAATCGTGCACTATCATAAAGGACATATTTTGTCATAAGTTGATAGTCTTATAAATCATTATGATTCGCGGATTCCTAAGTATTGCATTATTTCAGCATTTCTCATAAATGCAGGTGTCTAATATTCTGATGCGATTGTTTGATTCAATTTCAGCTATTCATCCCGATGGTATCCTCGCCGACAGACAACAGTTACGAGACAAATATCCTTTGCTACGGTGGTGGTGGTGGTGGTGGTGGTGGTGGTGGTGGTGGTGTGTTCGATCATGTCCTTGTGATTCTTTGCATCGTGGTCGTAGCATGATTTAGTCATGAGTTATCTGGTTGAGTGTATTATTAGTTCAGTATGCGGTGTGTTCCAGTGTGACTGGTCGATCAGACATGTGCGGACATGGATTTAATTAGCATTGTTTAAATAACAATAAGTGGAATAATTATAATATTATTGCACAGTCTTCAGGCATAGGTTTTTTTGTCTGAGGCAAATTGGCCTACCTGAGAAACTCTCGGGTGGTGGTGGCGGTGGTGGCGTGGCGGCAGCGGTTGGTGATGATAATGGTGATGATAACAATAATAATAGCATTGATAATAATGATAATGGCATTACCAATAATAATGATATTGATTATAATATTGAAAATAGCATTAATAATAATAATAATAATAATAAAAATAGCATTGTTTGGTCATAGTTATGTAAGTTGACATTTCACTTCCATTATATTTATACCTATGTATCTGAGATTTTTCCACCAAGCTTTAAAGAACCTCTTAAAAAACGTGTCTAGCGTATCGAAACTGCTGCGTGTTGACACAGATAGAGATGGCAACTGAAACTGACTTAGTTTACTTTGATGTGTGTGTGTGTGTGTACGTGCGTGCGTTCGTGTGTGTGTGCAGGTGTAGGTGTGTTTAGGTGTGGGCACCTAAGCCAAAAGAAGCACACTTCTGCAGCGTTCCTATAGAGGAATGTAAACAAACTGTACCTTTACCTTTCAGTACTTCTCGAACCATCTGCTCTAACACTTAATATATGATCTTAAAAAACAGGTAGATTTCATTCGCTGTCGAACCAGGATGATCTCTTTGTCCCTCGATTAAGGACCACTTTTGCCGGAACTAGATCATTTGCCACCATTATTCCTGCTCTCTGGAATGTCCTTCCCTCCTCTTTATATCTTTCTATTCTTCAAAGATCAGTTCTTACATCTCTGTCCCTCCTCAAAACCTATTTCTTCTCTCGCACTTGAAGCACTACAGAACGGTTGCCACTGCTGTGAGTGGTGCTATATAAATTTCAAAATTACATTACATTACATTGCAACATGTGTACGAACAAAGGTTTAACGACAACCTATGTCATCGCCGTCAGAAATGGTTGTTTTATGATCGCGATACTAAACGAGTCGTCTCCTTGATTCGTTTAGGCTACATGTAGCTAATTCAGGCTCACTATCCGGTAGTTTGTAGACAGATTTGCGGTTTAATTGTTAACATGTTTGGGTGAAAAGTGCTGTAAATCATAGATGTGCATTGAAACGTTCCAAAGGTGTCATTACCGGGGGGACAATAGAACTATTCGTAACGATGATTTGAGACACTGGCAACTGAACCGTGAAGTGTTTTATGGGCCTTCAGGAGCAACCCTGTTTTTACATGTAGGTCACTTCTATGTTTAGACGCAGACATTTTTAAGCTATCCGAAACCTGACCCGGTTTGACATATTACTGTTGTTGCAGATTGTTGTTTACAGTGGTGGTCCTAACTCTTGAAGGCTGGTATTCATTTTGCGTGGGCTGGACATAAACTTCCTCTGAGTTGTTACCGTGAAGAGAGCCCATAAAATAAGAGAGCTATGAATGACTGAATGATTGATATTAATTATATTTCTTTTTGAGTTTTATTGAGATGTTATGAGACCAAAGTCAGTGTAGCAAATTATTTTATGAGGCGCGATGGTGTAGAGGGTAAGTTCACTGCCTTGCAGCCGGAGGGTTGCAGGTTCGAATCCACCTCAAGTCTCCACGTAGGGACCTTGGGCAAGTCCTTCACTTGCAGTTGCTCAGCGCTTCGGCGTGAAACTCTGATGCAGTGTCCGCTCTGTAGTCGGGAGCGCTTCTGAGTAGTGAGCTTCAAGGGGAGCACAATTTTTCAACTGCTGGCCACCACTGCTGGAACAGTCTGCCTACCACAGTTCGTTCTGCCAACTCAGTTGAGGTTTTTAAAACTCGACTGAAGACATATCTGTTTTCTAAGGCGTACCTTTGACTGAATATATAATTTTTATAGCGTTTGTGTTTTGTAAAGGCGCCTTTGTAACGGCATGTGCTGTGTTACGGCGCCATAGAAATTGTCGTCATTATTATTATTATTATTATGGCAAGTGCACATACAAAGTTATATAAATTACCAGCACAGTCGGGAGCGCCTCTGAGTAGAGAGTTTGAAGGGGCACTATAACAAGTGCACATACAAACATGCAAACAAGTGCACATACAAACAAAGTTATATTTACGAGCACAGTCCTTGACAACTGTGAAGGTGGTTGCAGGAGGTGTTCGAGAGTGCTGACGTGGATCGAACCGGTGTTCTTGACGAGTTTGAAGTGGTCCAGCTGATGAAGAAACTTAATAACAGTCTCGCTACAATAAAGATACAGCAGAAGCTGAAGGTATGATGCAGTAGCAATCTCGATTGTTGTGTGGTAGGTGTTGCTTGAAAACTTGTTCACTAGTTCAGCTCATATCTATCGCACCTATTCTTGGTATCTCTCCTGATATCATTGCACATCAGTATATCACATTAAACCAGTGGTTCCCTACCTGTGGTCTACGGGCCAAAAGTGGCCCGTCAAGCCTAAAAAAATTGCCCTCATCTCTCAAAGAATAAACGAAAATAAATGAAAAAAATTGAAATTTTGGACAGGATAGAACACATCATTATTTTTTATCACAAATTATTATATTTTTACGTCTATAAATAACATCAAACATTTTATATTGATTCAATTATGACAATTTTATGTGCTTTTAATTAATTAAATTTTAGCCTTGTGGCCCCCTAATGTCCTTCAACTAAGAAAAAGTGGCCCTCGTGTCCTCCAACTTAGAAAAAGTGGCCATCAAGTCAAAAAAGGTTGGGAACCTCTGCATTAAACTATAAGAGAGAGGTCGGGACAAGAAGATAAAGATAGCATCATCAGAATGATGTGGCCAGCCCTAGATGCCCCGCCCTGCGAGCAGCTGACTCAGTTGACTGCTTCAAATTTGGACTCAAGACTTCATGTATTTTTTAAGGCCTATCCTACCAATTAGTGTGGTATGTGAGACGCCCTTGTAACGGCATTGCTGGGTTATGGCGCCATAGAAATCGTCATTGTTGTTATTATTGAAGTGGATTTGGCGGGCTCTCAAAGCCTTCATGAAGAGTGTACTGTAACTGTAATTGTGATGTAGCCACACATTTCTGTGGTGTCACTTCATGAGAAGGAAAAGTTGCTGCAATCTTACGTCAAGTTGTAATGCTGTAGAACCATGACTGTGTGCATACAGAAAATTGAAGGTTGTCTGTAGTTTTGGTTGATGCATTTTTGTTGATTGGTTGATTGATTGGTTGGTTGATTGATTAATTGTATGATTGATTGATTAATTGGTTGATTGATTAATTGGTTGATTGATTAATTGGTTGGTTGATTAATTGGTTGATTAATAGGATGATTGATTAATTGATTGATTAATTGGTTGATTGATTGATTGGTTGATTAATTGGGTGATTGATTGATTAATTGGTTGATTGATTAATTCGTTGGTTGATTGATTGGTTGATTGGTTGTGATTGTCTTTTTTTAACTAGGAACTGTCCATGACGTCAAACGACAAGCGAAAACGATTGACGAGTGCAGAATTCACGAGCCTTTTCAAAGAGATCTCAACACGGCCAGAAATCTACTTTCTTTTAGTGAGGTTGGATATCATTCGATATGATATATCTCTAAATCTCTCTAAACATGGCATTTAGCTAAATTAATTACTACTTGTTCCCAGTATTAAAATGATTGCAATAAAATTTGTTAGAGATGAGATTAGGATCAATGTTTGTATGGTAGTGCAATTGCATGATTCAACATTTTAGGTGATGTTTAAGCGTAGCAGCTAGAAATGAAATGATTGTTTACACTTGCAACAGAATCTTTAAAGATTGGACCTCTCTGGCAATGCTCTGCTGCCTTACCTTGGGGTGTCCTGGTCTGTTGCACCCTCCACTTTACTGATCGGAAGAACATGCTCATTGTCCATTTTGCCCTTACATCTATTAGGCAGAACTACGCCTTCTCAGTCATTGGCCATCCAGCCTCAAACGCCCTCCCTGGCACTACAATTGTTTTCTATATTTACCTCTCCTACACAATCTGTTCTAACCTCGAAATTGTCTTTTTTGCTGTGCTGTTTGTTCTGGAGCACTTACTAAAGTTCTGTTTTTTTTGCTGTGCTGTTTGTTCTGGAGCACTTACTAACTGTCTTTTTTGCTGTGCTGTTTGTTCTGGAGCACTTACTAACTGTCTTTTTTGCTGTGCTGTTTGTTCTGGAGCACTTACTAACTGTCTTTTTTGCTGTGCTGTTTGTTCTGGAGCACTTACTAACTGTCTTTTTTGCTGTGCTGTTTGTTCTGGAGCACTTACTGTCTTTTTTTGCAGTGCTGTGTGTTCTGGAGCACTTCTGAGTAGTACACTTGAAGGGATGCTGTGTAAATCTCTGCACTTTAATGTACTGTTTAACCCTGACAGACCAGGCAGATCATCTGTGAAACGAGACTTTTTTGGTTGTTAACATTTATGTAAATACTAAACCCTCGGTCCTCGTGGCGTGCCACTGCAGATGTTCTTGTCTGTTTTTACACCCCATCGAGAAAACCAGGGAACACAACCAACATTGGATATCAAAGCCTTAACTGTAACTGACGTCAGTGCTGTTACAACACGAATTTATGGCATCGAAAACACTTGCATTCGAGAGGAATGATTTCGAAATAAGTACTCTGAACTCCATCTGCGTAGATCGGGCGAATTTTTTGTCCCCTAAATGTGCGTGCTTCTACCAGGCAGCGACGCGCTTTCTCGGTTGCTGGCCCTGTGGTCTGGTTTGGGCTACCTCCATACCTGCATCTGCTGTCAAGGTTCCCTTCAGGCACATTCAATCGCAATCTTAAAACTGTCCTCTTTAGCCGGGGTTGGGTCAGGAGTGCTCCTGAGTAATAACCTTGTAGGGACGCTATATACATCATCCTAAAGAATGAATGAATTAATAGATGTTTGATTTCCACATGGACCAATTTATCAGCCGAGGTCAAGACTTATTGGCCGAATAGTCTGAAAGCGAACAACACAGAACAGTTTTCTTACTCTTGCCAGCGTCAGTCTAAGTTTCAACATCTGAGATATTGGTTGGAGAGTTGTGATTCGGAGAGTTCTGGATTGTGTATTGGTCTTGATTCTGGATGTTTTGTTGGTCGTATATGGAGATATTCTAGTATGCATTAAAAAATTACTGTATTTGATATGGCCCTTCCTTCAAAGTTCGGAAGCGCATGATTGTGTGACCATTCGAGAGAAAGTCAATGGTTCGAGCAATTGTATTATTTTGCATCCGTGGTCAATATACAGTCAAGATATATATATATATATACTAGATATATTATATACTATATATATATATATATATATATATATATAAAATTATATATGCTGTTTATGATGTAATCTGAGCTTCTGCCATTCTGGTTTCCGTATTGATGGTATATGGTGATATTCTTGTACACATCTGCTGGTGCTGATTGGTTCCTGTCGGTGTAGACTGTAGAGCGTGTGTCGTCAGATGTTGGTTTAATAATCGAGACAGACACTGGAAATCCGTCATCATTTTATATCAGATGTGGTTGAAGAATGGCAGATGTGGTTGAAGAATATCGGATGTGGTTGAAGAATGGCGTGCTTTCTGTGCTTTGTTCATGCATGCATCTGTCACATGTCCTGACAACGGTCATTAGCGGTAGCCAGCCTAGACATAAAACCTAGAGAAGAGCGTTTTGGTTGCTGTTTTGAAACTGCATCTGGCCATGTGGGATCTCGTAATCAATAAATTTATATAGCGCCAGTTCAAAGAGGAACTCCTCAGAGGCACTCCCGACCTGGCAGCGCCAAACCATGATTGAAGAGAATGGTTTTTGAACGCTTGCAGAAATGGTCAGAAAAGACTTAGAAGTTCATTACGGAGACTGGTAGGTTACTTATTCAAAGACATATAGATAGATGACTGATGTACAGATAGTGATAGATAGATGCATAGATATTGGCATGTAGATGCTGGTAGACTACGGAACTTTGAGACTCTGCAGGTATTGCTGTCAAAAGGTGTAATGCGTCTAGTATTGTGCTAGGTAGCCATGTATCAATTTCAGTAAATTACTTGGGACCTGAGCTCTGTCGTGTTTATTGCCAAGCTATCGCTGCTCAAATTGACTAGCGTATCCAGTGGTTAAAGTGGTTTGGGTGAGCAGTGGGAACACCAACTGTGAGCAGTGGGAACTGGGAACGCTGATGAAGTTTTATTTGGAACGCCCATGTTTCAAGGGTTCCATGCATGGTGAGCAGTGAGAATGCAAGGCAAGAAATTCGAGAGCAGTGGGAACGTCGTTCCCATGCGTTCCCACCCACTTTAAACCCTGAGCGTATCTCCATGCCGATCTAGACATTTGGATATGGTACTTGTAATAGCAGGTGCTTATGTTAAGTGTTAAAGCTGTGCATACTTGTAATAGCAGGTACTTATGTTAAGTGTTAAAGCTGTGCATACTTGTAATAGCAGGTACTTATGTTAAGTGTTAAATCAGTGCATACTTGTAATAGCAGGTACTTATGTTAAGTGTTAAATCAGTGCATACTTGTAATAGCAGGTACTTATGTTAAGTGTTAAATCAGTGCATACTTGTAATAGCAGGTACTTATGTTAAGTGTTAAAGATGTGCATACTTTTAATAGGAGGTACTTATGTTAAGTGTTAAAGCAGTGCATAGGCTACTTGTAATAGCAGGTACTTATGTTAAGTGTTAAAGCAGGTACTTATGTTAAGTGTTAAGGCTGTGCATACTTGTAATAGCAGGTACTTATGTTAAGTGTCAAAGCTGTGCGTACTTATATAGCAGGTACTTATGTTAAGTGTTAAAGCAATGCATAGGCTACTTGTAATAGCAGGTACTTATGTTAAGTGTTAAAGCTGTGCATACTTGTAATAGCAGGTACTTATGTTAAGTGTCAAAGCTGTGCGTACTTATATAGCAGGTACTTATGTTAAGTGTTAAAGCAATGCATAGGCTACTTGTAATAGCAGGTACTTATGTTAAGTGTTAAAGCTGTGCATACTTGTAATAGCAGGTACTTATGTTAAGTGTCAAAGCTGTGCGTACTTATATAGCAGGTACTTATGTTAAGTGTTAAAGCAATGCATAGGCTACTTGTAATAGCAGGTACTTATGTTAAGTGTTAAAGCTGTGCATAGGCTACTTGTAATAGCAGGTACTTATGTTAAGTGTTAAAACTGTGCATTCCACGGTCAAGATGGAACAATGCAGCCATCAGGATATTGTATCAGGGTCGTCAATCATCGTAGCATGACATGCGTTAAAATTAAATGACGAATTACATCGTGTTGCTGCATTAATTATGGACAGAGCTGATGGACAACGAATCAGTCTTTTTTTTCATAGGTTGTGGGTCGTAGGCAGGTTGCATAATTTAGTTCTTCCAGAAATTGCTTTGTAGTGGGGGGCAAATGCCAAGAGTCTGTGTGTCTGTCTGTCTGTGTGTGTGTCTGTCTGTGTGTCTGTCTGTGTCAGTATTTTCGTTGCATGTCTTACACGCGCACACCCCAAATTCTATCGAAGAAATCCCAATAAGATTAGTTAAGAGATTGCTGATAAGTTTGTTCGTTGGTTGTAGATATGCCAGCGCTTCCGATTATATGACTACCGATGAACTACTATTATTCCTCGAGGCCGAACAAGGGGTGAGTACAAATCTTATGCAGTTCTTACCCTTTACTTTGGGTAGGAAATAAATCTCTGTATTGTTAAGTTATTGATGTATAATGGCTCCTACCTGTTAACGTGACTGTAATAATAATATTCTCTTTATTCAACAATCCGGTTGACAGAATGCAACCGGTTACAGTGTACAATTATGCAGTTAATTCACAAGAACGGAGATCACAGAATGCATAAATCTTAACTATACTAACTGAACAGACAGCCTGCAATACATGGCGCTAATAGCAGCCTGCAAAGCAAATCCGCCCAACGGGGGCTCAAACTCACTACCTCTCGCACTCTACGCACTCTACACCAGTGTGTCATCCATTACTCTACCGGGCCTCCTCTGTGACAGAAGTTTGAGGTTTTCTCTCTATCTACCTATCTAGTGCATGGAGGGGGGTGACGATGGGTACCTCTGAAGGGAAAGAAAATTCTGCTAGGTATTGGACCTTTGTAAAAGTTGCTGGAAGAACATCTGCAACAGACGTCATTTAAAAAAGGACTAAATGGCAACAAATTTCTACAGGACTTGATATTAACTGTTGCTATCTGTGCTCGTATTAATTGTTTAAAGTGTTAGAAGAGAACGTGAATGCGAGCAGAAGTTTGAGCATTATTAGCTAAGAATCGAACCGCCCAAATGTTTTCGATTTATTTTTTCGAATTGATCGGGATGCGTCGCGATTGATGGGTCTACCAGTTCCCTTGGGTCACATGTATCTTGTTTCTGTCAGATGGATTGTGTGTTCGTTCCGTGATGACCAGTTTCCATTAGACACTCCCATCGATCAATATATGCTGTGTGTTGTGATATCGTTGCAATGGAAAGCTCCAGATTAGATTAGATTAGATAGCAACGTTATCTGATTATTAATCGTGAATTTATATACCGCCACTTCAAGAGAACTCCTCAGAGGAGATAGCTACAGACCGCAATCAAAGAGAATGGTTTTCAAATGCTTGCGGAAGTTGAAAAATTGCATGAGCTCAGTACCGGTACTTTACCTCAATTGGTCACTCTCTTTGGAATACGCTGGTGCCATCTACCTCATCTCAAATTCTAGCTGATGATCCATCCTTCTGCTCATTTACTTCTCTCAAAACCTATTTCTTCTCTTGTGGCCTTGTACACCTGGAGCACCTCTGAATGGTTCACCATACTACATGTAGAGGTGCTATATAAATGTTTTAACACAATACATTACTATATTACTAGATTGGTCTGGTTTGATCTGGTTGACAGATGAGTGGGGTGACGATGGAAAAATGCTTTGAGATTGTCAACGAATTCGAACCATCCGCGGAAGGCCGTCACCACGGGCAGCTGGGAATTGATGGTAATGACTGCGTAACTCTCTTTCCGGTACATGGTAAAGTAATGTGGGAATTGACGGTAATGACTGCGTAACTCTCTTTCTGGTACATGGTAAAGTAATGTGGAAATTGATGGTAATGACTGCGTAACTGTCGGTGCATGGCAAAGTAAAGTAATAGACCTAAGACAACCGGTTTAGCATGTCAATATTGATTTTCTCAAGGTGCTTTGTAACTGTTTAGGATCTTTGTTCAGGTGCATTTCTTTGTTAATTATGCATTGGACACGTTGTAAGTAAGTACCACATAAGTATTTTCTTTATTACTCCACTTGAAAACCCTCGATGGGATATAAAATATCGAGTTTAATACATCGTAGTAATAATTGGTGATATAAACGGTGGAAATTAAATCGCAAAAATAGAACACTGAATCATATTCAGCTTGACCACTTTGTTCGTTTCATCGGGACTGCCATGGCTCAATCCAGATGCTTTTCCATCTCTATGGAATGCACTTCCACCATCACAATCTGCCCTTCTCTCCGGTAGTCTCTTCTTATCTTTCTCTCGCTTCAGATCAATGCTGCCTTTTGACTCGGGGGGAGGTGGCGATCGCACTGGGGGGCTCTTCTGAAAGGCTTCTGCTGAGGGAAGCACTTTACAAATGTTTATATGCAATGCATTATTGATACTAATTGCTTCAAAGATGAAGTATAGACTGCATGATCACGGAAAATGATCAGCCTCATGCATTCATTCGTGCCAGAGTGAACTGTCGTACCTTGGATAAATTTCCTTTATAAACAGAAATTGACCTGCTTTGAATCTTGTATTCGAAGGTTTGTGAATTTAGAAGTGACTGGGTTTGTGTTTGAGTTCGTAACAATTTCTGCTTTGAATTTTGTATTCGAAGGTTTGTGAATTTAGAAGTGACTGTGGGTTTGTGTTTGAGTTCGTAACAATTTCTGCTTTGTATTTTGTATTTGAAGGTTTGTGAATTTAGAAGTGACCGTGTGGGTTTGTGTTTGAATTCGTTATCCAGGTTTCACGGGTTACCTGTTGTCTGAAGAGTGCGACGTCTTTGATCCTCTGCACTTAGAAGTCTGTCAGGACATGACATATCCTCTCTCGCACTACTTCATAGCATCGTCTCATAACACGTGAGTTGCCGTTGTAATGTTAGTGCGTAATATGCCAGGATGAGGCTCGGTATCATGTTGTATACGTGGGGCGTGGTGGTGGTGTAGTGGGTATGTTCATTGCCTTTCAGCCGGAGGGTTGCAGGTTCGAATCCACCTCAAGTCGCCGCGTATGGACCTTGGGCAAGTTCTTCACTCGCAATTGCTAAGCGCTTCGGCGTGAAACTCTGAGTCAGTGTCTGCGCTGCAGTCGGGAGTGCCTCTGAGTAGTGAGCTTGAAGGGACGCTATAACAAGTACGCATACAAACAAACAAAATTTATAAAGTGCCTCTTACAGTGCTAGCTGTTGATCATCAAGGAAACTATTCAGAGGTGCTTCCAACTTCAGCTTGGCTAAAAAGAGCAAAAGAACAGTTTTCGATTGCTTATCGAATGTGTTAGAGAATGACCCAAGCAACAAGGGCAATTCATGGTGGAGACCATTCCATACTTGGGTAGAGAGATGTATCGGAATTTGTGCCGAATTTGCTTGCTTTAGGTGATTGGACTATGAAATGAATGCACTGACTGTACACTGTAATTATGTTTGTGCAGTTTTATATGTATGTAGTTTATATATATATTATTATATATAATTATATTATATATATATAATATGTATTTGTAGAGTGTTTATACGGCGTATTTGTAGATGTATGTAATATATATAATTATATATATATATATAATTATGCATATAATTATATATTACATACATATATATATATACATACATAATTATATTCACATATGTACATATGTGCATAATGCATATAATATGTAGAGTATATGTGCATGTACTAAATGTAGAAGAGTAACAGTGCTCACTAATAATTTGTACCATGTCTATCTATCTCAAGTAGTAAGCAGGTGCTTTTGTTTTTCCTTTAGGCAATCATTGGAATCAATGATCAGTTGGCAGATTGTTTAGCCGAATTTTTATGTCTGAGTGCAATAATCATGAGGAACACTACTACAGTGCTGTATAAGTGTATGCACTTCTTACAGTGCTAACAAGCGCACTGAAGTTGAGCAACATATATGTCCAATAGATTTTATAGCACTCCTTCAAAGCATTCCTTCAAGACTTCTGTTCACAAGTGCCTGCAGCCAATAATCGTTGGCAACAGTAGCAGCTGTCAAGTACTGATAAAGGTGTGCCTGGTGCATCTAGACATGGTAGATGTTAGACTGCAGGAAGACCTTTCAAGTGGATGGCTCATCCACGGGGAAGACATGATGTTGCATTTTTAAAGCATTTACAAAGAGCTTTTACTTAACCGTTTATGGACCAGGGAAGGCATGATGTTGCATTTTTAAAGCATTTACAAAGAGCTTTTACTTAACCGTTTATGGACCAGGGAAGGCATGACGTTGCATTTTTAAAGCATTTACAAAGTGCTTTTACTTGACCGTTTATGGACCAGGGAAGGCATGATGTTGCATTTATAAATGCATTTACAAAGAGCTTTTACTTGGCCGTTTATGAACCAGGGAAGGCATGACGTTGCATTTTTAAAGTGTTTAAAAAGAGCTTTTACTTGACCGTTTATGAACCAGGGAAGGCATGATGTTGCATTTTTAAAGCATTTACAAAGAGCTTTAACTTGACCGTTTATGAACCAGGGAAGGCATGATGTTGCATTTTTAAAGCATTTACAAAGAGCTTTAACTTGACCATTTATGAACCAGGGAAGGCATGATGTTGCATTTTTAAAGCATTTGCAACGAGCTTTTACTTGACCGTTTATGAACCAGGGAAGGCATGATGTTGCATTTTTAAAGCATTTACAAAGAGCTTTTACTTAGCCGTTTATGAACCAGGGAAGGCATGATGTTGCATTTTTAAAGCATTTACAAAGTGCTTTTACATGACCGTTTATGAACCAGGGAAGGGATGACGTTGCATTTTTAAAGCATTTACAAAGTGCTTTTACATGACCGTTTATGAACCAGGGAAGGCATGATGTTGCATTTTTAAAGCATTCACAAAGTGCTTTTACTTGACCGTTTATGAACCAGGGAAGGCATGATGTTGCATTTTTAAGCATTTACAAAGTGCTTTTACATGACCGTTTATGAACTAGGGAAGGCATAGCGTTGCATTTTTAAAGCATTTACGAAAAGCTTTTACTTGACCGTTTATGAACCAGGGAAGGCATGATGTTGCATTTTTAAAGCATTTACAAAGAGCTTTTACTTAGCCGTTTATGAACCAGGGAAGGCATGATGTTGCATTTTTAAAGCATTTACAAAGTGCTTTTACATGACCGTTTATGAACCAGGGAAGGGATGACGTTGCATTTTTAAAGCATTTACAAAGTGCTTTTACATGACCGTTTATGAACCAGGGAAGGCATGATGTTGCATTTTTAAAGCATTCACAAAGTGCTTTTACTTGACCGTTTATGAACCAGGGAAGGCATGATGTTGCATTTTTAAGCATTTACAAAGTGCTTTTACATGACCGTTTATGAACTAGGGAAGGCATAGCGTTGCATTTTTAAAGCATTTACGAAAAGCTTTTACTTGACCGTTTATGAACCAGGGAAGGCATGATGTTGCATTTTTAAAGCATTTACAAAAATCTTTAGCTGTTTATGATTCATTGGCTCAGCCATCATTTGCAGATCAATACGTGTGTACCAATTGACTCCTGTTTGGAGTCTGTTAAATGCCTTTCGACCGTTTAGTACACACTTCCGAGGAATTCTTAAGAGGTTTTCAAGCGAGTTGGCTATCGTTGTCATTTTCAGTTAAGGATTACCTGTTTGCATATGTGCCTCCTGGAATTGTTATAAATACAATTTATCCAAAATAGTAAAACAGTCGGACAAAGAGTCTTTTGATAACTGTGTTTTCAACAAATTCCTAAGAGATTATGTACCTGTATTCAATATAGGCCCCTGCGGTTGTTCTTTTATTTGTGCAATGGGAAAAAGTAAAAATAATTGCATATTGTGCTATCAATTGCATGTTGTGCTATCAATTGCATGTTGTGCTATGCTATGTACATTATGCAATTAATGTTTACTTATTTCTATTGTACAAATAAAGAGCATGTATAAAGCATGGATGACTTGAACGAGGTGAATAAGTATATTCTTTGAATAAAAGCGCTTGGAAGACATGACAAGCTGAATGATACATTAAGGCAACAAAATTTATATATAAACAAACCAGGAGTTGAATGAGTGAAGATCAATGGGAACGCAGGGAGAAAGGTTTTGGGTTAATGTTAATAGCATTTGTAAATTTCCTACATGTGTGTGTGTCACGTTGCAGATACCTACTTAAAGATCAACTCAAAGGACCGTCAAGTGTAGAAGGGTACATAAGAGCTCTGAAAAAAGGTTGTCGTTATATCAAACGTGAGTACCATGCTACACACAAATGTCTCCGAGTACAGAGCAGTGCTCAGTAAATTATGTGATTTGCCTGTTGATTACACTGCATTTTTACCTGTTGATTCATTTTTACCTGTTGATTCATTTTTACCTGTTGATGACATTTCATTTTTACCTGTTGATTCATTTTTACCTGTTGATTCATTTTTACCTGTTGATTGCACTTCATTTTTGCCTGTTGATTACAATTCATTTTTGCCTGTTGATTCATTTTTACCTGTTGATTCATTTTTACCTGTTGATTCATTTTTACCTGTTGATTGCACTTCATTTTTACCTGTTGATTACAATTCATTTTTACCTGTTGATTCATTTTCACCTGTTGATTCATTTTTACCTGTTGATTACACTTCATATTTACCTGTTGATTACAATTCATTTTTACCTGTTGATTCATTTTCACCTGTTGATTCATTTTTACCTGTTGATTACACTTCATATTTACCTGTTGATTACATTTCATTTTTACCTGTTGATTACATTTCATTTTTACCTGTTGATTACGCTTCATATTTACCTGTTGACTATTCTGCATTAGTGTATGATCCGCTTATCTTTGATTTCCAGCCCTCTTCTTTAATCTTTGAGCTGCACCTGATTTGCTGAGCTCATTCCACTAGATTTCTCAGCACGTTCCACTTGATTTCAATATGGTTCCTTCCAAGTGATTCATAAGTTGGTTCCAGTTGATTTCTGAACTTGCTCCAATTTCAGTTGATTCAAATTGATTCTCAGCTGGTTGGATTTGATTTTGAGGCTGGTTCCACTTCATTTCTTAATTGGTTCCACTTGATTAGTAGGTTGGTTCTGCTTGGTTTTTTAGCCTCTTCCACATGATTTTTGCTGGTTCCACGTGATCTTCACCCGTACCTCTATCTTCTGCTCCCTCTCCAGGTTACTTTTACCAAATTAATATCCACATCACCATGAAATCAAGTGGAACCAGCTGATGAATCAATAGTTCTTTTGTTTTTTGTGCTTCACCAGTAGATGTCTCGTTCATTATTCACCGTCACAATGAAAGCTGCAAATTACAATGCTTATGTCTTCATGACGTATGTCGTCTCTGTCTTCATGACGTGTGTCATGTGACGACTGACATATATCGTCAACTTAATATTCGTTTCAGTCGACTTAATGTTCGTTTCAATCGACTTAACGTTCGTTTCAGTCGACTTAATGTTCGTTTCAGTCGACTTAATGTTCGTTTCAGTCGACTTAATGTTCGTTTCAGTCGACTTAATGTACGTTTCAGTCGACTTAACGTTCGTTTCAGTCGACTTAATGTTCGTTTCAGTTGACTTAACGTTCGTTTCAGTCAAGTTAATGTTCGTTTCAGTCGACTTAATGTTCGTTTCAGTCGACTTAATGTTCGTTTCAGTCGACTGCTGGGATGGTCCAAACGACGAACCAATCATCTATCACGGCCATACGCTGACGTCAAAAATCTCATTTCGCGCTGCCATCGAAGCCATCAACGAGTTTGCCTTCGTGGCTTCCGAGTACGTGATGATGATGATGTAGTTTTTAACAGTTTCTGTCCTGCCATATTTGTACATAAGTCATTTAACGTTGTTCTGGTTTTTTGGTCCGCTGCTGAAATAGAAAAAATTCTCGTAAACTGAAATGAATTTCACCAGGTGTCGAACGACAGGATGAAACCGATAATAATCTTCGTTTTTAATTTCAAAGTTCTGACACAACGCAGAATGATTTCAATTCAAGTATGATGAATGATCACAAGTTATTACAGATCTATGTTGAATTTGACTGTCGGCAGCCAACAGGGCATCCATCATGTACTATTACTCATTTTACCATCGCCATCTGCCGATTGGAAGGTTGAGTGTAGTTTCTAGCTTCTGTACTTCCATGTTTGTGCCAGGGCTTTTTATTAGTGTGTGGTTCTGAGCAAAAAGTGCAGTTTTACATGAATTTGTGCTTCTGTAAAAGCGTTTTTTGTGCAGGCAAAAATAGTTAAAATTGTTTATTGTCATACGATTTGGAATAATTTACAATGGAGGATGGGAAGGGGGAGAAGGGGGTTATGCAGTTCTAAAAGTTCATTAAAACAGGCCCTGGTTTGTACGTATAAAGGCTTGTCATTTTGTTTGAACATTTCTGATTTTTGCCTTTTTTGTCTACCTCTGGTTAGAAATTATTTTCTCCAAGGCTCAAATGAATTTCACTGAGTGTTCGAATGACAGAGAGATCTTTGTTGATAATATTGGCAATATGAAATGGGGATATTGTCGGTTATTGTTTTATTTTTGCCAGCACCTCTGTGTTACAATATGGCTGACCCTCTATGGCAGTTTACTGCTTCCTCTTAGATCCTCTGATCGGCTTGACCTCTTTGTTCCCCTTCTCAGGACTGACATGTCTCAAATCAAATACTTTGCCTGCGTAGGCCCCTCTCTTTGGAATGGACTTCCACCATCAGTTACCTCCACCACGCTCTGGTACCGGTAGTTTTTCCTCATCTTTCTCTCACCTCAAATCAACTGCCATTTCTCTTGAGGTCGATTGCACTTAGAGTGCTTCTGAAAAGCTTTTGCTGAGAGAAGCGCTTTATATATGGGCGTAATATGACCATTTATAAAGCTGTACATTTTTTATTTTTACTAGACTGATGTCCAGGGTTTTGTATCTCATATTATACGATACAATACCCAGGACGTCAATCTAACTCACGTTATTATAACGGGAAATCTAATGCAGTTAGACGGAGGATATCGATCCCAGATTTAATTTGATTCTGGAGTGCAGTATAATTCAGTACTTAAGATGGCTTTCAAAGGAATTGGGGTCTCAACAGGTTCAGTGCTCTGTGTAATCACGGCAGTTTAAGTGCAGCGATGAACGGATCTCGTTTTCATAGATTAGGTGCATTGCTAATATTGGACATTTTTTTATAGCACTGTTTGACCCTTGAACCCGCCACTCCCTAGCTGCCAGTTGTCATATATACCCGGCACTCCTGGGGGGGGATTCTGGACCAAAAAACATTCTTTGAATTCCCTGCTTTGAGCAGTTGTAAACACTTGTAAAAAATATTTTGACTCCCATACGTGTGAGAATACATTGCACGTGTGATTGTGTATTCTATGTGATATGTAGATACCCAGTTATAAACTTGTGTATTTTGAATCCGATACGTGTAAAATACATTGCTTGTATAATATTCTGTGATGTGTAGATACCCAGTAATAAATGTGTGTATTTTGAATCCCATACGTGTAAAAATACATTGCATGTATAATATTCTGTGATGTGTAGATACCCAGTTATAAATGTGTGTATTTTGACTACCATACATGTAAAAATACATTGCATGTATGATATTCTGTGATGTGTAGATGCCCAGTTATAAACATGTGTATTTTGGCTCCCAAACGTGTGAAAATACATTGCGTGTGTATGCTATGTGTGATATTTAGATATCCTGTGGTAATGAATCTGGAGAACCACTGCAGTCTGAAGCAGCAGCAACTGATGTCCGAGATCATGAAAGAAGTCTTCGAGAGAAAGCTGTGCGCAGAAAAAGTCGATGCCGGCATGCAGTACCTCCCTTCGCCCGAGTCGCTGAAGCACAAAATCCTAGTCAAGGTAAATGAACTGATCATTCTTTTCGTAGTAACATCTCAGATCGTTAGAGACGATAATTACTTTTTTCCAAGCTTCTTTTGTCGAGCTTTCATGCCATTGGGGAGATTCCGAGAGTGGATTTCGTGGTCTGATGCCTCTTTTCAAACAGTTTTCTTTGTTCATCGTTGATGATGTATTGAAAGGACTTGGTGCCATTCCTACGCTCCGGTTGACAATCAGATTGTGCCGTCTCGTGATTTATACAATCCTTCTGGAACTGTTGGTTCATTTTGACGACATGCGGATCGTGCAGCTTATAAAAAATGCGATTTGCGCATTTTAATAGTGTGTAATTGTGCTTTTTCAGAAAATGCGTACTGCGCACGTTAAGGAAGTGTTTGCTGCGCTTTGAGTGAAGTCGGTCTTACGCCTTTGAAACATTTATGTCACCAAGGAATTAGTTGAACCTTTTCACTTCTGTTACACCATTTCAGTTGAGCATTGATGTGGACTCAGGTTTTCTTACTAGATAGGCACAGAGTGGAGCTTCTTTGCAAGTCTTGGTCGTCTTCAATTTTTGGCATTCATGTAGAGTCCAAAGTTGTGTCAGTGTGTGTCATGTTTGGAATGTCAACCTTTGTGTCAGCGTCATGTTTATATTGTCAGGTTTTGTGTCAGAGTCGGGTTTAGAATGTCAGCCTTTGTGTCAGTATCATGTTTAGAATGTCAACCTTGTGTCAGCATCATCTTTTGGATATCAGCCTCTGTGTCAGTGTCATATTTAGAACATCAGCCTGTGTATCAGTGTTCGGTTTAGAATGTCTGCATGATATTTAGAATGTCAGCATATGTATCAGTGCCATTTTAAAAATTTTGTATCACTCTGGTCTTATGTTTGTAGCAGATATAATTTGATTGTGCCTACAACTCTAGCAGATGCAATTTCTGGTTGCACGACAGAAACCTGATGTGTCATTATTTGTGTTCATGGGTAGTCTTCGTTTTCCAGTTTCTACGACAGTTACTATGTCGTTCACGTCATGCATATGTTGAGACTTGCCATGTCATCATGTCATGCTTATGCTGAGACTTGCTATGTCATTCACGTCATGCATATGTTGAGACTTGCTATGTCATTCACGTCTTGCATATGCTGAGACTTGCTATGTCATTCACATCATGCATATGCTGAGACTTGCTATGTCATCACGTCATGCATATGCTGAGACTTGCTATGTCATTCACGTCTTGCATATGTTGAGACTTGCCATGTCATCACGTCATGCATATGTTGAGACTTCTGAACTCCTGATGCACTCTCCATCAACAGTTTTTCATGACAGAGGCTGTATGCAGTGTATAGTGTACAAATATAATTGCATTCCATCATTGTGCCTTGTCACGAGTTCGGTACATGCACACTCAGAGCGGAGTGCACCGGTTTATTGTTTTCTAATTTAATTGTTGTTTCTGTCATGCGATTTAGAACAGAGGCAACACATGTGCCAGAATAATTATGAACAAACTGCAGCAAGAGTAGTATACATTTCTGTCCCAAAATAACCATTATTGGGCATTGTTGTCATGTATGCATGCATTGGTATGATAGTATTCATTCTTTCATTCATTCATTCATTCTTTGGACATAATTATGTTGCACCTCTTCAAGAAATCTACTCGGGAGCGCTCCCAGCCTAGCTACAGCAAAGGGAAAAAGACTTGAGAGATTTATGAAGCAAAGCTTGATTGGTCAGATGTAATAAAGGGAGGTCATTCCAGATGGGCGGTCCTACACCCGTATATTTATATTCATTCATTCATTCCAAAAACTTATATAGCGCCCCTTCAAGAAGCCTACTCAGAAGCACTCCCAGCCCAGCAACAGCTAAAAGATAGGTCTTGAGCAACTGGTAGAAAGCAGGCAAATTATTCCAAGGTAGTAAGCGTAGTGCAAGCGGGAGCCCATTCCATATGGACGGGCCAACAACCGAGAAGGCTCGACGCTGTCTGGTAGCATATGTACGTGTACATGTTTGTACTGTATATGTTTGTACTGTGCTTTGGATGCGATGTTTACTCTTTCATGTTTTTTGTTACTTTACTTCTGGATTTCCTTTTGTGACCATCATATACTTGCTCATTACTATGATGAGATGTTTTGTCATTTTAATGTATCGACGGTTGTGGTTATGCTATAAATATAAACGTCTGCGCAGTGTTTCTTCTCTCATGGTTTTGTTGTTGCTTTACAGTGCAAGAAGTTACCCGACAATGTTGAGAACGAGGAAGATGGTTACGTTACGGAAGAGGATGAGGTGGCAGAAACCGAACAGCACCGTAAAACGAACAAACGGGTGAGTAGTTTAAAGATTTGCGTTCACTTTAAATATCGGTTTCAAGTATTCGGTTGTTTAGGTTTGGACAGCACGACGTTATTCGGTAAAAGTGGCGTATGTGCGTTTAAACTGTTATATGTTTGGTTCAAAGTGATCGTCCATTTTTGTTTTTGAGCGTTACTTTGATTCTTTTTCATAACTTTTCATTTAACGGATGTTATTGAAATGTTTTGCGTTGCGGTTGAAGGATTTATTCAGCCTTAGTTCTAACTCAAGTTCATTCATGGGTATAAACCATGTAAGGTCAGCCCTACTCTATAAGGCCAAGACTGCACGAGCAGATTTTTATTATCCCTAGCGAGGGCAACTTAACAAAGAAATCATTTTTAACGAAGATGATTTATCTTATTTTAAATGTCATGTCATGTAAGCCAAAGTGGATTTAGTATTAAGTGTGTTATTCTAAAACATTTAACATTTTATTGGTTCTATGGATGATGTAAGTTTATTGCCATGTACACGAGAATGTGGATAGCAATTGGTCAGTTAAAGAATATTCTTATCTTATCGTTATAAGCAGTGCAGTTTTGATGTTACAAGTTACAGAATTTTCAAAGCCTCGATTTATGATCTAGTGTGTTTTATGTCTATGGTAACAGGAGGGGTCGCTTAAGAAATACAGACTTGCGAAGGAATTGTCCGATATGGTCCAGCACTGTCGATCTGTTCGATTTCAAGATTTCCAGACAGCACTTCAGCGTGGTACGTTCTTTGTGTACCATTCAGGGGCCCTGTACAATGTGTACATGCCGCAACAGCGTTTGATTCTCTAGTGCATTATGATTGTTGCTTTTGTGTTTATTTAATGCAGCTACACCTTTGGCTCACTGTTTTGCAAACTATATTACGCCACCTGATGTATTAAGGTCAAACAGTGTTAATTTCGCATCATGCTCAGACAGATTAAATTCTTATTGTGATTTCCTGCCATATGAGTTTTTATGGTTTTCGTTTACATGTGACACAAACATTGGGTCAAAGTCTTGAAATTTTTAGTACGACTTTCTCATCATATATCAGCTTATGAAAACTGTTGCTAAGTCCATTTGTGACATGTGGTCCCTTTCTCCCGGCCAAGGTCACATAACAAAGCACTTAACAAACAATTATCATATATAGTGATAATTAATAAACGAAGCTGTTTTACAAAATGTTATGAAATGTTGTTTAATGCTAATTTGAATGTTTTTGCATTACGCTGATTGTTTCTGTTGTTTCTTGTTGTTACAGGGAAGTGCTATGAGTTGATATCGTTCAGCGAGTCAACCGCCATGCGATTGGCCAACGCCTGCCCAGAGGAGTTCGTCAACCACAACAAACGCTTCCTGTCCCGAGTTTATCCCAATGGAATGCGAGTCGACTCGAGCAATTTCAATCCACAGGACCTTTGGAACTGCGGGTGTCAGCTCGGTATGCACTAACATGGTGCTTTGTTATTGACGCACTTGTCTGTAAAACTATCTGTAGTATTGACGCTGTGAGAGCAGAAATTCACTTTCAAGGGTTACGTGGCTGTGGGAATTCGATTTTGCCTGTCACTCTGTTTTTGTTGGCTGGTTCATTGCTTTAAGATCGGAAAAGTTGAGTTGTAGTCTTCAATAGCAATTGGGATCCCAGATTTGTAGAGTGCATATGCTGGATGAGAGGCAAGTGAGACTATAATTGAGCAGAGGGGTTTTATGATTCCGTGAAAAGGGACAAAGTAATGGCAAGTCCTGTAATATGGAGGAACTATGGTGAATCTTACCTTCTGTTCTATGGAAGTTCAATTCAGCAGGTACGCTTGATATCTTATACTTGAGTTTCATAGCACAGTAAGCTTATGTTATCTAGTAACTCTTCTAGCACCAATATAATAGATAATGTGCCAAGCATTTATTAGCAGTCAAAAATAAATGAGGACAGTGGTGAAGCGTACCATTGGGTACAATGTAGTCAAAGGCTAACCATGGGAATAACGAGCGAGCATTTTCATAGTAAGACATGAGCCATGTACTGGTTTTTGGTAAAGTTAGTTACGAAATAGATACACCATTTACACTTGTAGATATCAATGGTAGCACCCTACATAATTAAGCACTGTGAGACAACAGTTCCTGACACCAGGCATTTGGCAATGATGGGTACAAATAAATTTTATAGATCTGTTGTCTGATAATAGACAAGCTCACCTTAAATCAATGAATGGATGCTCCAGTTTATAGCCATTGATCTCGTGCAGGACTTTATTAACAGCATGCATCCATCCTCCATTTCCACCACTGTCTGCGCTCTGACAGTGCCAGTCCCAAGCCTGGATAAAGGAGGAGGGTGGCGCTAACGGTCTTTGTTACCACACAGTATCGTTAAACTGAACAGGCCAACCATCTTAGAAGAACTTTGGTTAAAATTTCCAATTACATTTATGATACTCTCAAACATTAACGATTAAAAACAAATGTTAACAGATTCGTTTAATATGTGGTGTTTCACTACAAACTGTTGTTTGTTGTTGTTGTGTAGTCGCTCTGAACTACCAGACTTGTGGTTTGATGATGGATCTGAACGATGGACGGTTCATGCAGAACGGTTCATCTGGGTACGTGCTGAAGCCGGCCGTCATGAGAGAGGAGATCGCATACTTCAGCGCTAATACGAGGGACATCATTCCTGGTGTCTCACCTCAGATACTACACGTCAAAGTATGCTGCTTCTAACATTCATTCATTCATTCACTCGTTCATTCATTCATTCATTCATTCATTCATTGTCAGAATTTGTATAGCACCTCTTCAAGATATCTACTCAGAGTGGCTCTCTGCGCTAGTGTATTTAGCATGATGTTGAATGTCATTACATTGAATATTTACATCGGTTAGCAACATTGTGTTTGTATTTTAATTTTTTTATTTAGCGCTTTGTAGGAGTGCAAAGCTGCCTCACAAGGACACTGAGGCACCCTTCAAGGGTGTAAAATTAACCTTTTATAGGTACCAAGGTGCTTCTTAGGTTGCAAGAGTGCCTCTCCAAGATGCAGAGTCACTTTTTTCCTCTGTTCAGCAGACTCGTCCTAAGACAGTGAGTGTTTTAGGGCAAATGTCTGTTTCTGTATAAGAAGCCATGTTGTCCAAAAGGTCAAGATAGCAAACACCATTTGATATGGGCCAATTAATTATTCTGCATTTAGTTTTCTTTGCCCCCTGGTGGTCTTTCGTTTCAAATGGAGCTGCCATTTCATGCAGGTGTTAAGAAGAGCAACGGATTTTTTTTCCATTTCGAAATGGAAACCTTAGAGATTACCTGCCGTGTTGCTAATTTATCAGAATAATGAAAGTGCGCTAGACAGAAGACTCCTTTCTTGTCTGTTTCTGTAATTGACAGAATCCGAGATAAATTATTTGCCGCAGAGGTAATTAATTAATTATTCATCTGATGAATTCGTGAGAAGACAAAGAACAGACTAATGATGTTTTTATGGGGCATGATAGCTGATAATTAGAGCACACAGCCCGCTATGTAGAGTGTACATGTTTCACCCTTCCGGAGTCAAATTGTGTAAGACCTTGAACAACAGCTCTTGTGTCCTGGATTCTGATTTAGTGACCTTGGTAGCGTAATACTTAATAAATCAAAATTTATATGACTCCATTAAAGATCTCCCACTCATAGGTGCTCCTGACCCACGCCAAGCGAAAAATGCAGATATGAATGCAGTTTATTAATAAATCAGATGAACAGGTGTTCGGAAATTAAATTTTCATGAATTAGTGCCGTCGTTGTCCTCATCTATTTCGATGTTTTTCTGTCGTTTCCGGTAACAGATCATAAGCGGTCAGCAGCTGCCGAAACCAAAGGCATCTGGCGCCAAGGGAAATACGGTCGATCCATATGTGACGGTTGAAATATTTGGCATCCCGGCTGATTGTGTTGAGGAGCGCACGAAAACGGTTCAGCATTCAGGTGAGAGTTTGCTCGGGGAACAATCGGCGCAAGGCAGTAGCTAGGGGGTGTTTTGGGTGTTTGAACACCCCCCGAAATGGAAAATGGAAAAAATAATAGAATGCATTTACGAGCACATGATGTAAAAACCATGAAATAAAACCATGAAAACACCCCCCGAAATGGAAAATGTAAAAAAATGAAATTAATTGGTGACATTTTCTGACGATTTCGACCGGATGACTAAAAAAAGGTCATCAGTTTTTTAGGAAGGAAGGGAAATTGGTGACATTTTCTGACGATTTTGGCCGGTTGACTGAAAAAAAAATCGGCCGGATGACTGAAAAAAATCATCAGTTTTTCGGAAGGAAAACACCCCCGAAATCAAATCCTGGCTACGGCCTTGAATAGGCGCCAGGTGAAGTGCGGTCCGTGATTGCAGAGACTAATAACCTGGTATTGGCTACAAGTCACTGGGTCTGGTCTGCTCTTTGATGGGTAGGAATTGCAGTGGATGGTGGTTTGGTATGGTATGTGTTTTGAATCGATGTTATGAGGTGTTGTTCATCTCTAGTGTTGTTCATCTTTAGTGTTACAAGTTCATCTTTTGTGTTACAAGTTCATCTTTTGTGCTACAAGTTCATCTTTAGTGTTGTTCATCTTTAGTGTTGTTCATCTTTAGTGTTGTTCATATTTAGTGTTGTTCATCTTTAGTGTTGTTCATCTTTAGTGTTGTTCATCTTTAATGTTGTGTATTTTTGGAGTATTCGTTCATTCTTGTAAGAGATTTATATAGCTCCTCTTCAAGACCATCTACTCAGAAGCGCTCCCGACTCAACTCTGGATAAAGAGAACTGTCTTAAGAGTAGAGTTGAACGTGGTCTCATTGTTCATCTTCAACCTTGTACGTTGTGTTCGACTTGCGGGTATATTTTAGTGACTTCGTGCTAGGTTGTGGTTGATCAATGATCATGCATTTGTATGTCAACTCATTATTCCAGTTTATAACATGGTGTTTCTAGCCAGAGACTTTTTACAGGTGTTGCATAGATTTTTTGGATTCCTTACATTTAAAAAAAATGCATTTCTGACTGGAAATTCTGTGTTGAACTGTTGATTAGTGATGCCACTCATAGTTTTTTCCACCTAGATCTAGGTTTTTCGATCAAAATCCAGAGTTGCATCCCTGCTGTTGATAGGTCTGGTGCAGTGAAAATATGCTTACCATATACCAGAGGCATCATTTTTTTTAATGGTGGACCAGTGGCAATATTGCAGCAAGTAGTGTTCCAAGGTGCAAAATGGGGTGGTGCTATGGGGGGGAGGGGTTCGGCGTTCCCATTCTCATACTTTTTTGGTTGGAAATGATTCTTAAATGATTCATGGTTTCCATATAAACGTTCAAATCTTAACTTTGGTTCACTCTGAACTCTAATCCACTTTATTGCAACCTTAAGACTGTCCTTTTTAGCCAGTGTTGGGTCAGCAGTAACCCAGAGTGGTTACCTTGAAGGGGTTGTGCTATATAAACGTCTGTGATAAAGGATTTAAGCTTTTATGCTTAAATTTATTTCTGAAATGTACTACAAAAGATCATACTGACCAAGGATACATGTAGTGATGAGTGAGTTGGTAATCGCCATTATATCACTTTGTGCATTGCATCATTTTATGCCTTACAGTTTCACTTTTACCGTACAATGACTGAATGCAGCGGATTGTTTTTTTTGTCTGTTAGCAAATCCAATATTTGACGAAAGTTTCGAGTTTCAAGTCAATTTGCCGGAAATGGCGCTCGTTCGTTTTGCCGTACTTGACGACGACTTCATCGGCGATGAATTCATAGGACAGTACACGATACCATTCGAATGCATGCAACCGGGTAAGTGGGGTGCGATGGTGTAGTGGTGGCGTCATTGTCTTGAAGCCGGAAGGTTCGAGGTTCGAATCCACCTCAAGTCGCCGCATAGGGACCTTGAGCAAGTCTTTCACTCGCAATTGCTTGGGCGCTTCAGCGTGAAACTCCGATGCAGTGTCCTCGCTGTAGTCGGGAGCGCCTCTGAGTAGAGAGCTTGAGGGGGTGCTATAACAAGTGCTGTTTCAAACAAACAAGCATACACCATTTACCGAATAACCTCGTGCTGTCCAGAGGCTTGAGGGGCGCTGTAGAAATGGATAAATAAGTAAATACATAAATAAATAAACCCTCATTCATTCATTAATTCTTTCAATCATTATGAAAATTTATGTAGCGCCCTGCAAGATTTCTGCTCTAGTAGTAGTAGTAGTTGCCATCCTCCTTTATCCAGGCTTGGGACTGGCACTCGTAGTGCTGCCCAGGCTAATCCGTATGATGCTTAGCCCTTTACTGACTGAGGGTATATGAATTCCCATGTTATTTACTACACTTTGGTCGGTAATGGGTTAAGTCAGTTTAACAAAACAGCCAGCTGAAAATGAACACAGCTTGAATAATAGATCACTTGAAGAGTCATCAGTTCCACACATACACTCGCAGTGTCCAGCCAATGGATTCTTGTCCAAAGTTGATGTTTTACATGTTAGGTATTCAAAATAAAAATTTAGTAAAGTGTTCAATGTTCCTGATTCCGTTAGCAGCAAGGAACTTGCCTGTGGCCTGTCTTCTATTTCTATTGATCAATGATTTGTGCATTGCGATTATGGCATTGTGAAGGTTTTTTTATATCAGATTAGATTAGATTAGTGCAAACTGATGTAAATTTTGGGTTTTTTAACTTGTTTCATCTAGTTCTGGTGTAAATTTGAGTTTTTACTCATGATGACACCTGCTAGCTAGTGTAGGCTAAACAGTTTTTTTTATTCTTGGTGAGATCCAATTTAAAAAATCTGAAAAAATAATGTTATTGCTCTGATTTTTTTAGTCAATGTGGTTTTATTTCCGCTCTTATTGAGCTGCATAATGCATCCAGTGTTAGATTTGTTTTGACAATTTTATTGAGCCAGACCGTGTGTGCTTTCTTTTGCAGGTTACAGGCACATAAGGTTACGGTCGAATACGGGTGAGACGATACCAAACTGCACGCTGTTCGTTCATTTGGCGATCACGAATAAGAAAGGGGGAGGCGTACGTCGATCAATATATCTCATCCACACATCGAATTCATTCGTCGTGTACTTTATTTTCTTTTATTTCTATTATCGTAATCGTTTTGTGATGTGTGTTTTCAAAAGGCCATCTGCTATCCTTGGTGATTGAAGTTGTTTAAAGTATCGTAGAAAATTTAAAGACAACATTTGAATATGTAGACTTAAGATTAAGGCAAAAACCGAATGTGTTTTTGTTTTACATTCAATTTTATTCATAGTGAGGCGCCCTTGTAACTGTGTTACTGCGCCATATAAATTGTCGTAATTATTATTATTATTATTATTATTATTGTAGTAGTAGTCTGACAGAAACTATTTGTTAGCTATTACCAGTGGAAGACTGCAAGCTCTTGTAAAACAAACTAGATAAAAATGGTAGCAGATGCACAGAGTATAGTGCATGTGATCACATATATTTTCTATTGGACATTTAAGTGTTATGCTATCTATACTTTTGCTTTGTTATTCTGCTAAAGAGATGTTCTGTATTGTTTAATTTGCAGAAGACAACAAGACGCGCTTCACTGCTTCGAAGGAAGAAACGCCAAGGCGAATATCCGTGCATGAAAACGCTTGGAATAAAAACTGTCGACGAAACCTTCAAGGTCTCGTATTCTAGTGGTTCATCCATTCACTTGTTCATTTCAAGAATTTATATAACACCCCTTAAAGAAACCTAATAGGAAGTTCTCACAGTTGTACCATGTTGATATTGTCACAGTGGACTGAGTACACATGCCAGAGGCGCCACCTATTAATCAATGAAAGACGCATCTTAATGTTGTTTTACCACCTATGGTAATGCCAGACTGGGCTAATCAATCACCTTACCCATAGACTTCATGACTTTAATCTGATTTGTAATCTGTTCTTTAAGCTGATCTTTAATCTGTTCTTTAGTCTGTTCTTTAATCTGTTCTTTAAGCTAATCTTTAATCTGTTCTTTAGTCTGTTCTTTAATCTGATCTTTACAGCCAAAGATTTATGTTTCAGTTGTTTTCAATTGGAGCATGTAAGAGGTTTTTAAGAATAAGAACTTTGATATCGGTACCCTATTAGTTCTTGAAGTTACAGACTTTTAAAAATATAGTTTATATAATTTTTTTAGATGTGATCTTTCGTTTTATTTTCAATGGTGAGTAATATATGAGTCAACTGTGTAATAGTCCTCTCCCTCACCATCGCATCTTCCCACTAACAGTGTACAGTCAGTACACTTATAATGTGTATAATTTATGCGCATATTCATATGAGCACTTGTTATAGTACCCTACCCCTTCTAGATAACTTCTCGGAAACGCTCCCGGCTACAGCACGGACACTGAACGGGAGTTTCATGCCATGAGCAATTGCGTGTGAACGACTCACTCACGGTCCCTACGCAGCACATTGAGGTGGATTTAAACCCACAGCCTTCCGTTTCCAACTTTCCGTACACCAACGTGACCAACAATAGTTGAGTCAACTGTCTAGCAAACCTCCCTCCCACTATCCGTAAGTAGTAAGTTCTTATTGGGGGGTGTCATCTTCAGCTCTTCGCTGCTTGAAGTCTTTTTATTTCCTCGGGGCTGTCACGCTGAGAGCACCTCTGAATAGCTAGTCTGTAAGAGGTGCTTAATAAATGCTTATACACCATAGTTGTAAAAAACGTTTTTTTCCATTTTTTATTCTTTCAAAAAACGTCGTTTTTTTCGTTTTTTATTTTTCCCATCGTTTTTTATCTTTTTTTATTTTTTCTTTAACTTTATTTATTCATTTACTTTCTGCTATTATTTTCCGTAATTTTAATTTTTGATATTCCTTATGTTTCCTGCCAACTCTCAAGGATTCAGCTAACTAAAGTCATTATTTCATCGTTTAACATCATCATTTAAGAGATAGCCTGCGTGTAGTAGGTTTCTAATCAATGTTTTCAAGGTTAAAATGCGGTTTTAGATGTAGCGAAGCTAAATTATTTACCGTCTCCGTTTTTTTGTCGTTTTTTTTTTTTTCGAAAAAAAACACGTTTTTTACCGTTTTTTATTCCGTTTCCATCGTTTTTTACATCTATTTTATACACAATACAATACAATTTAATGTTAATTTATAGTTTGAGTGTTTTGTTATTCTTAGGCCGTGTCGCAGCCTCTTCGTGATGCCACCGACTTTAGCGACAAAGTTCAATTGTCGTTGATGTCGCTGAAGGAGTCGTGTGGACTCGCTCCAATCTCCAACATCAAGCAGACAATGAGAGCGCTGCTCACGAGGATCCAGAACTCCTCCGATAGTGTTTCCATGTCCATTGTCTTGAAGGAAAACGTAAGAGTCGATGGCAGACAATGTCGGTCTCTGTAAATACAATACAATTATGCAATGCCGTTGATTGAATACGATACAATACAATGACATTGATTAAATGAGTTACAGTACAATACCATTTAATACACTACAATGCCATTGATTAAAAACAGTGCAATACCATTGATTTAATGGGATACAATACAATACCATTGAATAAATACAATACAGTTCCATTGATTGAATACGATGCAATACAATACTATTTATTAAATGCAATACAATGCTATTGATTAAATACGATACAATACAATGCCACTGCAATTTTTATAATGTCCTCCTTACAAAACTCAGTCGTACACATTGAGGTCAGGCAACCATTAGAACTCTAGGTTGACTGAAGCAGGTAAGACAGTCTCTCTAAGAGAGTTGCGAACATGAGGAGGAGGAGGTAGAGATTTTGAGAACAAAGGGAGTAAAGTATATAATAATAATATTATGTCCACCATTAATCTTGTGAAACAGTAAAGTTTCTGTTTAGTCTAAAACTTGAATCGGTTATTATATTGCATTGCATTGTATTGTATTGCATTGTATTGTATCTTTGCATTGATATAGCGCCTCTCATGAGTGCACACCAATCAGAGGCACTCCCAGTGCATTGGACCCAAAGATTTCTACAGTGTGGTATTGTATGGTACTGTACATGTGCGGTTAAGTAATCAAGTAACGCAACAGTTTAAAGAAATTTATCTCACAGAAAAGAAATATAGTATTTTGGAACTTAAAAATCTAATCTTGTATGAATGACTTGTAGTTTCCGAAATACAAATTCTAATTTAATGCAGTGTGATTTTGTATTTCTTCTGCCTTGTTTATACAGTATCCATCGATTCGAGTCCACGGTCCTTTGCCAGAAGTCCTGAAGAAGGCTTTATCAACTTTTGAGACGGTTTGTTACAGTTTCATGTATTTTTTTTAAATTAACGGTGTTACTTAGATGTATTATTTTCTTTTTGTGTTTACAACTATTAGAAGCTATATATATATATATATATATATATATATATATATATATATATATATATATATATATATATATATATATATATATATAAATTATTACTAACTTGGCTCTGTCAACTTTTGTGACTGTTAGTTGTTATCTTCATATTTAAAAAAATTGATTTCAAGTGTTGTTTACATGTATTCTTTTCTGTTCATGTTTTTAACTATTAGAAGTTAGGGAAAAATAACATGTTAGAGAACAATAACACGTTAGAGAACAATAACAACTGGATTATTATTAAGTCATAGAGGATGCAATGCTGCAAATTCCTGTTAGCACAACAACAATAAGACCAACAGTAATAATAACAAATGGGAATTGAACCCCTCCTCTCCTTTGGCAGCTTTGCATCCTAACCATGAGGCTATCATGCACCCCACTTTGCAGTTAATTAATGCATGAAGTCCGTGAGCACTACAACTTTTTTTGCTCACTTCTGTGCAAAATTTGATTATAACGCTTTGCTATTTTTGATATTTTGTGAATATATATTTTGTGCATACAGTTTGTCGAGGAGAGCAGGAATCTCATAGGAAAAGCTGACGAAGTCTGTGAAAAGGTGTGTTTTGCGAAACTAACTATTCTATTCATATTAGAAAAATATTATCTTATCCTAGTAGTAAAACTCACTTATGCAATTCTCTGTAAATATATTTGGCTCTCTTTACAAGCATATGCTTGGAAGTGAATGATAGTTCCTCATAGCTGAATTTTGGAGGTACTCATTTGAATAGACCATTGTGTCTCAATTTATGCTTATAAACTGGTGCTAAGTCCTCATACAATTCATCCAAGCAAGACTTTAGGATAAATAGAAATAATAATTAATTAAATACTTTATTTGTTGGTGGCCAATATGTGATTAAGTGCTTTATCTGCTGATTGCTAATAAGTGATTAAGTTCTCCTTGTGTTGATTGCTAATAAGTCATTAAGTTCTCCTTGTGTTGATTGCTAATAAGTCATTAAGTTCTCCTTGTGTTGATTGCTAATAAGTGATTAAGTTCTTCTTGTGTTGATAGCTAATAAGTGATTAAGTTCTTCTTGTGTTGATAGCTAATAAGTGATTAAGTTCTTCTTGTGTTGATAGCTAATAAGTGATTAAGTTCTTCTTGTGTTGATAGCTAATAAGTGATTAAGTTCTTCTTGTGTTGATAGCTAATAAGTGATTAAGTTCTTCTTGTGTTGATAGCTAATAAGTCATTAAGTTCTCCTTGTGTTGATTGCTAATAAGTGATTAAGTTCTTCTTGTGTTGATAGCTAATAAGTGATTAAGTTCTTCTTGTGTTGATAGCTAATAAGTGATTAAGTTCTTCTTGTGTTGATAGCTAATAAGTGATTAAGTTCTTCTTGTGTTGATAGCTAATAAGTGATTAAGTTCTTCTTGTGTTGATAGCTAATAAGTGATTAAGTTCTTCTTGTGTTGATAGCTAATAAGTGATTAAGTTCTTCTTGTGTTGATAGCTAATAAGTGATTAAGTTCTTCTTGTGTTGATAGCTAATAAGTGATTAAGTTCTTCTTGTGTTGATAGCTAATAAGTGATTAAGTTCTTCTTGTGTTGATAGCTAATAAGTGATTAAGTTCTTCTTGCGTTGATAGCTAATAAGTGATTAAGTTCTTCTTGTGTTGATAGCTAATAAGTGATTAAGTTCTTCTTGTGTTGATAGCTAATAAGTCATTAAGTTCTCCTTGTGTTGATTGCTAATAAGTGATTAAGTTCTTCTTGTGTTGATAGCTAATAAGTGATTAAGTTCTTCTTGTGTTGATAGCTAATAAGTGATTAAGTTCTTCTTGTGTTGATAGCTAATAAGTGATTAAGTTCTTCTTGTGTTGATAGCTAATAAGTGATTAAGTTCTTCTTGTGTTGATAGCTAATAAGTGATTAAGTTCTTCTTGTGTTGATAGCTAATAAGTGATTAAGTTCTTCTTGTGTTGATAGCTAATAAGTGATTAAGTTCTTCTTGTGTTGATAGCTAATAAGTGATTAAGTTCTTCTTGTGTTGATAGCTAATAAGTGATTAAGTTCTTCTTGTGTTGATAGCTAATAAGTGATTAAGTTCTTCTTGCGTTGATAGCTAATAAGTGATTAAGTTCTTCTTGTGTTGATAGCTAATAAGTGATTAAGTTCTTCTTGTGTTGATAGCTAATAAGTGATTAAGTTCTTCTTGCGTTGATAGCTAATAAGTGATTAAGTTCTTCTTGTGTTGATAGCTAATAAGTGCACGTTCTAGTGCGATGGAATGTCATGAAGAACTACAGAATCTCGCTACGCAGCATGGCTTGAAAGGAAAGAAACTGAACAAGGTTCATCTTATTTACTTCCAGAGATTTCCTCAATTGCACTCTGCTATTTTTCTGACGCCAAAAGGTTATGGCAAAATTCTCTTAGTCGTTGAGAGGAAGTCAATGGAGTTTTGAGCGCATTTTATTATTAACTTTAATATCGTAAGCATAATTTTTTGACTTCTGCTGAAGTTGTATGTATGCATGCGTCCCAGTATATACTGCTATGTTATGTTATGTATGTGTGTGTATATATGTTCTTGTATGTAATTGTAATAATGTATGTTTGTGTATTTGTAAAGTGCATTTAGGCATTCTTCAAATATTCTATAAATGCTATTGAACATAGATATCTAAGGAACCTGTGTTTTAACATAGCTGGAAAAAATAACTTGAGTGGAGTTCTAAGGGGTAGCTCAAACGTTAACTGGAAGATTGTTCCAAAAAGCGGAAAGACCAATGCACAATGTTGACATGTGGTAGTGAAGGACCAGGAGATCTCCACGGGCGGTAGAACGAAGTGACCAACCGACCTGACTGAGTTGAGCCTGTTGCAGAAATAGCTTTTCTTGTATGTTGGAGCAGAACCAACCAACAAAGCCATGCGTGCATATTTGTCTGTGTCTGTGGTAGATATTTATGGGTTCGGGAGCACCTTTGAGTAGTAATTCTTGAAGAAGTGCTATATAAATCTTTGTAGTGAATGAGTGAATAAAGGAATTGCTACTACATGAATTTACACAGCACTGTTTTGTTTATTGTTTAAGCAGAGGAACCAAAGTAAGAATGGAATTGAATTTAGTGATATTTTCTGTCCCAGGTTAAGTTTATTCCGATACTTGTGCATGTTGATGTTACTGATGTTGATGAAACTGCTGTTGATGACACATAATTATGGTTGGCCTTTATCGTTGTAGGCTGTGGAGAATTTTGCGTGGAACGTTCGAGTTCTCAAGGGTCAGGCCGACCTACTAAGGCAGGCAAAGATCAAATGCCTGGAGGACATGAAACAGGTATTTGGCCTCGGCAGAAGAATTGCATCTAACAGAATTTAAACACAACGTTACCTCTGCAGCACAGCAGTTTCATGGGTCATCTTACTGCAAAAGCTCTGCTTTTACCAGTCCATGCCAATAGTGCCAGGTAGTGCTAGTCTCAAGTCTACAGAAAAGGGAAGGCAACATCAGCGGTCCTGGCAGCCGTAAGATGTGAAATACTGGATTTTCTACTTGTTCTGATGCTGCCAGCTACTGCTGATAGCATTGTCACTTGTAATACTGCTACTACTGCTGCTGCTACTGCTGCTGGTACTACTAGCACTACCGCTACTACTTGCATCAGAAACTGGTCTCAGGGTCTCGCTTGAAGTGGTGCTATTTAAGTTGCCTGTCGCCATTAGCGCTGCACAAACTGCAACCATGCAGAATCGAACCATTTCCTTGGTGGGTCCAGTGGTCCGGAATAGGCTCCCACTGGAGTTCGTCTGCCTCCCGGGTATCTTACTGAAGAATTTGTATTCAACTTTAAACCGTCCGTTTTGCCATGCTAAAGTCGGGAGTAGCTCTGTGAGTAGTTTCACTTAGAAATTATTGAATGAATGCATGAATATACTGCAGGATTTGCCATTTCATTCCCAACTTACACCAATACCAAGAATTTCTTATTCAACTCAATAACTGTATTTTTTGTCGTTTTATAGTCGAAAGCGCTTCTTAGTAGTCCACTTGAAGAGGCACTAGAGAAATTTTTGAATGAATGAATGAACGAATTAGTGTATATAATTATGTATGATCACTTGTTATAGCACCCCAGCTGTGGCATTAGTTGGCTTTATATGCAGCTTCAATACAACATTTATGTACAATATGCATAAACGCCCCTTTAAGATTACTACTCACAGGCGCTCCCAACTGCAACGCCGACACTGAATCGTAGTTTCACGCCGAAACGCACTAGCAATTGCGAGTGAAGGACTTGCTCAGAGTCCCTGCAAGGCGGCTTGAGGTGGATTCGAACCCGAAACCTTCCGGCTCCAAGGCAGCGAACACACCCCTACACCACCGCGCCTACACGATGTGCTTGTAAACAAAGGCTTTGTAAGACGGTTCTGGTTGATCGGTTTCAGATCCAGGACACGGCGTCGTTCATGGGTCTCGTTCAGAAGCCAGACGGAAGCGTCGCCAGGGCGCCCTCCGTCGGAAGCATCACTTCCGCCTCGTCTCCACTGTCGGACTCCCCGACCAACGGCCACCCCCTCCTGGCAGCAGTCCTCCCCACCGACGACGCGGCGGCGCAAGAGGCGGACGATGCGAGCGCCGCCCGCTACGACTCCGATCAGTCTTAACGTTGCGGAAAAAGACGGACTCGACTCTCCGAGATTAGTTCATGTGATGGAGAGATGGAAGAACGAGCGCGGTGTGCCGTTCGGTGATTTTGTCTGTCTCCATGGAAGAATGGCGCATGTTTATATGACGCACGTGTTTGTATGATGCATGTGTTCGTATGACGCGCGTTTTCGTGTGACGTGCATGTTCGTATGACGCACGAGTTCGTATGACGCGCGTGTTCGTATGACGTGCATGTTTGTATGATGCGCATGTTTGTATGATGCACGTGTTCGTATGATGCACGTGTTCGTATAACATGTGATCGTATGACGCGCGTGTTCGTATGATGCATGTGTTCGTATGACATGTGTTCGTATGACGCACGTGTTTGTATGACACGTGTGTTTGTATGAGACGCATGTTCGTATGACGCACATGTTCGTATGACGCACATGCGTCCATGTGAAGGTGTACATGTATACTTGAGGCCGTAGCCAGGATTTTGCTTCCGGGGGGGAGGGCGGGGGTGTTTACTCAGTCCTGCCATCAAGCAACCAAATTAACGGAATAAAGCAGCTTTCACGTCATCATCATGATTAAATCATAATCTAATCATGATTAGATTATGATCTGATCCATTGTAAACATTTCCATTTCACATAGAAATATCGGCTTTGAAATTAAATCCCTCTTTAATTTTTACACCGTTTGTTAGTGAATGCATTATTTCATTTTTCCATTATTTCATTTGAGGGGTGTTCAAACACCCAACCCCCCCTTAAATACGGTCTTGTGTATACTGAGAATTTTGTGTGTGTATATGGTTGGTTGTATGCATGTGTACATGCGAGCTGTATTTTTTGTGAGGGTTGGACTGTATACACCATATTCTCTAACTGACTAGAAAGATGCGGTGTAGATAAGGTATTTAATATATGCAAGGTAATTATATGTATGCATATAATATATTGTATTATACGTGTGTATATATTAGATATATATATGCATTACATATACATTTGATGTGTGTACGTGTATAATTGCTTGGCATCTGGAATGCCAGTGAATGGAATCTTAACCCTTTACCGACCAAAAGTGTTGTAAATGGTATACGGGAAATCCTATAACCCTCGACCGGTATATTATTACTTCATGACATCATACGAATTTGTATATAGATTTCTTCGGTCTTGTGTATAGATACGTGTGTTCTGTGTATTAATTATTTAACGTTTTTATGTACATTATGTATAATAATAATAACATGCGAATGATTTGCTTGCTGATGAATTGTGAACGTGTCGACAGAAACTCGTGTGAAGCCATTTCTAGTCAAGAGCGTCGTTTTTGACTTTTGACCGTTTAGGTGATTCGTGTCTCGTCTCTTAGAGCCTGCCGTTGTTAAGAACTTTTGAAGAATTTTCGGCTTGTCTGGGAGCTGTAAAGTGATTTTGAATGTTTATCGGTAATCGATTCAGTATTCCTGCGGTTCTTGTTGAATTAATATTAAGCAAATAATATAATAATAATAATAATTTTGGAAAAAATCAACAGCACATTGCTGACTGATGCAACAAATGACTGTAATGTAATGTAATGTAATTTAATGTAACTAGTAATTTCTATAGCACCGCTCACAGCCATGGCAATACAGTAGCGCTCCCAGTGCGAGAACCCTGAGATAAAAAAAAGGTCTTAAGAAGAGAGACATATACGAAGATAGCAGAAAGAAGAGTCCCACGCAGAGTGGAGAGAACATTTATTTGATAACTGTTTAGTATGCATGATGGTTTAATCGTTAGCATGCTGGACTCTAAGCTGAGAGGTTGGGGTTTAAATCATTTTGCCAGGCCAGAAATTATTTGGAGGTTTTTGCTCCACTTGTGTCCCTAGCCAACTCGGCTTTTTTTTAGTATATTGAACGCACTCTGTCCATGGGAAGATGGAATGGCGAGGTAGAGGTGTGCCACCCACCCTGATATGCCGTGACAAAGAAAAATTAAGTTGCTAACACTCAGATACTCCAGGCCAGGGTGTACGCACCTTACGCGGTGTGCAGCGTGTACCCACCTCATAAATATCTGTGTGTAATATACGGGGGAAATTACCTACAGACAGGTTTATAGCAATGTAGCATGTACTCACCTCCAATTTTGCCAGTGCAGCTGCCATGGAGTATCTTAAAGACTGGTATCTTTATTATGATCATGTCTCCCCATAATGCTCCTCACCACTCTGATCTGATCACAGTTTTGCAATCTCCTGTTTTATTGGATATTGTGTTTAGCCTGTTATGCTTTCGTACATAGGCTATAACCTGTCTATCTGCTGTAGAAAGGCAAGTTTCAGTGTGTAAGTTAATATTGCCGGTTGCTGCCATTCATGGAAGTTAAGTATTAATTTATTTTAGTTATTGGGGCATTAACAGTTGATATCTCCAGAGAATAAAGCCGCCGGTTCTTTTATGTTGAATGAAATGCTGTTCTAAATACAATTCGGTTACTGTAACGTTTTTATTGCTCTGTTATTGACAGTTTGACATGTACGCATGATACTTTTAATTCTATTTTACCTCTACTTTGACATTTGTTCTGTGCAAGGCACTGTGGAAGCCAACAGACAATTATTGCAAGCATGAAAAGTTTAGGATGCTGTGGACCTGACAGTATGATTATATGGCCTGGATGTTCGAACAACAGGGTGTGGCAGAGTTTTTGTTGCCTTACGGTTGCAGTTTTACTAAAAAGACAGATGGTCGCCGTGAGTTCTGAAATCTGCTTCCCCATCCCGCAATACCGGACGTAACCTCCGTGCATGGGTCCATGACTTTACCCTAACAGAAAATGGAAAACGTAATTTTATAGCCCAGTTTCTTTACCAGAATTCATATTAACACTGTTGAAGTGTTGTATTAATACTGTTGAAGTGTACAATGTCATGTTCAATCCTTGATAATACCGTGACCCATTTAATTTTTTTAAGTTGCGTCTGTGTCAGCTTATTATGGTTAAATAAACGAGAATTGATTGGTTGATTGATTTATTGATTGATTTTTGATTGATTGATTGATTGATTGATTGATTGATTGATTGATCGATTGATTGATTGATTGATTGATTGATTGATTGATTGATTCTATATTGAGTCTGAATTTTCAAAATAAGTTCCAGTCTACCTATGTGGTGCTCTGCTAAATGTAAATGAGGATTCTGAAATGTCCTGTGTATTTGGATTTCTTATGGATTATGGTAACTTCAGTTAGCAAGCTAGGAGCCAGCCAATTCACATATCCCTGCTGCTATCCTTCGATTCGTTAGCACGTCTTTAATGTACATGTTGTATGGGGATATCCATACTATTACGTGCATATGGGGCGGACACTGGATTGGGCGATTTGCCATAGGCGGAGACTTGGTCCAGAAGTTGCGGGTGGGGGGACGAATGAGCCGTGGCCGAGGGACGATCACCAAGGTGCAGCATTTTGGGACAAACAGCTGAGTTTGGGTCGACGACATTTTCACATTTTGGTCTTTACTTCTATTTTGTCAGAATTTATCCCCAATAAATATGATTCACACTTTAGAAATTTACAGTGTTATTCACGAGTATTTATTGAATCTTTTGGGGATATGAGTTTGTGTTGGGGGACGTCCCCCAACCGCAAACATACGGTTCCCCCACAACAAGCATTGGGGGGCCTTGCGATTTTCGTACAGGTGCATACGGGGGAGATCTCGACAAAATGTGTTTACGCAAAATAAATCTCTAATTATAATGTCCACATTTGTCCACATTTGTAGCTATTGGCATTTGATTACATATATAATTAAATTCTGTTCAGATCTAAACTGTAAACCATAGCAGTTGACTATAGCTAGTTTTAGCGAGCAAATATGATGTTAAACGAAAATGTATAATAGTAGCCTATGGTAAAATAAATGTTCTACAGGTGACTTTGGTTAATTAACTTTTGTAGGGAGTGAAGCTCATTTGCATGTGTGCATGGGGGGGTAGTCCCACAGAATGTACGAGCTGACTTTTTTCGTCAGCTGGTTTCAACTCTCGTGAAAACCATATTTTTTCCTCTGGCCCAAAAAGTTAATGACTTTTTTAGTCATTGGCGATCGATTGAAGTTTCATGAAAAGAGCCAAAAAGAGCCATCCCCCCCAATGTGACGACTCTGGACCTTCTTGAGGTAGGGGGGCTAAGCCATGAAAAGATACCATTTTCTAGGTCAAAAAGCTAGTCTGGGCCTTCTTGGAAGGGCTTGACCCCCTAACCCCTGATTAACTCCGCCCATGCCTATAGGTCTACAAAGTCCGCAGCTATAGTGTTCATTCACGGGTAATTAAGGCAAGCCTACTAATGTAGGCCTACTTATTAATGTGACAGGCTGCATACAGTTTAAGTTTAACCACAAATTTGGCAATTCGTCATCCTGAATTCATCCATGATTGGGACTAGCTGGCACTTCCAGAGTTCAATTAAAAAGCAGTGGTAGGCCTACAGTTTATGGCAGTCTAGTTGGCGAACGTCATACAGGTCAGTGGTGTAGTGGGGCGGGGACGCGGGGGGACGCCGTCCCCCCACTTTTTTGCAAAATTCTTGCAAGATTGCACTTTTTGCTACAGTTTCTACTTCAATTTCCATGGCGTCCCCCCACTTCATTTTTTAGGACTACACCACTGATACAGGTATAGGCAAACACGTGCTAGACCAAATCGAACTTAATGATGACATTGTCAGAATCTGATTGTGTGTTCAGCCTTTGACTATAGTTTGTCAAGCAAGCTAGGCTACTACTACCAGATACACAAAATAAATTAATAACACTGGAGACATTCACGCGTAACTTTACGCATCGCTAGGGGATGCAGTTTATATATTAGGCTACGTACACACTGAGGGGAGGGGTCGAAAATACGACTTTTCCGTACGAAATGAATGGCATATAGCTCAGTTAATAATAATTTCCTTTAGGCCTATTGAACAATCCGGTTGACAGACTGCAACCGGTTACAATTATGCAAGCGCTAGAAGAGTTTCTTGTGGTTTGCATCTGTCGTCATATCCGGTGTCCGAGTGCAAGAGCGGGAATGCGAATTTAATGTTAACCTGCCATTTCTCAGTAAATTATTCTAGCGTCACACTCAACTAACAGTTTTGCGCTAGATTTAGCCGGATATTTAGGTATTATGCGTGTTCGAATGAATTGAATTGCGTGGGTATAGCTGTTGTTCAACAAATTTTGAATTTTGCACTCAACTGAAAAATCTTGCGCATGACTCGGTCGGCCATGTTGCTTGTGGTTGTATCCGGCCTACATGAATCAGTATTCCTCAAATTACTACGTTAGAACAGGACTGTCGGGTGTATCGCAATCCATTAAATAGTTACAAGTTGTTGAACATTTCCATGGTAACTTAAAGTACCAGTCGGAAGATTTTGCGTAAGGACTGAGAAAATGGATCAGATGACACAAGCGTACAAGTAGCTTTGAGGTTTGTATCAGGGAATTGATGCTTTTCTAAAATAAATGTTGAACTTTCAGACACTTTGTGCTTGTAGCAATTAAGTTCATGATATATGCATCACATTCACAGACAGTTTGCAATTTAGCATGCAGACGTAAGCGCGTTGATTGATGTGCAGTAGTCTTACAATGGACTTTTTGAGTTAATTACTTTGACTGTCTTTAAATTATTACTTAGACTCGTCGAAACATCATCCCGTCTTGTCTTGTCGATTATCTAAAACCCGTCTTCTAGAAATGCATTGATTTTCTGAATTCCTGATAACAATTTTTATATGAAGCGAAGCATTCGAATACTGAAAACTGAGTGACCAATATTTCTGGCAGTTTTTTTAAAACAGAAAATCTCCAGCGACTTAGATTTGCCCAAAATTATGTTGTTTTAACGTAGAAAATAGACAGTGGTCGTAGCAGTCCTGTATTTCCTGCAATGTCCTGTATTTTTTGCTTGTCCTATAAAATCCTGTATTAATGCAAAAGTGTCCTGTATTTCCTGTATTTTTGCAAAAAGCCAGATTTCACGTTGTTTTTTAACGTGAATTATTATTGCCATTATTATTTCTAATTTTTATTATACTTCTTTTCTGTTATAATTCAGAGTTGTATATGTTACTACGGATTAGTGATTGGCAATAGTGGTTGGGAATAATAAAAAGGCTAATTCAATATTAATGATGATTGCTTAGCATTGTACATATATAGAACTTTAGATGACTGTTTTTTTAAATACAAAGAAGTTGCATGACATTCTATGAATTATCATTCAGCAGCACTTCATTGCAGATGTTGCTCATATTTTTGGTGATTTCCTTCAGTTGTTTCAAGTGGAGGGTCCACTGGTTCATGTCCTGTATACTGTATAGTTCATTGGGTGATCTTTTTTTGTTTGAAAACTTCTCTTGGGATATATGAAGATGGATTTTGTAGGCTGCAATACAGGTCACAAGCTGAAAGTGCTGAATGATTGCGAATTTGTAATCATAATCTTCAAACTTCTATAATACTGTTGACCATTTGAATATACCACGATGGCAATGGTAGTCATGACATGTTTGTCGCTGTGGCATGGTAATGCAGATACAGAAAGAATGTTTGTCAGCAAATAAGAAAAAAGCTACACAAGAACAAACCAGTCTTAAGCCAGAAAACATGATCAATGATCAATCAATTTTCGTTTATTCAACACTTCAGGCTAGCAGAATGCAGCATGTTACATATAAATAATTTTACAAACGTTTTATGTATAAATTCAGTTTATAAGCGACATAAATAAATATTGGTGACCCTCCCTGGATACGTAATATGTGGCCAGTCCCTATCCGGCACACAGTAAAAAGTCGTAATTAGCCATTGGTTCTTGTTTTCTTGTAGGATTTGTCCGCAGCTGGCAAAGGAGAGGATTGCTTGGTGTGCAGTGTGTACTGTGGTGATACCGAGCGAACCACATACTTCGTAAAGACATGGCATTCACCTTCAATCACGTCTTTGACGTATATACACACCAAAAGCAGGTGTATCTGAACTGAGGATTCATTTGTAGCTGACAAAGGAGAAGATTGACGTGTCAGGCGTACACTGTGGTGACGCTGGACCATACTCTGTGAAGAATAGTGTAGAAAGTTGGTCTAAAAGTGTAGACCCAGACTCAACAACAAGTGTTGAGGTCTGGCTCATCGGCAGTTTGTAGACTTCTACGCAACACTTTTTGTAGAGGAAAATTTATGCAACACTAGTGTCGACATACGTTGCAACAAATCTGTAGATAAAAATGTCTACTTGGTACAGACATGGTGTTCACCTTCGATCACATCTTCAACGTAAATGCCAATCAAGAGCAGGTCTACCTAAACTGAGAATTCATCCGCAGCTGGCAAAGGAGAGAATGGACATGTGTCAAGTGTACTGTGGTGATGCCGGGCAAGCCACAGATCGTACAGGTAAAGGCAAGGCGTTCACCTTCGATCATGTCTTTGATGTAAATACACATCAAGAGCGAGTCTATCTGAACTGAGGATTCTATCTGAACTGAGGATTCATCGGCAGTTGGCAACTTTAGAAGAGGATTGACGTATCAGGTGCGTTCTGTGGTGATACCGGGCGAGCCACAGATCGTACAAGTTTGTAAAGACAAGGTGTTCACCTTCGATCACGTCTTCGATGCAAATACCCATCAAGAGCAGGTCTACCTTAACTGAGGATTCATCCGCAGCTGGCAAAGAAGATGATTGACGTGTCAGGTGTGTACTGTGGTGACGCCGGGCGAGCCACAGATCGTACTTGGTAAAAACAAGGTGTTCACCTTGGATCACCTCTTCGATGTAAATACTTATCAACAGAAAGTCTACCTGAATTGCTGCAAAGATCTGGTCAACGGGTGGTTTGTTCTTTACTTCATTGGCCAAATGAGTAAGTCTGTATTCAAGATTCCTGCACTGAACATGTTGGCCTGCTGGTGTGTACTGGGAAGCTCATTAACTTGGGGATTGGAGTGTTTTTGTCGTCACTGGGCCACTTGGGCAGATTTTGGCGCAATTAGTATTATGATTTGCATGTAGCTTGTGTTGTAAATGGTTGTGAAGCATTTTAGAATGCTGAAGCTATAGATGAGGATGTCTAGCGATGGTCATTTGTAAAAATACTTGGCATAAGGGAGAATGGCCCCTAAAGATGTAAAATTGTGTATGCATATAACTTAGCATAATTAATGTCCTGGGTTTACAGATCAAACAATTAAGTTGTGTATGGAGTTTGGCAAGTTGTGGGGCATGGTGGTGTAGTGAGTAGGTTCGTTGCCTTGCAGCCGGAGGGTTGCAGGTTCGAATCCGCCTCAAGCCGCTGGGACTTTTGGGCGCTTTGGCATAAGACTTTGATGCAGTGTAGTCAGGAGTGCCTCTGAGTAGTTAGCTTGAAGGGACGCTATAGAAATGGAGAAATAAATTTAGATATGGAACCATTTTTTGCACAAGCTGACAGTATTCATGACAGACCTGTGAGACGAAAAAGGTCTTTATCTATTTGCATTTGTATACAACTGGACTGACAGAAGTCCAGCCCACCAGCATTTGTGGCCTGCTGATGATGTTTCTGGCCAGGTGGTAAAAGGGCAATGACCCCTGGACAATGCCCCCTCCAAGCCATGAACCCCCATACCCTTCTTCTTACTATCAATGCAGTACGCTGCTCTGTAAAGAATGGACATGATGGAATTGCCAAACAACTAAGTATTAGACATGAAGGACTTGCCACACAAAATTCTTATAATTAGACAATTATTAGGTATTTGGATACAGAAGGCATTGTATTTATTCAGAGAATAAGCATTACAAGACGTTTGCTGCAGCTAATTTCTGGCTGGTCACCCATCACAACTTTCAAGGAATAAGTACGCTTACCCCAGCATTCAGATTTTGACCATGCATCATTCACAGTTACAATCAGTGCAATGCTCTTGACAGGCTAAATTACTTACTGGTAATTGTGGATTATAAATAGGCCTCATGGCAATTATGTTGTGTAGTGAAGTCCAGCAACAGCTCTACCTCACCTTACAAAAGTTAATTAGTCAACCTATAAAACAATTATTTTACTGTTGGCTACTATTTATTTTTGTTAAACATAATTCTAATTTTGTTGGTTCACTTTTAAGAGGGAAAAGCTAAGGTAATAATACTGAAAATATTAAACTGAAAAGAAAAGTTAACACTATGCTTGCACAGCAAGCTCAATGAATAGAATTAATTTATATTGCTATCAGATAGTATGCAATATGCAATGCATACATTATTATTCCCTGTGCACAACCCCGTCTGACACCGTGCAGCACAAACAATCGTTTAGTATAGCCTACTGATCATAAATGGCCCAATACCATTCTCACTTTCACACACAAAAGTTTCCAATGCTAAAATCAGAACCCAGACTCATAACCCTAATTACTCCTTTTTTGTCTTTTAATTTAAACGTCAAAAAGGAGTAATTAATTTTTTATGTTTTGTAAATCCTTCAAACTTGTGTACACACTAGCACAGTTCAAGATTGAATGCAATCACTTGCTTTCCCCTGTTCTCACTACTTGGACGTTCACAGCTGTTTAGTGTAACTATGATAATTGATTCAATGGGTTTTGAATACCATTCTCACATTCACATGCCAAAATGTTTCCAACATTTAAAACATAATCCAGATTCACATAATGTTGGTCAATCCAGGAGTCCTGCAGGATTCAAACCACATACTATTAGCACTTCAAGCCAGAGTATTATTCATTATGCAAACCCCTTCCCTCCTTCATATTAATATTTGCAGTAGTAGTAGTAGTAGTAGCGGTAAGCATCAAGTATCAATTTAGTACTAATTAATCAAATAACTTCTGCTAGGAATAGCAGTAATTACTCATTATTACAAACAACATTTTCCGCTTACTTCATTTTCTAAGGTAAATGTAGGTACAATACGCAAAAAAAATGAAACAGGGAACTTGAATTCTGCCCGTGTGACTATTGCAGCGTGCCAAAGTGCTCGGATTGCTATTGAGAATCATGATCTTAGGAGTCTTTAAATCCAAAGGCCAAAGTTGCTTGAGCTTTTATCAAATTGGCAGCCTCTCAGTGAGGTACATACTTAGAAATCCTTAATGCTAACTAAACACAGCTTGAAGTAAAAATGCAAAGCAAAGTGCATTGGTAGCACAAACCACATAAGTTTTTAATTATAACAGCAACTAGCCTGTAGCATAAGTGTCACTGCCATCAAAACTGAATTCTGCCAGGCGCTGCAATCGCGATGGCTTACGACTGTCAGTTTTTGTTTTATAATGAACATCAAGAATTAAATTCTTTTGAAACAAAGTACAATGTCATCAAAGATTGATTGTCTGTGTTCTCTAAAAAGATTTAATCTCTGATAATTCGTCCTTCTTGTTCAGTTTCAATTACATATACAGTTCTAGCTCAAACCATCCAGTTTTATAAAGTCCGATTCTATTTAAACATAAGAATCTCACTCTCATTCCAACGAGATCTGCTGGGTTTAGCAGCCCATAAGCAAGATAAAGTTCTGAGTAAATAAGGTTATGAGGTCAGGTGGTTGTAAGGTCAAAAACTATATTCCAAAATTAAAATCATGAAAAATGCACATTCTTACTCAAACAGAATATTAAAGTCAACATAAAGTACTATTGTTGAAGCAATTATACAACTAAAAAAAGAAAATTTCAGATACCAAAAAGGTCTAGCTGCTGCAAAAATGTGACTTGTCATCACAAGATGAGTCGCTAAGCACTTTTGGAATATTTTGAGTTATGTATTCACATTCTGTCTTAAATTACCTCCAGAATTCCACATTATTCTGTCTTAAATTACCTTAGAACGAACTATTACATGTCAAATTTCATCAAGTGGCTGTGGAATTGAATAATTTTTTATTCTTCAATCGGTGCAATAGAAAAGTTGTGAAAAGAAGACTTTTTGAACATACTTGAGAAAAATAATTATTTATAAAGTAGTCAAAGATTCTTGTTTTTATAACAGTGCAAAACAAAATCATTTTTTTGAAAAAATGCAATCAATTAAACAAGGAAATTGGTGAACAAATATAAAAAGACAATGAAAATGCACCATTCCTCGATTGCTTTCGTGATTTTTTCAGTAACTGCTCGCTTTGAAGGTAAATTAACGCAGATTAAGTGGAGCGCAAAATATACAACAGAAGCTTAGATACTCATTTTATGATGATGGGTCAAAACAAAGAAGCTTTCATTTGTTATAGTTTCACAATGTTTAAGAAGTTCATTATCTGAAAACCGATGTTTACACTGAAAGGTAAAATATTTATATCTTGTTCCTATGGTGCACCATTCCAGACTCTTTACACCCATGAAGCACAAGAAGTTGGCTGTTAGTTGCTTCAAAACATATTCTAAAAGAGGCTGAAACGCCATCATTGCAAAGGGAAAAATACCTGATAGCAACTCATTCCTTTATCCAAATAAAACAATCCTGTTCCCATGATGCACCATTCCAGACTCTTTACACCCATGAAGCACAAGAAGTTGCCTGTTAGTTGCTTCAAAATATATTCTAAAAGGGGCTGAAATGCCATCATTGCAAAGGGAAAGAAATACCTGATAGCAACTCATTTCTTTATCCAAATAAAACAATCCTGTTTTGCCATTGGTCACACAGAAATATAAGACCGTTTGGTCACAGTACAAAGTGGCTTGGATTCTTTAGAATATTCATGTGGCCCTAGCTTCAAAATTGCGAATTCATTTAGATTTAGAAAACACATGCCACAAGATTCTCCATGGCACGAATAGCTAAACCCTTGTCAGTAGTTGATGCCGTGTGATATGGACATTTGATAGAAGCTGGTGTCTCAGCTGATCTTGCCAAAACAGCATTGTAATTATAAAAAAGGCAGCACGGCTGTTTCATCCCATCAATTAGTAATAATTGACCATCATTTGTAACAGAAAGTGTCTTGGCATAAATGAATGAAACCATAAACAGATCTAGTGAATGCAGAGTTTCCTCCAGCCACCGAAATGAACCCATCATGTTCGAAAATGCAAATACAGCTGTGTTGACTACATGTAACCAAGTCCGAAACAAGACAGACCATACATTTTAATCTGTATCAACAGGATAAGTGGCTCAATCTGATACACTTTGATTGAGTTATTAGCAATGAAGAGCAGATTATTGATGAGCAAGGCCATTCCACGAACTGAGTTTTGTTCCCACCACGTACGATTTTGAAACTGTGCTCATATCAAATTCGCAGCTTTACCTAAAGACAAATTTAATCATTATTACCAATATTATTACTATTATTATTGTTAATTCAATATAACACCCCTTCAAGAGTATCTCTTCAGGAGTGCTCCCAGTCCAACCTCGGTTGAATAGGACAGTCTTAAGAACAGTGAGAAATGAGAGAGACCAATAGGCATTTGATGAAGAATAGTAGGTGCCCCTTCCTGGTGGAAGAGCTAGCCATGGAGAAAGCGCAGCACTGCCTGATTGCAGTCCGTGAGCAGGGAAAAACAATGAAGTAGTCGGCATTCAGTTGTGGTTGTGCAATTAGTAGTACTAATTAATATAATTTCTTTAGTAATAGCAGTATTATTCTTATAATTACTCGTCATTATAATAAATAGCACATTCTGCATACACTGATTTTATCTTAGCTAAGTGTACATTAGGGATATGACTATTTTTAAAACCCTTTCCCCATGTCATTTGTTGTGGAGTTTTTATGCAAAGATCAAGAAAACACCAGTGGCAAGTGTCAACTCTTAAAAAATGTCACCCACCAAATAGAAAAACAATTTACATTGTATATAAACACTGGCACAGCTGTGCCGCACATCGGAAAATTGTATTAAACGTTTTAAAGTACAGATTTTTTAGTGTTCGTTTGACAAAAGAAATTTAATACTCAGTTTGTCAATGCTTTTACACAGTGGAAGTAAGTCCTGCATAACTTTAATTGCTCTTTCAGCACATATATTTGACCGTTGTGTTGGAATCGGTGTTGGCTCCACAGACCAAAAGTTCCTCAATGACTTTAATGCCTTTGAATGATTTTGACACACTTCTGCTAGATTATCAAAGTTGTCAGGATTATAGTACTGGCCAGAAAACCAGATGTCACTCCAAGTACCACAAATAAAGTCACATGCTGACTGACCTTCAGGTGACTGCTGGAATTGCGGAATTAAAATGTAAGCTAGCAAGGCAAAAATTGCTCTGCTATTCCATCTTGCATTGCTTATATTTGGCAGTGTTTTGAATTCTACCATAGGAAAGCTTCCTGTACTCTTAAAATCCTTGTAACAAGCAATCAAATGGTGAAGGAAAGCCATGTCATCTCGCCAGTCAATTTGTTCTACTTTCTTCAGAGCATTTCCAGAATTGTCAAACGATGCTTTCAATTGCTCGTACTCTTCTGTTACTTTCGTAATGAACCAATAACTGAGGTTTGGTGAGGTGGTTGCTCCATCAAAACAATCATCCATAACATGTTTCAGTATTGTGTCGAGAACATGATGTTGGCATCCAATATAAAGAGGTTTCTGTAATCCAAGCAGAACAAAATGATTCTGTAGCCGTGTGACTGCACCAATAGCTTTTCCTGTATTTGCAGAGGTTGTATCAGAAATAATTATCTTAATTGCAGGCCATAGCTCATATTCATCAAGCACAGTCTTTATTCCATTAAATATAGTCTCACCTTTTCCATTGATTAGTTCAAGAACCGATAGTTTAACTTCTCTATTTTCATTTTTCAGAACTATACAACTTGATACTCTCTCTTCTTTATGCGCTTCCCATCAAAGTGCAAGCTCCAATTCTCGTTCCTTAAAGTTTCCTTATAGTGTTGCTTTAATTGTTCTCCTGCTTTCATTGTCGCTTTGTAAACACCACTTTGACTTGGAGTTGGAAGAGAAATTCCACTCTTTGCAAGAGTTTTGCAGACTGTGTGCGCCTTTCTTGTACTAAGTTTTGCTGATGTCACTAACTGTACTGCTGAATCAGTTCTTTGTCTTTTAGATGTTGTTGGAGCATCCAAATCTTCATAGGCACTGCTGGAATCCTGTTTTTCTTCTTCAGTACCACAACTTTCTTCTTCTTCTTCTTCACTGCTTAATTCAACATTGGTGTCTTGACTAACTTTTAACTTAATCAACTGTAGCTTTCTAGGGTGAAGTCCTTTTGTATCTGTCTTTAAGGTACAATAACCAACTTTTCCTTTAGTCGACGTCTGAAGGTCATAGAATTCTCTGTCTTCTCGGCAAAACCATTCTCCATTCTCATCTGTCACATTGAACAAACTGGTAAAGACTTGATTACCAGGTCTTCGACAATGTTTTTCGTATTTCTTAATTACATTTTCGATTTTTCTTTCAACTGAAGATTTGCCTTGCTGGATTGGAAAGTTAAGCTTTCTCCATAAGTTTTTGACCTCTTCAGCAATTATCAGAACTCTTTCTTTTTTGCCTTTCAGTGTTGAAGCCAAAGTCTTGAATCTATTCAAGATATGCAGTTCCATAGGCATTTTTGACATCGTGTCAAGACTGCTAACAGTGTTATGTTTCCTTGAATTCTTAGCTTTTTGAAACTGTACCAAATTTGAAGACCAAACTTTCTTGTTTCTTTCTGTAGCAGAAGGTGCCTTTTTAGACATCTTGAAAGTGTCTGTAAAGTTCAGTTGATTTTTTATTTCAACTGCAATTGCAAGAAATCTGGTGTAAGACCTTTAAATAGTTTTCAACTTCCAATCTATATACATCAAGAAAAGATTCAAGAAGCAAGATAGCAATAAAACAATTTTTTGGCGGGTGGGTGACATTTTTTAAGAGTTGACACTAACCACTATTCTTTTTCTTTTAGAAAAGCAAAAGCTCCACTCATGATACAATGGGGAATTTGAAATTCTGAAAAAAATTTTTTTGTCATATCCCTAGTGTACATACAATCCTCAATGAAGAAAGACCATGGAGCAGGAGCAGGAAGGTGGAATTCTGCCCATGGCGCCACTGCAAGCTGCAATGAACTCTGATTACAGTTAAGGATCATTATCTTAGAAGTCTTGAAATGCAAAGAATAAGGTAGCTTTCAGAAGATTTCCAACCTCAACACCTTGGTGTGACTCTATAATGAGTAGTAGGACACACAAGTGCCCTGCAGGCTGCCATACAGTTAAAATTTAACTCCTGTGAAACTTTCATGTAATCTAACTGTAATTGTCAGTTTGAATTATTGAACAAATTATTATCATCATTAATGTTTTATTTCCATTTATTAATGGGAAGGTAGCAAGGAACGGTAAGAACCAATGTGGATGCCCTCATCTAAATTTGGTGCGTACAGCTATTTTGGCTTGGTTAGTGCACTGTCAATGGAGTTATTGAGCAGATCGAAGGAATTAGTTGTAAGGAAGATGGTGAAAATTCCAAAGAATTTTTTTCAGGTCAGAAAGCAGGTCAAAGGTAAGATAGGCAGCAGGCCTATGTCAAATGACCTGCCACTTGACATATGGAAGCGCCACAACTGACATCACCCAAGTCCTCTAGTTTTTTGGGGCACTAATTAACAGCCCACTAGATTATTTGTCTAAACGTTTTGTCATATTACCTGATTAGTACTGCCAAAGATACTCTGCCTGTCGTGGCTCAGAATAGCCCATGAGGAACAGCTGTTTCAATGCAACGCCGAACTACAACCAGCAAAGCACTTCTGCCTGATAATGAACGTACTATTCCTATATAATAGTAACACCATCAACTGCTTTACAAGAAAACGTTATTTTTAAAAGTCGACTTTGTATTGTAATCTTCTGTTTTGCTTCGACGACACTAAAAATCGATAGCGTCTAAGACAGGATGTGCACCAGCCTGAGAGAGAGACAGAGAGATAGAAGAAAAAGGTTGAGAGGAGATCGAAGAGGAGGAAAAAGAAGAAGAGATCGAGGAGCATAAAGGAAGAGCATAAATGGCATTGCATAAAAACTAAACTAAAATTATAATAAAATTATCTCTAAAATCTCATGACTATGAGGCTATTTAATTCACCAGTGCTTAAGAGTGACACACTAATCTATTTAGGAGATGTTCAATGGTCTGCTCTGCCTGCCTGACTCTCCAGCTCTTGACCTCTGCCTAGCGATTTTGTTCGATTAAGCACTTCTGAATAAGCTGGTTCCCGCGACTTTTCTTTTGTGGACAGTACTGCAGAAATCTCGAATTATGATTAGGCCTACGATATAACTTTAATATATCAAGTTTCCTCTAACCTAATTTTGTTTTGTGCAAAGGCACCCTTGATGAGTTTCAGACAAAATGCGGTAGCAACCGTCAGCCTTCTCGACTTTGACGAGACAACAACCTCTGAAATAATAAAATGATTATATGAAGTTAATATTAATAATAGTACAATTATCAGCCAGGGCTGCATTAAGGCTAGTGTGGGCCTGGGTGCTGTGATAACCTTCCGGGCCCCCTTCTTCAGTCACCGGGTCCACCAGACACATAATTACACAATTTTTAACGAGTATGAACTACTTAAGGATTCTTTTCTTGTGGTGTATTTGCCTCAAAGAATTTTTTTACACTAGTACAGTGACAACAGGAACGAACGACAAGCAAGATTTATAAGACTATGTCCATTTGGGGGATTTTTTAGTTGGCGACGGCATGACATAAATCTTGTTCAAAACTCTATGTCTTGTGAGACTCTAAGTCTAAGCTGTAGCTTGATTGGCTGTGCACAGAGATATTTGCAAAACTAAAAAGCTGTAATGTCCTATGTTTTTCTCTCTGTTCCAATACTTTATTAGCACTTTGACCGCAATGTAGAACTTTATTGGTATTCTACCTTGTGGTTAAGTGACAATGAGACAACTCGTAACTCAGCATACATCAATACACAGTGATTGCACGGCCATCTGGTAAACAGTGATGTGTATCGTTGTAACTTGAAATGTACCATGCGTTAGACAAGATGTATGTGCAATGTCGGATGTAACGCTATAGTAAAGAAAATTCGGTGGCTACTGTAGAGTAGAGCAACTAACAGTGTCTTTAATTTTCATTCATTTACATTACATTTTCAGAGTTACTGTCAATACTAATAATAGCCTCTCCAATTCCTTCAGATTTACGGTAACGCTATTTATTGGGCTTTGGCCCAGCATTCTAACAATAAATGACCCCACAATCAAAGCCTTGAAAGTTAGTTCCCAGCAATAGGTGATGATTTGAAGAGTGTGTGGGGCATGCATTGTGTACACAGTACTACACACGCCAATGTGTTTCATTGTCATTTTCTTCACTTTCTCAATAACATTTTTCCCAGAGTCTCTCAATGAGGTGCATGCTTTAGAAATTATTCAATTCAATCAAATACAGCTGGAGGAGAAAATGCAAGCAAAATGCATTGGCAACATAATTCAATCGCAAAGTTTATTCAAGAACTGACCTGTTCCACTCTCGTCATCGCTGAAATCCCACAGGTTTATTCTCTGCTTCTTCTTTTCTTTTTTCTGCTTTGTGAACGACACAACCATTTTCTCAAATTGTCTAGTCTTTAGGCAATGGTGTATTCTTTAGGAAAGGCTTTGCAAGCCAGAAAAACATCGTTGTCAGATTAAATGGGACACAGGTCACAAATTACGCCCCTTATGTAAATAAACACACAAAATCTGCCACTATAAAATTATTTGCTCAAGAATCTCACCAAACGCTGACAAAAGTGTTTGGGCATACGCTGTGTACACACGCCAGAGTGTTTCATTGTCATTTTCTTCACTTTTTCAATAACACTCTTTTCCCAGAGTCTCTCAATGAGGTGCATACTTTAGAAATTATTCAATTCAATAAAATACAGCTTGAAGTGAAAATGCAAAGCAAAATGCATTGTAACACAATTCAATCGTAAAGTTTATTAAGATGCTAACCTTTCATATCACTCTCGTCGTCACTGAAATCGAGAAGATTTCTCTTCTTAATCTTGATATTCTTTTCTGTAGTATTGCTACAGAGAAATGAATGCGCCTTAAAATATTTGTCATGAAAAAGAAAATGCTAATACTAAATCAAATCATTTGTACAGGAACAAATAAAAAAACTCCATTCAGCATTCAAATATAAAACATTTCATTGTCATCTTCTTCACTTTCTCAATGACACTCTTTTCCCAGAGTCTCTCAACGAGATGCATACTTTAGAAATTATTCAATTCAATAAAATACGGCTTGAAGTGAAAATGCAAAGCAAAATGCATTATAACACAATTCAATCGCAAAGTTTATTCAGGAACTCCACTCTTGTCATCGCTGAAATCCAGCAGGTTTCTTTTCTTCTTGTGTAGTCTTTAGGCAATGGTGTATTCTTTAGGAAAGGCTCTGCAAGCCAGTAAAACGTTGTCAGATTAAATGGGCCACAGGTCACAAATTACACCCCTTATATAAATAAACATACAAAATCTGCCACTATCAAATTATTTGCTCAAGAATCTCACCAAACGCTGACAAAGTGTGTGGGCATACGCTGTGTATACACGCCAGACGCCAGTGTGTTTCATTGTCATCTTCACTTTCTCAATAACACTTTTCCCAGTCTCTCAATGAGGTGCATACTTTATAAATCCTTCCATCTCATAAAATACAGCTTGAAGTGAAAATGCAAAGCAAAATGCATTGGTAACTCAATTCAATCGCAAAGTTTATTCAGATGCTAACCTTTCATATCACTCTCTTCGTCACTAAAATCTAGAAGATTTCTCTTCTTTCTTGGGGAGGAGGAAGTCTTTTTCTTTGTGAAGTTGCTACAAAGAAATGAACGCACCTTAAAATATTTGTCATGAAAAAGAAGTTGCTAAACTATAAAATTAAATTAGATCTATAATGTAGGAACAAATTTTAAAAAAACATTCAGCATTAAAACATAAACGCATAAAACGTTCAGACACTAGTACCTGATACTGGATAGTTAACTTTCCCTCTAAGCTTTGCTTATGCACAAAATTAACGATGCGGCACCATTCATTCCACAACCACAAAATATTCAAAGTCTGCTGAACTCTCACTATCTAGATTAGATATCCATATTGACATTAATTGCAAATAATACTGAAATGCATATTTTTTTCTTCTACTAATGGTAAAATAAATTGATTAACTTCACAAGCTGTAGTTTGCACAGTCACAATAATGACAAGTAAAAATCACTCGCTGACGGAATAAACAACATTCCCAATCATTTATGAAAGCCGTATCAATTGGTAATTTTTTTTCTTAGATATTTCACTGAATATGCCACACAGAAGATAAAACCACTCATCACCTGTAGTTGAAGAGAAAGTAGACGATGGTCAGGATGCAGACGACGGTCAAGATACCACACCAGAACTGTCACAAACAAACATGAAACAAATTACATTTACAGCAGCTTGATAAGAAATCTGGGTTAGGTTAGGTAAGCTTCTTGGTTAACATTGCTATCGAAATGTTTTGCATTCAGGTATTAACTCACGATTCCTCTCCCTCTAGCACAAAAGGAATTGCATTTGTCACTGCATCATTTTCTAATCCCAACCAGTCACATTCATCCAGGCCATTTGTTATCACTAATACCACCAGTGTAGTTAAGGCTTATTTCATTTGTAATTTTCTCCTGTTCCTTCACATTTTCCCAGATTCTGTGAGTGAAGTGAGGTGCATACCTTAGAAATACTTGAAAGCCTACTAAAATACAGCTTGAAGTGAAAATGCAAAGCAAAATGCACTGGTAACACAATTCAATCGCAAAGTTTATTCAGAGACTAACTTGTATCTTCGTCATCATCGCTAAATTCATCCAAGTTCCGCCTTTTCTTTTTGATCTTCTGCTTTGCCGGACCTCTACAGAGAAATAAATGCGGCTTAAAATAAGTGTGGTGAAAGAGAAGCTGCATCAGTAAATCAGATGTGGAATAAATACAAAACTCAATTCAGCTTTAAAACATAAAGTCCTAAACATTGTTTAAACACAGAACCTAATACCTGATACTGGCTGGATAGTTGATTTTCCCCCTAAGCATTTCTTATGCACAAAATTAACGATGCGACGCCATTTATTCCACAAACTCCAAAATCAGCAGTCTGCTGAACTCTCACTATCTAGATGAGATATCAATGTTGACATTAACTTGCAAATAATACCGAAATGCATATTTTTCTTCTTCTACTAATGGTAAATAAATTGATTTATTCACAAGCTGTAGTTTGCACAGCCATAATAATGACAAAAATCACTTGCTGGCTGAACAGTGTAATTTCCAATCATTTGAGGAAAGCCATATCAATTGGTAATTTTGTTCTTACATTTTTCACTGAATATGCCACTCAGAACAGAACGCCACTCAATGTATGCTTGTCTTTGACAGCAAGCAAATGCCATAGACCACTGACGCCACTCTGATGATGGCCTCGAAGACAACTCCACTCTCTTTATGCTTGTCTTTGACAGCAAGTATATACCATAGACCACTGACGCCACTCTGATGATGACCTCAAAGACAACTCCAGGGGTTAGCTGCACAAATAACCATGACAAAAAACAGATTATACTTACAGCAGCCTGATGAGAAATTTGGGTGTGTAAAAACTTTGTGGTCAACATGCACCATTGATGTGTTTTGCCATGCAGGTATTAACTCACGATCCCTCTCCCTCTAGCACAAAGGGAATTGCTTTTGTAGCTGTATCACTTTCTAATCACAACCAGTCACATTCATCTTGGTCATTTGTCATCACCAATACCACCAGTTTAGCTAAGGCTTATTTCATTTGTAATTTTCTCCTGTCATTTTTTTAAACATTTAAGTGACTTTGCTTTCTAAATATTTTAATATCGTTAAGTATTGGGTTTTTTTTGGCCTAACTGCCATCTCATAATGTTTGCATCAAATTGGTATTATAGTGTCCCTAAATAGCAAAATCCTGGATACTTTGTGGGCCCTTCCTTTTGTATGCACAGAAACTATTATTGTTATTCTTGTTCATGTACCATCGGTTGGCTATGTACAATCAATCCACTGATTGACCTCCACAGTTATGACTTAAATGAATAAAAAATATACATTACAAAAAGAACAATAAAAACAGAGCTCATACCATCGTCCTGTTCATCATATTGTAGTCATGCCGATGGTCATGATCACTCTGGTGGGTTTCTTCTCTGTGTTGCTGAGACTGACGAGTTTCTTCTCTTTGTTGCTGAGACTGATGAGTTTCTTCTCTCTGTTGCTGATTGACCTCCACAGTTATGACTTAAATGAATAAAAAATATATACATTACAAAAAGAACAATAAAAGCAGAGCTCATAATAATTTCCACTATGTACAGGCGCCCTCCTCCTCAACTGTTGGGTAGTTGTTGCCATTGACTGTTTGGTCGTTGTTGCACTTGACTGTTTTCTAGTCTAAAAATAGCAATGGAACACAATAAAACTACAGCAAAATTGGTGAAGAACTCGGAGTCAATATTCAGATTAGCATTTATAAGAAGAAGACACAAAATGACACTTAGGCATCCACAAGTATGTAGCATTATTGACTTCATTTTCTTAGCCTCAGCATACGAGGGCAGGTGATCAGCTCTCCCATGCCTTCTCATCTTCTCAACACAAAGTCAAGTGTGGTCAATGTACACATTATATATAGCTGAGATGAAGCAAAAATCTTGAATCACATGTCTGCCCTGGCAGAGATTTGAACCTCACCCTCTCCAGTCCCCACTGTGTGTCCACCCTCTTACCACTACACCATCAAGCACCATGAAGCAGCTACAAGTACCGTACTACAATATTCACAGAAAAGTTACATCTGCTGATTCTTTATGCAGGAATTCTGGTAGAGGTTCCATTGCCTTTGGTCCTCCAGTAAAAACCATGCAATATTTAGTACCCCTCTCTAAACTAAGATTACTCTCCACTGAGACTAGACAATACGAATTTAAGATAAACAGATCTACATACAAAAATAGATTCCAGCACTTTTGGGTTATTGAGATGAATAATCAATCGATTAACCAAACTTGCAAGACTGACTATTCAGTTTAACATAGAGCTTTACGATGCATGAAAATTCATATGAACTAACTGAAACAACGTCTAAGGCGGTTTAGTTAAGGTGATGAAGAAAGGTAAACAGTCAAAAACCATTTGACAATAAAACTGCAAAAAGACATACTGAACGTGGATCAGGTGATTTCTGCAGTGAGAGTTTACGTTCAGACAAGTCAAGCTTTTCATTAAGAGAAAGAACTTCCTCTTGAAGTGTCTATGAAAAATAACAGAAAAACAATTTCAGGTAGCTTAAAATTAGATTTATTCAGAGAATGTAGTACAAAGACGAAAATTACAAATGAAATATGCCTCAAACAACGGCCAAAACGGTTTAGTTAAGCTAATGAAGAAAGGCAAACAGTCTCAAAAAGCATTTGACAACAAAACTGCAAAAAAGACACTGACATTGGTGGCTTGTATGGAGAATACATTTTCTGCTGCTCTGGAGAATGCATTTTAGAAGGTTGTTTAAACACAGTACTTTTTGACAAATTAAGTGACAGTTATAAGTTCCTACATATTAATTGTATAAATGTGATGATATATATATATTACACATGTAGTTTATATAATTTTATAAATGCTATTATAAATAGTTTATTCAACTTAAGAAGAAATGTAGTTTAGCTGTTCCACGTAGATAGTCAAGAACATTGATCTCATTGTTGTTGTGAATGATGCGTGGCGAGAATCAGTGCATTGGAGTCAGCATAATTCTTCCTTGGTGGTTGTGATGGGTGGATGACCAACCAGAAATTGATTGCACTGAACTTGTTGTAAGGCTTATTCTCTGAATAAATGCAATGTGTCCATTTATGTCTATTACCTACTTAGTTGTTGTTTGGTCATTCTTTCATGTCTGCTCTTTACGGAGTGTACTGCATCAGTACAGGTGGGAGGGGTTTATTGTTTGGGGGAGGGCGTTATTGTGCAGGGAAACATTCTTTCATATCTGCTTTTTACTCAGTGTACTGCATCAGTACAGGTGGGAGGGCGTTATTGTGCAGGGGTTATTGCCCTGTTACCGATTATTGGTCTAGACTGTTATAATCATTGTCCAGGTCATTAGTGTTGAAGTCAGCTGTGACCAAACCACGTTGTTAATTTGAACTCATTATTTTTTATGTTATTTCGTTAGAAAATGTGCAGTATGTGTTACAATGGAGTTCAGTCTTCACAAATCTTACCACAATCTCTGTCAAATGCTTAATTGTATTGCTGTTGCATGTGTTAATAGTCAGCTGTTGGCTCAATAAAATGACAATGATTGATTTATTGATTTTTTATCTTTCCTGTGAATTTCTGTATTCTTGTCTTGAGTTTAGCAATTACGTAGATCTATGTTTTTCTGATCTCGGGAATGACCTTCAGTCACCTTTATAAATGCCAAAATGTCTTCCCTAACTTCATGTTATTGTCCTATTTAGTTCGTCGTAGTTACACAATAATATTCAAAATTCACAGTAACTAAGCATCTGGTTGTTTATGAATATCTTTTTACTATGTAACTCTGTCATGACTTCTGTAGTTACTTAGCTTTATAGTTTACCACTAGAGCCATTCTGAAGAATTCCTCATTTAGGCTGGTATTTTAAAATCTAAATGTATTGTATTGTATTGTATATGAGCATTTTTAAAGCGCCTCTTACAGACTAGCTATTCAGAGGCGCTCTCAGCGTGGCAGCCCCGAGGAAATAAAAAAGACTTCAAGTAACGAAGAGCTGAAGATGAAACCCCCAATAAGATCTTACTACGGATAGTGGGAGGGAGGTCATTCCACATAGAAGGGCCTACAATGGCAAAGGCACGGTGTTGAGCCATGGCAGTTCTTGCCCTTGGAATCAAGAGATCTAGTCGATCAGCAGACCGGAGAGGGCGGGAAGATACTGCAGAGAGGGGTTTATGCATCAAGTCACAAAGATATTTAGGAGCTTGTCCAGTTTGAGTTTTTGAAACTAAGAGCAGTACCTTGAATTGGATACGAGAAGCAACGGGAAGCCAGTGTAGGACATCAGTCATGTAAGTAGAAATGTGGGAGTAGCGAGGTAGACGAGCAATAAGTCTGGCTGCCGAGTTCATAACTGACTGAAGAGAGGATAAGCGAACTTTGGGAAGCCCAGCAAATAGTGAGTTGCAGTAGTCAATTCGACAGCAGACAAAGGCATGAACAATGGTTTTAAATACAGAAGAGGAAACAGATCTTCTGATGGCTCTCAGACGCCTCAGGTGATAGTAACATGAGCGTGTCAACTGGGAGAGGTGATCAGAGAACGAAAGGGTGCTATCAAGAGTTACACCCAAATCACGGACACTAGATGAAAATGTAAAGTCAGGGTACATTGAGGACAAGAGTGGGAAGTTAAGTTTAAGGAGCTGTTGCTTAGTACCAAACCAGATCAGTTGCATCTTAGTGGGATTAAGGCAAAGTCGATTGGCCGACATCCAAGAGTGAAGATCATGTGACAAGGAGTGAATCAGTTCCACAAGAGCAACCTGATCAGCAGGAGGACCATGTACAAAGGTCTGGACATCGTCGGCATACAGGTGGCCAGTGGCCAAGTGTTTAGCAAATAAAGAAGGAATGTCAGCAGTGTAAAGTAGATACAAGATTGGGCCGAGGACTGAGCCCTGAGGGACTCCAAAGTTAACTTTAACCCAGGTCGTTCTGGAATCACCAAGGACGACCATCTGAGAACGATCTGAAAGGTAAGATTTGAACCAGTTAAGAGGAGGCCCAGAGAGGCCACAAGAAAGTTGAAGACGCTGTAGCAGGATCTCATGGTCAACCATATCAAAGGCGGAGGAAACATCAAAGAGCGCCAGGAGTGTTAAATGTGACTTATCAATGGCCGAGTAGATATCAGAGAGGAGGGATAACAGGGCAGTTTCAGTGGAGTGATGCCCTCTAAACCCAGATTGACTAGGTGGCAGGAGTCCAGAATGCTCGAGGTAGGGGAGAAGCTGGATTGAGACAAGTCTCTCAAGAGTTTTAGAGATAAACGAAAGGTTGGAGATAGGACGATAATTTTGACAGACATGCTGGTCAAGGTTAGCCTTCTTAAGAGTAGGGAAAACTATAGCCCGTTTTTGACATGCTGGGAGGTGACCCTCGATAAGGGACCGATTAAACATATAAACTAAAAATGGAGCAATGTCATCTAAAATGTTAACAATAACAAAATGTACCGGTATATACCAACTCTTCTTCTCTAAGTGATGACTTGTAACTACATAGTAATGCGTTCTGTCGTTTGAGTAACATTTTGATTTATTAAGGCATGTGTTAACACAAAAAAGCGCTTCTGAGTAGATACTGATAAGAGGTGCTATATAAATCTCTGAAAAATGAAATGAAATTGTCGTTTATGACTCTAAGTAAATGCTGTTGAAGTAAGCTGTGGCCAATCAACGTTGTTAATTTGAACTGGTTATTTTTATGTATGTTATTTTGCTAGAAAATGTGCAGTATGTGTTACAATGGAGTTTAGTCTTCACAAATCCTACCACAATCTCTATCAAATGCTTAATAATTATTGCATTGCTATTGCTTGTGTTTAATACTCAACTTTTTTCTCAAGGGTTATTGTCCTGTTACTGATTATTGGTCTAGACTGTGATAATCGTTGTTTATGATTCATTACTGTTGAAGTAAGCTGTGGCCAATCCACATTGTTAATTTGAACTTGTTATTTTTGACATTATTTCGCAAGAAAATGTGAAGTATGTGTTACAATGGAGTTCAGTCTTCACAAATCCTACCACCATCTCTGTCAAATGCATTGCATGTGTTAATACTCAACTTTTTCTCAATAAAACAACAATGATTGATTTATTAACTGTTTTATCATTCCTATGATTTTTTTTCTTGTCCTGAGCAGGGTTTAAGGTGGGTGAGAACGCGTGGGAACTCGAAATTCGTGGCTTGCATTATCACTGCTCATCATAATGGAACGCTGGAAACATGCGTTCCAATAAAATTCTTCATCAGCGTTTCCACTGCTCACTCAAACCACTTGAACCACTGGTCTTGAGCTTGGCAATGTACATAGATGTTTTTTCTTCTGGTTTCAGGAATGACCTTCAGTCACTTCTATAAATGTCAAAATGTCTTCCCTAAATTTATGTTTCTGTCCTCTTTAGTTCGTCATAGTTACTCAATATTCAAAATGCACAGCACTTAAGCAGCTGATTTTTTCTAAATATCTTTTTACTATGCAACTTGGGCACGACTTCAGTAATTACTTAGCTTTATGGTTTACCACTAGAATCATTCTGAAGAATGACTCAATTAGGTATTTAGGTTGGTTAGTATTTCAAATCTGGACTTCATGGGCGGAGACTTGTGGGAGAGGGGGACGGTCCCTCTGAATGGGTGTGGTGGGGGACGGGCCGACGGCCCATGCATTTGTCTCCCCTCCAATCGTTAAGTGTTAGGATATATACACTTCACGAACATACTGGTAGCAAAGATATTAGAGTTTTCTAATATCTTTGCTGTTAGCATAATATCACACTGCGGCAGAAGTGAAATACTGACACGTTGTTTTTGAATAAACCGATAGTTACGCCGAATAGGCCTAGACTCCGCAAGTTCAGACATAAACATTTGTACGAATGTGCGTCTTCCTGAACCTCTGAAAGTTATGCTACAGAGGGCAACGTCGTCGACAATATTGGAAACGGCCCCGTGCCTCATCTACATGTAGGCCTATAATTTTATGCAGAAGGCCCTATAATGACGATTCGCATGGTGCGAGAGCCCAAGGGGTGGTTTTAATATAATTTTCCTTTATTCAACAATCTAGTTGACAGACCGCAACCGGTTACAGTGTAGGCCTACAATTGTGCAGTTGAAACAGTTTACAGGAACTCAGATTACAGAATACACAAATCTCGACTACTAGCAAAACAGCTTGCAATAATCGGCGCTAATAGCAGCGTGCAAAGCACGTGGGCGCGAACTCGTTATACCTCCTGATCTTTACGCCAGTGTGTTATCCATTGCGCTATCGGGCAACAGTGATGTTATCAAAACCATGAACAATAGGCAGCATATATATAGGCTATTAAATACGCTCGTATACACACCTCTACCAAACGGTCGTCTATGTCATCTGAGGTAATTTTTGACGACTTTAATAGCAAATCCAGAAACTTTTACATTGCAATTCGCCCAAAAACTGTTCCTCTTGTCGATAGCACATGCTAACATTCACAGTAGGCTATTACAAAACCTGCAATACACGATGAGACGCCACCAGCGTTGCCACTGATGTTTCAGACATTATCCCAGATTTCCTTCTAGACAAATACCCAGGGCCTCGGACAGGATTTGGAGGCCCAGGGCCACAACTAATTTTCAAGGCCTTCTCATTCAATAATCTGCGTCGAAATTCTGAATCGCTATGAGATACTGCTCCAATGTCAACATGTCTCGTAATATTTGAAGGATTTAAAATAAAATTATTTGAATTATCTGATAGGCCTACATTGTCAATTGCTAAATGCTGTACAATTACATTTTCTTGGTTCAAAACTCCATTCTGTATCAGGCACGTTTGTTACAGTCATCAAAGTCTCTTGAAGGTCACTTTTTGTTTGTGATGTATTTTTTTCTCAAAGATCTTCTGTCTGGCTGAGCCTATTGCTATTATCAGGATGTGCAAAAAAATTTGAAATTTTCGGCTTGCTGAAGCAGCTTCCTTTTGTCTAGCCAATTTCTTTCGTTTCTCATGTCCACTTTCGAATGATCTCTTCATCTTTCTGCAGCCTATGAGATTAAGCTAAAATAATATTTATATGTAATACAATAGACTAATAGTTAGGGGGAATATTTGCTATGTTTTCAATAAAATTGACATCATGGTCAATTTTGTCAAATTGACTGATATTGTTAAAATTGTTTTAATATAGATTAAATATCAATTTCCTAAGTTAAAAACAAAGCCCCTAATCGTGCCCTCATCGGCCTCATTCCCCTCAAATTCTTCCACCACCACATTCATTTTCTACACTGCCCCAAACCCCAACTCCTGGCTACACCACCGCACTAAGAGACTAAGAAAGTAAGAATATGTATGGGCCTATGTAGCCTAGTATAGTGTACTGTGTAGGCTACACTATCCACAGGGTATCGGATGATTATATATTCATATTAAAAATTATTTAGGTTCGAGTGTTTGACTTGTGACTACGAGTAACGAGTTACGATAGAGTTTAGACTGTTGAGTGTTGACAAGTTTTCGGTTTTACAACTAATAACAGATTTATGAAAAATTTGTCTAGTTTGCAATTATTTAGCCTAACGTCAATGATTTCGACCCGAAATTATTAGAATTTGTATAGCCCTACATTTCAATGAATAACTCCTTAGTTCCGTAATTCTCCATTTCAATAAATTATTGCTTGAAAATTAATAGGGATTTACTGAATTAAGTAGTTATTTATTACAAATAATTCTGTAATTCCGAAATTCCGAGGCCCTTTATCAAGTGAGGCCTGGGGCCAAATGGCCCCAGTAGCCCCCCCTGTCGGAGGCCCTGCAAATACCCAGAAATACTTAAGACTATTTAAAAACGATTTAAAGCCTATTATATTAACGCCGCACCAGTAGCGGCGCCAGCTATAAAATTTCGGCAGATCGCCTCAGGGTCATGGAAGATATTTGGCAGGTCGAAGAAAGTGATGATTGAATTTGAAGTCAGGCCCCGCCCTAGGGCGTGCGGGGTCCAAGGCAGCAATAAGCGATGAGCAGGTTCCCAGAAAAAAGTTGCTTTGAGCTTATTTCCTGCCAATGCGGTATTGGCAATAGGCCTATCATGTGCTGGTCTAAAAATAGAGCATATTCGAAATAAAACTGGTTAATGCATGGACACAAGATGTAAACCAGGCTCTTAACACGAAGGCTACTAGCATTTGCTGCGAAAGCAATTGGCCCTAATAATTAGTGTTTCACCTTATTATCTGAATAGGTTACCTAGACTAGCCTAGCTTATCTGACATCTCTTTTGAACTCGATATAGGCTAGGGCCTACTACTAGATGTCCGGGAAACTGCGAAGCAACGGCTGAGTGGGTTCGTCGGTGGCCGATTTAGAAATGTCCGGTGGACCAAATTAACGTCCGCAGTATCTTTCGAAGACATTCCAAGAACATCACCCACATCATTGTCTCTCAAGTCTTTTTGCGTTTTCAACATTTACACAACAATCATCGTTTTACAACAAGTAGGCCTACACTTTGTTCGCTAACACAATCGCCTAAAACTCCATCGATTTTGGCATCAGTCACACGTTCTGCTTAACCCACTTTGCGCCCAATTTATTTCCAAAGAAATTCTCAATGTTGCAACGTCTCATTGTTATTTATATATCTATTTCTGTGCTTATATAGGCCTATACATGAATATAATATTATATTTTAAAAATCAGTAATGCTAGTTTCGCGAAGTAACGGACGGCCGACTATTGCTTCTTTCTAGTTTACCACAAATCTCTGACGTAACGAGGGCAATCCGGGAAAAAATAATTTTGAAGTTTAAAACATAGACTTATGTTGACCTACTAGAAAAGAGCAGACCGATGGCCAAGAGCACAGACGTCGTATGTGCAAAAAACAAAACTTTTCAGGAAGTAGAAAAAACTTTTTTTCAAGATAGGCCTACATGTTCCTTTCTCATAAAAAGTGAGATAGCCAAAATGTTTATTTTGATTCAGCAAGTGACATTGTCAGTGTCTTTTATGCAGCAGCATAATGAAAGGCTTTTACAATGTAATTAAAGGTCAGATACGACATCTGTGCACTAGATTATGTCGTATGTGTGGCAGAAATTACTGCACAAATGTCGTATATGTGGCAGATACGACGTTTGTGACCTTAACTTGCAGATACGACATTCAGATTCTGAACGATATCTTACTGCATATACGTCGTATGTACATACAAGCTTTATTAGGCTGTGAAGAATAATTTTACGCATCGAATAGCGTCAAAAAGTGATTTTCTGAAAAAATTGCAGATACGACGTCTGTGCTCTTGGCCATCGAGACGTAAAAGTCAGTTAAATCTGATAATTGCAATGCAACCATAGTGAACATGTGGGCGATGAAAATTTTGATTTTTCATTTCAGACTCTTAAATAAATGTAAAGAAGATATTAAAAATTCCTAAGTTTTTTGGCAGGTCATTAGGCAGGTCGGGAGCAAAATAGGCAGGTCAAATGACCTGCCGCGACCTACCGTAGCGCCGCCACTGCAACTGCATTACAATTCTGCAACATTGCACTGTTGCAATTGTATATAAAAGAGTGTTGCTATATAGCATGCTTAAATTAGCCAAATGCTCCTTTTAAAAGTGAGTCCAATTAGATACAGCCGAGACTGTTTATGCTGTCGAACTTATCACTGGGACTTTGTCATCTATAATTTTTCTATCATTAACTTCTCGCAAGATCATTATCATGAATTGACAACGTACGTGGGATCTTGATGATTTTGCCCATTCATTCATGACTCACGATGGCAATGCAATATTTGCGACCTCGTCCTCACATCAGCCAAATCCTATAGCCTATACTTTAACCACCCCGTCCTCACCACAATAAGGAATTCATTGCCAGGATCCTATAAGCTTACGTCACTTAGACCTATTAACATGTGCTGCGAGTCTGCGACTTTGCTATTCATTACTATATTACTACTATTTACTAGGCCTACAGGGTGGTCCAAACTAAACCGCACAATGATAAATTGATAGTACTTTATTCAGACCAATTCAAATATAACCGTGAAAATTCACAAAAACACAGCAATTATTTTTACTGTAACATTACATGGATGGATTTCGTTACATAAAATGTTCAATGTGTCCTCCTTGCTGCTCGACCACGCATTGAAGCCGACGACGCCATTGATCAATTGCGCGGTCAATGAAACGCTGTGACAGCTTGGTCCACTCTGTGACGATTGTTTCTTTCAGCTGATCCACTGTGGTGAAACTTCTACGACGGTATACCATCTGTTGAAGGGCGCCCCAAACAGCGTAGTCGACTGGATTCAAGTCCGGGCTGTTTGGGGGCCACATGTCAGGCTCAATGAAAGAAATGTTCTCACGTCGCAGATACTCCATAGTGTTCTTGGTGGTGTGTGATGGAGCGCCGTCCTGCTGTAGGGTCCAAGTGTGGTGTTGGCATATTGCACGGATGTCAGGTAAAAGACCATCACCAAGAACGTGCTGACAATAATATTGACTGTTCACCTTCGCACCTGGCTCAATGACGACAATATATCAAGAAAACTGTCACTGTGCGGTTTATTTTGGACCACCCTGTATATTTGATTACAACGTATAATCATGTGTTATTTTAACCTACATTATATTTGGTTGTCCCAGTTAACGTGCGGTTGCTATTTCGATTGGACTAATGAAGGCTATAATAGTCACTGTTTAGCCTACCTGTTTAGACGACCGCCAATTAAACCCGTCATTAACAAGGAATAGACTCACATCATGACATCAATGATGATGATGATGATGATGATGATGATGATGATGATGATGATGATGATGGTGATGATGATGATGATGATGATGATGACGACGATGACGATGATGATGATGATTTTTCATTTATTCGACAATCCAGTTGATTGACAGGCTGCAATCTGTTGGAGTATATTGCATAGTTATCTTAATTAACATCAATCTTAGCTGCTAACAAAGCAGACAACCTGCAAGGGCGCTAGGCCTAATAGCAGCCTAAAATTGGTGTAGTGGGTATGATTGTTGCCTTGCAGCCAGAGGGTTGCGGGTTTGAATCCACCTCAAGCCGCCGCGTACGGGTAAGTCCTTCACTCGCAATTGCTCGGGTGCTTCGGCGTGAAACGCCGATTCAATGCCCATGTTGACGGCGCTGCGTTTCTGAGTAGTAATCTTGAAGGGGCGCTATAACAAGTGCGCATACATAGGCTATACATTCCGGGGTCAGCATACCTCAATAACCCCACCTGCGTCTCGATCATCGGTAAGGTCATTGGACAATGGATGCATTAGAAATTTTAGAATGCAGATATTCGCTCCAGCCCAAGATTCTTCAACAAACAGGTTGGTCCGCTATCTGGATTTTAATTTGCTAATTTGGGCAAGCGTGAACGGCTTAATAAGCCAAATCGGCATCTCGCGCGCGCGCGCCTGCGCAGTGGGTCGGGTCTCGAAAAGTGGATGCTGGGCATAGAGATAATGATAACAATTTAATGAAACATTTAGACTATTTATAGACCCCAATCTGATTCTGTCAAAAAATGTAAGCCGCTAATCTTAATAAAGTTTTCGAAGTTTTCATGCAACTTCACAATTAATCAATAAACTTGCCAGAAAATGTCAGTTCATTGTGCAGTTGTATATGTTGTAGAAACAGCGATACGAAAATTTATAGGCCTAAAGCTTTGCTTCTTACCCTCTAACTCCCCACTTTCGAAGAGTTGGGCGTCAAAGTATGCCGCTCTCTATTTGACACTGTTTTGGTTAACCCTGGGCATGTCCTCCGTGGTCTCCCTTCAGTTCATGAATCACAATATTAATAGTCTGCGTCCACGTTCTCAACCTTGAAATTTCACTTTCTGACCTTCTCACAGAAACATGATTTCATTGCTATAGAATCCTTTGCACTTATTAACATTTTTTAGCGTTACTTTTCGCACTTGCTAGATCCATACTTTATCATTATGTCTATGTGTTGTATTGCATTAGGCCTAATTTTGTCGACGTTCCAATGTGCATTTGCAAATGGAGTGTTGTTTTTTGGCTGCGTTATTACTCTCAGATGACTTTGTTTGCTGTAGCGACTGTTAACATCATAGGCCGTGCGCTTTTGTGCAAGACGTGTCTTGTTAAAGCGCGTTAGAAATAATAAATTGTATTGTATTGTATTGTAAATACTGACTTACTTACTTACTTAACATCGCTTTGCGCTTTTATGTAGTCTGGGTATTTCTGGGTATTTTTAGTGGCAGCACTGGAGCATACATCTTTGCGCTGGAGCTTTATTTACGCGAGCGGGTTTGCGAGTTTATAAAATGTTGACATAATAATAATAATAATTTGTATTTCCCAGTAAATTACTGAAGTTGCGCTCAAGTAACTCAACTGACTTCTCTGCAATGGATTAGTCTGGTCACCTCTGTTTCGCACTGTTCAACGTATCTTGGATTTACGCGTGGTCGAATAGATCGACTTGTTTAGCACTAGCCGAGCACTATTGAAAGTTATTTGAATTTTGCATTGGTGGTTCAGTCTCCTTGGATCCAGTATTAATGCGGCTCAATGTTACTTAGTCAGGACTTGCGGATATAATCTGGTTGCAAGTTCTTTAACATTTTAAACAAAATATTTACGGATTAATGAGCATTGCCAGTTTCCTTGGTCGGCCAGCCGGATGATTTTACGTATGGACGCTTGACGACTCAGAAAATGGACGACACAAGCGTCAAGGTAGCGGTGAGGTATGTATCACGGAATTGTTGTGTATTATTTATACTATATTTTGAATTTAGACGTGTTGCTGTTCTTGCATCAAGCTCACAATTATGTGCCAATATATGCATCACAAATAATACTCATGCAAACGTCATTGCGTTGATTGATGCGATATGGTCTTACAAAATTTATTTAAGTTCTTTGACTTGAGGAAACGTCATCCTGTCTTGTCTATCTGATTCTCTGAAACCTGATTCCTAGGAAGTGGTGAAAATGCAGGAATTGACAATTCCTGAAACACTGGTTATATATCAAGCAAGGCATTCGAATACAGAAAACTACTTGTAAAATATTCTTGCTGTTTTTTCAATAGAAAATCCGGTGGCCTGTTAGAATTGCCCAAATTACTTTTTTAAATTTAGAAAGCAGGCTTCTGGAATCTGGTCGGAATTTTGTTTCGGGATTTGGTTCTTGGGATTGGCTACACTCGTCTTGATTTTTGAGGGATGATGGCTTTTGGTGTTTGTCATGTTCAGAAAGGCACTGAACTTCACCACTCCACCACCGTGCCTCACAAGCTTAAGCTATTATTTGTAGCCAATGTTATGTAATGAAGCTCTGTTTCATAATGCAAAGTTTGCAATCTCCCAGATTTGGGACTGACATATGTTATGTATGTAGAGGGGGTCACCGGATTTAGGCGATTTGCATATGGTGGGGAGGGGTCTCGACAAAACGCATGCTCAAAATAAAATTCTATATATGTTGTCTATATTAAACGTATTTTTAACTCTGTATTTATATCCTATAGTCCAGTGGCGGTTCTAGACTTTTTAAACTGGGGGGGCTAAAAATTGCATTAGCCCCTCCCTTCCCATAGATGTATATGTTGACGCAGTTGAGTGTGTTGGCACCCGTTGCCCGTTTCAGCAATATATTCACATAAAAATTGATATTAGGCTATCTGACTGACATTCCAAAGGCCTAAATAGAATGATTTTGCACTCTCATTGAAGCAACAGTGCAGGGGTATGCGAAGGGTGATATTGCTGTGTTACAGTACCAAAGCATCTCAGAACAGCATCTATGAATGAATGAATTTGGAGGCCTTGGTGCCAACAGACATTGTAGGCAATATATAGCTGATTAAGCGTTAAACTGGGGGGCTAACATTTGTATAGGGGGCTAGGAAAATCTAGGGGGGCTAACTTTTCAGCTGGGGGGGCTGTAGCCCCCCCCAGCCCCCCCGGTAGAACCGCCACTGCTATAGTCGTCCAATGGCGTTTCATTACATTATAATTCTGCCCTGTTCATATCTAAAGAGTAAACCATAACAGTTAACAAATTTTAGCTATCAATTATGATGTGTAACAAAATATATAGCAGCCTTTGGTAAAATAAATGTTTCATAGATGACTTTAGATAATTAGACTTTTGTAAGGTGTGGGGGTTGAGAAGCTTATTGGTACGTACGCATAGGTGGGGATCCACAAAATGTACAAGACTTCGCAGCAGGTTTACTGGGACTCCACCCTAGACCACACCGGGGAAGGGGAAGGCTGTGATGCTTCACGAGGTCCAAGTTTTTAGGAGCTACGTGCTTTCAGCACTTTCTTACACAGCCCTTCAACTTTTTATACTGTCAGTTCAAGATAACATTACTTGGCTTAAGCTTGTGAAAGCCTTCGATTTGCAAGTAGCTGAGCTGGGACCTCATTTGTTTACTTACATCATCGACAAATGACTGGCAGGGTGTTCATGATGAAATTTACATTTGAGAAGCCATTGCATTGATGCTGGACAAATTCTGGGTGACACTGCATTGTAGGCTTATACCGATACAGCTGTATGCTGACTCTAAGTGATGTGCTTGATAGTGCAGTGTTTAGTGACTGTCAATCAAGAGGTCAGGGTTCAAATGCCTGCCAGGGCAGAAATTTGGTCTGATATTCCTCCTCCACCTGAGCCCTTTACCATCTCTGCTGGTGGGAGGATGAGACTGTGAGGGAGAGTACTGACCATTTGTTGTCATACACTAAGGTTAATAAAACTAAAAACTTAATTCATACCAATGGCTCCCTCAGGACTAACTCAAGGGAATCCTCATCTTCGTAAGAGACTCATTTAAAACGATGTCTGACGTTCAGGGACATTGATTCATGCATGAGAAACATTTCCAAATGTACTGTGATTTTCAATGATCATGGGCGAGCGCAACAATATCGCCTAAGGCCGAATGTTCGAATGTCGATATCATCAGTTAATCAGTACAAGCGGGAGTACTGGTACTGCTTAACAGAAAAACGATTGTTATGGTACTCCGTTCAATTGTTTTCATAATGTTTGGAAACAGCCTGCAGCATTTATATGTAACAGATGCTGCCTGGCGGGAAAGCACTGAATGCTGGGGAAACGGACATTTCCCCCCCTGGACATTTCCCCCCCGGACATTTCCCCCCCGGACATTTCCCCCCCTGGACGTTTCCCCCCCTACCCTAGGACATTTCCCCCCCGTATGCGGAAACCATAAGCAAGAATATTTCATCAATCCAGCTTCCATTTAAGCAAGAATATTTTCATCAATCCAGCTCCAATTTAAGCAAGAACATTTTCATCAATCCAGCTTCCATTTAAGCAAGAATATTTTCATCAATCCAGCTCCAATTTAAGCAAGAATATTTTCATCAATCCAGCTTCCATTTAAGCATGAATTTTTTCATCAATCCAGCTCCAATTTAAGCAAGAACATTTTCATCAATCCAGCTTCCATTTAAGCAAGAATATTTTCATCAATCCAGCTCCAATTTAAGCAAGAATATTTTCATCAATCCAGCTTCCATTTAAGCAAGAATATTTTCATCAATCCAGCTCCAATTTAAGCAAGAACATTTTCATCAATCCAGCTTCCACTTAACTTAGCCATTTAAGTGGATTCCTTAGCATTTACTTCAAAGGAATCGTTGTAAAAGTTTCAGATTTAATTATACAGACCTAGGCGTAGGTCTAGAATTCAGGGTAGGACTTGTATGGTCATTTGAGGTGGTATGCACAGAAGGGGGGAAATGTCCGGGGGGGGGGAAATGTCCTAGTCGAAATCAGGGGGGGAAACGTCCAGGGGGGGAAATGTCCGGGGGGGGGAAATGTCCGGGGGGGAAATGTCCAGGGGGTGAAATGTCCTACACCCGAATGCTGATGTGGCCGATAATGAACAGCTCAACAGTATCGTATCATGTCTATAGATTTCTAGTTTTTATATAGCAGCGTTTGCAGAATATGCATTCATTGATTACCTAGCAGAATTAGCAAGCTTTTGTTGTTAGGGACTAAGAAAATTGAGGTCACTAAAATGTCATTTATGTGGCTTCCCCAGTCCAGCTTAAGGGACCATTCTCTTGTCAACAAGATAAGAGATAAATAGTCAACAGGGTTAGGGATCCTACTGTACCTGATGCACAAGCACACTGGCTGAACTTTCAGTTCCAGGCTGCAGGGCAGCACCTCGGAAACCTTATTTTTATTTCTCGCATTTGCTATTGCGATCGCTCCTTCAAGATTTATACTCAGAGATGCTCCCGACTTCAGCGCGAACACTGCATTGAAGTTTCATGCCGAAGTACCCGAGCAATTGCGAGTCAAGGACTTGCTCAAGGTCCTTATGTGGTGGCTTCAAGGGGATTTGAACCTGGAAACCTACGGCTTCAAGTCACTGAACCCACCAGTATTCCACCGGATGAGCTGCTCGTTTGGCTGTCTTTTTATATCACATATATCGCGTATTTCGTTGCCTTGGCCATTTCACCTGCTTGCTTAGGCCAAAAAAAAATAATGCTGTGTTTCCGGTAACAGAGCTAAAAAAAATTGGGTAGGTAGGTCGAAAAATATTTTTATTTTGGTCAAATATTTTTATACAGTGACTATCCGAAAAATTATACCCAACTACTCTTTTTTGCATAAAGGTACACGCTGCAACAAAGTACGTGTTCTAAGCAAGTATAAACTGCCTATTTTCCGACTGTCTGTACCTAAAATTGCTCTAGAAAACAATTCTATTAATTTCATTTTGTTGATATCTTTTCTGGTAAGATAAAGTGGGAAGGGAAGGGGAAGATGAGTGCGAACAAAACATCACTGCTAGGGGTCGTTCCAGACTGGCCGAGCCAGTGGCTAGTTACACCTAGAGGTTGCTAGATTTATTTTCCCTAGTCACCGTTAGAGGTGGCTCAAGTGAAAATGATAAGGCTAGAGGTTTCTCAAGACTGGCAACCAGGAAGTACTTAGGCAGGCGTGAAACTCTTAAGTCACTGTAAATAAAAAAAATTGCATAAAATTTTCCGAGTCGCGACACTAAAAGTGAGTTGTCGGGTTACCGGAAACACAACATATTTTTGGCCTAAGATCCAGCTATATACGGAAGGCAATGTCGCCGTATTATGTCAAAACAAATTTTGGAGAAAAAAAATTTTAATACAAAATTTTTTTTAAATAAATTTTTTTTAAATAATTTTTTTTACAAAATTATTTGAGTCGCGGCGATAAAAGAGGGTCGGTCGGGTTACCGGAAACACAACATTATTTTTTTTTGGCCTTACGTCTAACCTTGGCGTAACAGCTCTGTTTCACTTGCTGCCTATTTGATATGCCAATAAGAAGATAGCTAACACAAGACTGTGCACAGTAGGATTACCCTGCATTTATCTGATCTAAACTGATGGGCAGCTCAGTTTCTGGTCTGGTCGATGGGGGTGCACTGGGTGCAGAGTGTCCCACAATTGGGTGGTTGGGGGAGAGGGAGGGATTAATTTTGGCACAACTAGTGAAGATAAGATAAACCAGAAGCCAATTGATAAGCACATCAAAGCCTGTGTTCTAGTATTTCAGAATTGCAGCTGACTGGCTCGTTTTGGAGCCAGTAATCCGATATGTTAAGTGTTTGATTGATGGATGGATAGAGGGATGATGGGCCAGTCCGTGTTGTGTCCAAGCTGGCCAATTAAACGTGGTGATTATTTAAATGCAGTGTTGCTGGACTCAATGGCGGCGTAAACTGTCCGTTGGGGGGGGGGGTATATGTGCTCTGGGCATGGCTTGGTACTGGGCAACACGGCAGCAGTAGCTATAGTATCCCCTGGGATGAATGATTCATGGGGAACGATAATGGCTGCATTAAGCCAGACATTAATGTGATGACCTCATCCATGTATCTAGATATCTGTGCATCATCTATCTAGGAGGATCAATGGGTGCTGGCTTTAGACCAAGGAGGGCAATTTCAGGAGTTCATTTTCATGTTTATTTAATTTCATCCAGCTCTTGTTTATACTGGAATTCTCCAATGTCTTTTTATGTTGCCAATAGTTTAATGAGGACTGCAGAAGTGAAAACTGGGTTTATGATAGTAATAGCAGGCTTTTATGGGCAGAGCATCAACACTATAGAAGCATAAATTGATTTGTCAGTTCAAGTGGGTTACCTTCCGTCTCTATTTAGCTGAACGGTTCAGTTAATCTTGATCGGCATCCCAGAATGCATACCTCAGTTGGATGGTAACAGCAGAGTCATGCCATCTGTCTGCTGTCAGTTTTCAAAATAAGATGCACAAAGGAATTCTTGAGTATTGCTGTTAGCCTTGCATTTTTACATGCTTCCTATCAGCAGAATCCTTAAAAGAAGTGCTGCCTCAGGGCTATATCTTCTTATCCAAAAGTTTATTGTCATCATGTGGTAACGTAGACCGTCGACGACTTTGTTGATTTTATTCTTTTGTCTTTAATTTTCCGTTCTGTTGGTGTTTACTCTTGTTCTTATCCTTTTTTCCTCTGTTTCTTTGGTTCTCTTGTTTATTTGTCGCTAAAACAGCTCCCTCCAGAGCCACCCTCTCCTCTTTTTTTTTCTTTGCCATTTTCTATTTTTTTTGGCATTAGTTAATTCCTCTTTTTTGTCCTCTTTCGGATCTTTTTTGGCCTTCGTTGGCTCTTTATGGGTTTTCCTTCTTTTTTTTTTCATTCAGTTTTGTTGATAAACATTAACAATCATTATTGACATTTATACACTATACACTTCACAGTATTTTACCATTATTTATTTCAGCTATCAGTTGATTTATAGTGCCTTGTAGGCATCTAACATCGAGTACAGATTTCAAAATACAACTCTATTTTGTACATCATTGACATCAGGGCTATATGATTACGACTTTGAGGCTAGGGTAAAAGAACAGTTGGCAATAGGTGGCATCATCAGCTCCTGTGTATTATTGATTTTAATGTGAAGTGTGCACCTTTCTTTGTGATCTGCCTGGTCAAATTTTGAAACAGAAATATTTTGTTTGCTGAATAGTAGCAAATAATCATCTGTTGTATTGATTCATCTAATCTCATCTGTATATTGACTTTGCTATGAACTCGTGGTTCGGTACGGATATTGGATATATCTACTTTCACGCAACCTGTTTGAACACGAAAACAGCTGTTGTACAACGCTGAGCTTGTTGAACATTCGTAAAATCCAAAGAATCCATACTGTTGTTGCAAATGAACAATCAGGTGGTTATGAATGCAGTCAATTGCCCCCCCCCCTGGCAGCTCCACCATACTTCATCTTTGACTGGCTGTCGTAATTTAATTTTACTGTTTGAAATCAGCCCATTTTCATATCTATGATTTGGGAGCAAATTTTAGTACACAAATGTTTTATTTTATCCAGTGGTTCTGGAGGAGGCCAAAAATATTTACAAGTGAGTCCAGACCCAGAGACGCTTGGGAACAACTAATCTAAATGAACTTTCTGGCCATGCTAATGTGTGTTGCGACTGGACAATACAGCTCAAAACATTAACAATTTGACTTCATGTTCCTCTGACCTACTTAGGACTGAGGTCATTGGTTTCGCTTTGAGTCGACCTTTAGTTGAATTGCAGTTTGCTTTTTCATAACAGGATACTGTGATTTAACATGACACTGAAGTCGTTAGATTGCCTCAGATTAGATTAGATTTAAAATCATTTGATTATAATGTTTAATCATTATAATGGTAGCTATTCAATTTTAGTTCAATTTGTTTATTGCACCCAGTTCAAACAATTGGCATCATCAGTGGCGTAGTCAGGAATTTTTGATGGGGGGTGTTATGTCCGGAAACCCTGTTTTTTGCTATTTTTTCTTACTTAAATGGAAAAATAACCTTAAAAAACCTTTTTTCCCCGGAGCCAATGGGGTGTTTTAACCCCCGAAACCCCCTTGCCTACGCCACTGGGCATCATGATAATCACACATAGTAAACAGCAGCAGAGGGTTGCCACAGGATGACCCAAAAGGGATCACTGATCAGGATCCCGCTTATTAGGGCTGCCTATGTATCATGAATTGAAATTAGAATATTAGCAAACCCTAATCTTGTTTAGAAGGTTTCGTGTAGAAGTTGTTCCTGCAGTACTTAACTGTATACTTGAGCAGCATAGCCATTGCATGAATGTCAAACCACAGGTGGGCAAATATATACGCACTGCTTAACAACAATGCTTAGTGGTTCATGTTATATGCCAGCAGGTTTTTGACTGCTTTCTATGTTTTATGTGTCTGCCTGTAAGCTAGAAGGATAAAAAAAGCATATATGTAAATTATATATGATATATATATACATAATATATTTGTGTGTTCAGAACTTAGAATTATGTTTCCCAATGTGCAATGTGCATTACGTGTGTGAGTGTATTATATATGCCTGCATATCTATAAAACCAGGGATTATACAAATTCCATAGGGGATGTGTACAATAAAGACGCTTGTATTTCTAACCCTAAACCTAATACCAAACACCCCCTAACCGGGATCCTAACCCCACACCATGATCCAATTCTAACCCTAGAGGCCAGGCAGGGTCTAGACCATACACATGTATGCAAACACACACATGTATTGCAAACACACACATACACATATTATGTATATGTTACAGGTTATGTGTATAATCAAGTCATATATATAATTGTATATGCATATATATTTACAATTGAGGGTCTAGGACTAGGGGTTAGGTTATGACATGGGTGAGAGATTAGGGTTAGAAATTAAGAGTGGGTAGGGTTAGAAATTTATATGTGTGCTTCATGCTTATTTTACACATGTATTCCCTGTGGAATTTGTAAAATCCTTGGGTTTACAAATTGCCTGTAACATAAATATTTATAGGATTTAAAAAATTTAATTTAATATTTAGGCTTGTTGCTGTTTAACAACACCATGTCATATCAGAGATGATCAGTGTCGCCCTCCTTCTTTCTCATGGCTTGGGACTGGCACTGCCAAAGAGTGCGAGCAGTGACTGACTTAATTCCGGTGGCCATGTAGCATCTATAGCTATTTTAATTAGTAATTATATGCAAATATAATTAAGGTAAAAGCGCTAATGTTTCATTGCATATTCTGGTGACTGGGATAAAACAGAATGCTGTGCATGCACATAGGCATACTGCGCAGTCTAGGCTTATGGGGTTAATTGTAAGTTACGTGTATGGCTGAACCATGCAAATAGGCCGAACCATGCAAATATTGCACTGCAGGTATATATATAGGAGACTCTATAGGATATTATTCATGGCCCACATTACCTACACACACACACATGTCTACATTGGTTGGAGCGTATGTCGTGGGTGACTCTATGTTTCCCTCCCGAAGCTGGATTACTTCAGACTCTCGGACTGTATCACGGTCCGTACGCGGGGACTGCTCAAATGGGCAGCCGTTGTGAAGGGTCTCACCTGACTAAGGCAAAAAATAACGCTGTGTTTCTGTTTCGGGTGACCCACTTATTTGGTGTGACTCGGATAATTGTTTTGTACGCACCCATGTATTAATTAGTGCCTAGATAACATACATGTATTAATTAGTGTGTAGAGAAACAGGAGAGCATGATGACGTTGGAACAATAGGTTTCCATGGCAACGTCAAATAGGACTAATGGGTGACTTCAAAGTTCGCTCTTGTCACTGTGTTTATTTTTGGAATAATGTGTTGTCATGGCAACGTCACTGTGGGGATTCAGGAATCTGGGACGTCATGGCTAGGCTCCCAGGCGGCGCGGCTCTTTGATGTGACTGCCATGGTCTTATGTCACCAACGGGTCAGGGTCGGGAGATCAAAGGTCGATTTTCTGTTTGGTTTGGCGGACAGTGTGTGACTGCCTTTGCATCCTCTGTCCATTCCCCATTCTGCCCTGCACGCCTGTTGACAGTGCCACCTACTGAAATGAAATGAGTCAATGTGTAGTTGTTGTATGATCTTCAAAGCAACATTGGTGGCCATGTTCTTTGAGCAGGGCAACTTTCATTTTAATGAAATGAGTCTTGTTCAAGGTCTAAAGATGACCAAATCTACTGAAACGAGTATTAGTGTAAAAAATTCACCTCATAATTCTGGAATGGCCTCCCGTCAAAGCTGTGTGTATACATATCACCAATCAAACTCGGTTTCATAAATCTCTCAAGTCTTTTTCCCTTTGCTGTGGATGGACTGGGAGCCTTCTGTGTAGGTTTCTTGAAGAGGTGCTATATATTTTGCCTTCACTGCAGAAGAGATCCATCCTGACACCTATTCTGAAGAGTGATGGACTTGACTCATCTGACCCAGCGAACTATAGACCTATAGCGAACGTATCCTTCCTATCAAAGATCATCGAAAAGTTGGTTGCTGTGCAGCTCTTTGCATACTTAGAGGAGAAAAAACTACTCCCGCCTAATCAATCTGGCTTCAGAAAGCATCACTCAACCGAGACGCTGCTTCTTCGTCTACTTTCAGACATCTACGGGGCAATCGACAGGGGCCAACTCACACTGTTGGCTCTCTTCGATGTAAGTGCCGCATTTGATACTGTTGACCATGAGATTTTATTAGAACGATTGAATGTTTCGTTTGGTCTGACTGGTAACTTTCTTGAATGGATAACCTCTTTTCTAAATGACCGCTCTCTCTGTGTGGTCCATGGTTCTACCAGGTCTGCATGGGTCCCTGCCCAACATGGCCTGCCGCAGGGATCTGTCCTTGGTCCAATTCTGTACATAATTTATACTTCTGATCTTGCATCTCTTCTTACAACACATGCAGTTTTGGGTCAGCTTTACGCTGATGATGTACAAGCGTACAAGCATTGCCTATCGTCTAGCGCCATATCAGTGGTCCTGGATATGAGTGAGACCTTAACTGCCTTAGAAACATGGATGTCATCTAACCGACTGCGCCTAAACCCAACTAAGACTAAATTTATCTGGCTGGGCAATCGTAAGCAACTTGCTAAAATTGACTTCGATGCACTTGTGACTGAATTCCCCACTTACACTTTCTCAAATACGGTCCGTGACCTTGGTGTCCTGTTGGACCAAGAGCTCACATTTGCTCCTCACATTCACCGACTTACTCGAGACTGCTACTATCAATTGCGTCAGCTTCGCACAATTGCTCGTTCACTGACATCTAGTGCTGTCACCACTCTGGTCCATTCCTTCATTACTTCCCGTCTTGACTATTGCTCGTCACTCTACTCTGGCCTCCCATCCAATCGAATAATGTGCTTAAACAGAGTCTTACGCTCTGCAGCACGTTTAATTGGACATATCCCTAAATTTGATCATGTGTCCAGCTATATGCTGGAGACATTACACTGGCTTCCTACTCGGCAGCGCATTGAATTTAGGATCGCTGCCCTAGTTAGGCAATGCCAGCTTGGAATCGCCCCACAGTACTTGCAAGAGCTTTGTTGCTCCACTAGTATCCTAGACCACCGCCCCCTCCGCTCTGCACAGAAGGGATTGCTATTGGTCCCTTTTGCACGAACTGCAACGATGCAGCATAGAGCCTTTTCTGTGATCGGCCCAGTTGTGTGGAATGAGCTTCCACAGGAACTACGTCTACTTGCTGGGGTTATTACTGGAACATTTTTTACTAAACTAAAAACTGTCCTTTTTTGCCGTGCTAGAGTCGGGAGCGCTTCTGAGTAGTCGCCTTGAAGAAGCGCTATATAAATTCTTGAATGAATGAATGAATGAATGTCCATAGAATGAATGAAGGAATGAATAAAAGACAGCTGCAGTTATAATAGTTTGCTTATTTTGAAACAACATTAATCGAAGTCTACAAGCTGTACTGAAGATATTTTCTTTCAGCTATAAATAATTGTTGTTGGTAGTTTGTAGGCATTTAATACTCACGGAAGACTGGTCCAGTCTATATACGTACGTTTGAGCATTGTATAAAAGTGGCTTAAATTTTAAACTTCTCTTCATCTTTGGGGATACAATTATTGGGGGGTTATATGCTATTTCGTGACACCAGCCTTACGTTGTAGCATGAACTTGCCACTGCTTGGGACTTTGTCAGTGCCAATCCCAAGCATGGATAAAGGAGGAGGGCAATGCTAATGATCCTTATTATCACTCTGTCCTAAACTGAAAGTACTTTATGGTATTAAAGGAAGGCTTTTGCCTTGGGCAGAGATTAGAGTCATGTGGAAATTCTTCTACCTCAATTGTCCTCTTCATTAAGCCTGGGATGGAGTGAGTGTGTAAGCCGGTGAAATTAGCCGTTTTTCCTGTGACCGATGGTGTAAACATCGGCCATTAAATAGTCTTATATGAATGCATAATAAAAAACCAGCTGAAGACATTGGCCAATGAACTTTTTCTGTCACAACAAACTTGAACCATTATTGATGTCCGATTCAACGTGAAGTGGTTGATAGCCTTGATAGGTAGGTGCTGAATATTCAAAGCAAGTACTGAATATTCAAGTAAAGTACTGAATATTCAAAGCAGGTACTGAATATTCAAAGCGAACAAGACGCCAGGCTTTGTTAAATGTAATCTGTGACAGGTGCGAGATATCTATCATGAATGTCTTGTTTGAAATGCTAATAGGATACATGGGTTCAAAGCAAAACTTGTCAGTCTGTGGTAATTGTTTTTTTAACTTGCCAGACCATGTGAACTTCTGTCTTTTGTATATATATGTAGTACAAGAACTTGCTTAGACATACAGTCCTAATCTCTATTTTCTCCACTTTGAGTGGATACTGAAGATGCTGTATTTCCAGTTGTATGAAGATGCTGTAATGTAACTCCCATTTAAATGAAGATGCTGTAATGTATTTCCCGTTTAATATATGAAGTTGCTGTATTGTACTCCCAGTTAAATGAAGATGCCATAATTTATTTCCAGCTATGTGAAGATGCTGTATTGTAACTCCCATTTAAATGAAGATGCTGTAATGTATTTCCAGTTATATGTGATCTAAGCAAACAGAAGGGACCACTTGCCTCTTTTTGTTGTCTCAAAACCACTTTTCTCTCTCGTGGTTTAATGCACTGGGAGTGCCTCTGAACTGTGTGCACTGTGAGAGGCACTATATAAATGTATTGATGCAATTCAATACAATGCAAAATCAGCTGCGAAATGACTTCTAAGACTATGAATTAGTTTAAATTGATGCATCTGCAACTTGAACTCACTGTATGACAAACTGTATTATGTCCTCAGGTAGTCTTGAGTATAAAGTTATAAACTATTAATGACTTTATTTGCTTAGTCTCAGCATATGGGGTCGGGGGGGGTGGGGGGCGGGCAGTCCTCTCCCTTGAAGTAGCATCTTCCACCAATGACCTGTGTACTCATTTGTATAGCATTAAATATGAAGCCAAATTTCTGCCTTAGCATGGGTTTGAACTCCCATCGTTTGTGCCTAACAATCCTGCCCGTCAACCACTGTGCTATCCAGCCCCCATGGATGTCAACAAAACATTTAATTAACCATTGGTGTTTGTTGTCTTGTAGAATCCGGCCGCAACTGGCGAAGGAGAGGATTGATATGTGCCAAGTGTGTACTCTTGTGACTCCGGGCGAGCCGCAGATCGTACTCGGTAAAGACAAAGCGTTCACCTTCGACCACGTGTTCGATGTAAATACCAATCAGGAACAGGTCTACCTCAACTGTTGCAAGGATCTGATCGACGGGTGGGTCTTTCTTTACTTCGTTGGCCGAATTAGGTCAGTCTGTAATGGCCTGTGCACTGCAACACATTGATGCTAACATTGTTGTTTGTCATCTGTTGCTGTTTGTGAGGTTCTATGAAATCCAACAGTATCTGTATTTATTATTATGGATATTTATATTAGTGCTGTATCAAACATTCACCTTGTGTTTGCTTCGGGGCCGAATAGCTATTCGGTATTCGGCCGAATAGTAGCAGTCGGACTGAATGTGAATAGTGGTCATGTGACGTCTGTTTCTGCATTTATGCAATTAGTCTCTTGAGCAATGGCGCTCTAGCAACCGCGTTCCTTAGCAACCATCAGCCATAGATACATCCTCCATAACAACTGACTGACAAAAAATTGATTGCTTGCTTCATTGATTGATTGCTTGATTTGCCTGCCACATATTTGCTTATTCATCTACCTATAGGAATTGATTAAATTATATTGCACACTTTCTGTGAGAATTTTTAAAGCACCCCTCCTCCTTGGCAGTGCCGACCATTCAGAGGCGCTAGCAGTGCGATGAACAGTGAGAAAAAAGACAAGATTAGGAGAGCCGATAGGTGCAGCAGGGACTTCAGTTAGAATCAAAGTGAAATGATCCTTTGGAAGTTAAGTTCTGTATGGACTTCTAAGGGTTCTGCCAGCCATAGCGAAGAAAGATGTCATGTTTGAAGAGCACTTGATGTTGTTTGCCGTAACTAAAGGCTGCTCTGCCTCTGATGTTGCAACGAGTTAACTAGGGACTTTTTACGAATACCATTTTTATTGCACGGTCACATCTGTGCATTTTTGTATCATCAGGATCTTATTGAGTACTGCACGGCCGTGATATGAAATGTTACCTAAATGGTTTCCTACAAGTGTGTTTCTCTTGAATTTCAGCACTTTCGAGGGGTATAATGCAACGATCTTTGCCTACGGCCAGGTAAGGCATGTGCAGGTTGTGATGATGAAATGGTGATGGTGGTGGTGATGATGATGATGAAAATGATGATGATGATGCATAGTTGTGTTTCCTATTGTCTAGATGTAGACAATAGGAAACGTGCAGTAGGTAGGGTAGACTGTGAGGGAGAGGACTGGTCACCCATGACCATCATAAGCCGTGGCTAAGAAAATGAAGTTGAACTGAACTGTTACCAACAAACACAAAGTCTGAGAGACATCGTTTGGCATCAGAGGCCGTTGACGTCAAATAGGAGCAAATTCCTGATACTGCTCCTTTTTAATAGACCATTTATTACCTACTGCATTCCAACGGTCTAAGACCTGTGATAACGGCCAGCCTTGCTGTACATATTCAAAAGGAGATGATGATGATGTTGAAAGTGATGGTTGTTCATGAGGCTGGGACATGGGGCTCAGCTGTGTATTTATCATCAGTCTATCGGCAGAAGTTGGGCTTCATGTCTGATGGGCGGGCGGCCCCTCCACCCCCCCCCCCCCGGGGAGGTCTTTGAAGCTAGTCCAATGTTCTGTAGTCTGCTTAGCTATAAATCCTTCACTGGTAAATGTATGGTTCAACTGAAGTACATGCAATGTTGATGTATTTGGCTGGATTTGTGCTGCAGTATATTGGGAATTCGACTGTATCATATATATGATAACTCAGAACGTGTGATGATATAATATATCTTCATCCCAGTTAAATTCCTTATAGATCTTCCAAATAGTGACAAGGATTGTCCTGGTTTTGGTCCACTGTTCATTATTTATTATTATTATTACCCGGTATTACGAATATGAATCATTATCTTTGTATCGCACCCAGTGCTAAAATGTTCACCTCAATAGGATATTAAAAAATCATGAACAGTAAACCTGACCAGTTTTGCTTGTTTACTGTATGACATACTATGCTGTGTTGCGTAATACAAATTACGTAATGAACTGTATTGCATGCTGTAAATCAGTCGTATCCAAAGCTGCGAATGTGAATTGTGAATTACATACGAATTGTTTTGTCATAAACTCAAAAATCAGACGTTAGTCGATTAGCATGCCAGTGATTAAGATATTACGTCATAATTGCATACTAAATTCTGTTATAAACAGTTGTAATCTATTTATAGATATGAGCTGAAGTTGAAAATTACTTGTACTATGTTTGGTTGTCTGTCTATACTGTTGATTAAGGTTGTGATTCATGCATGGTAACACCAGTCTCCCCACCCCAAATGTGAATCGGAGGGCTGATAGCCAGCCAACCAGGAGGGGATGCAGTAAATCCAAGTGTGATGCCAAGGAGAAATAGCAGCTTTCCGGCTGCCAATTGAAGGAAAGAACTGAATTTGAGATATGAAGAGAGCGTGTATTCTATTCTATTCCTTGTGGCATAGACGTGGAATGCACACAAAGCCACTCTTCTGCATCATGGCTTTGCTAAATGTGTGGGGCGCGGTGGTGTAGTGGGTATGTTCACTGCCTTGCAGCCGGAGGGTTGCAGGTTCAAATCCACCTCAAGCCTCTGTGTTAATAACCTTGAGCAAGTCCTTCACAATTGCTCGTGCGCTTCGGAGTGAAATTCTGATGCAGTGTCTGCGCTGTAGCCAGTAGCACCTCTGAGTAGAAGCTTGAAGGGATGCTATGGCAAATGCGAGAAGTAAGGAAATAATAAATAGATGCTATTAAAATATCTTAAATTTATTCGGGCTGATCTGATGCTATCTTAGAACTTAGTGGCCTAATTACTATTTTTTAGAAATTGGCGACCTAGTTACTATTTTTAGAAATTGTAGACCTATTTATCATTTCTGGAAATTGATTACCTAATAATTACTGAATGTACTGTCTGCGATTTGTTCTTAGACGGGTTCTGGTAAGACGTATTCTATGGGAACTGGTTTCGACTTGCATACCGATCGCGATCAGACCGGCATCATTCCTCGCGCTCTTGAGCATCTCTTTTGCAGTATCGATGAGCGGAAGCGACGTGCTCTGGCGGTTGGGGAGCGAGAACCGGACTTCAAGGTCAACGCTCAATTTATGGAGGCAAGTTCATTTGTTGATTGCGTTTTTTTATTGCCAGGAGACAACTAAAAGAAAATAAAATAGAAATAAATAAACAAGTGTGGCTCTATAGACTTTGTGATGCCTCCCTAAATGTTCTCAGTTTGACGAACTGCTGAAGACTGTTTTCTCACCCGATCTCGGCTGGGAGCGCCTCTGAGTAGGTATCTTGAAGCGACACAATATAAATTCCGATTGATTGATTGTAAGTGACTGAGCCGTTGCTCAACTTGCCGTAATCAATCACCACAATGTCATCCATTTGGTGGCGATGGGTATGAATAGATCATCTATGCTGTCCTTGGTTAATTGTCACGTCCACTGTGCGTCGTAATTGTAATCGTAATCGTAATTTATATAGCACCACTTCAAGAGAACTCCTCAGAGGCGCTTCCTACCTGACACCAAACCACAATCAAAGAGAATGGTTTTCAAATTAATTTTAAAAATTCACTCGTACTAACACTACAAGCGTTTACGCTTGTAGTGTTAGTACGAGTGATTTTTAAAAATTAATTTTCTTTGTTCAATGTGGCCATGGTCTGTATGTGGTTAATCTTTCGTTTGAATGCAATGGTCCGAACCTTGTGTGAGCTAATCATTGCATCTATAGAGTTCTAATTTTTTAATTGTTATGCATTTGTTAAGTGCCATTGTCTTTGAGTATCTATTGTCCAAGCATCAGTCAATGGTACTGAACAATTGTGAGTGAAGAACTATTGAATTGTCATGTGTTGTATGATCTATAAATTTATATATGGCACCTCTCACAGTGTCCCATGTCCTTACACAGTAACTGTGTGATTGGGGGGAGGTATCTTGAGCCCCATTCTCTCAGTGCTCATTAAAAGGTAAGTGCTCTAATAAATTGCCTAGGTGTTCCACATGTTCCACTTATGAGGATCCTTGATGTACAATTACCTCGAAAATACCAGTTGAATGGTTATGTTATATATCATAGTGCAGAATTACTTGAATCTAAGCAATGCTGTTTGCAATGGGTTGGAAGAAATTTCTGCTTTACGTCTGCAGGTGTTTCTTAAGTGGCAGATTTTGGTCTGTTGTCAAACTCTGGTTTGTTTTTGTCTGTGGGTGAATGGTTGTAGTGGCTGTTATTGTTGATGGGTTGTTGTAGCTGTTAGGGAACTTCTTCGTTGGGTGTCATAGGTCATGTGACGCATGACCTATGACTTTGTGTTGTAAAAATAAGTCTTAAAAAGGAAGTCTTGGCTGGCTCATCTGCTCTCTGTTTTTTCATGGCCTGAAGAATTTATGAATGTATGTCGTGTTGAAGAATTCTATGAAGGTATGTCATGCTCCATATTGACCACACACCTTGTCATCCGACGGGTGGGAGGGAGGCTGTGGGTAGAGCTGACACACCTATTATAAACGAACTGAATGTACAAAGCTTGCAACACATGCCAAACAGCCGTACCTGCTGAATGAAACTTTCAACTGTCAGACATTGTTGTGCAGAATTACTTGAACGTACTGAGACAGTGATTCTCAGACTTTGTGATGCTCTGTAATGGTGATTCGTTTACCAGCCTTTAATACAGTACACTATTTTGGTTGTGTGCATTGCAACTTTCTGGGACGCGGTGGTGTAGTGGTGGTGTCGTTGCCTTGAAGCCGGAAAGTTCGAGGTTCGAATCCACCTCAAGTCGCCACGTAGGGACCTTGAGCAAGTCCTTCACTCGCAATTGCTCAGCGCTTCGGCATGAAACTCCGATGCAGTGTCCGCTCTGCAGTTGGGAGCGCCTCTGAGTAGAGAGCTTGAGGGGGCGCTATAACAAGTGCACATGCAAGCAAATATACAAACAAACAACTATGCTTTTGTAAGTGTTGCATGTTTAAGACTGTTTATTGTGCATGAGACGGATTGAATTGTTGCATGTTTAAAACTGTTATTGTGCTTCAACACTGCACAGGTGTTCTCTTTTTTCTATTGTACGTCAGATTCAATTTGTTATTTTATTCAAATGGTATTAATATCAAAATTGTAATTCTGTCCCAGTAGCCTGCTGCCCAGCATTTGGCCACAGCCTAGACTTTGGGTAGACTTCTGCTAAGATACTTCATGCTGAAGAAACCTATCTCGACAGACTTAACTGCAGCTTGACTGGCTTCGCTACAGTCTCTGTTGTATATATTACCTGCTGAGAAGTTTTATGTGAGATTACTAGCTACAGTGATTAGTTATGATGGAATATGTAAACATAAGTATGTGCAGGGAAACCTACTGGCACACTTATTTTATACAGATACAGGGAATATAATTGGCGATTATACAGATTATACACGAGGTGGTTAGATCAAGGTTAAACCGTTAATCTAATCTAATCTAATATGAGCATCTGTAAAGCGCTTATCAGATACAGAGCTATTTAGAAGTGACCAGTGGGAGAGGCCCATGCCAGGAGAAAGGTCATCAGGTCATCAAAAGATGCCCGTGGATTCCACACCATGTTCTTTAAATTATTAATTGCAGTGCAAAGGTCATGACCCGCAATTTGTCAAAGGTCCAATGCTGGGTTAATGAGGTTCATGGCCTAGTTGAGTTAAGGAGGATGAAGACAGACAGACGGACAGAGACAGAGAGAGAGAGAGACAGAGAGAGAGAGAGAGAGAGAGAGAGAGAGAGAGAGAGAGAGAGAGAGAGCTAGAGAGAGTCAGATAGATAAAGAGATGTTGGATGTTGGTAGCAAGATATGTTTTTGTAGTGCCATAATATAACCTTTTATAGAATCCGGATGTATGCTATATTGATGAGCATCCGATACATGATCCACGGCATCTGGTAACGTGGTAATGATACAGACGTGGTAGCATGGTAATGGTATACAGACCCACAGCTGGTGAGTCAGTGATCCGGATTCAATGTCAATGGTGTACTGTGGGATTCATGTTCTCTGGTTCCGGGAAAGAAGATCACGTGGCCTTGATGTTGTTGGCTCCCTATTGAGTCCACTGAGCCGGGAATATCTCTGGTAGCATCATTGATCATTTATTGAGAAGTTATCACTGTTTGTCCCATGGTCTGTTCATTGGCCGCCTGTGAAGAAGGCTGGATTGTTGATGACTGCTCTCTGCATGGGAGACTGACAGAAGCTGATAAGAAGGCGAGGCAGAGAGGTCTACTGGGTTTTGTCCCATTTACTCCCATTCCAAGGTCTCTTACTGTTTCTTGTGTACCGTTTTATTGAATATCATATTATGTTTGTTATGTATCCATGTAAATACAGATTAAGGCTGATGTCTGTTTCTTCTCTTCATTGATTCTGTTTGTTGTTTTCTGCTTTTTTTATCATTGGTGTATGTGTAGTGTGTGTGTGTGTGTGTGTGTGTGTGTGTGTGTATGCAGTGTGTGCGCGTGTGTGTGTGTTTCGATTGTGTGTAGGCGTGTGTGTTTCGATTGTGTGTGGGGGGCTTCTTGCTGTTTAATGAGGACACTGTGTCATATCAAGCAAAAACGATTAGTGCCACCCTCCTCCTTTCTCCAGGCTTGGGACTGGCACTGGCAAAGTATGAGCAGTGGCGGAGTTATGTTGGTGTGGGCATTAAACATGTGTATCATGTGCATTCAATATTGGCAGTATTAACACTGTGAACAAGGGCAAGTTTTTACCAATATACCCTCCACACCTCAACTGGAGGTGGTAGTGTTGCTGCCAGTAAGATGAAAGATGCCAGCCGACAGTGTAGGACTGTAAATGGCAGCCATCTACAAGGATGGATGGATGGATGGATGGATGGATGGATGGATGGATGGATGGATGGGTAGGTGACGATGACATGACTGTGGGTGAGGAAAGTGGGGTGGAGGAGGAAGGGGGCTACCTTTGGCCACCGTTGCTCGTTAAGGTGTTTGGGTCGTAATCAGAGACCCACGTGTTCTGGTTTTACCTTGAGGCTGTAGCGGTGTAGCCTACTGCCACCTACCGGTCGGTGATGGTCCACTGAGCGTCAAGTCAAGTCGTTTGATGACTGGTCCTTTGTTGGGTGCCTCTGCCTACTGGGTGGCGGTGCAGGGGTGGCGGAGGGGTGACTTGATGCTGTCGGTTGCCACTAGGTGTTGGGGGGGAGGCGGTTTCCTTTTTGTATCAGGACCAATGACCATGTTATACTGATCTATCAAACTCCGCCGCTGGTTGTACTCTGCCAGTGCCCGTCCCAAGCATGAATAAAGGAGGAGAGCGACAATAGTCATTGAAATGGCAGTGTAACAACACTGATCTGTCTATCCCATCAGTAGGTTAAAATTAATAGATTCAACTGTATTAACAGCATTATCTGTTTTAGGAAAGTCATTTTTGCACTACTTGTCAATTCACTTTAGAGCAATTTAATTCTCAATTATCCTTTCCACTGTCTTGAGTTCTTTTTTCTCCCTTTGTCTTATTTTCCATTCCAGAGCATCACAAAGTCTAAAAACACTGTCTCAGTACTTTCAAATCAATCTGCATAACTATAAGGCCTTTTCCGGAGTCATATAAATCCCTTTTCCCAGTACTTTATGTTTGTTTTGCTATGTCCCATTGTCCAGAAAAGGAATACATGTACTTTAAGTTATTCTATTTCTACAGTGCTACACGATTCTTTTCTCAGCATTTCTCATTTTGCTTTTGGCTTTGACCTTTTGGTTAATGTTGAGTTGCCGTTTGTGAGTTGTGTTGTGCTGTGTTGTATTGTGTTGTATTGTGTTGTATTGTGATGTGTTGTATTGTGCTGTGTTGTATTGTGCACTGTTATATTGTATTTGAGCCAATGAAGTTACCCGGCAAACATAAAGATAGAGATGCGAGAGTACATGCATGTGAAGACGCGAGGGCATTCAGACAGTAATATTCAGATTTCAATTGCTTACTTTTGATTTGTTCTTTGATACCTCAGTACCTGTATGTAAGCTAGAGCTTGTTGCTGTTTATTAAAGGACACTTTCATATCAGAGATGATTAGTGTCACCCTCCTCCTTTATGAAGGCTTTGGACTGGATGCTTGTTACATGTTTAAGGACACTGCCATATCAAAGATGATTAGTGTCGCCCTCCTCCTTTATCCAGGCTTGGGACTGGCACTGGTAGAGAACAACCAGAGTGCTAACCTACCTGTATGTATGGGATTTGCCCTAGATATGGATTGATCTTTATACCTCAGTACCTGTATGTAAGCTAGAGCTTGTTGCTGTTTATTAAAGGACACTTTCATATCAGAGATGATTAGTGTCACCCTCCTCCTTTATGAAGGCTTTGGACTGGATGCTTGTTACATGTTTAAGGACACTGCCATATCAAAGATGATTAGTGTCGCCCTCCTCCTTTATCCAGGCTTGGGACTGGCACTGGTAGAGAACAACCAGAGTGCTAACCTACCTGTATGTATGGGATTTGCCCTAGATATGGATTGATCTTGATGTCATATCAGTATTATTATTGACCTTCATCTCATAATGAGGACTGTGGCTTGACTATTTGCTAATATTAGGTTCAAGTTGACCAGTGTTAACATAATTACAGACCTATTGTTGTCTAAGTATAGTATAAGTGACCTGTTTCAACCAGTTTTTCAACAATGTTGACATGAGACTGATAGGCTGATACCAACTTTAATTCAGCTTTGCTGTCAACTATGGCCTCATTACAACCTAGGTCAGGCAGGGTGCCCACAAAGAGAGCTACTTTATATAAACAGGTTTCCTGCTTAGTAATTTATCAGCTGAGTAGTTAAAGTCCCCACAGTGGTCTTAAATGGCATTACCCCCGTTTTCATACTGCAGAGGTAGTGAAAGATTTCAGAGGATCAGTTCATTGAAATGAGCGAAGACCTTAATTTAATATACAGCACAGTAGGAAATTGTTTACATTTCCTTGAGCACTGTTAGTTACAATGTAGACTCAGTTGTGCATTTGAACACAGTTTTACACAATGTGAACTCAGTTTTGCAAAATTTGAACTCACTTTTGCAAAATGTAAACTCGGTTTTGCATAATGTAAATTAATTTTTACAAAATGAAAAGTTTTGAGTTAGTTTTTCAATATGTAAGCTAAGTTTTTCAAAATGTAAACTTGGTTTTGCCAAATGAAAACTCAGTTTTTGCAAAAGAGAACTCAGTTTTGCAAAACGTAAACTCAGCTTTGCCAAATGTAAACTCAGTTTTGCCAAATGTAAACTCAGTTTTGCCAAATGTAAAGTTATAAACTCAGTTTTGCATTTATGTGATGGACCTAGCCTAGACCTTTTCAATGGATCCAGCTGTGTGGCCTTGACCTTGTTTACTAGCCTGCTGCTTTGCAATGTTCACTGAACTCTAGACATCTAGTGTTGTATGAAATAATATATGTGTTGTTTGTGAAATATGCATGGCACATGAAATGATGTATGAAAATACTGGTATAATAAAACATGTCATGTGGTACACGAGAAATGAATTGCAATGATATGCGTTTATAGTATATGGTGTTCATGAACTCGGATATATAGCAGCACTATATGGATCCCAGGGGCTAGTAACTTGATACTGGTCAGTAAAGAAACTAGATTCATAATGAGTACGCATAATTGACAGAATAATAATTATTATTATTATTATGTTTCAATTATTTATATGGCTTTCAATCATAGCATGCCAGCAAGTACTGGTGTGTATATATATGTATGTATATATATATATATATATATAATATATAAACACACATGCGCACGCACACACATTCATTTCATTTATATATATACATATACAGTATATGTATATATATAAATGAAATGAATGTGTGTGCGTGCGCATGTGTGTGTTTTCTGTTATGTACGTATAATTTGAAAAAAATACTGACCAGTTATACAACATAGAGAACTTGCGTTTTAACCAATTAAGTAACTCTCTTACTTAGCATGTGCTGGCAGGTTCAGCAGGATGAGGCCTGTCAATTTTAGATGCATGTATAGCATGCAAAACTGTTGACAGTGGTTTCACTACAAGCCCATTGTTTACTCTGATCTGTTGTTGTTCAATTCTGTGACTGATGTTTTGACATTGAGCACTCAGTTTACAGTATCATATCACGAACTTCATCATTTTAATGTCAGATGATTTTTCATTGTGTGGTCGGTTTGATGGCGTTCAGTTTATTGTTGAACATTATAGCACGATGATGCTATGTAATATGATGTCTTTATGAAATGATGCTGAAGGGAAAATTTGTCTCTATGCAATAAAGTACGACTGTTTTTTTATGTTTCCCACCTTCCAAAGTTCTGAAGTGCGCTCTTGACCATTGGACAGATGCTCAATAAAGCTTCAAAGGCACTGAGTAATTGGTCATGAAGGACTTTCCTTCCTCCCTCCTTCCCTCCCTTGGAGTCCCTCCCTCCCTCCCTCCCTCCCTACCAAAGCTCGAGGGTACGTACCATACGTATTCTATTTTTTGAAAGGTACGTACGTATTTTAACGTACCCTATTTTAGGGTACGTAAACAATAAATAAAATACGTTTACCACGTCATTGCTCATTATAAGAATGTTCAATTTAATTTAAGCAAACACTCACCACCCAGTATATGGCGTAGTAAGTTGCTGCAATGCTATATTGTAGGTCTATGTTTATCCAGCATAGGCCTACATGTATTGCACTTAATGCACTAATGTCAGTCAGTCGTCTCAGTTCTGCTGCAGCACTTCAAAGATGTGTTGTCGTGCGATTGCCTGATCCAACCCAGAACTGCTTGTCGAAAAAATTGCATTCAATCAAATAATTGTTTTTCGCATTTTTCAAAACTTTCACGTGCAATTCCTTCCTACGTTCTCTGGGCATCGCTGACTCGCTGACTGATGCGTAGGCTATATAGATATAGCCTACTGCAACTTTCGAGTTAGGCTACACCAATTTTCAAACCAGCGACGTGTACATCAGAAAGACAGTACAATTTGCATTATATTAATTATAACCAAAGAATTTATCGAATTAAATTTACTGCTACGCTGCCGGAAGTACCGGTTTCAAAGCTTTCAATGACGCATAGGCCTACAGTTGACGTCAGATTATACGTTGGCTATGGGTCGCTGAGTAGGCTAAACCATAAATAAAATGTTCGTGTATGGTACGTACCATACGCGTATTCTATTTTTTGAAAGGTACGCACGTATTTTAACGTATTCTATTTTAGGGTACGCGTACCCTCGAGCTTTGCTCCCTACCTTATATGTGTGTGTCTGTACCAAGAGACTTGATGTGACACAGTTTAAGTACATGACAAAGGCAGTGTGACTATCTAAATTATGTAAACAAATGCATTCTGAAGACTGAAAATAAAACGTCCATTGTTCACATATACAGCTTGACATTAATGCATTATAGGCGACTCTGAAGGCCATCCAATGCAGTAGTGGGCATAGGATTAGCATAAGTTACAACTCGCATTGTATTGATGAGTAGGTTCTAGTGTTGTTTTCGTTAACGAAAACGAAAACGAAAATGGTAATTAACGAAAATGAAACGTTTTCGTTAACGAAAACTAAAACTAAAACTAAAACACGCTGACAACGAAAACTAAAACTAAAACGAAATATGCAGCAATCAAAACTAAAAGTAAACGAAAATTGATCAAACGAAAACTAAAACGATATTTGGCCAAACGAAAACTAAATAATTTGCTTGTAATTTCACCTTACTTTCCTTATTTGTGCGTATTGTGCAAATGGCGTATTTTAGTATTGTGAGGAAGGAGATTACTCACAAGTGGGTCGTTTTACCTGTATACCCGGGGGTCATAATTATGGCTCTAAACCTGTCCAAACCGGTTTGGGGATTAGGGGCTATTAATATGCAAATCAGAGTAATGCAGGACAGTGATTGTCTGAGGAAGCCTTGCAGGTCCGACACGCAGGGTGACCAGTGGAGTTAGGTAAGATATGATTGGCCAGTGAATAGGGAGAAACAATGGTGAGGCACGTGAGAGTGAACAAAGGCTGTCCGCTGGCAAGGAAGACTCTGTCTTGCTGTGGCTGGCTATGAAAAGTATAGTCGTCTCTGGTGTAGATAAGAACCTACTCAGCCTAGGATTGCCCTTCGAGAGAGAAACCAAGAGAAGTCCCTGGCCAGGATCTGATATATCCAGGGTGAAATTTATTAGTCTAGGAGAATTTCTGTAGCAATATATTTTGAGGCCAAACAAGGAAACGGACCACTTTGTTTGACCCGAGGTAAGAGTAAGTCTTAGAGTTTACAGTCATAAAATATTCTCATTGATATGCTTTGCCTGTGACCTTTATTTAATTGTGTAAAATCCTGCTAGAACTGCGTGAATAGTCGCACAATATCATATTATTCTCATTCATTCACTTCACGTTACAATATTCCATTTTGGGATGTTAATTCTTTGCATTCATATATCCAGACTAGTGTTATCAAACGTTCTAGCGCATGATAGACTGAGTGGTCTTTGGGATGATAGCGGGAATCTACCCTGCATCCTACATTGTACCTGTTCTTCACGCCAGTGATGCTATCATTATTCTATGGACTCCACATGCATAGCAGAAACAATAATTCCCTCGGCCCGTTACCTGGGATATCAAAGAGTGATAAAAATCACGTCAACAGAAGTGAATAAGAACTAGAAGTAGAATTAATATAAGAACTAAAATATCACTGAGGGACACTATAATTATTTACATGTACGATCAGGGTTGATACGTAATTTTGACCTTCCTGTGGTGAGCAACTGCATATATCGTTGTCATAAAATTTTATATTAATTCCAAAAAAAGTTATGAACTGTAATGCTGAGGTATTTATCAATTGGGCAGCAAATGATATTTCACATAATGATCACGTTTTATGTTCAGCACATCTTCGTATTGATTTGTATCAATATAGTTTATTCAAGGAACGAAACGGTATTCACTGCTAACGAGTGTGTAGCCCCAGATTATTAAAACTAAAACTAATATTGGCATACTAAAACTAAAACTAAAACTAAAATTGGCATACGAAAACTAAAACTAAAACTAAAATTGATCCATAAAAACGAAAACGAAAACTAAAACTAATATTCAGCAACAATTAAAACTAAAACTAAAACTAAAATTAAGACTAACAATCAAAACTAAAACTAAAACTAAAATTGGGGCAATATTAAAACAACACTAGTAGGTTCTGGTGTATTTATCTATCTGTTTAGTTTCAGGTGATCCAATGTTGCATTGCCTCTTCTGATTATGTGGTCCAAGTGTCTCTTTGGTGGTGGCCATCTGCTTTTCTCCACTCCCTTTGGGCCTAGTCTGGTGTTGCTAGTCATAGGGAGGTCTGTCCTGGTATCGGGATGGCTGGCCTGTGGTCCACGTCTGGTTAAGCTCTCAGGTCCTGAGAGAGATTCAAGTGCCATGCAAATATTGAATTCCTGTTTTGTGCAGAACGATAATCTCATTCCATCTGTTATACTGTTGCTTTTATAAATTTTATGATGATAGTATATGAATACTGTAATTCACTGCACATGGATCTCTGACATCTAAAGGACAAGATGTTTGCACTATAGACACATTTACTCAAGGTGTTGAGTTATGGACTTATGATTGAGCAATTATTTAGTTTAGTAAACTGAGTTTGCTCAAAGTGATCATTCCTAGCTTAACAGATACATTTAATGCAGTTGGTGTTTGACCTGATTAGCTTATCCAAGACTTTTGTCCTTTTTTGGCCAGATCTGACCTTTTTTTAAATCAGAGTGGCATCCCTGTATTTATTTAGTCCGATATTTAGCTGCATTTGGCACTTTGCTAAGATTAAGACCAATGCATTCCTACGCAGCTCTCTAGGCCAGCGGGTATATTTTAGGCATTGGCAATCGGTAATGAATCTTTATATTTCTGATGCGTTTGACGTCATGACTAATCACGCTGTTTGCCCAAGAAGTGGAAAAATATTGCCTAGTCTACTCTTTATTATTGTTCTACTCCTGAAGTAAATACAGAATGTTTAGCTGAGCCTGGAGTATATTATGTGGGGAGCCTCCTGTATTATGTGTGGAGTCTCCAGTATATATTATGTGGGAAGCCTTGAGTATTATGTGGGGAGGGGATTGTTGGTTTAAAACAGTTTGGGAGATAATCGTTCTCAGTGCTGTATATTTATATGTATGAATTGAATGAAACTGTCTATACTGCCAGGTGTAGGCTACTTTGCTGTTGCCAAGTATCCTGCTGTTCTTGCCTTGGAAGTTTCTACAGCTTTGCTTAAAATTAGTTTGCAGCTGTTGCTTTCATAAGATAATTTACATTCTACTTGCACGGCTCTGTTACCTTCATTGAATAAAGTATCTTAAGTTTGCTATCATTACCGTCATTGAAAGAAGTGTCTTAATTTGCAGAGATGCAAATTTCCAGTTACATTGAGTGCATTTCTTAGTAATTTATTTAGGTAGTTTAGGTAGGTACTGTAGTTGAAGTTGCTACAGAAAAATAGTATGTAGTATGATGTGAAGCTAAGAAACTGAAATCGGACAAAGTGAAAGCATGAGGTTATACCTTTTGAACCATCACTGTTTCTTCCAATACATGCAATTAGCCTGACTAATTTTGATAAACCATCGAAAAACTGTTATTTAGTCAGAGTTGCTTTTTGTATTTTTCAGTTATATAACGAGGAGATCTTGGACCTGCTTGACACGACAAGAGACCCGAGTGAAAAGGTAAATGGAAAGTGTTTGTGGTGATATGAGGACGAACACCATGGGAAAAATGATAAAAGATGGTGAAAATAACTCTCTTGGTCAATCAATGTTGGCGGACTCTTTTCTGTTAGATTTAAGCTGTTGGTCCTTGCTGGAGAATTTGCCCTAATTCATGTGGCAAAGGGGCTCAACGCCTGTCACATGTTGGTTTCTGACCATTTTATTCAGTCATATTCTGCAATAGCTGTGATTTGAAATACTTTTCACTGAATGAAATTATGTCTTTTTCTGACTAAGGTTATACTTGTTTGATTCTTTCATTAGTATGCCCAGAGTGAGAAAACCGAACAAAAAGTTTCAGAGTATATCTGCCGTCAAAGTCGTCAGAAAGCATTAACTTGATTATTCTACAATTTTGCAGGGCAAGGAATGGATATATTCCATATAAAACAATTCAAACAGTACCAAAAATTGGACCACTACTTTGGAAGTTAATTTGTGAATTCATAGACAACAGTGCTGAATTGAAGAATATTCTGTCCTTTTGACCCAGCTCGCCTATTCCAGCCTCCAGCACAATATCTTGGAAACAACAAGTGACGTGTTTTGAGCCCCGGCATCAAATATATATGCTTACAAGTCTTACTCACCAGAGAATTCTTTTCAGTTTTATCGAGAATCTAACATTTGCTGTAAAAAATATTGATGAAACTGTGAAGGAAAGTACTTAGAAACTTCTTTTCCCTTCTGTTTGAGAGTCTGTTGTATACGAACTCTGACGTCATTTAGTCTGGCAAAGAGCGCTCCAAGAGGTTCCTAGCAGATATATAATTAGTATATGTCTGTATACATTATCTTATTTTTTTAACGCCTATTGCAAATCATTTGAAGGCGTTAAAAATAGACCTGCCGCATTGCTCAGAAAAAGACTCTGAGGCAGCCGTTATTAATGTTTATATACTCGTAAGCCGCATGTTTCTGTCAAGGTACATAACTGCATATTACTCATCTCACTTTTAAATCTCTCTTTTTAGAACTGTTGGGTAACTACATTCAACCCCTTCGTGAGGTACTGGTAATTGTTATGGCACTATATAAATGTTCATTTGCATGAATACTACTTACATGCATTGTTGCATACATACATGCATACCAGTACGTACGTACATACATACGTGCATACATGCATACGTACGTACGTACGTACATACATACGTGCATACATACATGCATACATACATACATACATACATACATACATACATACATACATACATACATACAGACAGGTATATGTCTGAATTAAAAACTAAATAGCAAGCAAAACTATGTATGTATTATGTATGCATGCATGCTAATTCAGACAAATACCTGTCTGTTTGTCTTGTCTGTCTCTTTCTGTCTGTCTGTCTGTCTCTCTCTTTGTGTGTCTGTGTGCCTGTCTGTCTCTCTCACCTGTATGATTCTGCCAATGAAGGCCAATGTTGTTGACAGCAGCATTGGATACAGACCCTAACAGAGATAGAGACTGTCCGTAGGTTTCAACCTGAAACGTCACGTACAGATATACGTTTCTTTAATTAGACAACGAGCACCTCAGATTGGTTAAGCACTCTGAGAGGCACTATAGAAATGTATAGACGCAATAACAACATTTGATCTCTTTGAGAATTGAATGCACGTCTGAGCGATTGTCCTCAAACTTACTTAATTGTCTTTGATCTGTTGCTGTCTGTCTTAGGGGCGCAAGTCGCACATCCGCATCCACGAAGATGCTACAGGTGGTATCTACACTGTCGGAGTGACCACACGTCCAGTCACTTCATTACATGACGTAAGCTATCTTTCATCCCCTGTTGACCTCTCCGGTCCCACTCTGAACCAGGGCTGTACCAAACATTCACTTCGTATTCGCTTTGAGACTGAATAGCAGGCCAGGCAAACAACTATTCGGTATTCAGTCGAATAGTGGGGGTTTGACGAATGTGAATAGTGGTCACATGACATCTGTTACTGCATATGCGGCTGCTATAGCGCGTGGACAGAAGGATGCAAAAATTACATGAAGTTAACTGTTTACTTTTAGTTTATGTACTAAATGTGATGAACTGAGACTTTTCCTTACGGTTGAAATTTTGAATGTTTTTGTACACTATTCGTTTTCGGCCACATAGATGGTGTAATTATTATTCATATTTGGCTGAATAGTGATAATATCACCTTCGGTACAGGCGTACTTTGAAGCGGTGCTATAGTTTTCTAGCTGATGTAATTTGTTTATTCTTAATAACACCTAACATCAAATAGGCCAGGGTGAAAAGCGCCTCTGAGTTTGTCTACTATTGATACTCTAGATCGGTCATGTGCTGTTATTTGAGCAGTGTGCACTGCCGGAAAGTTCACACGTTGTCTGAAAATGGCAGGCACTTCTGTGGCCAAAATGCTTAATGCCATACGTACATAGGTACATGTATATATAATTGTATATTCTGTCAGCCTCATCAAATGATGATTGGTGGTCTGTCCTCTCCCTCGCCAGCTCGTCTTCCCACCAACAGTGTACTCATTACAGCTTAGTTGGCTGGGGCGCATGTGGGGTGGGGGGGCAGATACCCTGAACGAAATTTCTGCCTTGAAGAGTTTAGAAATGTGTAAAATAATATTTTCATTCAAATGTCGGCAAAGACAAAGTTCTGGGCATTGCATGTTTACCTGACAAGGATGTGCTCCGGCCACATTATCGGCCACATTATCGGTGTCTGGTGTTTGCAAACATCGTTGAGTGCAGAGAGCAGTGCTCAGGTTATTTGATCGTCATCATCGCTGGGTGTCTGGTTAATGACGAAGATGGATCTAACGGATGCCGCCCAATTCCCGCCGCACTTAGATCCCTGCACTGATGACGGGTTTGTTTACGGATGGCTTTGGTGCTGCGTTTCGTAGCCGGATTGGCTCGTGGTTGCATGAGTCATTTCTACCTGAAATGGTGTGAACATGTGGGATGGATGTGGCAAGTGAGCTGAGTAGGTGGGAATGGATGGTGCAGGGCTTGTGGAAATTGGGGGAAGTGAGGAAGGGTTTTCCGGCAGCATTAGCTGGATGGATGTATGCCTCCAAAATGGGGTATTTCTGTACGGGGGTGGATGGATGAAGTTGGAAAGATAGTTTTTTAGGGATTGGAACTATGAGGAAAGATACACAGTGCTCCTTGGTGTTGGATACACTCCATTCCTTTGATTCCGATTTTTTTTATGCGCTTTTTGAGCATAATAAGTATTTTTGAAATTTGGCAAACGTGAAGTGAATTGAGACACTTGTTTATTAGCGTAACTAATTAAGCTTTTGTTGTGTAGAGACTCTCATCTATGTAATTAATAATGTAATATTTACATACAATGTAATACATTTGTGTAATTAATAATGTAATACATAGTGAAGCCCAACCACTGCAGTAAAGATTATATTTGGCAACTTGTAAAATACAGGCACACTGCCAATGATTTTTAATTGTTCATTTGTGCATGATTAATTTACAGTGTGTTTGCAAGCGGTTCAATAAAGTACATACTTTCTTACTTACTTTAAAGCCTAAGCTTGCAGTTATATCCCAATTACCTGGTTTTATTACTGTTGAATTCGATGTTTATTATAAGGTGACCATTGCTGGTGGGGCTTAGGCCCTTTTAGGATTCTCCCTTTGAGCCAAATATTGTATGTGCAACCTATTGCATCTGTTAAACTCTTTTACTTTTGGTTTCAATAAAAACTTTGGTTATAGTTAATTGAGCATTTTCTGTGTTGTTTAACTATGCCTATGTGATATTTACCATAAAGTTGTATTAAAATCCATACTGTAAAAATCTACTCAGAGGTTTCCCAGCCTAAAACTACTCAGAGGTGCTCCCAGCACAACCATTGCATGCTTTTAAATGCAGACATAGACTTCAGTTGGTAACTCAAAACAATGACCTTTGTAGACCTGTGGTATGTCATTGTTTGCTGAACTTTAGAAGAACAGTAGATTTGCTCTTTCGTTTAAGTATGCAATCACTGTTGTACAAGAGCAAAACCATTGTTTACTTATATCATATTGTTTGATGCATGTACTGGCATTTAGTTCTGTATGCCATAGATGACATATTTATTTGCATTCCTGTACAACAGGGCTGTCAGAAGTCCAACCCGTAGGCATTTCTGGCCCACTCATGATGCTTTATGGCCCATGTAGTCTTGCCTGAAGACTACACAATTTGAACATTGTCCTTTTTCACTTTTAAGGACTTGAAATTAAATTGCTGTGCTGCTAGCAAGGAATTAGTCAATGCAGGGCTTAAAGTGTGACTGGACGGTCATGGACGGCGTCCATGCACTTGTTTTAAAATCTTAACGCCGTCCTGCCACTTATTGGCCAGCACAGCCTGGAAAGGTAAGGGACGTCCAGGCACTTATTTTCCCACACTTTGTGCACTGAGTCAATGCTAAATCCTCACTCTGCTCTGGAGGTTTTCGATAACGAAGACCAAACTTTGGGACAGTTTTTATGCTGAAGATGTACATCTGAGGTTTATCTAAGTTGCAAGATATTTCTTAGATGGGCTAACCATGCTCTCCTCTCAGACCTCTACCCAATTTACTCATGTTCCATCAGCACCTTGCCCACCACTTAGCACTGGAAAATATTGCCACTGGCCAACCCTAAAAATGTTTTGACACGGTCCACCCCTTTTTGTACAGACACTCCATAGAAAAGAAGCTGTGGCATTGGCAGACCAGTGCTCAGACATACTACCAGCTGCCACCTTGTTTAGCTTCCCAACAGGTGTAGGGATGGAAGGCTAGTTTGGTGCAGTAACTGAACTAGATATTTTGTCTGCATTTATATAGCGCCTCTTCAAGAGCCCTACTCAGAAACGTGCTTTCTGTGCTGGCCTATTTTGTCTGTTAAACTAGGCCTATGTGAAACTTACTCTAAGTTGTATTAAAATCCAAGCGCTTTCTGTGCTGGCCTATGTCGTCTGTTGTTTCAATTTGCTTCGTGGATCAATTGCTGCACTCTTCCTGTGATCCAACAGTCAGCATGTGTTTGATTTGATGTCGAGTGATGATGTTGTGTCTTGCTGCAGACGATGCAGTGTCTGAAGATGGGAGCGTTGAGTCGCACGACGGCAAGCACAAACATGAACGCACAATCGTCACGGTCGCACGCCATCTTCACGCTGCACATTCGACAGCAGCGTGTTGCTAAACCAGAGGTATTTATTACCTAAGTACATACTCACTTACATTCATTCATTAAATTAAATTGGTTTGTTGTTCCAAGTTCCAGGGCTGTTTTTAAGGAAGTTTTTGAACTGCGTAACCCCTTCTTTCCTTTCCCATGCTCCATTGCAAATTACTTTCAGTTGGAGGACAATTACCTTTTTCACTAGTTTTAACTGCACAGTGCTTCTTCTACAACTGCACAAATCCATTTACAACTGCACATTTTGTGTAGAACTGCACGTTAAAAAAAGCCCTGCCCAGTTCAGACAACAGGCATGGGATAATTATACAGTCATCAGCAGCGTGAGGATGGAACACAGAATGGACCAAGTGCCCGCTTATTATTATTAGAGCCACCTGTATATCATGGAATGAAAGTATACTGGCAGATGATTGACACCTCGGCTTAATACAGTCTTGTCTTGTCTACTGAAGGCAGTGTAAATAAAGATGTTACAGTGTACTTGTATTTGTTTAATATGCCACTTTGCTCTTCTATTGACCTCAATAAAAGCTGGAGTAGAAGTTCTGTTCAGTTGTTAATTGGTCATCCAAATGACTCTGGGATAGATCTGAGTGTTTGCCATGCTCCTCAAATTCCGAACCTCTGTGATCTGTTTGCATAACCATCTGGAAGTCAGTGCCTCCATTCCGAGACTGATGCATTGGGTTTGATAATAAGGATAACTAATGCATTGGGTTTGATAATTAATTTAAGGATAACTAATGCATTGGGTTTGATAATTTAAGGATAACTAATGCATTGGGTTTGATAATTAATTTAAGGATAACTAATGCATTGGGTTTGATAATTTAAGGATAACATTCAGTCCACATATGTCTTCATGTCTGGTCTTCTGCTTGCAAAAGCTTTGCCAACGGACCACAAACTGTGCTATAATTATCTGTGATTTGATCTCTATCCTAATATTGTGTTTGCACGTGTGTTTGTTTGTTTGTGTTTGTTTATGTGTTGGTGCATGCATGTGTGTGTGCGTTTGTGTGTGTGTGTTTGTATGTGTATTTGTGTTTGTGCATGTATTTGTGTTTGTGTGTGTGTATTTGTGTTTGTGTGTGTGTGTTTGTGTGTGTTTGTATTTGTGTGTTTGTGTGTGTGTTTGTGTGTGTGTGTATTTGTATGTGTATTTGTGTTTGTATGTGTATTTGTGTTTGTATTTGTGTGTTTGTGTGTGTGTTTGTATTTGTGTTTGTGTGTGTATTTGTGTTTGTGTGTGCCATTAGAAAATTGTGAGCGACTTCCATCAACACTGAGTCTCAATTTGTGATACAATAATCTTTTGTTTTTCTGATATCTTGGCACTTCTGAGTCACGAAGAAGATATGGCATTATTTATGGATGCACTTATAAATGGAATGAGTAGTAAGTGCTGCTGGTGTATGCGTACATTATCGTGGAAACCATGCATATATAGCCACTCGGAAAACCACTTTTTCAACAAAAAATGCGGTTGTTACCACGCTGGGAAGGTAGTTCCTCTCCTCATTTGTTTACTTCTGAGTAACTACTCTTCTCAATCTTTTAATTTTTCCTTGAAAATTGGGATGGTCTTTTGAGAGTAGGCCTTTAAAAGTTTATAGATCAAACTTAAATTTCATATTTTATTCGCCTGATTCTTCCCTACTACCTTCAGATAATAATGGATATTTAATTTATTACCCTGGTAATTAAAGCTCTACCATAAAAATAAATGCTAAGTGATTGTGCCTTACGGAATGGCACACAGCTTGAGCATCACATAGCAAAACAGAACAGACCAGGTTGAAGACCACATGGTTTATCCAGGTCGCAGTTGCCTCTCTTCGTAGATATATACTGCATGGACCGCAGATTATGACCTGTCTTCAATTGTTTCCATGTCTTATAGGAACTATTAGATGATGCAATGCTCATTAGTTGACTGTGTGGTGACCTTGTAATGTCAAGGCTGTGTTATGGTGCCATTTTGTCATTATTGTTATATAATTATTATAATTATAACAATTAATTATTATTGTTGTTGTTGCTGTTGTTTTGAAGTTCCATATCAATTGCATAGCATTTCAGTTCTACTTTGAATATGTGAAATGCCAGTGACATTCACATCTGTAGGATAGCACACTCTTCTTACAGCACAATTTATTATAACCTGGACTCCATTTAAAAAAATACTGTCAGATACACTATCCCAAAATTAGATTTCCCAAAATTTGCTCCGCTTTTGAATGTGATCTCCTTATACCTCAACAATTTTGTTATGATTGTGTGGCCCCCAATCACAGTGTTAGAATCGATCTTCCAACATACTTAATCAAATTAATTGTTGTTTTAATTAAATTGTTTTGCTTTGTAGAATCTTGAAGAGGAGGACAAGGAGCGAGACAGCACGGAGGCCATCACAGAGTTTGAACTGCTCTCCGCTAAATTCCATTTTGTTGACCTTGCCGGGTCGGAACGACTGAAACGAACGGGAGCGACAGGGGATCGAGCGAAAGAGGGCATCTCGATCAACTGCGGACTGGTAATCATGATTCATCTGACCAAAACCAGACTTCAGTCGTCATACATCTTTAAAAAGAATGAGTTTTTTGTTTGTATGTGCACTTGTTATAGCGCCCCTTCACAAGCTCACTACTCAGAGGTGCTCCCGACTACAGAGCAGACACTGCATCGGAGTTTCACGCCGAAGTGCTGAGCAATTGCGAGTGAAGGACTTGCACAAGGTCCCTACGCAGCGACTTGAGGTGTATTCGAACCTGCAACTTTTCGGCTGCAAGGCGACGAACATACCCACTACACCACCGTGCCCCACAAGTGTCTTCTTTAAAGTGACACAAACCTTATTGTTCTACCATGTTCCTGTCCAAAGTTATAAGTAAAAATATGGTGCAACTGTTCAGATAAAAATTCTGTGAAAAATGCATTCAAAGTTTTCTATAACTTTGGGATGCAAAATTCCTTAGCAGCCATGTTCAGAATTGAATTAAATTGAAGAATTGAAATTTTATTGCATTTTGGTCATTGTCTCAGAAGCATGCAAAGTGACATATGCCTGGTTTTGGCCAGATTGGTCACATCTCCAAAACCCCTCTTTCAATGTCAACAATTTCTGGGATACTTCAGAAAATGACTTAATAATCTTTATTTATTTAAAAAATTAGACAAATCCAGTTGACACACTGCACTCAGTTACACGTCAAAGCACATTAAATAGAAGAGAAAAAATTAATGTGGGCATAGCAATGTTATTGATGACTGTGAAAGAGTGCCCTTGAAATAAAGTTTTTAGCATCGTTTACTGGTAGCGCGAATGTATGATATCCAGGGTGTAAGTTATAAGTGGAGTTTGCCAGAGGTGAAAAGGGCTCATCAGGACGTGATGCTAAATTGACATTTAGCATTACAGTGGAAAGCAGGCCAGCCATCAGATCCAGTGGCTCATTTCTCCACTTACGGTGCTCATGATATTAGATTTTTCTTTGTCGAAGGTGTCTAGTTTCTCTGGCAAAGAGAAGCAAGGATTTTGAATGGATGATAATTTGTGCTTTCATTTTCACTATCTCCTATGTGTAGTTTCAAAGAGATATGCGTGTCGATCCATGGGTGATATCTTCTTTTACGTAGGTTTTTGGTACAGAATTCTTCAATGAAGATGCATTTATGTAAAAACATTTCCCTGCGGATAAAGTTTGGATCATGCAAAGATTGAAAACCGTTTTAAATTGTTAAAACGATGAATTCAAATGTCTCTGGTCTTTGCTGTTTTTCTAGCTTGCCCTGGGCAACGTAATATCGGCGGATAAAGTTTGGATCATGTAAAGATTGAAAACCGTTTTAAATTGTTAAAGAGATGAATTCAAATGTCTCTGGTCTTTGCTCTTTTTCTAGCTTGCCCTGGGCAACGTAATATCAGCGCTCGGCGACAAGACGAAGAAGGGTTTGCACGTGCCATACCGAGATTCGAAGTTGACCCGGCTTCTCCAGGATTCTCTCGGTGGTAACAGGTAACAGACGCATACCATAAGAGTGGACTTCTTGAAGAGGCGCTATATAAATTCTTTAAATGAATGAATGAATGAATCGGGAGTCCTTCGTGTGGGGTTTCTAAACGGCACTTCTGTATGAACCACTCTCAGTTTATGTGCTGTTCTGCGTATTCAAAATGGTGTTATGCAGAGATGCTGTAGTCTTGCACTGCCTGCTAGACCTTGCTCCTGCCTACCTTTGTGAACTCTGTAACCCTTCTCTTAGTGCTCACCACTTTCACTCCCTTTGTTCTGCTGGACAAAGTCTGCTCTCTGTCCCTTTTGCTTGAACCTCCACTATGCAGGACCGTGCTTTTTCCATGGTAGGGCTCTTGACCTGGAATTGTTTAACCTACAGCACCAAACATCAAACATGTCTGATATTCATATCAACACATTTTCTTCATACAACCCAGTACACATAGATTCACAGTTTACAATATATCTAGATTGAACAGTGGTCTCAAGGTGGTTACAACAAGACTTCATTGTAAGATAACAGCCCCAACAAACAGCAAATAATATAAAATTTGCGTATTGTTATAGCTAATTTGCAAAACGGCATTCAGAATAAGGTGTTGTTGGTCTGATATAATTCTTCATTATTCTCTGCATTGACAACGATCGTTATTTCTGCTTTTTTCCAGTCGCACCGTAATGATCGCATGCGTATCACCATCCGATCGAGACTTCGTGGAGACGCTGAATACTCTTAAATACGCGAACCGTGCCCGTAACATCAAGAACCGAGTGATGGTCAATCAGGACAAGACGAGCAAACAGATTTCCACACTCAGGACAGAGATACAAGCGCTGCAAGCCGAGCTCCTTGCGTACAAAACGGTCAGTAAAGTTACGGTCTTGTTTTATGTAGTTTTTCGTATTTTGGTATTTTTTCCGCTTAGTTATAGTGAGTACAGTTGGTGCCCATGGGGGGATGAGGTCCAAAGGGATATATATATATATATATGAGATCCAATGGGATCTGAAATCCAAAGGGATATCTGATCTGAAATCCAAAGGGATATCTGAGATCCAAAGAGATATCTGAGATCCAATGGGATCTGAAATCCAAAGGGATATCTGATCTGGAATCCAAAGGGATATCTGAGATCCAAAGAGATATCTGAGATCCAATCTGATCTGACATCCAAAGGGATATCTGAGATCCAAAAGGATATCTGAGATTCCAAGGGATATCTGAGATCCCAAGGGATATCTGAGATCCAAAAGGATATCTGAGATCCGGTGGGATCTGAGATCCCTAGGGATATCTGAGATCCAATGGGACCTGAGATCCCAAGGGATATCTGAGATCCAATGGGACCTGAGATTCAAAGGGATCCGAGATCCCTTCAGATCTGGGATCCCACTCGTCTGCTTTGAGACCAGCTCCTTGAGCTGTGAGATCTGCCCCTAAAAGACCATTCATTCGAGACTTATATAATGCCCCTCAAGGTTATAACTCAGAAGTGCTTCGCCCCAAACTTAGCTGAAGAGGACAATTCTTAATAATAATAATAATAAGCTCAACTTTCATCTTTCTTGACAAAGTCACTCACTGACAAGCTCCAGTAAGTATTGAATTGTATTGTATTGTATTGTATTGTATCTGACCATTTATAAAGTGCTTCTCGCAGCAAGAGCCTTTCAGAAGCGCTCCCAGTGCGTTCAACCTCGAGAGAAAGGGCAGGTTTTAAGGCGTGAGAAAGGTGATGAAAGAGTGGATGACAGTGCGATCGGATTGGGGCGGGGAAATCCATTCCATGGGGTGTAACATTGACGCACGATGTTGAATTTTGTGATCTTTATTGAACAGATGTCTTGGCAGACAATTAGATGCCAACTTGTTTTACAGTTGCCCCTAGGGATTGGAGGATTGAGCTGACATAGAGGAGCGTATGGGTATTGAACCCCGTCTTTCAAGATTAATTTGTTCTTCAAGCATGAGTGTTATCTTTTATTTGACCACCAAGGGGGCTACCGTGTCACCTTAAAGCTCTTTCAATAATGCTGATTGTTGATATGCATCGACTATCAAGCATTTCATGCAGAAAAAGCAAAGAACTCGGCCTCTTTTATTGACCTTCAATGTTAGAGGTCACTGAATGTGGTAATTTTTCCATGTTCAGGGCAAGAGAGGAATCGACGCGGACGGTGCGGAGTGCGTCAGCGACATGTTCCAGGAGAACAACATTCTCCAGGCGGAGATCGGTTCCCTCCGACTGCGGATCAAGGCTCTCCAGGACACGGTCGAGTCACTGACCATTCGAAACATCCAACTGCTGGCGGAGAGGGATGCCATGAGTATCGCCGCTCTTGGCAGTCAGTGCTTGTTTATTATTAACAATAGTTTCTTTCTAGTATTTTGTGCTTTCTGTGGTTGTTTTGTCTATTGTTTAACCTGCTGTACTGTCACCACAGAGTTTGGCGTTCAAATGATTGTATTGTATCTGTAAATTTATAAAGCACCTTTCACGGAGGTGCTCCCAGTGCAAAATACCCAGAGAATAGAAAGTAGCTTGAGACAGATGTGCTTCGGATGCCAGTTATTAAGGAAGAACACGCGTTAATGGAGAGAGATAATTCCAAAGTGCAGGTCCAATGAAGGCAAAAGCTCAAGGTTTGACCAAAGCAGGCATTATATAAATGTATAGATACAATGAAATTCCTATTGCTGTTTCACGAGGTTTGCTAAAGAACTACTAAATATTTTCATATGTTATCAAGTTTTCTTAGTTTGATTTTGGAGATACTTTTCTTTGCTGGCTAACTCTTCAAATATTGCTCCGCTAATTTTTAATGGTTTTTTCAATACATATATTGAATGTATATTACAGGTGTTAACAAGCTTTGTCGTTTTCTTTCAGCGGATACAATAAACGAGGAAGCGAAAAAATTCATAGAGGGCTACATAAAAGAAATGGAGGAGTTAAGGTGCATTGTGTGTTGTGCTATTTAAGTTTAAGCTGAATGTGTCTTTATATCGTTAACTGAAAAGTTGAAAAATACTTTAGAAGTCCTGCAGTTGTTTTTGTGTGAATTATTGCAGGTCAGCAAGTGGCCTTTATTTGCATCTGACAAGCACACTTGCATTGCATTGCATAAAACGACTATGCACATTTAGAAAAAATAAGCTACAACAGTTAACAACAGATTTCTGTTTCTATTTCTGTTAACTGAAACTAAAATTGAAACTGAAACGTTCTGAAAAGTCTGCTCTTCTTGTTCTTCTACTTACGGGAGTAATTTAATACAGAAAGTTGATTGTTTAATTGATTGATTAGTTGATTGTTTAGGGTCAAGCTATTGATTATAATTAGTACGGTTTTCATCCTAGCATTGTGTTTTATTCATTTCTGGAACCTCTGTGTTATTTGTAGCTGTCTTGACAAAGTTCTTCACACTTCTATATCCAATCAAAATTCTTAAAGCAATTTTTATCTGAAGCTCAGCAGTAGCATTATGCTGCATGGTAGTCTTTAAATGCTGTTCTGTTGCTCATAGGCCCAATGGCATTTCCAATTTAATGGCCTCACTGTTGCACTGCGCGTAGTGTCCAGGGGCTACTCCACTCTGTTTCTGAAGAACTCAAAGCTGTCGTATTTAGCCGTTGTTGAGCCAGGAGTGCCTCTGAGTAGCCTACCTTGAAGAGGCGCTATATAAAACTTCCTATGTAATGGTAACATTTAATGATTTGGACAATAAATGGACATTGGATGCAAAGTTTAATCACTGTCTACCTAGCCGTAATTCCGACCAATCGAAATTACTGTATTTGAAAGGGTATTTATTTGTTTGACAGAGCACGGCTTATTGAATCCGAGTGTCAGGTGGAACTGTTGCGACGGACTGCGATGCGTCTGACGCCGTCACGAGCGTCGTTAAGTCCAGTGACGGGTGGCACGATGACAACGTCAGGCGTGATGTCGACGCTCGACTTCAACGCTTCGCCAGACGTACATATCCAAGAAATTCTCTCGTTAGCCAAGAGGGATTTGCGGCACTTGAAGCACAACTCACGAAAGAAAAGATTCAACAGGTTTGAAGTCTTTGCACTACAGTTGTTTTTGTTTGAATTACTGTGGCCTTTATTTGCTTCTGACAAGCGCACATGCATTACACTGCTTTTACAAAACGACTATGCACATTTAGAAAAAATAAGCTACGACAGTTAACAGCAGCTTTTAAAGTCACTCATGCATCAAATCAAATCAAATCAATTTATTTGGCAACCAGAGCAAGAGCAACAAAATAAATCAAATAAAGCATCAAAGAAACAAAGCTAACAAAATAAAATAAAACAGTGCATTAGTAATGATGCAGATAGTTTACAAGTGGTTGCACAGGGGACTCGGAAGGGGTCTTGCATAGTTGATTACATACATTTAAAGAAATAAGCTAAGTGGGTGAAATGTCGATATAACCTGATTACTATAATTGTCTCATTTCCATAAAACTACTATCCAAGTCTGAAATATTTTTTGGTTGATTGCCAGACATAATTTAAGCGTTCTACTATGTAATTTAAGTCTGTAATAACCAGCTACATATGCTTTCGATGCATTTTAGTACACGCTGGTCACTAAAATCAAATAAAATCAAATAGAATTTTAATCGATAATTTGCTGTTAATCACTCTTTATCTGTGCACTCTGTATTATTCATTATGCCATATTATCCAATCTCAGCTTAGTATACATAATTTCTTGAATGGGAGCAGTTCTGCAATTATTTTTTTATTTATCTACAGATCTGTGAACTGTTATGCCAGCTTATCGTGGCACGTTGCTTTTTTAAATGACTATTGAAACTACTGTCTGAGCACTGTGTTAGTTGTTGTTGCACTCATTTTGGATTTGTTATTTTTTTTAAAGGCAGAGTAAAAACGACGGAAGCGAAGAAGAGAAGCAGGACAACGAGTACAGTGATTTCGATGACAGTCCAGACAGAGAGGAAGCAAATGAAGTACGTTGTTTAACCCTTTAATACCAACTGAGTGTATAAGATTTTCCCATGTACCATTTGCTACACTTTTGTCGGTAAAGGGTTAATGGTTTGACACATATTAGATGGGGTATGGAGGTATCTAATGGTACTATGACTATATGCGGGTCTTAAAGTGCGCCTCGCCTGGACGGTCATGGACGGCGTCCAGGCACTTATTTTAAGATCTGAACACCGTCCTGCCACTTATTTGGCCCGCACAGCAGGTAAAGGTAAGGAGCGTCCAGGCGCTTCTTTTTCTACACTTTAAGCACTGACTGTATGGCTTCAAATAAAGTAGGTTGGTTATTTGATGGTTTAACACATCATAGATGGAGTATGAAACTATCTATGATCTATAACTGGTGTATGGTGGGCCAAGTGCCTCTTTTCATTGTCTGAAAACCAGTTTTTCTCTCTTTGTCTCTCACACTGGGAGTACCTCTGATTAGTTTGCACTGTGAGTGGTGCTATATAAATTTATAAATACAATACAAAATAATGGTATTATTGACATTTTATTATAATTAACTGAAGAAAACATTTTTAGGCTGTGAATGGAGATGAGGTGGAAGACGAGGAAGAAGTGGAAGATGAAGATCTGGATGAAGCGGATGACTTGCTTCTCAGCGACATTGAAAGTGACCTTGGTATGTCAGCTGGAATCAATTCATCTCATTAATGCAAATTTATACGAATAACTGAATGCAATGCAATACAAGTTTCAATCAAGAGTCGCATCAAGTTTAACCCTTTAATGCCGGAGGGTATAGGATTTCCCATACCATTTACTACCATCTCTCTTGGATATGTATACATACAAAATGCGGATAGCAATTGGTATATTAAAGAATATTCTTATCTTATATCTTATCTCGGCATTAAAGGGTTTTAAACTGGGTTTTTCGTGATTTCCGGCCATATTTGTGTGGTTTATATAATGAAATAGAGTTGCAGGAATTTTGAATGAACTTTTTAAAAATAAAAATGTTGTGAAATGAAATGGATGTAAAACAACATCTAAATGTTGTCGAAACAGGATTGACCTAAAACTGTGACCAGTCATACTGATGGCCAAGTTCTGTTGACCAAGTTCTGTTAACCAGATTCTGTTAACCAGATTCTGTTGACCAAGTTCTGTTGACCAGACTCTGTTGACTAGGTTTTGTTGACCGCTGCTGTTAACATGACCATTGTGGTTTTGAAGCAAATTTTCAAATCATTGGGAGCCAGGTAACACTTGAGATTGCTTTAAATGGGCCATTGTGTTAAAATAAGACTTAATTTTACGGGCAAATTCAACTTAGGATCTTACAAGTGTTTGCCTAGGCTGTTTGATGTTGCAGCTGTGAAAAAGCTATAGCTTATGATTACTTAAATGAATATTTCCCATTAGTCACAGCTAGAAAAAAAGAGCATTTGCTCACTCATTGACATCCATTCCATTTGAGAATTTATATAGCACCTCTTCAAGAGCTCCAAGGTGCTCCCAGCCCTGCCACAGCTAAAAGTAAGGATTTGAGCAACTTATAAAATGCAGACAAGTTTAGCCTAGCTGTGTAGGTAATTGGTTTCTTGACAAGTGGTTTTATACCAAGTGGTTTTGATTATTTTTTATTTTTGCTACAATTTGCTTTAGATGGCAGGCACAGTGGATAGAGGGCCATGGGTTTGATGCCTGCAGGTCCAATACTCACCCTTCCACTCCTAGGGCAATTGTAAAATGGGTAGTGGTAGGACAGACAGGCTGGTATCTACATTATAAGGTGGAAAGTTTGTCCTTCTGTTTGTATGAATGTCCGGATGTATTTTGAATTTTTGTCCCAAGAAACGCTCTGAAATGACAGAGTTTCGGTTTACACAAATTTTACAATTTATTTTTATCCAAATTTGTAGGTAAATGCGACTATTTTCAGCTCTCAATTCACTTTGAAACCCGAGATATGACCATTTTAATTCGACGCGTATAGTTAGCCGCACCTAGTAGAGTTATAAAACTTACTTTTGTTTAACATGTTACCTTGTGTTCCTACTTTTTCATGTAACTATTCTGTGGTTTGTCAGTTTTAATGAAATGATTGGATATTGTTATGTCGCAAATTACCTGTTGTATTTGAATGCATTTGAACTCCAGATGATGAGGACAACCGAGACGTTGGTAAGAGTTGTCGTTGTTGTCACTGTCGTCTTGTTTTCTTTTGTGCCGTCTTTTGTCATTGTCTCGGATTGTCTTCTGTTTTGAAGCTTTTAATCAACCGTCTCTCTCTCTGCAAATTTTTCTTTTGCGCTGCACGTTTTTCCTCTTTTCAAGTTGACGTGTCATTTGCTGTCTTGTGGGCTGGTCGTTATTTCACAGTTGGTGACTTTTATCGAGTAGACATCACTCGTTTACTCTCAACTGCGCTGGGTTTATAAAAGCACACTTTCAACCTCGATGGTTGATGAATGTTTTCAGGGTAGTTTGCAATTGTTTAGCTTTGCACACCTTTAAAGAATTTTAGTAACTGCACATGATGAGTTATATATTCACTATTCATTGTCAATGATGATGGTACTATTTGCTCAGTAAGGGATAAATGGAAGATGAGAGGTGGGAAGGGAGCACAGAGTGGTGTTATAGTAGTGTTGTTAAAAGCTTGTGATGCATGCAATTCATATTTTTAGTCGTTTAACTCACTGTCTTTTGTTTGACCTCATCCATGTTTGTTTATAGTCGTCATATTTTTCAAATATACCAGATATTATTCTATTAATGATTAATTTGCTGGGAAGATGTCATAGCTTTCTTGTGCAAACTTGCCATTAGTTATCAGTTGGCTTTGCAGTTGACAGCGTAAGATTATTATCAGTGGCTTATTGAAACGGCTTTATCTCGTGGTGTAGGGTGTGATGAGAAACCAATTTTATGCACTGTTTTTCCTGGCTGTTTGCACAATCTTAAGCATAAGCAACCACTGCATATAATTTTTATTGTTGTCCATTTTCTCATATTTTGCTATATTTCATTTTAACCTTGTTCATCTTAGATAGATTTTGATGTTTTTGTGAATTTATAATGCGATGCTTGTTCACCAGAGTGCTGTTTGGCAGCTTTTTTATGTAGTAAATATTTATACTTACTTGCTTATTTATCTGCTGCTTTGGTTTTTCCAGACATAGTGCAGGTATTACAATAGACATTCACTGACAACATTGCCCTGAAGGGGTTGCTCTTGGTTCCATTTGCATGAACTGCAACCATGCAGAATCTGAGCTTTTCCGTGGTGCGTCCAGTGATCTGGAATGGGTTTCCAGTGATCTGGAATGGGTTTCCAGTGATCTGGAATGGGTTTCCAGTGATCTGGAATGGGTTTCCAGTGATCTGGAATGGGTTTCCAGTGATCTGGAATGGGTTTCCACGGCTGCTACGTCTGCTTTCTGGGTCTCTTACTAAAGCATTTTTTGTTCAACTCAATTTGACTTTTTTGCCGTGCCAGAGTCAGGAGCACTTCTGAGTAGTCCCCTTGAAGAGGTGCTATATAAATTCTGGAATGAACGAACGAATGAATGAATGAGCGAATGAATGAACGTAAACATTGATGTCAAATATGTCTTGTGTTCTGATGTCCATCCAGTGACTGGTAAGCTTCACGAGAATCTCGCCGATCTGACTTGTGAGATCTCGATAAAGCAGAAGTTGATCGAGGAGCTAGAGCTGAGCCAGAAGCGCCTTCACACGCTCAAGGTCCACTACGAGGAGAAGCTCGTCGCTCTTGAGAATAAGATAAAGGAGACGCAGCTGGAAAGAGACCATGTCCTGTCAAGTCTTGGTAAGTCTGTTTATTTTTCTTAAGCTCTTGCTGACAGTCGAGATAGTAGTTGACGTTTGTGTGATTTTCTGCTTCATTTGGGGTGTGGTGGTGTAGGGGAATGTTTGGTACCTTGCGGCCGGAAGATTGCTGGTTTGAATCCTCTTTATGCCGCCGGGTAAGTACCCTGATCAGTCCTAGCTCTGATCAGTGATAGCTCTTCACTCACAATTGCTCATGCGCTTCAGCGTGAATCGTCGATTCAGTGTCCACGCTTTAATCAGGAGGGCCTCAGAGTAGAAATCTTGAAGGAGTGCTAAAACAAGTGCTCGTGCATCCATTTCCTGTTTTTTCTGTGTTTGGTGTGTGTGTGTGGCTAACTGGTGGAGTATGAGATTGAGCGGGAAGGATACTATTGTTATTCTGGAACTTCAAGACAGATATTCTCCATAAAATATCCTGGCCCTCTAATATGAAATTATCTTCCAAAGTATGTTACACATGTACCACCATTAACCTGGGTTCTTTTAAATTAACTTTCTAGGTCTTTTTAATCTCTGTCTAATAGACTTAAACTATCGGTCATGAATGTTTATTTTATTATAAGTTGGGGGCTTGAAAAGTAATAAGCTTTTGGAGGATATGCCCACACTAACTTGCAACAAAGGGATGCATTTGTACACGTGATGTATGTATAATGGATATTGTGTAAGTTTTTGTTTGTTTATTATTCAGCCATAACCCTGCAGCAGACTGATCGGAGCCTAGCAGGCTGCCATACAGTTGCACAGTCGACTTTTTTTTAACTTGGTTATCGCAAGTTTCATCTTATTTCATGTAATAATATTTACTGCAGTTTGTCAGGTTTTTGTAATTGAATGAATGAATATTTGTATTTTAATTTGTGGTATTATGTATATACAATTTTTTATACATAATTATATATTATATTCTATTTCTAAATATTCTATTTTGGGATTTATATATGTGTGTAAATGTGCATTATGTGTGTATGCTTGTATGTGACTATTTATACGGATCAATTTAAGAAACTTGTATAGCCGTTGATACCTGTAAGTAATTTTAACCATGTGTGTATTGCACATAGTTATGAAGTCTGTGATATTCAATGGCGGGTGCATTTAGGCGAGCTGTTGAAAGCCTGCTGACTGAAATAATGTCACTGGCTTGTATGGAAGAGATCCAGACAGGTGTGTGTGCTGCTGATCAGGCCTTTGTAGTACACAGACTGCGGCAATCAATAAACAGTCTGATGCTGATTTGCCTGCAAGGCTGTCCGGCGCACGAATCTATGCAACATGAAGCAACAATTGTTATGAGTGGGTTGCTGAAGACAGGTGATCAGAAAGGTTTTCGTTGGCTATACTCAGAAGCATGTAGTGGTCAATGCAGGCATTAGTTGCGTGTTAACGTGAGATCGGCGTCTACTGTTACGTGATCGCTGGTCACAGATGGTTTACGTGTTATCGTTACTGTGATGTATATTGTTGTGAATTCAATGCTCGGTACGTTGCTGTAGATAATTCATTACTTTCGGTTTGAACTGCTCGAATGTGTTAGCCATGTATGCAGCATATGCTCTGGAGACATCTTGTTATTACAATACATGTCTGTGACCTCAATCAATGAAATAGGTTTTATTAACGGATAATGATATTATGTCTCAGCTACAGAAGTTCTGCTTTTTACGTGTAAGCAATTTATTGAGTAAATTATTTTGTGTAAAATTCTTGCTGACTGTTTATTTATTTATTCATTCTGGAACTTCAAGACAGATATTCTCCATAAAATGTCCAGGCCCTCTAATATGAAATTATCTTCCAAACTATGTTACACTTGTACCCACTAACCCCATTAACATGGGTTTTTTTAATTAAAGGGCTCCTTTAATCTCTGTCTAGTAGACTTAAACTATCGGTCATGTTTATTTTATTTTAAGTCGGGGGCTTGAAAAGTAAAAGCTTTTGGAGGATATGCCTACTCACTTGCAACCATGGGACATTCACTGACAGCATTGCGCAGTAATAAGCTTTTAGCGCCACTGAATCTGTGAGTGGCGCTATATAAATGTTCAATTACAATTATTTACTGGTCTCTTTGGTCTCTGCATATCCCACATTTATAACTTCTGGAGTTTCATGGGATGTTGACCTTGCATTGATAAGCCTAATTGTGTGTGTGAGGAGAGGCTAGCCTTGTGTAGGTTGCCTCTATTTTGTTTGCACTTTTTTTAGCCTTGCGGCAAGATAGGTTGTTGCCATAAATGCCTAAAGCTAATTATTAATGTGTAAGGATTGTTGGCTGACTTTGGATGGTTTCTTTACAGCATATTATTAACACGTTCACCGCCTACACGCCATGTTAAATGACTGAATCCGGTACGAGATATCTCGTACTGGGCGGTGAACATGTTAAAGCATAGCAGTTGATTAGTAATGCGCGAATTAGTGATATAAGCAAATAACAATGAAATTATGAAATCCGAAATATTGAGGTTTTCATGCCATTTTGTGAGTTTTATGGCTTGTTCTAAATTTTGATTTAACTTTGACTATGTGTGGGCTGTGTAGTCAGTTGACAATGTCAATTATATGTTATTACTTTGGATTCTAGCTTATGACTGCGTGGGCGCCCACACTTAGGAGCAGGATGGGCAGTCCCCCTGCTTTAGGAGGGAATTCATGTTTCTGGAGGGGGACGGGGAAAGTGCTGTTTTGGGTGGATTGGTGGGTAACGGGAACCGCTGAGCCAGATACCGATGACACCTTTTCACCGGTCTTTTTTTCCTGCAGACCTTTTTTAGTCTTTCACCAAAATTTCCGAGAAAGATATTAAGTTCCATACTTTAAAATCTGATGGCCTTTTTCAGTCCTACTCTTCGAATTTCCCCCAAAAAACAGACAGATCTTACATTTCACTCCATGCCTGTCTGATTTTCTGTGGGGGAAATCATACATATACAAATTTTCTGTGGGCGGGAAATATTTTCTATATGCATGTTGATAACAGCTCAAGATATTTCTTGGGGGTGATGTCATTACTCCGGTACTCCCCCCTTTCACCCCCAGAGACATCTAGATTAGGTACTGCAAGATGGGACACTTGCCCCATGGAAGATTGAAGCTTACCGTAGTTCTTTAATTAACTACCTACTTGGCTTAATTAATCGTCAGTTTCTAAAATGTTTTGTTGCACAAAAAACTAATGATATTATAATCGGAATGAAACTGAGAAATTTACATTTAGAGACCTCTTTGAAAATACCCATGCTCTTAATTTCCTGCTTTGCATTTTCAATCTTTTCCCAAAATGTTTTACCGTGACCACTGTATTTTGCCCCCTTCTGCAAGACTTTCTGCGGGCGTCCATGTATGATTGCTGTCTGCGCAGTTTTTCCGTGGTGTCTTTTTAATGTCAATGCATTTTTTTCCCAGGAGATGTCGAGTCTCACTCGCAGGACAAGGCGAACAAGGTTCGCGAGGAGTACGAGAAGAAGCTCAACGATATGCAGAATGAGCTGAAGAAGCTGGAAGCAGCCAAGAAGGAACATACAAAGCTCGTTCGCAACCAGTCGCATTATGAGAAGCAGTTCAAGGCGCTTCAACATGATCTCGGTGAAATGAAGAAACTGAAGGTAGGAAGAACAACGAGCACTAAATAAATTTCTTCATTCTTCTTTTTGAATGAAGAAACTTGACTCTGAAGATGCCCAAGCAACCTAAATTATGCAGTACATAGCACAAGAACAACATTCCAGTCAACCAAGAATTAGGTTGCAGATGTCCTGGGTTGTACATGGAAAAATTAAGTGCTCCATGCGTTGATCTAGGAGCAAGAGTGGAGCATATGACGGATTCTGTGCTAATTGGATTCTATACCTAAGAACTGCATGAATTCGTTCATTTCTGATGCTATTTTGAACCGTTCATTCGTTGTTGTATGTTCTTCATTTAGGTTCAGCTGATGAACAAGATCCGCGAGGAGACGACAAAGAACCGGACTGCCGAGGTTCAGCGCAACAAGGAGATCAACCAGCTGAAGAAGGAGCAGAGGCAGAAGGACAGCCACATCAAGACCCTGGAGTCAGAGAAACGACAGAGGGAACTTATTCTGAAGCGGAAACAGGAGGAAGTCAGTGGCCTTCCTTTCCAGCATCGAATCTTTCATTTTAAGATCTGAGTAGAATAATAGTAATAAAAACCTGAGGGATCATATATACCTCGGGTAAAAAATATAATATATAATAATTATAATAATAATTATTATTATTTTTATTATAAGTTTTTAATAGTAATGATAATAATACTGATGATTATAATAAAATAATAATAATGATAATAATAGTAATAATATAAAATAATTATAATAATATTGAAACTTGTTATCTATCTAGCGCTTATCAATCACCATTCTGCGCTCTAATGCCGTTGCCTCCACGTTTCTTTTTGTCCAACCAGGATTTGTCAGATAATTACAATTATAATGTGACGTTATAATAATAATAATAATAATAATTATGATAATAATATTAATAATAATGATAATAATAATGAAATAGTAATGATAATAACAATAATAATGATAATAACAATAGTAATAATGATGATGATGATGATGTTAACTAATTGTTGTGTTTGTGTCTGATGATGTTATCTAAGGTGGAATCGTTGAGACGACGACAGCGACCTGCCATGTCGTTGAAGGCTGCCGGGCGAACTGGAAAATACGAGAAGGAACCAACAGGTATACCACTCACTTCTTGAAAAATGTTTGATTTTCCAATTGGAAAGAATCTGTATGAATTTTAATTGGCTGTTGTCACTTGATTTTTTATTTATTTGATGTTGGTATGTGGGACTGTTTTTTTGGGTAGAATGCAATTCTATGATCCAATTAATAATTTATTTAACTGTTTTCAGTCCATCGTCCTAGAAGTGGCTGCCTAAGAACCTGCAACAGGAGCTTCTCAGCCTCTCTCTCTTCCTCTTTCCCGCAAGCGCTTGAAGACCATTTTGCTCCATTATGGTTTTATTGTCTTAGACTTGGAACGCCTTTGATGAGTCTACCTTGAAGTGGCGCCATATAGATTTGTGATTACAATTACAAGTTAATTATTGTGAGTTTGAGACTCCTGTATGAACTGCATGTGAAACAATTTTGAGGAAGTTATTCATGAGAACCTGTCTGAAGCCTTCTTAGATTCAAGTTTACTGACTATGAGTACGCAGTACGTACAGGAATAAAGAACGATTTTTTCAACTGGTAGGTATGCTATTGACTTTGATGTCATCATTAACCTTTCAATGGCAATGTAATCGCTTGAAGTCTGTGAAGTCCTCAGACTGAGGCTGGACTTCCACTCCAAGGGCACCATCAAATACCTTTGTGCAGTCAAAATTCTCTCTTAGGAAAAGCTGTTCCATTGTTGGAATTCAGTTTTCATGCTTACGCTTCCACTATACAGTCTTTTTACCATAGAATCTGATTGTGAGTCTGGAGTTTAAAATCCTGGTGTAGTTTAAAATGATTAATTGTACAATTATGTTTAGTCTTTGAAGTATTTTTTCTTGTTGAACATCTTTTTTCAGTGCCTGTCAATCCAATTGGTTCTCACCATTTGTCGAAAGCGAGGACAAAGCGGTCCAAGTGTAATCCGAAGACCTCCAAAGCCATCTGGGATAACCTGGAAAAGTCGGTGAGTGAGTGCGACATGTTTGCCGTGCTAGAGTCGGGAGCGCTTCTGAGTAGTTCCCTTGAAGAAGCGCTATATAAATTTTTGAATGAATGAATGAATGAATTTTGGAGAAGTTTGTGTTAACCTTTTAATGACTGAAGGTACGACAGAACTCCACCACTGGTTGAACTCTGCCTGTACCAGTCCCAAGCCTGGATAAAGGAGGAGAGCGACACTAATCATCTCTGATGTGGCAGTGTCGTTTAACATGTAACAAGCGAAGGTATGTCATTTCCCGAACCATTTACTACACTGTTAAGAAGACTTGCCGACGGTGTTCATCGGATAACTCGTTTACTTCGAACGCTTTGACTGCAGCTGACAGCTGGTCCATTCGACCCTTTTGGATTGATTTCGACTTGTGCATCAATCACTTGAAAGTTGTTAGAGTTTTTACTGACTGCTGTTGTACTGTCTTTGGCGGTAAATGACTACTAAATCTTAGCATGAAAATTGTCTGATGGGGGTATGGTTTTAATGGTAGCATGCTTGCACGAAGATCATGAGGGCAAAGGTTCGATACCTGCTGCTGACCCCACATGATTGCCTCAGCCTTCCAAATCTCTTGAGGCAATTGTAAAACGAGTTTAGGGTTGATGGAACCTTGCAGGGTGCCAAACAGTTTAATTATACTTCTTTGAATTGTGATCAATCTGTGTTGTGTCAGTTATAAATATAAAGAAATGAAGATTATTATTATTATTATTAATTACCAAGTAATTGCTGGATTTGTCAATTTCTCGTGAAGCAACAGGTTTTCAGCCACAGATGCAGATGTGTGAGGCCTAGGTACTAATTAATTAGCAGTTACTTTGCTGCTTTTGCAGCGGTATTAGGAGTTGCAAAGCAGAGGAAAACTGCTGTGTCCTTACATTTTTCAGAAATACTGGTTTTGTCTATAGATTTCGGTTACACTGTGCTCTTGTAATCTTTTCCAGGTATCCAGCATCATCACGAAGAAGCAGACGATCGGACATATGGAGAAAGATATGGAACGTTGGATCAAGGCAAGGGACTTTTTATGGTTGTTTAATGTTTATATTGTATTGTATTAAGAGGTTGATAAAGGACCTCTAATAATGTGAGCCGTTCAGAGGCGCTTTCAGTGCGCAAGGCAGGATTCTGGTGGGGAAATCACCTGCATCTTTTCGCTGCTTGGAGACCTTTCGCGTTTCATGGGCCTGTCACACTGTGAGCACCCAAATAGCTCTGCTGTGAGAAGCGCTTTACAAATTTTATCAATATTATAGATTGGATTAGAAGGGCACGAGAACAGAATTTGGTTTTGAGAGCAGCAAATAAGTAGGATGTATTTATCACCAGTTAGAAAGCTGAGCTCGAGTAAATGGAGACATTTGTTCATGTGGAGGCAGAAATTGTTTTATGTTGTCATACAGTGTGTGCATATTTCTGTTTATGTACTGCATAAAACAAAGGAAGATTATGTAAATGAGGGCATAACATAGCTGCGACTAGAGCTGTTAGGAACAATGGGCATGACAAAATGGCTATGTAAGTATGTATGATGTAGATCATTTATTCAAACCCATAGCTGCCAAATTGCTGATGTTGGAAACTGGTGGTGATCATGTAAGCATGTCTGTATTGAGACACTTTGGGCAGCACCTTTTGGGTAACACCTTTTGGGTAACACCTTTTGGGTAACACTTTTTGGGTGACACCTTTTGGGTGACACCTTTTAGGTACACATCAAAGTGTTCCTGTATGGATGATATCTTGTCTTGATTCTTTAGTGTTCAAAGACTTTTACATTATAAAATATAATATATCATTTTGATAGAGACATATAAATGTGATATACTATCATCTGCGTACATTGACGAGACGATTGTTTTACGCATTTCCAGCAACGAGAGCATCTCGGCAAAAAGCTGGAGAGGTTCCTGAGGAAACAGGAGAAGCTGATTGCAGACAAAGCCGTATGTTTTCCATCTTTCTTTGTCTTCCGTGATGTTTCATAGACTATGGTTTCTCAGTAGCACAGTGGTTAATGTTGGATAGTCAGCCAAGAGGTCTGGATTCAAATTCCAATGAGAACTGTAATTTGGTTTTTAATGCTACACTCTCAGTGGGAAGACAAGATGGCGAGGAGAGGACTGGCTTCCCATCATCATATGCCGAGGCAAAGGTCTAGCTTGAGGGACTGAGCACTCTTCTTTGGAGTCTGTAATGGATGGACAGCATCATCATCAATTCAGTATGTGCACTATCAACGAGCACTATCAACCTAGGTTGATAGTGCTCATACTGAATTGATGATGATGCTGTCCACCTTCATTCCTGAGGGTCTGAGACCAGAGACAACGACAGCAGCTTCCTCCATTCCTCTCTGTCCTGCACCCATCTGACACGGTCCACAGGTGATAGTCCAGTCCAGTCACAGACATCGTCCATCCAGCGCCTCCTTGGTCTTCCCCGTGCTCTGGATTACTGGATACTGAATTACCGATACCAAATAGTTTGATTGAGCACCATATACTGACTTTTATCTATCAGAGAAATTGTCTTTTCCATGATTTAATAATTGATTTCTAATCCTGATCACTCAATTCTCACAACAGTTGTGATACTGACGCAACATTTTGGCTATTAACACATTCTTTCGCACTAAAGCACTCGTGACGCAAATTATACACAAAGTGAAACTGGGAAATTTGCATGTGGAAAATTCTGTAAAAAACATCATCTTCTTAATTTCCTATGTAGCATTTTTCCAGGTATGCTAAATTTAACTCTTACCAATTGATATGTTTTGCCCCTCTTGCAAAATTGTCTGCGGACGCCGATGACTCCTGTAGCACGAGACTGTGACAGCGTGCGTTCCTTGTTTGTCAGGATGGAGACGCACTAAGAGACATCGGCGACCAGATCGAAACGCTGAAGGCGAACATATCGTACATCCAAGACAACATCAACGACTGTCAGAGTAACATCATGCAGATGGAGGAGAGCAAGGCAAGTACAACGTTCACAGAAAACAGGGCATTGAAAGGCACTTAAGACTCGATGGGCTGTAAATGGTGAGGTTGGTGTTAAAATCCCTGCCAGGGAAGAAATCTGGTTCAAGATTTCTGCACAATCTGTGTCTGCACCCTAGCCAACACGGCTAATAATATTTTTAAGGAGTAACGTCTCATCTTTAAAGTGACACAAACGTTACCGTTTTGACTTGTTTCTGTCCTAAGTTCTTGAGTAAAAATAAAGTTCAGCTGTTCGAATTTCAATTCCGAGAAGAATGCTCGTAAAGTTTTGTATAACTTTGGAGTGCACAATTGTTTAGCCATCATGTTCAGAATTGAAATTTACGACAAAAACAGGCTGCATAACAGGATAGAAGGAAGTACGTTGGTTTAACTTTGAAATGCTTTATTTGTCCAGGAGGATGATGTCGATCCAGCTGTCTTGCTCGGAAGCTGTACTTCTCTGGAGTCGGCAAAGTACCTTCTGGAGCACTGCGTTTCTCTTATCATAAATAAGGTAATATTGGCCTTTCTATATATATTTGCAGACTTTCTGATTATTTGCCATAAGTTTTCTTTGGAAGTTATTTGTTGATTTCAAGCTGAGCTGAAGATCATTCAATTTTATAAGAATTTTTGTTTCCAAAATGCCGTGCAGACTGCGGAGGCGCTTGAATGTTTTCTCTGTTGAGAATTTTTTGAGTAGCGTAGCATTGTTTGAAATCAAAATAGTATGATTACGCAGTACAAAAACTGAATTTGACTTGGCTATCCTTGTCTTATATTAGCAAATAGATTTTAATTGACTGGCTAAAAAAGAAGTAAATTCCTGATTACCTACACTACAGTAATGATACAGTACCGTTTAATCAGAATTTTCAAATCAGTTGTTTGTTTGTTTGTGTTTTAGGGCTTACTGGCTGCTCAAAAAGATGCGGAAAGCAAGGAGCTGATGGCTAAGCTTCACCAGGAACGCATGGATAGCACGTTCCAGCGGGATATGCTCCAGTATCTCATCCAGGACAAAGTGGATATTGAAATAGACGACAGTTTACTAAGTCACCGAAATGGTTGGTCACTGTCTATGTGCTGCATTTATCAGAGGTGTCATTGTGTGAAGTTTCGCTGTCTGAGGTGTCATTATCTGAGGTGTTATTGTCGTGAGACCTGTATGTCATTGTCTAAGGTGTCGGTGGTAAGCCTGTTCTGTTAGTCAAGGTATTATCGGAGTGATCAGCTTGTCATGAGAATGACTAGATATGCTGGCTTCAGCTCTTACATGGAGCATAACCAAAAAGCACTTTATATAAATGAATTGTGTTTGTGTGTTTGCAAGAAATTTTTTTATTTGTTGCATGCAAGCACGGCATCTCAATCTTACTTAACTTTGACTTAGCCTATCAATGACAATTGCCACTGCTCTGGATTAGTCTTGACGAACAGCTGAACAGTAATTTTTCGGATGCTTTTTGCAATCATTTGCAGACAGCGATTCCGACAGTGAGATCGAGTCGTCAGAAGCTACGTCACCTGTCGACAGGTGAGTCATGCATCTCTTTGACCACCTCTACCAATTGTTAATTTTATGACTGTATGTATTGCTATGTTTAAAAGTTAAGTTTTTCATGCTTTTAAAATGTTCATGCTTGTTCAACTAGGCTAAAATTCATATTCGGATTATTACTTGTCTAAGTTGCAAAAGTAAAGATAAGATAAGATACGATAAGAATATTCTTTAATAGACCAATGCCATGTATATTTTACAGACATGGTGTAATAAAGCTGCATCATCTATAGAGCCAATCAAAGTCAAATGTTTTAAAATAGCACGCAAAATCCTAAATCCAATATACAAGGATGTTCTTATGATGACCAACTATTTATACTGCGCTTTGGTTTACATGATGATGTTTAAATAAGTTAAAGCATCCTTGTTAAACATGATTTCCTCGTTACTTTGTCTGCCCTAAGGGCAATTTGATCCAGGCGGCTGGATGGCCTTTATTGATAATAGTAGCAGTTAGTAATACACAAAAAACAGTTTTCGCAGACTGGTGGTAGTTTATAATTTATCACATTGTACTGATAGCAGTTCTTTCAAAGGATGGGAAATATTTAAAAAGTATTAATAATGCGTAATGTATAGCCTTCCTTCTTCAATCTGCAATAAGATCTGAGTTGGGGTGCCACTCTTATCCCTTTTTGTGTGAAGACTTTCTTATTGACTCGGGGCTATCATACTGAGAGCATGTCTGAATTGCTAGAACTATAAGAGGCGCTTTATAAATTCTCATTTACAATTTACGAAATGGTAATGAGTAATGTCCTGCAACCAGTTCACTGAACACCTTTGGCATCAGCTATAATTTTAATACTAAAATATGAAGCATATATGTCAAAAATACTTTAGAACTGTTATACCACTTAATGCTGTTTGTTCTGGCCATCAGTAATTTGTCATTTGGTGAAAGGTGTACTTCGGTATTTGTGGATCAGAATTTGTTGTCTGTACTAATGATATATAATTATACAACAACAGACCTAAGATTGTGTTAAAGTTTACCATACAGGTTGTGAATGCTATGTGAAGTACATGTGCTAGGTTGGCATGTTAGACTTTATTGATTTATTGGTTGGGTCGTATATATGCTTATCTGGTTGTTTTTTCTTGTGTGATGGTTGTTTAGTTTGGTTGTCTCCTGGTTTATTGGTTGTTCAGCGGTTTGTTTACGATGGCAGTAATTGAAAGCTTTTGATGAGCATTATCACAAACTTGTGACAACCTAAGCTGCTACGTCCTTTGGATTACATACGGAAATTCTGCATTTGCTTCATGTTTGCTAGTTGTTAAGCATTTCAAACAGATTAAGTGTTGCTATGGAATATGAATTTTGGCTATGTAATCGGATATGGAACTATGTTTTTTTAATGTTTTTTAAGCTGTAATGGAGTGTTTGGTGGTCCTACAAGTCCAACTCACGCTGTCAAGCGAATTTTTGACGAGTAAGATCTGCTGCAACCGTTGTAGCTTTCTAATGCTTAACTAACATGGCTTTGCGATGGTCCTTTCGCTTGGCAGCTTTCTGCTTTTTGCTTATTTCAACACCTTTTTTCCTGTCTTGGATTATGTTTTATTCTGCCAAAGTATGATGTCCACGTTTGCATCAAAAGATGTCTGCTCTTTTACGCTTAGCAAGTAGCGGACCGTGCTTGATTTTGTAATAGCTTTTGCAGCTTTCAAAGTAGGCTACCGGTAACTTGCAAGTGCAGAAGTATCTTGACTAGTTACCTGTGTGTGAGTGTGTGTGTGAAGAAAGTTGTTGATCACGTGATGTGAATATGACAAGTTGTTTCAAGCTCAAATGATCCCAAAGGACCAAATGTAGACTTATGCTTTATGGACTGTTTCACTTAATCGTAAACTTTCATTCATGCAAGTTAATCAGAAATGGAGTGTAACTGAGTTTAGGTTAATTTTTTTACCTTTGTTAAAAGTTGTTATTTCAATATATTTATTTGTACTTTTCATCATTTCCTTTTGGTGCATGATTCATGAGATTTTGTGCCTCTGAGAGCTTCAGTGTTAAAATTCAAAATCCATTTTATTTGTAAAGGATTAAATTCCAGACTTAGTTTTCTTCACACAAAAATTCTCCTGAGTGTAGACACTTTTAGACTTTAGCATTATCATTGCAGCAAAGTGAGTTGCTGTGAAGTTTGTTCTCTTAAAAGATACACTTGTATAAAATTCTAAATTCCTGTATCAACCTAATCAATATAATCAATCTTTGCTTCACTGTCACCATCTTGAGAAATTATGTCGGACCATAACTCTTGGCAAAACACAACTCTGTGGTCTCCTTGAAAAATGTGACCTAGCATTACTTACAGAATAATGTATGCATTCTGTACGTACATTATCGAAAGGAATGACGTACGCGTACAATGTGCGTACGTTAAAAGTGTACGTGCCATGGCACTGAACATTGCAGAATTTATGGCAGAATCGGTGCTCCATACACACCTTCAGTAGCCATCTTATAATAATTGCATTGTGATTTCATATGGGCTTTAAGTTGCCATGGTAACCTCTTGTAATTATTGTATTTTGATTTCAAAGAGGCTATAAGTTGCCATAGTAAACACTTATAATAATTGCATTGTGACATCTTAGAGACTCTGAATTGTCATAGTAATTGTTATAATATTAATTGCATTGTGACTTTATATAGTCCATAAATTGCCATATTTAGTTACTCCCCCCCATGACAATTGTTTGATGGGTATTTCATGGAGGTTTCAAGTTTCCATGGTAACCGCTTATAATAATTGTATTGTGATTTCATAGAAGCCATAGATTGTCATATTAACTTCTTATGATAATGTATGCATTGTGATTTCATGAAATCTATGAGTTTCCACAGTAACCTCTTAATAGGGTATTGGTTTCACAGAGTCTATAAAATTGCATTGTGATTTCATAAAACTTTTCTATAAATAGCCATAGTAACCACTTATGATAAATAGTAATTGCTTTGTGACTTCAGAGAGGATTTAAATTACCATAGTTACCTCTTATAACAATTGCATTGTGATTTCATATAAGATACTTTGTAATGTGATTGACTAAGACAAAACATTGTTACAGTGAGCATGGTGATGGTTTACAGACTCGATAAACAAAGGAATCTCGTTTTCACATTAATTAGCCCAGGCATGGGCAACTTCTTTTAACAGAGGATCAGAGGCGGATCCGGGGGGAATCCGGCCATGGCCCCATTCCAAAAGTGCATAGGACGTGCCCCCCCATTTGCTTTCAACAAGCTTTAAGTCAATGCAGCGGGATACGGCGAGAGAGGAAAAGTAGCATAGGACTGGAGAGGTCATAGGTATATTCCCAAGAAATGACGATAAGATGACTGATGAAAAAAAGGTCATCAGATTTTTCTGGCAAAGATCACCAAAAATTTTGGCCCCCTTCGAAAATCTCTGTATCCTCCCCTCCAGAGGACCACCCTAACATTTTAATGGCAGCTCATCGGTCCATATGCTAATCAAAGGCTAAGGTTTGCTGTTTCATTTGCCTAAGAAACTGGCTCAAGTGTTAATTTTATTTCAATTAATAATTGCGGAATAACCATTGAGTTAAAAGAAGATAATTTTATAATGAAAATCTATAAGAATCAAATTATGTTTGACGTTTAATCATTTTCAAAAATGCATAAAATCATTTTCGCCTTTAACTGATACCAACAACGTACGGCATAATAACGTACGCATGCCGTGCACGTGTTACGGAAAATAATGACATGCTACGTACGGTACATAGCGTCGCACCTTGCTGCTTTTGAGATATTTCTTCTGCACATTTGTTTTACTGTATTAGTCTGTATCAAGACTACAGAATACTCAAGATGTTCCAAAACAGTTATTATATTCACAACATTTATAGGGTGATCGAATTCCAGTCCAGCATAAATTTATTGATTGCTATTGCTTGAAGAATTCATCTTTAACACAGTCTGGACTTGAGTATTCTTCGAGTGTGTGTGGGCGAAGCATTTGATTAATGTCATCGTACTGTGTCTGTTTCTGCTTCTTTGGAACCGGTTGGAAATCTTTCTTTCTCTGTTTGTCTCTCGGTGTGTTTGTTTGTTGTCTGAAGTCGTCTGAATGGACTGCATGTCGCTGCTGCCTTAGCCGTCGTTGCTTTCGTCTCGCTTTATGTTGTTCTCAGATGATGAAGAGCTTATTATCCTAAATAGTTGAAACACTTCCTTTGTTCACGACTCATTGCACTCGGACTTAGCAAAAGATATTGTACATTCGTAACTCCACTGCCCATAGAAGTATCACAATGCACTTTGTGGCCGATCAGAAATGACGTCATGCAATTGTGGACGATTTTTTACCTCCAACCCCTCGCCATGCATCAACACGAAAGTCATACGATATAACATATGGGACCTCCTTCCCTAGGTGTGTGACGTCATTGTAGACGGTCCCTTTATAAGAATTTTGTTACTCTGACCAGTGCTCTTGGCTTCATTTCCAGTTTCATATGCTTCCTTTCACATTGTGAACTTAACTTTCCGTTTGCTCGTTTCTTCTTTAACAATCAGATGCCTTTGACTTGTTAGTGCACTTGACTGTGATATTGATCATTTCTGCTCTTTTCTTACTATGCTGAAAACAGTGGCTCAAGTAGTTGGACTGTTTCTTGTACATGCAATGTTTTCCTGGCACTTGGTCTTCTGGTCCACCAAGTGTGCATTTTTTAATCGGAAACGATTGGTTGTTTACTGACGGACTCTGTGAGAAATATTTTCTTTGAAATATTTAATTGCTATCTTTAGAGCGAATCTTTAAGGTATCGTAGTGCTCGCTGGTGCTGTGTTGTGAGGAACTAGTCCAGTTTTACCAGTTGTTTCATTTTTTCATTCCATTGATTGAATGATTGATTGACTGGTTGATTGATTGATTGATTGAGATGATTGATTGATTGATTGATTGATTGAAATCTTCAATGATAAATTGCACCATGCCAGATTGCATTGCCCACTTTTTTATGGAAAGTTTGTGCAAGTATGATTGACAGAAAAAAGGCTTTAATTTGCTTGATTTTGTTTTAAATGAGTTTTAACTATTTAAATAAAATGGCAGATTACGATTGTGTCTGTCAGTTTTTGTGTTCAAGATAATACCTGGTTGTCTGCATTGTTGTTTATATGATTGTTGTTATTGTTGTTGTTGTTTATGGTTGTCTAAATGTCTGTTGTTGCTGGATGTTGTCGACATTTAATGTGAATCAGAAAGAAATGATGATGGCAAGTTCTTTCGTCTGAGTTGGGAGTGATTTGCTTTGCGAACGATCACGCATGCCTTAGCGATCTTCGTCGTTGAATTGCATGTTTCTAAACTCAGCTTTTCAACTCTGAATTTTTAACAGAAGTAATTTTTTAATGAGGATGTTTTCAGTATACATGTGTATAGGAAGATTTGTGTGCAAGTGAATGAAATTGCTTTGTCACTTAATTTTTCTGTGATTAGTGTTGTAGTGTCATGCATAAACCTTTAGGACTTCTTACAAACGTTGTATCTTCATGTTTGAGGTTGTCCTGTCTTCTCAGTGTGCCACTGTAATTACAAAAGCCGCTGTATAATTGAGATGATTGACTTTGATAGGAAATGTTTGTAAGCATCTATATCACGTGTGCACATTTTTGTAGTAGGTTTCCAGTTTGCGCTCATCACCTTTCACAAACTGATCTTGAAAGGAGTAAGGCTGTTAGAATTTCAGACTGTTTTATGTCTCAGCAAGCTGTGCAGTTTGTCAGTTTTGCTGACAACTTTCATCTAGAATTTATGAACGTTGGGCATTATGATAGGTAAAGAAAAAAATATGTACAGTTTGACAGAACTGGTTTGTCATTTTTCCCTGATGGCTTTGCTTTGGTTGCTTCACTGACTTGAAGTTCTGTATTTGTGAGGTGCTCTATCGAAATCAGGTGCATGTTGAGTGATACATTTTCGAGGTAACAGCCGAAAATGACAGACCGGATCAAAATTGTTTGTTTTGATTTTCAATCAGATTCTTGTCATGATTATGTTACATGAATCTGATTGAAAATCAAAACACGCAATTTTGATAGGGTCGGTCATTTTTGGCCGTTATCTCGAAAAATGTATGGCACGACATGCGCCTGTTTCAATAGAGCACAGGAACTCACAGTTCTTCTCTGACATCTGCTGTCGTACTGTGTTTCATTTCTTAGATGTTTATGATTATACTAACCCATGGACCCGGTGTTGCCCAGGAAATTTAAGGTTTTTTTGCTCCCACCCTGCCCCATGGTGAGGGGATTCGCTGACCCCTATCAAGTCATTATGGTGGTGCCCTGTCTAGGTCCAAGGTTTCAGGTTAATAGCTGTGAAATTGTGGGTGTGCAATCTTGACAAACATACTCACATACACACACACACAGCCGCGCACATTCTCCTTAAAAGATAAGTTTCCTTCGAGATTTCTCCCCCACCTTCAACCCTACGTATGCTGGAACGAGGTCACTGTTGGGTGGGATGATGAGACAGCGAGGAAGAGGACTTTCCAGTGGCCATCTCCCTGAGAGCGCCTCTGAGTAGGCTTCTTGAAGGGGCGCTATATAAGTTTTCGGAATGAATGAATGAATGAATGAGAAGGAGACACAGAGACAGACAGACAGTCAGACAAAGAGAGGGAGAGAGTCAATGGCTGCTTCCAAAGGACTAGCTCAACTGCTCAGGATTCTTATTTAGCCAAGCCACGGTGGTTGCTCTTTAGGGATAACAATTAAACATGGAACAAAGTTGATGACACTTCATATCAATGGTTGCCTTATTGCTCCATTTTAATAGAGCATCCAATTTCCATTTCTTTCCTAATCCTGTATACATAATGGATTACTGTCGTAGTTATGCATATTATTATCTTTCCTTGTTGATTTCACGTTGATCCTTGATGACTAAGCATCTTGCCATATGAAGTATGTTAGCAAAACGATAATAAAGTTGCTTATAAATTTATAACTGTCTGAAATAAAACTGTGAACCTAAGTAGAGGCAGATAAACGTGAATTTTAAATTTTTAGAAATTTATGGTATAAAGCTGAGATATTTATTTACTTTCGATATATTCCAGTCGTTTGTTGTGTGCCTGTTATTTAGAAAACTGAAGACGCTGATGCCTGTTGGACTGAATCAAGGTGCAGCAGGAGGGGTTGGCAGTGGGATGCCCGATGCTCTATCCGCCGCTGCAGCTTCCGGTGATGGGAATACGACCCTGGCCTCCGCCACTGTTACGCGACGAGACAAGGTGGGCTCCAGGTCTTCAAATCTGTCAGGTTTAGGTGGAGACCTGCAAAGCATGTATTTTTTTAATATCTATCTCAAATCGAGTTAGTTTAATCAAGCAATATGACATTTGGTTATCTTTTGCCAGACAGCGTATTAATTTTGTATTGAGAATCCACGTTATTGTTACTTGATTGTAATGCATTGTATTACAGTGTAATTACTGTAATGTAATGGTAAATTTTGTAAACTTTGACTTGTAGTTTTGTGACTTGAATGTTTATCACTGCATGGAACATCATGGTTGTCAATCTCCAAATTTCTAGTGCAGCACTGCATCGAAAGCCAAGCACAGGGCACCAGCTTATTCACGAGCGATGGAACATTCTTCCTGGAGGACCATGTGAAGAATGTACCATCTTTAGAGAAATTTAAATCACAGACCAAGACTCATTTTTTGAAACAATCATGTGACAGCCATTGATTTTTTACACTCATGCTCACTTTTGCTCAGTGCTCTTTCATTTGACCTCAACTGTGCACTATGCAAAACTTATTGTTAAATTATTAGTTTTGACATTGGCATTGTTCAAGTGTTGTATCGATTCGATACAGACAAATCTATAAAAAAAGACATCATGCGCAATAAGTTACAGGTGCTGATGCTGATCGATTCGAATACAATTAAACGCAGACAGGTGTTGGTTCTTATTTGCTAGTCCTTGTTATTACTCCAGGTGCAGATGCTCCATAACCAGTCGTACTGTGTCGTGCTTGCATTTCCTGCTAATATTGCTTTCTGATGCTACGTTGTTTCATCTAGATAAATTGACTGCTGACTCGGCTGCTAGGCTGAATAGCCATCTGACTGGTTGGAAGGGACTGGTTAGCTGACTGGCTGGTTGACTCAAGTGCTAAATGGGACCAGTACATTGATTTCTTCTTTCTCTGCTATTGGCCCCATGGTACGAAATGGGCTTCCCTTTCTCTGCTATTGGCCCCTTGGTACGAAGTTGGCTTCCACTGTCTATGCGCCTTAAGTCTAGAGTTTGCTCATGAATATGCGTTTTATTGCAGCCTTGATACCATTCTTTATATCCGAGGTTGCTGAGTTGTGACCTTGAAGGGGTGCTATATAAATCTACATAATGAATGAATGATTGAATGAATGAATGAATAATTTAGTGAATGAATAATTTAATGAATGAATGAATGAATGAATGAATAATTTAGTGAATGAATAATTTAATGAATAATTTAGTGAATGAATAATTTAATGAATGAATTATTTAATGAATGAATGGATGAATGAATGATTTATGTGGATTGACTAGACTTTGAACGACTTGTTATTGTTTTAAGGCTCGGCGGAAGACTGCCACTCCCGAAGATCTTCTTTTCGCCGGTGGTCTCGTGCCATTTACAGCCGAGGGCCCAGTAGTTCCTCTTCTTGCATCTGTTGTCGAAGCGCCAGGAAGCTGTTCGGACGCATCCAAAGCATCCGTCGTCGGCAGAGATCGTATCGCCATAGGTCGTGATGTATCGAGTGGGCGTGATGCTGCGACGCTTATGCCTCCACCTAAGGCGCTTCCTCCGAAAGCAAGACTGAATGGTCCTTCTAGTCAAATCCCTCGGTATGGATAGAAATTTGTGCCGCTACATATAACTCCACTGGTAATGGTGTTATTGTGGGTTGGATGGTTGATTGCTACATGCTCATTCGCTCATTGCAAGAATTTATATAGCACCTCTTCAAGAGATCCACTCAGAGGCGCTCCCAGCCATGGCTCTAATGATCAGTCAATCAGAATTTTTATAGCACATTTTCAAGGTGTCTACTCAGAGGCGCTCCCGGCCGAGATCAAGCTGGAAAAAACTCAGTCTTCAACAGTTTGTGAAACTGAGGGCAGTTTGGGAGGTGTCGCATAGTCAAGGGAACCCCATCCATGGTCATTGGACCAATTACAGAACGGTTCTGCATTTTCACAGAACGAGTAAAAGGATTCAAAGGAACCAATAAATCACCATGGACAGCCACCCACCCCGTGGCTAACCGGAATTCACCCGCCAGTCTCTGTCTGTTTCTGCTTTATTTTAGGATGTTTGTATGCTTGAATTATGTTAAAATGTTTAGTCTATGTTGGAAAATTGAGTCGTGAGATAATGGAAGTTTTCGCAATTTTACTGAGTAAAATTCAACCTTGATTTGATGTGTTCATTATATATCCATTGTGTGTTTTTTAGTTGCGTTGCAGTTATTCATTCTTATTAACTTGATTTTCTATAATTTAATGTCAGTTGGCATTGTGTAAAGCACTGTTAGGGACTTGGTATCGCAATGAATAACACGCTAGCGTAGAGTGTGAGAGGTATCGAGTTCGAGCCCCCGTTGGGCGGACATGCATTGTAGGCTGCTATTAGCACCGTGTAATTGCAAATCTGTCCATTAGGTAGAGGTGCTAGATAAATGCATGTTATTAATAGCAATAATAACAATCATAACACTGTTGTTATATTGATGGTTTGATATATACTTAATTTTTTAGACCAGACAGCGTACCTCTCAAGCCTGACCCATCACCGCATCTGCCTCGAAAAGCATATGCAGCAGCAGCCAGCAGACCTGCACCGGATCCATCGCCTGTGCTCAAGAGGAAGGTCCTTTCATCATCTGTATCTTCTGGCTCCGGATCACTCTCAAGACTCAGTTCTACGTAAGCTTCTGGACTTTTGTTCCTCCTCCTCCCTCCCTCTCCTTAGTTTTACTGTCTTTTATTTTTGTGGAGCATGGTGTGAGTTTCGCTAACTTCTGTGACCCATGTTACTTTGATTTTGGTAGTACAGTCTCACAGCTGAGATGTTCCGTGTTCCATGCTTTGTATTGGTTATCTCACATACCAGTCTCTCATTGTATTGCTACTTGGTATGTTTTGATGTGAATTGCATTAGAACAAAGCTGAGTAAAGCTTTGGTTTTATGTTGCTACTGGGTATGTTTTGATGTGAATTGCATTAGAACAAAGCTGAGTAAAGCTTTGGTTTTATGTTCCATTTTGGTTCCATGTTAATTTTGGTTCCATGTTAAGCTCCATTTTAGTTCTGTATTTAGTTCCATTTTGGTTTCATGTTGAGTTCCATCTTAATGTTACAATTTCTTTGTTAGTTTTGGTGTGCTCCAGTTTAGGCGTTCCTGTGTGTCATGTATCAGTGCCATTAAACTCTCGGCTCACTGCTTGGCTTAATAAAAACCAAGTTTGAATATAGGATGATTTCTTTTCAGTAGATTAAAAATTTTGAAAGTCTAAATGAATTCGCAACATTGGTATTTATGCACAGAGATCAATGGCGTTTATTGATCTACATCTAGGTTAATGCTATTTTCTTGGATCTTCTTCACTTTAAACTTTCAGGATAAAGCTTAAATTGGCCTGCTTGACTTACAAATCCCTCGGTACCAATACACCGGCTACCTTTTCTCACTTCTAACTCTCTACTCCTCCTCATTGCCTGCGATCATCAGTTATGAGTCTGTTAACTGAACTCTGATATGCAGAATGGTTTTGGGCTCACATGCATTCCATGCCACACTGCACCCAGGGAATGGAATCGACTTCTACTGTAGCTTTATAGCTCGAAATTCACTTCCTTCAAAAAGCAGTTCAGAACTCACTATTTCTTCTCCACTCTCAAGGACATGGATCTCTAACTGCATCTTTTGCTGGCAGCTGATGCATTTCAATGTGATCTTGCTTGTGTTACAAATTGATTTAATTATTTTATGAACAATGGTTTTGGGCTCACAAAAACGTTGGGATCATCTACCGGATTCGACATGTGTTACAGAGACCTATCCTGATCAACCTGTATAACACTCTTATTCTTCCTTACTTCTCCTATTGCAATATTATCTGGGTCTCAAACTATCACTCTCACTTGACCAGACTAATTCTACTTCAGAAGCGTATTGTTCGGATTATTTGTGGTCTTAAATATAATGAAAGTACCTCTACATACTTTAGAAAACTTAGAATATTGTCATTGTCAAATATAAATGAGTTGCAGATTGGGACATTTATGTATAGATTTAAACATAAGTTATTACCAGAATCGTTTACTAAATACTTCCACTGTAATATGGATGTTCACAGTCACTACACCAGATCCTGTAATAAATACCATAAAGATTTTGCACGTACTAAAACTAGGCAGTTTTGTATCTCATATCGTGGACCCTGTGTGTGGAATTCTTTACCTGTTTCTTTGACTAATGTGCCTACTGTAGGAATATTTAAAAGAGAATTTAAACAGCATCTAATTGGGTTGTAATGAAGACATTTTTGACAGATATTGAGATAACTTTGAAGATATTTTGGTTGCTGCTTGTTCATCGTTGCTACCTACTTAAATTTAGTGAAATTTCAAATTGGGTTCCCTGGCAGCAGAGCATTCTTGCTCCTTTAGGGATGACCCTTTGACACCGAGAAGAAAGTTTGCGGGTAGACACTGTGTTTGTTTGTTTGTTTGTTTATTTTTATTTCTATAAAACTGCTTTAATCTATTGATGCTGTGATGCTCTGTTGATATTGGTGTCAATAAATGTCTTGAGTTGAGTTGAACAATAATGTCAATAAAGCAAGAATCCTTTCATATCGCATTTAAACTTTGTGCATTGTCTCATCTCGGTATATGTATGTCACCAATTTGATGTATACTCGTCAATCTTGACTTTGTCAGCAGTCTGTAGTACTATATGAACACATGAAACATATACTTAAATGGTTTTAGAAGAACTGTTCGTAAAATTCTGTGTTTTCTAGAAACCCTTCTAGCGTTGTCGTTTTCATTTGGTTTGTGCATGCTTCGTTTTGATTGCTGCATGTTGTCTGTTTTTCTGTGTTGTTCGGTTGGTAGTAATGATAATAATACAGTTGATATAACACCACCAACATCCCCGACGCTTAATCGCAAGTCAAAAGACCAGACTAATGTGTTCTCGCGATTGACCAGCCGTACCCAGCCGGCCTCTCCTCATCCCACCAGGTAAATAACTCATCCACTTGTCTAACCAGGTAAAAAAAAACTCATATGATCACCTGTGTAAATCATCCATTTTCTCTTCTGGCCAGATGATCAATCAATCAATAAATCAGAATTTATATAGCGCCCCTACTTATATAGCGCCCCTACTTTGAGGCACTCCCGGCGATATGATATGATATGATATACAGGTATTATTGCTATGATGCTGTATTGATTTGTTCAGTGCCAATTCCTGATTGCAAAACATTGGTAATTGTAATCGTACATTTATATAGCGCCACTTCAAGAGAACTCCTCAGGCACTGATCTGCGAGCGAGACACTCGCTCTGGATTCCTAGTCATCTAATTATCCGAATACTAAACCTAGACGCACTGATTGAATCATCTCGTCGACTAACCATTTGTGGAATGTGGAGTCATCGCTGAATCATTGATGTGGTTATCTTTCAAGTCTATGCAAATCATGAATACCAGATGACAATTTTTAGAAGCGGGTCTGAAAAAGCGTCGGTTCGCAAAGACAATGCAAATACTTAGGCACTCTTTCACGGAAATGCTGTATGAGGTACCCTCCAAGAAGAAGAAGAAGAAGAAGAAGATGAAGAAGAACAGTCTCTTAAGCTTACCCTGAGGCAGCCATGGACATGAAGTGCGAGCACCTTTATTTTCTTAGCCTTGGCATATGATGGCTGGTGACCAGTCCTCTAACTTGCCATCTCATAGATCTTTGTAATAGCAGTGTACTGTTAGTGTACTCATATAAAGCTGAGTACTGAGGCAATGAAACAAAGTGATCAGAATTTTCTTTAACTCCATGTATTTTTTACAAGTTGCAAAGTGCCATTAAGAATTTTACACAAAGCATCGAAACACAGCAATCTAGGATATATAAAAAGTTGCATCCTAAGATTGACGACGCTGTTTTTTTTTTGTTGGAAACAGGGGCATCATAAATTCCATGCCAAATCGAACGAATCAAAACTGTCCAATGAATCACGCATGCACAGCTTCCGGGCATTCCAAGGCCGTTCTTTCCGTCTTTGCCACCGATGACTTCCTCTTCTCCAGTAGTAAAGGTTAGTGTGGACTGTGGAAGACATCTCCGTAATAATAATAATAATATTATTATTGACTTTTTATATATCGCACCTTCAAGGTAATCACTCAGAAGCGCTCCCAGTCCAACAGCGGCTAAACAAGGGAGTTTTTAAGTGAGAAAGATACATAGTGGTGTAACCTCTAGGCACCAGGCGGTTGGCAACAGGGAGCCCATTCCAGGTTCTACGGCCAGCCACTGCGAAAGAGCGTCTATGACTTTTATTTGGAAATTTTGATGCCAAGAATGCTGCAGACGCTGTCATTGACAGTTGCATTACGACGCTCTGAATGAAGTTGTCCAAAAATGGCAGCGGCCGTAGTAAAAATAAAATGAAAATTATCCCAATGAATATTGGTGAACTTCTTTAAGTATTTTGGTCCTGTGTAAAGAAAGGTCCTTGGTCTTAGCTCATTGGTCATTTTACTTCCGTCCTGTCAGCACTTCAAAATCATTTTGTCTGTACTCGTGAGAAGTGAATCTTTTAAAAGTAAACTCTGTTGTTTGATCCCAGTTTTCCATCATTAGGTCAGCAGGGTTTCTGACAAGTTGCTAAGGTGCTATATAAAATTATAAATTACACTTGTGATTGCAAGCACAAAAGTAAAAAGGATCAGGGAACTAAGTCAGAAATTGTTGTTTTCTTGCATTGAATAAGAATGTAATTTCAAAAAAAAAATAATAAACCACCTCAACCCGTTAAGGAAATCTGACCATTCACAGGCTCTCAGCTACTTTTTCACTCATTCATAGAATGAATTTGTACAGCTCCTCTTCAAAGGGACTACTCAGAGATGCTCCCAACCTCAGCACGCCCAAATAAAGGTTCTTAGGCTGAGAGAGTAATGCCTGAGAAGGAGTTCTAGAATTGGAGCGGAACATCAAGGGGGCCATTCCAGGGCGAAGGTCCTACCACCACATTTGATCGTGTTTTTTAACTTCCTAGCAACACATCCAGTTGAAAGCGACATTCTTGACCATTTCATTTTCTGTCTATGTATCTTTCGTTCGTGCATTCTAGATCGCACGGCCAAAATCTGGGACTTGCAGACCGGCGAGGAGATGTTGACGCTCGATGCACATCCAAACAACGTCGTTAGCGTTAAATACTCGGAGACAACGAGCCTTGTTTACACCGTCTCCACATACGTCGTTAAAGTCTGGGATCCTCGACAGGGAAATCTCTGCATCAAAACGCTAACGTACGTTTCTTTTGTCTTTGCAGAGAAGCTGGAAAAATGTGGTGTATTATAAGTGTTCATGTGCTTTTTTAATTGGTCTTTGTTTTACGGCTGTGTTTTTACGACTTGGTTTATCTTGTGTTGAAAATGCATGATCCCGTGGATTCTGGTATATTTGGAGACTTGGATCTAGAGTTTGATCAGTTTGTACTGTAGAACTCTACTGAAATGGACTTTGTAGCCAATGCAGCTTTAAACAGCACCTCTCAAAGATAATAATAATAATTTCGACAATTTATTTAGCGCCGAAACAACACTGTGCCGTTAGGGGGTGCCTTACAAAGCAGCTGACAACATCCCGCGAGCAGTCACAAGTGATGCTTCGCATTTTCGACTATTAGATAACCAAGTATTGGCATTTCCAACCCTGCCTTCCAAAAGAAAACAGTTTTCTCCGCAGCCTGGAGGGAAGCCGTTGTGGAATAAGACTATCTAGTGGGCAATTCACCTGTATCTTTTCACAACTTGAATAGCTTTCTCTTTTCACGAGTCTGTCACGCTGAGAGTGTTTCTCAATAGCTCTGCTGGGAGAAGCGCTAAGTTACACATGTTCATATTAGATTAGTGGGGCGTGATGGTGTGGTGTGTATGTTCGTTGCCTTGCAGCTGGTGGGTTGCAGGTTCGAATTCACCCTCAAGCCGCCGCGTAAGGACTGTGAGCCAGTCCTTCACTCGCAATTGCTCAGCGCTTCGGCGTGAAACTTCGATGCAGTGTCCGCGCTGTAGTCGGGAGCGCCTCTAAGTAGCAGTCTTGAAGGGGTGCTATAACAAGTGCACATGCATTAGATTAGATCTGTGGTTCATCTTTTCCAGGTCATCCGGTCTGACGTCGGATGGAAACGCCGTCAACAGCTCGACCGCCCGTCAACTGAATTGTCCTCCTGGAGAGACGAACATTACGGATGTTGTGCTCAATTCCGTCGGATCCGTCCTGTACTCGGCCGCTGGAAACACCGTTCGCATCTGGGATCTGCGAATGTACGACAGTCAACGATTTCTTTCCTTTCTGTATTTATTTGGCTTGTTTCGATTGCACACTGTTGCCGCAGGTGATGTTGTGGGAACATTTTAATAGGGGGTGCTGTAAAATATCTATGCATGCATGTATGCATGCGTGGCTTGCGTGCATCATACAATGTGGGGCGCGGTGGTGTAGTGGTGGCGTCGTTGCCTTGAAGCCGAAAGGTTCGAGGTTTGAATCCACCTCGCCGCGTAAGGACCTTGGGCAAGTTCTTCCCTCACAATTGCTCAGCACTTCGGCGTGAAACTCCGATGCAGTGTCCGCTCTGCATTCGGGAGCGCCTCTGAGTAGAGAGAGCTTGAAGGGGCGCTATAACAAGTGCACATACAAATGTGATGTATATGTGCACTTACCACCATAGCCATAAATTTGATTGAACCCAAGTAACAGTAACGACATCGAAAAACAGCAACAAGGAATCAACAGGACTACAACCCTAAGGAACCTGGGTTCCGCTTGTGGGCCATCTGTAACATCGAAATAAATATTTCCAGAGTTGGTATACACACGTATGCATGCATAATTAGGTACACGCAGGTATGCAACTATGCATGCATGTACCCAGACGCATGGACTGACATGTATGCTATGTTTGCAGTGTATGTATTTGGGGAACTGGAACCGACACATTTCGTATTACATGGCAAAGCAATCTAACAACTGGCCACCATGTTGCCGTCTAGTAGTAGTGATTTCAGTTTAATGATGCTGCATGATAAGAAGAATCGTTAGCATCACCCCCCTTCTTTATCCAGGCTTGGGACTGGCAATGCCAGAGCGTAAGCAGCGGCAAAGTTTTTGTGTTCATTCGACTGATTTGTTTCGTTGGTATTAAATTGCTGAATTAAATGAGAATTGGCCTGAACTGATTTTTAAAATCTGATTTGAGTTTGTTGTCTTTTCCGTAGGTATAAATCGGTCGGGAAACTCTCCGGTGGTCATCAGGCAGCCATCATGGCTTTAGCCATCGACGACACGGACACGGCAGACGGCAACATCTGCGTAGTCACTGGCTCCAAGGATCATTATATTAAGGTTGCCACATATTTCCTATGGATCATGAATTCAACTGTAATGATGATAATAACAATCTTCATTCATTTTCAGACTGATGTAATGAAGTATGATCACAATCAGTAATGAACGGATGATCACGAGTTATTACAGAATACAGAGTCAAATATAACTTTCAGCAGCCATGCAAGACGTATATGATGGTCATCCTACTGCTCGGTTTCGCAACGCCATCTGCCGAATGGAAGGTTGAGTGAACCTTTGGGAGGGTAGCGGGAACTGATCCCCGCATCGGTGCGCTTTTTGTGAGAGTGGGTACGATTATCGTAACCCCCTCTTCAACTTTGCCTGTCATGAATTATGATGAAGGTAGTGAAGAATTTTTTGCTATGGTTTGATCAAGCTATCTAAGAACCTGCATCATGAGTTTTTCAGCCCACTCTGCCTCTTTTCCACAAATGCTTGTAAGACCATTTTGTTCGTTCGATTGCGGTTTGATTGTTTTTGGTCGGGAGCATCACTGACAAGTCTCTCGGCATGTAGTGCTAAATAAATTTGGATTGCTCAGTTTAGAATTTCTCTGATGTCAACCCACCTGTTTTGGCATAGGCTGCCTCATCATATGTGACTTGAGCATCTTGGTTTTTCTTTTAAAAAATGGTTGCCTTATGATATTTTAAATCCATCGTTGAAATTACTTCTTGGTCGATTTTGAGAATTGGATGTAACTTGTTTTGTGTGAATTCAGGTGTTTGAGGTCATGGAAGACTCGGTTGGTGTCCTGTGTCCAAAGTATAATCTCGAGCCACCACATTACGACGGAATCCAATCTCTTTGCCTGATGGGAGATCTGCTGTTCAGTGGTTCACGGGATACGTGCATCAAGAAATGGGATCTGGCAGAACAGCAACTGAAGATGGTATTACATTTGTAAATTTAGTTTTTAAAGCTTGGGCATAGTAGGGACATGAGTAGGGACTAATGTTGATGTTGATGTTCTTCAGATCACAGATATAACTTTTCTTTAATCAGACATTCTATAAATGTTCTTAAAAATGCATTGGTTTTATTTCGGTTTATGTTCTAAAAGTTATTTGCTTTTGTGATTCCTTTCATCATTTTTTGCATAGCTGTTATAAAATATGAGCATCTATCTCATGTTAATAAAGATTACTTGCTTATCTTTTCTGATACTTTTGGAATTCTGCAAGGGGTGCTCTATAAATTTTTCGATGTGAGATACCTTTATTATTATTACTATTATGAAATAAATTTGTGCCATACTCCAAAATGTGAATCTGAGGCATGGAATGTCACCTGCCAGAGTATGATGGAGTTAGATATCCAATTGCATGAAATTCAAGAAGAAATAGAGTGTTAGTTTTGAGATGCATTTCGAGGGAAGGGAGTGAATTTGAGCTACGAACAAGAGCAGTAGTCAGTTCCATGTCCTGGAAACAAAGGCATGGACTGCATGTGAGCTCATAACTTTGAATTTATTTAGATATAGTACAGTGCAAGTGTGACAAAAACATTGATGACACAGAGCAATGGTGCGTGAAAAGCTTGCCCAAAGTTCTGATGACTGTCTGACTATAAACTCAAACCTGTAATTTCCGAATTACAGGCCAACTGCTCTATTAATTTAATGAAATTGCCCCACTTCACACAACAAGACTTTGAATACGATGTGAAGTGCTTGTATGAATTGCAACAGAATTGTCATTGTTCAAAAGATTTCAACATAACTCCTGTACGCCCCTAGTTAGGATGATTTAGTTTTGAAAGCTATGTCAACCATATTGCTGTACTGATTTCTTTTTTGTGCTATGATTTTCGTGTGTAGAGTTTTACACTTGACCATTTTGGCTTGTGTTTATTATTGCTTGGAATATATTTGTCTTCGGTGAGTTGTAATTAAAGTGGGCTTGGGAAATTCCGGTTTTACAGTGGTCACTGGTCATGCTTTGTGAATATATCTTTCTTTCTATTGCCAGTGGTCTCTCTCATTGCATAAACCTGTTTTATGCCATCTTAGGCTTTAAATGAACTGTAGATATACATCCTATCTTCAAGGCTTGGCCTGCCCTGCCATCACAATGTACTTAATTTGTCTATCTATATCTATCTATCTATGTAATTTATATAGCGCCCCTTCAAGGAGTCTACTCAGAGGTGCTCCCGACCCAAGCCCGGTCAAAAAGAAAAGTAGGTTTGTGTTGAATACGTGCCCCTAACAGCGGAATATTATCCCTTATGGGTCTCCCTTTTGCTTCCATTTAACATTTTTAATCTTGTGATTAAGAGTGCCTTGCCTTGAAATGATTTCGCTAAAAGCATTGATTGATTAATTGATTGATTGATTGATGCAGTTCACTGTATTTGGATAATACAGTGGGTCTTTTTCTGCTTTAGTCGATCAACAATGCGCACAAAGATTGGATCTGTGGACTGAGTTTCATGCCAGGAGCGAACTGCCTCGTGAGCGGATGTCGGCAGGGAATGCTCAAGGTCTGGAACATCGAGAACTGCAATCTGCTCGGTGAAACCCAGGCGCACAACAGTCCGATCAATGCCATCTGCTCCAATTCCAACATGCTCTTCAGTGCCTCCAAGTGAGTAACAATGGAAGAGCTTACTTTTAATTAAAAGACTCTTTTTTGTGTTAAAGACTTGCATTGCAAACTTTCTCATGTCGAAGAAATTTGCTGGTCAAATTCCTCAGTGTGTACGCATTCTTCCGAGCCAATATTAGTCGTTGTTGATAGAAGCAATTCTAATGTTACCAGTTAGTATGTTATTCATTCACTTAAGAAATTTATATGGTGTTTGTTCAAGATTAGCTACTCAGGAGTGCTTCTGACTCAACCCTGGCTGAGTAGAACAGCCTTAACATTGGCTTAAATATGTGTAATATAATGTTATATTATTATACTAAATATTATTGTGGAATGTGTAAACGCGTGCATATCTGAGTTTATGTACAGTCGTACAACGACGTACATACGGCACCTCCTCATGTATGCAAATATATGCATACATGCACTTTAATGGATATGTGCATATTGCACATATCATTTTACATATTGTACATACATTTTTCTGTATGCATATACATGCATACATGCACTTTAATGGATGCATCTGTATATACATTGTACATAGCTCTTTTATCTGTGATTGTGTCCTTGCAGTGAGAATGAGATCAAATTTTGGTGGCCTGACTCAGACATCATTGCTGAACAGTGTGGTGATTTCTTTGACTAGACAAAAGTGTATGTGATGGTTACTGACGACCGCTTTTGCCCTGCTCCACTGCTGCCATTAATTCGGTGTTTTCTTCGGTGATAACTGATTCATTTGCTTTGAATGCAAAGATTGTTTGCTCCTTTGGCTTTTGACTGATAATTTAGTCTGGGACGTGGTTTCAGAGCTTTTCATACCATATGCTTACATCCTTAGAGCAAAAACCGTGCAATGGTGTGCTGACTTGCATTTTATTTCCATGTTTCTTCGTAATTGCATGCAGCTTGAAGGCTTATGCGAAGACATTTGGTGATATGTTCATCTCTTATTTCAATAGCATTTTTCCGACTGTATTGATTAACAGCATTGCTACTAAAATCAAATTCTTTTGCAACAAATTTGCACTTAGACTCATAATAATGTTTCAATCATCATTATGGATGGAAATGATAATTACTTTATTTATAATTACAGAATTTTTATGCTGTTAACCCAGCTAACCGATTGGGTTTAGTAATTTAAAAAAATTGTGTTCTGAAATGTGTGCAAAAATTAGGATAGGAGGATGTCCATATATTAAGCATGCGAGGAGGGCTTGGGTCACCGGATTTAGGCGATGTGCGTACTTTAGTGGGGGAGGTGGGCTCAACAAAATGTACATTGCAAAATAACTGTCTAATTGTGGCATCCACATTGGTTTATTAATTTTTATAACTGTATTATCCCATGACTATAATATTTGATTACATTATAATTAAAATCTGTTCATATCTAAACAGTAGACCATAACAGTTTGCAAATTTCAGATCTAAAGAAATATAATCTGTAACAGAAGTAAATTGTAACCGGTTAAATAAATGTCTTTTGCGTACGTATTATATATGGATAGGCCCAGTGGTGGCGCTACCATACACGACATATATTTGCTGCTGACCTGCTTTATGACCTGCACAAATTCTTTGGAATTTTTAACATCTTCTTTACAGTTAATTTTTTCGACCTGCTGAATAAATCCCATGAACCTGACGTGACCAGTGACCACTGCCAAAATTGTATAGCTGGCGTCGCCACTGTATGGGCCGATATCTTGCTTGCTAAGGGAGAGAGAGGAATGTTAGCAAAGGATATGAAGGTGCACATGTTTATTCTTTGGGTGTGTGGTCGAGCTATCTTCGCTTAATGCCAGTCATATATATATTATATATGTGTATATATATGTATATATATATGTATATATGTATGTATATATAATATATATCAATGTTATGCCATTGAAGTGGTTACTGCAGTCCATTGTGACTCTTCTAATCCAAAATCTGGTTGAGTTACTTCAGTTTACACTTTAAATTAATCGAGTTCAGAACCAACTAAATTCATTTTCTGTGCACCTAAGTACTCTGGAGACCCTTTAAAGTATGCTTTGTTACAAGGCAAATTCTGATGGGACATGGTTAGGGACTGGATCTAAAAAAAATGGAAAATTTACCCTCATTATATTATAATTCAATCTTGTTATATGTTTTTTTTTATTGTAACGGGAGATAACGAGTTTCAACTGTGGTTTCTGGAAAAGTGATTTATCTGTCAGACTAGTTTTATGGTTTTTCATTAGGGCTGATGGAATCGTTTTTTTACCATAACTTCCCAGCATAAAAGCATTCCCTTTAGCTCTTGTGCTTTTGTATGCACGCAATCCTGGATTTAGAGCACTTCATTTGTCAGCTTTGCTTTTCATATTGAAGGCCAGGTTTTTGTGTAGTATAAATGGGTGAACATTGTGGCTTCGACAGCAGCAGTGTGCAACGTTTGAAAATTCTTTTATTGAGATGCACTGTGAACTGTGAGCACTGTTGTATATTGAATGCAAAATTAATGTTTGTTTTTATTATTAATTTATTTATTTATTTATTTGATTATTTTTTGCAAGATATAAGGCTCCAATTAGGTCACTATGGTCAGAGTTTAGACTTAGGTTTCAGACTACCATAAGGTAACTCTGGGACATTGGTAATTGTTATTAATATTGCAGCATTTCAGACTCCTACAAGGTCACTAGGGATTAAGGTCATGACCTAAATTAAGACTCCTATTAGGTCACAAAGGTTAACCCTTTTACAATGATTGTGTACGTACTAAAAGTGATTAGGAAACTAATTTAGCTCAGTGTTAAACACTTCTGCCATGTATGGCTGCACAGCAGCTGTTGTATGAAATATTAATGTGTCTGAAATGTAATATAGATAGTAGCTTAAGCAGCTTCATGCATAAACATGTTGCATGTAAATGAACAACAGCTTCATGCATAAACATGTTACATGCAAATGAGCCGCTGTATCAATTTGATTCATGAATGGCTGCTTACAAATCCACCAATTTAAGTAGTTTTATTCTTGAAAGAGGGATGAATTTTTGTGTGCCAATCGAGTAATTCATTGCCAACTCAACCAATGACTCCCGCTCTCTGATCCAGATTTTCTTGATATTTTTCACAAAAAATTCCTCCTGATCACTTGGTATGAAGAAACTGGAAAGTTCCAAGTGTCTGCAGTGAAAACTAACATTATTTCATATGTTTAGCTGCAGGTTTAAAAGCAAATTTGTGTTGTAAAGACATGGCAGTGGCTCACATAGCTCACAAGTGTTTATTTAATGATTAGGTTCAATGCTTGCATTGCTTGGTCTTCTATGCTACTCGATATCAATGTAATTAGTTAAGAAATGTATACAGCAGCTGAGCTTTGTGCAACACTTTTATAAATGGTGGTAGTTTAACTGGGAGGTTTTGTTCACTTTTATAAATGGTGGTAGTTTAACTGGGAGGTTTTGTTCACTTTTATAAATGGTGGTAGTTTAACTGGGAGGTTTTGTTCACTTTTATAAATGGTGGTAGTTTAACTGGGAGGTTTTGTTCACTTTTATAAATGGTGGTAGTTTAACTGGGAGGTTTTGTTCAGTCATCTGTTTGATGGGGTATTTTCTTTATACTTACTATGTGTCCGCAAATTGTTCGGATTGTGTAATGGTTAGCAGGCGATCTTTGCCTCTGGCCTGTGTTGCCCTTTTGTTAACATAACATGCAGCTGTTGACTAAGCACTTGTTGGTTTGTTTGTTTGTATGTGCACTTGTTATAGCGCCCATTCAAGCTCTCTACTCAGAGGCACTCCCGACTGCAGAGCGGACACTACATCGGAGTTTCACGCCGAAGCGCTGAGCAATTGCAAGTGAAGAGCTTGCCCAAGGTCCCTACGTGGCGACTTGAGGTGGATTCGAACCTTGAACCTTCTGGCTTCAAGGCAACGACGCCACCACTACACCACCGTGCCCCAGAGACACCGCAAATAATAACCATAGCCATAACCACACTTTTATTAAAACCAAAAAGTGAAACAATATAACATACGTAGTAGGTTACACAGCTCAAATGGAGAACCCTAAAAGGGCCTAAGCCCCGCTAACTATGGTCACCTTAGAATAAACATTGAATTGAACTGTGATAAGAAGGTAATGGGGATATAACTCAAAGTTTAGGTGTGAATACGCAGATAAAAGAGAAGTTTCTACAGAACACAAGCATAACTGGTTAACTACGGGTAATTAATGTGAAGTCTGAATTGCTAGGTTGTCTGACTTTAGGGCATACTCACTGTTCTTTCTTACTGAGTGTATCGAATCTAGTTTATTTTTTAAATCTAATTTGGAAGACTTCTGCAGAGTTGGTATCATGACGCACATCGATGGTCGTTGGATTTGAAGTAAAGCCTTGCTCCTCGATTGGCAATTTAAGACTGATGCAATTTAAGACATCAGACTAATGTAGATCCAACTTATCAGGGAGACTTAAATGCAGGTTACGGTTGATGAGCAAGTTGATGCAGGTGAATTATCTATATTTTTGCCAGATTTTACTACACTTTACTGTTCAGAGTGCAGTGTTGAACTTTCCGAATGGCCCAGAATGAGTTTGCTTGAGAGATTAGGAGATACAGAACAGAATTATTTCTGCTTTGACCAGGATTTGAATATGGTGGATTTTGCACTTGTGTAGCCTTTCACAGACCTGTGTCAAAACTAATTTTCCAGTTTCAAATTTGTTGGTATGCTTCTGGACAAGACAATCAATCTGCATAGACAGTTTAAATAATTATTTGCAACTTGTATGCAGTGTATAGGCAAGATTTCTAAGTAATTTTCAAAAGGTGCTTTGTTACATGGAATGTGTGTTACATGGAATGTTTCTTTTGATTTTAAGTGACAAGACCGTTCATTTCTGGAAGTCACCGGAACACCAGGACATCTTTGACAGTTCCGACCTATAGCGTCCGAGATGCTGTAGCGTCCATCCACACGTCACTTGGAACCTGGGGAGAACGTGGACTGTGGTCAGGCGCCTGGTAACCAGAATCCACAAAGTCTTCAAAGCGTACTGCTGAAGTACACAGCTGAACGAACCATTTGTTGTTCATAGTTCAGGTGCATGTTGTTCTTGCCACCAGGTCTTGGCACCGGGTGCGAATTATTCTTGCCTAACTGTGTGTATCAGGGTCGAATCATTTGACTGTAATACTTGAACGAATTTACTGCGATATATTAGTTGTAAGAGACAGGTTTCGGAGAAATTGGACTGTGTACAGCTTTAGAGTATCAATAGGTCTCTTGGACTTTTTGATCACTTGCATCCGATACTTTAAAAATAACTGGAGTTTGCGGTAAAATGGACTTTTGTGACTGTCTTGTCTGCGTGTACTTTGTATTGTTGTGTTGTATTGTATTGTGTATTGTCTGTTGTATTGTCTCTGTGTAATATTGCGCTGTGTTGCTTACAGGTGCAATGCATGTCACTAACATTCTTGTTTGTTGCACATTTCGCTGGTACTTCTGAGATGCTTTAACGCATGGCACTTCTATATAGCATGAATTCTGGTGCGACTTGGTCACGAACTGAATTCCTGAATTAATTCACATCTGTAGAAATTCAACTTGTTGTAACGTGATCTCATTATTCTTTAGTTGGCTTCCAAAGGTGGCATTTGTAGTGAGTCATTGGTGTGGTAACGGAGTTGTTGAACTTCTGGGTTTTGTAAGAAATATACATTTCCTCTTGTTGGAATTTCTCTGTACTCGTCTTAGATGAACGTGAAAGGTGTCGGTGTAGGTACATGTAGTACTCGGTGTTGTTATGCCAAGCACCATTTACCTCATTAGTTCAGTTGTCGTGTATTTAGTTATGTTAATTGCATTTGATAAAGATTCATATAATAATAATTATTATTATTATTATCATTAAAATCGAGAGAAGATTTATTAATTTTAAATATTCTGTTTAGGTTGTTTGAAATTACTGAAATTTTTATGGCATTGTGAGTTGGTCACCTAAAACTGGGGTTGATAATACTTTTTCATAATGATAATAATAGTAATAATTGCCTTATGCCTCAATATGCCTGCCTTTTAAGAAGAAAATGATGTTTCTGTCCAAGTTCAGCCTTTAAAGTTTGGGCTTGGATTCATCAGCTATCTATATTATTATATAACATGATGTGTGTTTTATACATATGCCGCATATACCTGGTTATATTTGTTCATGTATGCACGCCCATTCTTGTTTAGACCATGGTGTATATATGTAATTATGTATGCAATATAATTATACATATAATATATTTATATTGCATAGGTATATATATAATTATACATGGATATTCATCAACAGTTCTGTACATATTATTTGCCAAAAGTTCTTGCATGCAACTATTGCAGTGTATTATAATTTTATGTAAATGTTATGTATAAATTATATGCAAATGTAAAACTTCTTTATAATTATAATATGTGCATTATACCTGTTAGGCATTGCTGGGTTTTCTTTTGCCATATAACTGTGTTCCGGTTCATTTTAGTCTATGCATATTGTCATTATTATTATTATTGTTATTATTATTATTATTTTCATTGTTTACTGATACTATTATTCTTAACACAACTGCTACAACTAATTTTTATAGCAGTAAATACATTTCAGTACAGTAACACATTAGCAATACTGCTACAGCATACATAATTTGCCTATCATTACATATTTATATTGTATATATAATTATTATATATATATATATATATATATATATATATATATATGTATGGTAATTGACATAATCTCATTGTCATTTTGGACGGTTTTTTGCATATTTCATTTCTTTTTGTTTACCTCTGGTGCCATTTTGTCAGTGCTGCCTCTTTGACAATGTCGTCTTAACCTATTGTAGCTGAGGCTAATTGTTTGTGATGGCTATGGTTCACGATGTTCATTGTATAATAGACTGAGAATGGTGTTCAGAGTGCACGATATGAATCGCAGGCTCATCATAATCTAAAACACTTTCATAATTGAATTGTCTTAATTCAGTCATCTGGAGTTTACAGGGTACACATGGGCATATTGATTGATTGCTTAGGACTTGAAATGGCAACAAACAAATTTTTTTAGTAGTTACACCTACAGTGTTCAAATGGGACATTGTCCTCATTCCCATTAGGTTTGCTTTATCCCCACTCTTCCTCCTCCCACCCCCATCCCCCCAATAGGTGTGTTCCCTCCCCATCCCAAGAAAGCTAAATAATAATAAAGATGATGCTATGCATTAAACACTTCTGTTAGTATCGTAGGTTTCTAAATACAAAATGCTTAACTTAGTTGAAAGGTGTCAAATATTCAAGGATATTATTTATAATAGCAAATTACCAAGATGCATACCATGCTAGTATTTCCATCCCCATGGTAATACCATGGGCATTGCTACATTCATTTGATTCCAAATTTCCAATGGTATTATCACTTCTTGTGTAACCATTACGGCAAATTTTACTGCAGTATTACCGCTTTATCCATTACCATGGCACTGTCAAATTGCAAAAGCTGATGTCAAAAGAGGGCTAAATTTCCCACTTAGTACAAACTGGGACTAATATCGAATATTATTAATAATAATATATTAATATTGATTTTAGTCCCAGTATTCCGAATCGGATGACAATGGACAACATTATTTGACTATTTTTAACTGCACAATAATACTTGTACACTGTACAGCTGCACAAATTCATTTAGAACTGCACTTTCTGTGTAGAACCTGAGAATAATATCGATAGGTAGAACTGCACAATAAAAAAGCCCTGAACTGCATGGTCAACCCAGCGTTGCACCACTACACTGTTGTGGGGCACGGTAGTGTAGACCTAGTGGTGGGTTCAGTGCCTGGGAGCCGGAGGGTTCTAGGTTTGAATCAACCTCCCGCCACACGGAGGGACCTTGAGCAAATCCTTCACTTGCAATTGGTCGTGCGCTCAGTGCATAAAGTGTGGAAAAATAAGTGCCTGGACGCCCCTTACTTCTCCAAAAGAAGTGCCTGGACGCCCCTTACCTTTCCAGTCTGTGCTAGCCAATAAGTGGCTGGACGGCGTTCAGATTTTAAAACAAGTGCATGGACGACGTCCATGACCGTCCAGGCACACTTTAAGCCCTGCGTGCGCTTCGGCGTGAAACTCCAATGCAGTGTCCGCGCTGTAGTCGGGAACGCCTCTGAGCGAAGAGCTTGAAGGGGTGCTATAGCAAATGCAAGGAAAAACTTAAGTTTTAAGCACGTACTAAAAGTGACTTGGAAGTCAATGTAACGACATCCTTAGTTCTTACCCAGACGTTCTTATCTATGCATTTACATACCTGTAATAGAGATTGTTATGGATGTATAGAACCCGTGCTAGATTTTCCTTATCAATAGGGATTTATATTTTTTGATTAATTTTATGTATGGTGCAAATGATTAGGGTATAACAGTGTAAGAATTGTGAAAAAATAACTGGGGTTGAACCATTATCCACTTGGAATTGGGGGTGTGAAAAACAGACTATAGGGCTCCAAGAAATACTGGGGGGTTGAAACCCCAACCCCCGGCAATTCTCACCCTGGGGCATAACAGTAGGCCTATAAGTTGGGGTTTGTTTAGGCTTACCACATAGCGTACGGTAGTTACGAACCAGTGCAATCTAGACGTTGCTGGGGGTTCCCCAGCAATAAACCCAGGAAAATTGCGAGGTAGTAATATATATATATATATATATATATAATATATATATATTTAAGGTTGTTGGTGTTGTATACATGTAAATACGTACCCCACTCCGAAGAACTAAATGTGTAAAAAAATTCCCAACCCTCTGAAAAATCGACAAGTCTTGTGTAGGCCTACATGCGTTTTTGGTAAAAGAGAAAGAACGACTAAAACGGTCATCAGTTTCTTCAGTATCGAAAATTGGTGGCTCTGAAACCCAAATTTCCCCCTCCGAGAAGCAGAGCGATGAGATTAAACCACTATAAATATTATTTAATTGAATTATATTTATACTGTGATTACACTGGTTTTTGTGGGGTGCAGTTGTGTAGAGGGTATGTTCGTTGCCTTGTAGCCGGAGGGTTGCAGACTTGCAGGTTCGAATCATAGGTGCAATCACGTCCTAAAAGTTGGGGGGACCATAATGAATCACGTCCTAAAAGTTGGGGAACCATAATAATAAAGTTAGGGGACCACTCAAAAGTTGGGGGACGCGTCCCGTGGGTCTCATAGGGTGGTTGCGCCTATGGTTCGAATCCACCTCAAGCCGCCGTGTAGGGACCTTGGGCAATTCCTTCACTCGCAATTATTGCTCAGCGCTTCGGCGTGAAACTCCGAAGCTATAGTCGGGAGCGCTTCTGTGTAGATTCTTGAAGGGCACTATAACAAGTCACGTGCACATACATACATACTGGTTGCGAACGTTGTTGTGGAGCGCGGTGATTGGATGCCATCAAGCGTCGTCTGCTACGCATGCGCAGAAGGACTTTCCGGGCTGGAGAGCGGGAGTTCCGTTGTTTCCGGAGGTCGGTGGGGTTTATTATTCCAGTCAATTTGTGTTGGTAAATCCTGCCATTTTATTTCAAAAATGAGATAATGAACGCTTGAAACCGTTAGGTTTACAGTGTGAATGACATTGAAGGATCGAACTTGAGATTTAACTTCATTTCGTTGAGCGTGTGAGTTGCATTCGGCGCAAAGACTCGCTGTTCGGCAGATCTAACTTTTCGGAACGTTTGATGAAGTTACGGTTTGATACGAACGAATTAAATAGAAAACTACGATCCACTAAAATAACTGCACCATGAAAATGTCAACAGAGGTCCGCAGAGATGCATGGTTTATGAAAGGATCCGAGTCCTTCGCAGAAACTCTTCAAATTCCACGAGTAAGGTAGCCTATAGTTTAATATGCGCTGGTCCAATTAGGAAGCAAAAGATAAGGACTCTTATAGCTCATGATAGAAATATAGGCCTACATGTAGTCTACATTATTGCACTTTAGTAATTACAAATTAATATTCATCATTCATGTTGTCTAAAGAGCAGCTAGGGTTTACGTAGGCCTACACAGTACACACCGGATAGGCCTACTAATTAAAATTTCAGTACCGTTTTTGGGCAAATTTCGGCACTGCCGGAATTAGACAAGATTTCAGTGCTGAATAGGCCTTTCAGCAGTAGGCCTAACCATGTTTTAGTATACGGGTAGGCCGGGGTATGGTGGATCCGATTTGACCAGGGTCTATGACAACAGAGGCCGTTACCCTGGACAGAAATTGCTCGGCATATGATATTACAGCACTTAAGAGCAAGATACGAGACCAATTAGGCCGGGGGAGCTCATTTATTAGGCTACTTATAGTGGGTTAGCTCGCGATTGACTGACCTTTGGAGTTTGGCCAACCGCAATGTACGTCGGTGGGGGCGGGCCAACCATCAATCAGTCCACTTGAGTGCTCAAGAAGTTATGACGTTGCACTGACGTATTCAATAGTTGATGTTTTAATGGCGCCCGAGAGAGGTGGTTGTACATTTTGTTTGTACTGAGTTTACCAGTTTATCGATGTAGGACTGTTGGGTTGAGCGTCCAAATTCTAGAACGAATTTGTCTATCGCTCCAGAAATGGCCGGGTTAGAGTCGATCGCGACGAGTAGGAATAAAGTTTGGCCAGGTAAGTTAGTCTTATAGGCCTAGTTAGACCCGGTTGATTCGCAGAAAAATTGCAGCTCGTACGGCCATTTTGTGTTCATCGTCAAATATTAAAATAGCTAGATTTTTTTCCCCGAAAATTATTCTCTGATTGTTTGTCATCCGCAAAGGGTTGATGAAGATTGGGATTCCTACAGACGATTAAATAAAAATGGTTATGCTGTTCAGTTGTAGCACTTCTGTATAAGCATATTTTTGTCATTCTGACTAGGGCAAAGTTTTGTAATTAAGACATCGCAGATCCGTTTGGCAGGGGTTAAGAACAGTGTGGCGTTGTCACTTTATAAATTTGAGTTACTGGCTGAGCAGCCTAGCTACCTGTTCGTCTCAATACTAAAACGAAGACCAAGTGTCGATGTCGAAGGATGTGTTGAGGTCAGAGGATGTCAGGGTCGAGGTGTTGAGTGTCAGGGGAGGTCAGGGTCAAAGTGGGGAGGTCAGGGTCGAGGTGCATGATTTGTCCAGCGATGCTGTAAAGAGTGAAATGTGACAGAACTTTGAAGGATCAGTTTGCAAGTAATAAGTTGTTACATTTCCCAAGTGATTACGCTAAATGAGAGAACTGGAGTAGGATCGAAAATATTAACCCGACCAGACCAATCGGACGCTTCCAGCCCGAAAGCCACAAACTTGTTCTGTACGCCTTCCTGATTTTGATACAATGAGTTCGGAGAAATAACTGGGTAGAAAGAACCTGCCTGGGTTGGTCACCCAATTAATTGGCAGCCATGTAGGTCTTGGTCCATCTCCGGGTAAATCACCACTTCCTCAGCCCCTCTTGTCTCGAATCTTGCCAGAATAGATTGCTGCCCGCCGAACCTTTTAATGAAAGGCCAAGCTTACTCAAGGGGTACATAACAAAGTGATAACCAGAATTAGTATGATGGTTTCGGAAGGGGGGGTGAGTTGTGGGATGAATATGATGCAGCATAAGCTTCCGATTGTGCACTTGTTTTCGATAAACACATGACATGCTGTTATTTTCCATTTGTGCTAGGCTGGGACAACCTCTTCTTGCCTACACCGTAATCGATGAAGTCAGTCGTAACTTGAAGTATTGTCGACTCAGTTTTCGTAGCAGGTGACTTTGACAAGTTGATCGCTGATTCTTGGACTTGACTCATCTATGAAATAGTTTTGCTACTTTTTTCCTGCATCACAGAATGACCTACTTGATACAATGAGGTATTTGATTTTTTTTCTCTTGTACTTGTACTCAGCCAGTTATAATATTAATTGCCCAAATTATTTTGTTTCAACTTAGAAAGTAGTTTTCTAGAATCTGGTGGGAATTTTGCTTCAGGATTGGAGATTTGGGGATTTGCTATGGTCTGTAGGCACCTACAGACACGTCTTTATTTTTGAAGGGTGAGTTTAGTGCTTGTCATGCGAGGTGAGTTACGCTAACTAGATTAGTTAGAACTTGATAGTGTCAAGTTCTTATCATCTGATGTAACAATACTACAACTGGCTTTTCTTGAATATCTCGCTGCCAAATGTTGTGCTTTTACAAGTTGGCTACATAGATCAGTTTCAGCTGAGTTGATAGATAGTTTATCTCGGTTTTCATGTAAATCTTTCTAGCAGAAACTGGCAATGTTTGCAGCAACACACCATCTACGAGTTAACTTAGTAAAATACATAGCACTACACAAACTCTGACGCATGCCCAATAATTTGGCAAGTGAAAAATTTCCCGGGCAATGCTAATTGCACCAGGGGTCGGGATTGGGTAGTGGCCAGTTGGGGCGTGGTGGGGTTAGAGTGAGGAGTAGAACGGAAAATCCAAAAGTGAAAAATTATTTCTTCAATGAATTTCATAATTATGTTGAACATTTTGCAGGGTAGGGTGATGTGGGGTCGGGCCGGAGTTGGGGTGGGGCGGTTGGTGTGGCTGGGTGGGACAAATTGGGAAGGGGTAGGACGGAAATCCAAAATTTTCTTCAGATAGGTTGGGGCTGTGTGTGTTGGGGATTTGGTCAGATGGGTTTGTGGTGGGGCTGGAGTGAAAATAAAGTGAACATTTATTTGTGTGAATTTCATATGTTGAACATTTTGTGCGGGTGGCAGTGTGGATGGTGTGGCTTGGGGCAGTTGGATATGGGGTTGGAGTGGGGTGAAGTGGGAAGGAGGGGTGAGATGGAAAATATTTACTTCAGGTGGGTGGGGTTGTGTATGGGCATGGTGAGCTGAGTAAAGGTTTGGTGAGGTGGGATGGGTCCGGAGTTGGGATGCGGTGGGCCGGGCTTAAGACAAAGGAAACAATTTTTTCGTAAATTTCATATGTTGAACATTTTGCGGTGGGTTGGAGTGGGATGGTTGGAATATGGGATTTTTAAGTGGGCCAAGTGGGGCTGAAGTAGGAAGAAAGGATAGAATGGAAACCAACATTTAACCTGAAGGGGGTGGAGTGCAGGTCGTATGGGGCGGGTGGGATGGAGAGCGGAGTGTGGTGCAGTGAGGCCAAGCTGAAAAGAATGAAAATGATTTTTCCATGAACTTCATATGTTGAACCTTTTACGTCTTTGGTTTGGCAGAGTGTTATTAATAGCAGTGGTGGTCTATGTGTTAAAGTACTGAATTTATCTGTCTAAGCTACATGTGCTGTTACTTTTTCCAGATCAATGCTGGCCACCATTGCCAGAGCACTTACAATTGATGTCTTGGAAACAGAGATGGTTCATTGTTCACAGGCAAGAAACCTTCTTGTGGCTGATTGATGTCTTGGAAACAGAGATGGTTCATTGTTCACAGGCAAGAAATCTTCTCATGGCTGATTGGTGTCTTTGAAACAGAGATCTATGGTTCATTTGTTCATAGGCAAGAAACCTTCTCATGGTTGTTTAATTGTTCATTTAAAGACAAAGATGTGTAAAGACAAGTGTATTTATGATATCAACTGTAAACAAAGAGATCATGTATGTCAAAAGATTTTCTACAGCAGCAGTATTATTGAACTCTGTGTATGTACTACATGCAAGATTTAAAGCGAAGAGAAGCAATTTGGCAGACCTAGACTATGCTGGATAGATGGTATAAATGAGGACTTAACATCTATTGAACTGTTACACTAAAGGGAGCCGGAGCATATGGACTTGACTAATGGCCATGAACAACAGTTAGTTTATTTGTGCCCATCACCGCAAATAGACGGAGTTTGTCTGCATCAAGAGTCAAGACAATTTGTGTAGCACCTTTCAGTACCTATCAACAGTGCACATGTGGGTGTCTTGTCTTAATTGTGTAGTGATATCTGGGCCAGAGGTTAGAGAGCTTATGCATGAAGCTGGAGAAGATTACCATTAACAAGACTGCATGTTATCTATCTTTCTGTCTACTGCTTTTGGTGGTCAGTACTGTAATGATTAGCATGCTGGACTGTCAATTGAGAGTTCTTGGGCTGAAATAGTGTCCAGGACAGAACTTTGTTTCAAGAGATTTGTGCTCCAACTGTGCCTCTAACGAGCACTCTTCTAATGAGCACTTTGGCCATACACTGTCTGTGGAAAGATGAGATGGCCAGGGAGAAGACTTGCCACCAGCTTTCATATGCCAAGGCTAGGAAAAGTGAAGGTGCTAATTACTTCATACCCATAGGCTGTAATCATAGTTTGATGGTGTATAAACTAATAGAAGATTCCAGTCTAAGTCATCTGTAAAATGGCCACAGGTTGCACACGACTGCTGTAGAACATGTTTTGGAATTCGTCAGTCTCTTTGTTTACAGTTGATATCATACTCTGTACCCTGAGCTATCCAAAATGATGTCCTTTGTTCTTGACCAGAATTCAGAAATGGCATTAAAGCCTTCAAAAATTTAAACATAATGCATACCATAAATATAATGGACATGTGTGATTGTGTGACCTTGGCCGAGAAAAGGGAAACCACTTGTCGCTTTCTGTATCAGCCGGAAAATGAATTTTTACCGAAAACCATGATAATTTAGATTTTCATTTATTTGATGCAACTGCGCTTATGGCCCACTGTTCAACAAACTATATTGTGCTACCTGATGTTTTAAGGCAAAAACATTTGATTTTTGTTCAGGTAAAGACATAATTAATTCTTATTTGCGATTTCCAACCAAATGATCTTTATATTTTCATTTACAAAGGGCATGAAACATACTGAAAATTTTAACTTGATTTTCTTATGATATCAGCATATGGAAACTGTTGATAGGTCCATTACAGATAAATGCTCTCAGAGTTAGAGTAATACTATTAATTGAGGCCACAGTATGTAACAACACGGCCGACCAGGAAAATTTGACAGATGATCTCGAGGTGGCATCGGTGGCTCAGCCATTAGCCCAAAATATCCGGTCAAAACGAACTTTTTCTCGCCACCCCCACCCCGAAGCCCAAACCTCTCACCCCCCGAGTGGGGACTAGATTAAACACTGAATAATGACTGATCCGAAAGGGTTCTGCTTTAAGCTACTAACACAAATTATCTGCATGCAGAGATAATTTTATTACCGAAGCATAAATGGCAATAGGCTTAAGCATGGGCAGTGGGCACCCAGAGATGTTTTTGCAGGAGGGTGCAAAATCAGCGGTAATGGTTAAACCGTTTAACAAGAATTTAAAAATGCAAAACACGAAATGAAGAACATGGGTATTTTTTCGTACAGGTTTCTAACTGTAAATTTCTCAGTTTCACTGTCTCAGCGGTATCATTATTGCTTTAATGAGAAAATGAATTAATAAAATTAAGAAGTAGTAATTAACTTTTATTTTATTGGTAAAGTCTTAAAACTTGTTGGTAACACAATAACGTAAAGATTAAATAACATGCTTTTCTCTGTCCTCACTATTTCCACTCGCATCTATAGTCATGCAGAACAACAAGCAGGTTTGTGTGTTCAATGAAGTGGAGTTTGAAGGGATTATTAATGTAATCATCCCTTAAAGAGCAGCAACACCCTACATTTCAATTCACGATCTATGAAAATTACTCTAAATATTGTTTAATTGATCGCACAGAAAGATGCCCTTGAGACCCAGGGCTTTTTTTAACGTGCAGTTGTACACACAATGTGCAGTTCTAAATGGATTTGTGCAGCTGTTGAAGCACTTCTGTAAAGGTCGTTGTCATCCGATTGGAAGTAATTTACCATGGAGTATGGGAAGGGAAAGAAGGGATTGTGCAAGGATGGGAAGGGAAAGAAGGGATTGTGCAGTTCTAAAAATTTCTTAAAAACAGCCCTGACTTTTTCTAACATGTTTCATCAGTTCTAATCCAACAGATAATCATTTTACGAATAGAGTTGCTCTTGAATATGAATTTGAAATATCATCAGGTGACCATTAGTTGGTTCGAATTAGCTCTTTTTCAAATCGAATGCCCAATTGATGAGAATCTTATTGATTAGTTATCCATCTCTGATTATAAACTGCCTGCTAAAACTGCTTTTGGCACATTACAAAATGTTCTCGCTACATTAAAAGTCATCAGTGTCCCTAGATAATAACATTGTCTACATAGGAAAGCTCCAACAAATAGCCTGAATACGATTTTAGCTCAGCTATTCAAAGCCTGTCATGATCATCATAAAGCAGTAAAGACTTAACATAGCAAGACAGTTGTCGTTCACAACTACATGTAGCACAGGTGGACAAGACGGTTTGCACTTTCGAACTCTTCCCGTCTCTGCTTGATCGTAATCTAAAAATAATGCATCCATAAAATTACTACAGTATTTACCTGTTCATCACGAATAATTTACTGAATTGGCAAATACGAAATGTCAGACTAATGCTTATGTGTCAAATGAAATAATAATTAATTAACTCAAACTGACAAATATGCAGCAAGATTTTCAGATATGGCAAGTTACAAATAATCACATGTTGAACATAGTTGAATTTAATTGTAAGGCATCCTGCAAGGCCCTTCTGCCTGTTTTGCTGTCAACCTAGTGAGTGGAAGGCTGAGTCAACATTATGAGGCTAGTGGGTGTTGAAACTGCGTCCTTCTAATCTTTGTCCCAGCATGTAATCATTCCACCATCTCCCACCCCAATAATTTGTTGCAAAGTCCATCAATAGACTTGCACTGTAGGGCCATGGTACAATATGAGTAGAAGCCACAGAAAGTAATTAGGAAAAGTTACTCTGATCTTTGTAGTGGTTTAAGCAACCTGCATTTCTGCAAAACTTCATCAACTGGTGCATTTGCGTAAATCTCACATTGTTGGTTTATAATGTGCACGACACTTAGTTTTACAAGTTTTACATATTGTAGCTTGAACAACAGCAATCAAATTGCCATTCAAAATGATTACAGTACCAGAGTTTTCTGCTTTTCTTTCAGCAGCTGATTTTTAATGTCCTTCACCTTCTGGCTTTCTAACTGCATGTTGTGATCTATAGTGTAACTCACACAAAGAAGAAGGAGGAATACGAGAGCCACATGAAGAAGTAAAGTTATATATGGAAGCATGGCATGAGGCAGAGCATGGGATTTCTTTTCGACATCTGCTTTGATCCTAAACAACAAACACAACAAGAAGATTGGAACAAAGCAAATCATAAAAACATACCAAAGCTTTCTATCAGGACTATATTCTTAACTAAAATTTATATTATTCTGCTTCTATTTAAGCTTACAGTTGCACTTAGAAATCAGCAAATTTAAAATTAGGCAAAACAAATATACTAGAATATTTATGCAATAAGGTAAACTGAACCTGCGTTCATCGTCCCAACACAGAATCAAGTATGGTCATTGTACACATTATACGTAGCTGATCTAGCTAGGGTGAGATGAAGCAGAAGTCCTGTAACACATTTCTGCTATGGCAGAGATTTGAACCACACCCTCTCCAGGCTTCAATGAGAGTCCAGTATGCTAACCACTACCATGAAGCACCACCAGGCATCTACAAATACTAAAATATTCACTGAAAAGTTACGTCTGCTGATTCTTTCTTGCAAGTATTCTGCTAGTGGTTTCATTGTCTTTGGTCATCTGGTAAGAATAATGCCAATATTTAGTACCACTCTCTATACTAAGATTACTCCACTGAGGCAAGACAATATGAAATTTCAGATAAACATATCTACACACAATAAGAGATTCCAGCACTTTTGGGTTATTGAGGTGAAGCAAATCAATCTATTAACCAAACTTGTATGACTGACTATTCAGATTAACATAGAACTTTATGATGCATGAAAATTTATATGAACTAACTGAAACAATTGATGGCTAAAAATGGTTAAATGATCAAGCTGATGAAGAAACAAAAAGTCAAAAAGCATTTTACAATAGAACTCCATAAAGACTTACTGAATGCAAAAATTCTAGGTAAATTTCATTCTGATGCTTTTTTTATGATATTGCGCTTCGGAACGAGCGAGTTAATCGGTTTTTATGCCTAGTTTTTCTTGAAGCGCCTATGAAAAAATGACAATGAACATATCTAAGTTTAAAAAACTTAGATATGTTCATTGAGTCTAAAGATACAAAGACGATGGCGCTTGTTGTGCAATGGTTAGTGTATTGTGCTGTCAATCGAGGAGCCAGATGAGATGGCTCAAAAACCACCAAGGCAGAAATTTGATTTAGAAATTCATCTCCACCTGCACCCCAAGTCAATGCAATCATGAGTACATTGACTGTACACTGTCAGATACTGTACTCTGTCAGATAGAAGATGAGATGATGATGATGAAGAGGACTAGCCATGCATACTCATATGCCAAGGCTAAGAAAATTAAGTCGCCAACACTTCATGCACATTGCTGTCTCTTAGACTAACTTTAAGGAACTGCTCTTTTCCCTTCTAGTAGCCTAGCTCTAAGAAGATGAAGGCAAGTCCTAAACAAATTATGGCAAGGTATGAATTACCACAACAAGTCTTGCATGCAGTTTAAGAAAGTAATTCGGAAAAGTTACTCTCATCTGTAGTGATTAAAGCAACCTGCATTTCTGCAAAACTTCATCAACTGGTGCATTTGTTTTAAATCTCACATTGTTGGCTAATAATGTGCATGAAACTTGGAACTTTTTACATGTTGTGGCATGAACAACAGCAATCAAATTGCCATTCAAAATGATTACCTGTATTTTCTCTGATCAGTTTCCAGCTGCTTTCGAAGGCTTATGACCGTGCCACTTTGAAGTTGAAGCGTATAATCGATTATAGATCCAAAGGCAAACATAACAAGGAATATAATGGCAATATATGCCAATACAGCAAGAACCGGACGTGCTGTCTGGCAAAAGGATACGAGTTTATAGGAAGCTTTCAGTAGTACGGTTTTATCCTAAACAAGAAACACCACAAAAAGATTGGAACAAAGCAAATCATAAAATCTTACCCAAGCTTTCTATCCTATAATCTTTAACTAAAAATTTACATTCATCTGCTTCTATTGAAATTTACAGTTGCATTTAGACATCAGCTATTATAATCAGCAGTCGACATTTTACAATATGACTCTATGAAGACATTATTATTAAATAGTGACCATCAATGTATAATAATTGATTAATTACTGATGTAAATAGGGAACACTGTTTATCGGAACCATGATTGACATGATTGTGTTCCTTTGGGTTTGCCTATTGACAAGCTGCATGCAAATTCTGTTAACTGTGTGCTTGTGTTGCTTGTTTGTGATGGTAAAATGAAGATTGATTGATTGATTAGCAAATTTAAAATTAAGTGCAAACAAATATACTAGAATATTTATGCAATGCGGTAAACTACACATTATTGCTATCTGATTTTTTCTAACATGTTTCATTAGTTCTAATCCAACAGATAATCATTTTACGAATAGAATTAGATTCAAATTGCTCTTCAATATGAATTTGAAATATAATCAGATGACCATTAGTTGATTCGAATTAGCTCTTTTTCAAATCGAATACCCAATTGATCAGAATTGATTAGTTATCCATCTCCGATTATATAAACTGTCTGCTAAACTGCTTTTGGCACATTACAAAATGTTCTCGTTATATTTAAAGTCGCCACTCTCCCTAGATAATAACGCAGTCTACATAGTAAAGCTCCAACAAATAGTCTAAATATGATTTTTAGCTTAGTTTTTCAAAGCCTGTCATGATCATCATTAAATCACTAAAGACTTAGCATAACATAGCAAGACAGTTGTCGTTCACAACTAGCACAGGTGGACAAGATGGTTTGCACTTACTTTCGAACTCGTCCCATTTCTGCTTGAGTATCTTCTAAAAAATAATGCATCCATAAAATTACTATTTACCTGTTCATCATGCACTTGTCGCACTTCTCTCTGTCAGGGCACTTGTCGCCCTTCTCTCTGTCAGGGCACTTGTCGCCCGTCAGGGCACTTGTCGCCCTTCTCTCTGTCAGGGCACTTGTCGCCCGTCAGGGCACTTGTCGCCCTTCTCTCTGTCAGGGCACTTGTCGTCCTTCTCTCTGTCAGGGCACTTGTCGCCCGTCAGGGCACTTGTCGCCCTTCTCTCTGTCAGGGCAGCTTTTTGCTTTTCTTTTAGCCGCTGATTTTGAAGGTCCTTCACCTTCAGGTTTTCTAGCTGCATCATGTGATCTATGGCGTATCCAGCACACAGAAGAAGCAGGAATACGAGAGTTAGATGGAAGATAAACTTTACGTAGGGAAGCATGGCTTGGACTTCTGCTTTGATCCTAAACAACAAACACAACAAGAAGATTTGGAACAAGGCAAATCATAAAAACATACCAAAGCTTTCTGTCAGGACTATATTCTTAACTAAATTTTTTTTTAATCTGCTTCTATTTAAGTTTACAGTTGCATTTAGAAATCAGCAAATTTAAAATTAGGCAAAACAAATATACTGGAATATTTATGCAATAATGTAAACTACATATTATTGCTATCTGATTTTTTTCTGACATCTTTCATCAGTTCATCAATGCTCGCGTGCATTCCATGCCTCTGCACACAGGGAATGGAATCGGCTTCCGCTCTCTCTTCGTAGCCCCATTTCACTTCCTTCAAAAAGCGGCTGAAAACTCACTACTTCTCCTTGGCTTTCAAGCACATGGATCTCTGACTGCATCTTCCTCTGGCGGCTAACTATCCGTGCCACAGATTCACATTTCGGTGTGACCTTGCGCGCGTTACAAATTTATGTCCATTTAGATCAAGAACACAAATTCCACAAGATTCTCCATGGCATCCATAGCTAAGCATAAACAAACCATCAGCAGTTGATGCCGCTTGAAATCGGCATTTAATAGAATCTGGGATCTCAACTGATTTGCCAGAACAGCATTGTAGTCATAAAGGTGCATTCCATCAATTAGTAATAAGTTGCCGTCATTTGTAATGGAAACAGTCTTGACAACAGAAGAAACCATCAACAGAACCAGTGAATTCAGAGTTTCTTCCAGCCACCAAATGGAGCCATCGTGCTCAAGAACGTAAATACATCTATGTAGAACACAAGAAATCAAGTCCGAAACACGCGACACACCATGCATTGTAATCTGTTTTACCAAGACAAGGGATTCAATACAATACACGCTATGATGCTATGTACAACTACAAAGAGATGATTTAACAGAACAGTCATTCAATGAACTGAATTCTCATTCCAGTGTATGTGACTTTGGAACTGCGTTTGCATGATGTTCACATCTTTACCTAAAGACAAATTAAATTATTATTACAATTATTACCAATATTATTATTACTAATTTCAATTTATTTCGATGTGACCTTGTGCACGATACAAATTTATTTAATAATAATAATAGTTCTAATCCAACAGATAATAATTTCACAAATGAATTATATTCAAATTGATAATAAAAATATAAGTTTGAAATATCATCAGATGACCACTAGTTGAATTTGTTCTTTTTCAAATCGATTAGCCAATTGATCAGAATCTAATTGATAAGTTATCCATCTCTGATTATAAACTGTCTGTTAAAACTGCTTTTTGGCGCATTACAAAATTTTCTCGCTACATTAAAAGCCACCAGTTTCCCTATAGATAATGACCTAGACTACTTAGGAAAGCTCCAACAAATAGTCTGACTCTGAATATGATTTTTAGCCTAGTTATTCAAAGCCTGTCATGATCATCATTAAAGCACTATAGACTTAACATAACATAGCAAGACAGTTGTCGTTCACAACTAGCACAGGTGGACAAAATGGTCTGCACTTACATGCGAACACTTCCAGTTTCTGCTCGGCTTTCATCTAAAAATAATGCATCCTAAAATTACTTTTTCCTGGTAATCATGAATAATTTACTGAAGTGGCAAATACGAAATGTCAGGCTAATGCTTATGTGTCAAGTGAAATAATAATTAATTAACTCAAACTGACAAATATGCAGCAAGATTACTGGATATAGCAAGTTACAGATAATCGCTTGTTGAACATAAGTCAAATTTAATTGTAAGGCATCATGCAAGGCCCTTCTGCCTGTTTTGCTGTCAACCTAGGGAGTGGAAGGCTGAGTCAACATTATGAGGCTAGCGGGTATTGAACCTGCGTCCTTCTGATTTTTATTCCAGCATGTAGTCATCCCACCATCTCCCCACCCCAATAATGTGTTGCAAATTCAGTCTATCAGTGGACTTGCTCTGAAAACCATGTAGGTAAGCTAATTTTTGTCACACGCTCAGTCGCTCATCACACAGTTCTTTTGTGTGTCAGTTTCTTAAAATCTAATAAAATACAGCTTGAAGTGAAAATGCAAGGCAAAATGCATTGGCAACACAATTCAATCACAAAGTTTATTCAGAAACTAACTTGAATCTTCGTCGTCGCTTAAATCCCATAGATTTCTTTTTTTCTTCTCCGGCTTTGCAGGAGCCCTACAGAGAAATAAATATGGCTTAAACTAAGTGTGGTGAAAAAGAAGCTGCATCAGTAAATCAGATGAGGAATGAATAAAAACTCAATTCAGCTTTAAACCATAAAGTCCTAAAACATTCTTTAAACACAGAATTTAATACCTGATACTGGATAGTTGATTTTAACCTCTAAGCATTTCTTATGCACAAAATTAATGATACTGCGCCATTTATTCCACAAGCTCCAGAATCAGCAAAGTCTGCTGAACTCTCACTATCGATATTAGATATCCATGTTTACATTAACTGCAAATAATACTGAAATGCCTTTTTTCTTCTACTAATGGTAAAATAAATTGATTAATTTCACAAGCTGTAGTTTGCACAGCCACAATAATGACAAGTAAAAATCACTCGCTGACGGAATGAACAATGTTCCCAATCATTTAGGAAAGCCGTATCAATTGGTAATTTTTTCTTAGATATTTTACTGAATATGCCACACAGAAGATAAAACCACTCATCACCTGTATTTGAAGAGAAAGTAGCAGACGGTCAGGATGCCGAGGACGGTCGTAACACACCAGAACTGTTTGCAAACAAACATGAAACAAATTACATTTACAGCAGCGTGATAAGAAATCTGGGTTAGGTTAGGTAAACTTCTTGGTCAACATTGCTATCGAAATGTTTTGCATTCAGTTATTAACTTACGATTCCTCTCCCTCTAGCACAAAGGGAATTGCATTTGTCACTGCATCACTCTCTAATCACAACCAGTCACATTCATCTTGGTCATTTGTCATCACCAATACCACCAGTTTAGCTAAGGCTTATTTCATTTGTAATTTTCTCCTGTCATTTTTTAACATTTTTGTGAACTTTGCTTTCTAAATCTTTTAATATCGTTAGTTTAGGTTTATTTTTTGCCATCTTATAATGTTTGCTCCCATTTGGTATTGGGTGTCCCTAAATAGGGGGATCCTCAACACTTTCTGGATCCTTCCTTTGTATCCACAGAAACTGTATTGTCATTACTTGTTCGTGTACCATTTGGTGGCTACAATAAATTTGCTGATTGATTGATCTCCACAGTTATGAATGAAATGAATAAAATAAATATATATTACAAAAAGAACAATAAAAACAGAGCTCATACGATTTTCCAGTTTATGCTGGTGTCGACTGGTGGGTTATCACTGTCGTCTCTCGTAGCATCGCTACTGCGCTTCTCTCTCCTAGAATCGCCACTGCACTTCTCTCTCGTAGAATCGGCGCTGCACTTCTCTCTCGTAGATTCGGCACTGCACTTCTCTCTCGTAGAATCAGCGCTGCACTTCTCTCTCGTAGAATCGCTTGGTTTTTCAGTCTAAAAATATCAATGGAACAAAATAAAACTACAGCAAAATTGGAGAATAGCTCTAGGTCAATATTCAAATAAGCAATTATAAGAAGAAGACACAAAATGACGCTAAGGCATCCACAAGTATGAAGTGTTAGCAACTTCATTTGCTTAGCCTCAGCATACGAGGGCAGGAGGCCAACCCTCCCATGCCTTTTCATCTTCTCAATACAAAGTCAAGTATGGTCATTGTACACATTATATATAGCTGAGATGAAGCAGAAATCTTGAATCACATTTCTGCCCTGACAGAGATTTGAACCCAACCATCTAAAGTCTCCACTTATGAGTCCAGCCTATTACCACTACACCATCAAGCACCACCAAGCAGCAAAAAATATTAAAATATTTACAAAAAAGTTACTTCTGCCGATTCTTCCTTGTAAGAATTCTGCTAGAGTTTTCATTGTCTTTGGTCATCCAGTAAAAACAATGCCAATATTTAGTACCACTCTATAGACTAAGATTACTCTACTGAGGCAAGACAATATGAAATTTCAGATAAACAGATCTGTACACAAAAGGAGATTCCAGCACTTTTGGGATATTGAGGTGAAGCAAATCAATCTATTAACCAAACTTGCAAGACTGATTATTCAGTTTAACATAGAGCTTTACGATGCATGAAAGTTCATATGAACTAACTGAAACAACGTGTAAAGCGGTTTAGTTAAGGTGATGAAGAAAGGCAAACAGTTGCAAAAAGCATTTGACAATAAAACTGCAAAAAGACTCGCTGAACGTGGATTTGGCGAGTTCTGCAGTGACAGTTTACGTTCAGTTAAGTCAATCTTTTCATTCAGAGAGCAAATTTCCTCTTGAAGTGTCTATGAAAAATAACAGCAAAACAATTTCAGGTAGCTTAAAATTTGATTTATTCAGAGACTGTAGATACAAAGACAAGGGTGCAGTGATTAGTGTATTAGTCAATCGAGTGGTCAGATGAGATGGCTCAAAACCCACCATGGCAGAAATTTGATTTGAGAATTCATCTCCACCTGCAACCCCTCGCCAACGCATCCATGAGTACATTGACTGTACACTCAGATAGACGATGAGATGGTGATGGAGAGGACTGGCCACTCACTCTTATATGCTGAGGCTAAGCAAATGAAGTCGCCAACACTTTGTGCACATTGCTGCCTCATATAATAATTTTGAAGGACTACTCTTATTCCTTCTAATAGATCAGAAGAAGAAGAAACAAGTCCTAAGCTAATTATGACAAAGTGTAAAATTACCAAAGCAAGTCTTGCACGTAGTTTAAGAAAGTAATTAGGAAAAGTTACTCTGATCTTTGTAGTGATTTAAGCAACCTGCATTTCTGCCAAACTTCAACTGGTGCATTTGTTTAAATCTCACATTGCTGGCTAATAATGTGTATGCCACTTTGAAGTTTACATGTTGTAGCTTGAACAACAGCAATCAAATTGCCATTCAAAATGATTACCCATGTTTTCTGCCGCTCTGTTGCGAGCTGAGTTGTGAGGTCGTATTTGTCTAACCAAAGACCAACTGTGAGGAGACAAATGAATGCCAAAAAAATGCACACCAGCATTTTCTGAAGCCATGAGGCATGATCTGCGCCCTGAAATACGCACCAGCACACGATGCATTAGAATTTCTAATCTAACTGCACTGCATATATACTCCAGTGTTGGTTAACAGGTATTTAGTTCCTGTTTTCAGCCATTTAATTAGAATAAAATTAGGGCTGTACCGAATATTTTCAACATTTTCAATTTAATTCGCAGTTGGCTCTTAAAACAAATGAAAATGGTAAAAGCACTACACTGCTTTGTTTTCTTTGTGGTCTAAACTATGTTTCTAGCCTCCAATTTACAAGTGTGTAAATTTGCACTATGCAGTATGCGCAAGGAAATCATTTTAATTCCATAGTTAATTTCATAATTCCATAATTTATTTTAAAACATGATGGTAAACTACAAATGTCTGTCCACAAAGAGTACTGCTGTGATTTATAAATTCCAATTTGAAAATGCTCACCAGATATAACATTCAAAACCTTCCAATGACATTTAGAAACAGAAAACCTGAAAATTCTGGTCTTCACCTGATTTTAACAATTAACTGCCCAAGGAAATTAACGGCAAATTATCTAGACGTTTGCATCCGTCAGAAAGGCCGTTACCTGATATATGTTTCACGAGACAGATTGTTGTAGCTCAGATTTTATAGCTATTCACTGATAATCAGCTTCTGTTGATAGCCAATGGTTCTTTCTCTTCCATCTTGCAAAATATATAGTGCCTGTCAAACCAACATATTGTATTATTTGGACACACTTATAATTAATTCCACCTGTCAGAGTAGAATTAGTCAGAGGAATTATATCTTACTGAAGCTACTTGTTCCTTTGTTCCAACTTTAGATCATCTCGACAGAGTTGAAAATGTTAAAAAAATATCCGAGGTGCAATCACAGTTTTCTTGTCTTCTGACAAGGAGTTCATACGAAGTGTTAACAACATTTTCTTAGCCTTGGCACATGAGGGTAGTGTCCTCTCCCCTCATCATCTCATCTTCCCATCAGCACATATTTGATAGTGCATGGTCAGTGTACTCATTTAGCCAAGTTGGTTAGGGGCATTTATAAATCTCAAAACAATTTCTGCCCTGGTGAGGATTGTACCTTGATCCATCGATTGATTGTTCAGTATGCTAACCATTACACTGTTGAGCACCCCTCAGAAGGATGCAAGCTTGCCTTTCAGTGCATCTTTATCTTTGAACAGTGTGCTCCCCATACTTTAATCCATCTGTATTAGATCATTCTGGTAGTCATTAAAACATTCCTGGATGCATGAAAACCTCAATCTCACAGATTTAATCTGTCACTGATGTCTGCTAGAGTCTTTCCATCCTGCCAAACAAGGCATATACACTGTCTCAGCTTGGTGCTACAGAAGCCATAATTATCTACAGTGTAATCCGGTGTCTGACTAAGCTGAGAAGCAAAAGCAGGCCCTGTGATACATAGGCCCCGATGTCCAAGGTCATATTTGGGTAAATGGCCTTAGAGATGATGGTTACCACATCTCTTTGGACAGTACACATAAGACATAGGAGCTCAACTTCACACCACAAATGTCAGCTGTAAACATAGAGCACTGCAAAAATTAGAAACTAAATGCTAACGTGTAATGCACAGAAATTTCTCATTTTGTGACCTCGTAAAAGAGTCTGCTACAGCAACATAAAAAGTTAGTAACTTTACCAAAACAGATTGTTCAAGTGTATGATAATGAATGATTACAGTTCACACTGTGAATAAAGAAAACTTGTAGAAAATCAGAATCAAATGTTGTGATTAATGATGCCAGTATCACAGCTGTCGTGAGAGTTTAGTGCTCAGGATTAGCATTAAATTGTTGAATGAAAGACAGGCCATTTTCTCTGATAGATACATATCGAATCAAACCTTTTTTCCGGCTGATCTAGAAAGTGACAAGTGGTCCCTTCTCTAGGCCGAGGTCACTTAATGTCCATTATATCTATGTATCTATGGTTACTTATGGTATGTATTGTGTGTACATTTTTGAAGGCTTTAAATAATGCCATTTCTGAATTCTGGTCAAGAACAAAAGACATCCTTTTTGGGTAGTTTAGTGTACAGAGTATGATATCAACTGTAAACAAAGAGATTGACGAATGTCAAAACGTGTTCTATAAAATCTACAGGGACTAGTGTAGTACCTGCAACTAGTACTGAAAGCTTATCTAGAAATTTAGCTAGTTATAATTTTCTCTGCTTTATCTGCTTAGGTGCTTAATTGGAAGAGTAATTAGCTGAACTGAAATATTTTTTCCTGTGCATAATCTTTCAACTGTTCATATGTTGTTCATGGTTGTTCAAAGTCCAATGCTTCAACAACAGTATCTCAATGTTCAATTTGAGGTTTTGTTTTTTAGTTTAATTTCTAATTTGTTTTGATTTTTGTGATAAAGAAAGACCTGTCATGTCTGTGACATGACCTGACAGGTCTTTCTTCTATTTCACAAAAATTACAAGGTAATCTAATGAATGACCATTTTGAATGCTGGTCTATGCAACTTTTGAAAGTGGTCAATGAACGCAATTCCTGCGTGTATGTATGAGCACTTGTTATAGCATCCCTTCAGGATTACTACTCAGAGGCACTCCCGACTACAGCGCAGACAATGAATCGGAGTTTCATGCCGCAGCAGATGGGCAATTGTGAGTGAAGGACTTGCTCAGGGTCCCTGTCGGCTTGATGTGGGTTCAAACCTGTAACCTTCTAACTCCAAGGCACCGAACATACCACTGCACCCCTTGCCCACAAAAAGATAGATGGTACTATGGTGTGTCAAGACTTTACATGAACTTTTGTTGCACTCATGTATAACTGCTGCCACTAGCACTTTCGACAGGGCTGTTGTTGAAATACAAGCATGTTGTTAGTGCTGAATCAAAACTCTGTATTGATATGAATGATTACCAAATATGTAATAATCATTCTTATTGCTAATTTGCAGTTTTGCACACTGATAATTTCCACATTGTGAAAAAAGTGATCTTCTATTTTAAGTTTAACCAGTGCTTTCAATAAAATACTGGATAATGCTTTTAAATATAACTTCTCAGTTCAGGACAATGTAAATAACTGATTAAAACAGTCTTTCTCTTAGTGTTTATATTACTGCTTCCGTATTTATTTATTTTTGTGGTCTTCGAATTATGTACTATTGGGATACTTTTTCACCATTAATTTTTTACGCCAAAGCGCATGAGCAATCGCAAGGTATTATATATAAAGGACTTGCTCTGGGTCCCTATGCAGCAGCTTGAGGTGGATTTGAACCTGTAATCCTCCGGCTCCAAGGCACTGAACATACCTCTACACTACTGTGCCCCACAAAAGATATAATACTATAGTGTGTCAAGACTTAACACTTAACTTTTTTGGTGAACTATATATAATGCTGCCATTAGCACTTTTGACAGGACTGCTGTTGACATACAAGTACGTTCTTAATAAGAAATGAAACTCTGTATTAATCTGGGTAATTGCTAAATATTTAATTTATTCCTAATGCAAACTTACAGTTTTGCACATTGAAAATTTTCACATTGTGAAACAAGTGAACTTTTATTTGAAGTTTAACACTGTAACATGAATAAAATACTGGATAATGCTACTTTGAAATATGACTGTTTATTTAAGGACTTTATCTAAATATTGAAATACTGTTTTTCTATTTATTAATCTTATTTATTGTTTTTTGAACACATGCAATAGAAGCTTGATTGATTGTTGTTCGTTTGGGATTACATATTTTTGTGTTATAAATGTTATAATTTTTCACACTTTTGTATTTTTTTAAATTTTCTACTGCATGGTTCTGCAGTTGCCTCAGATGTTTGACTATGGTTTAGTTCAAACAATGTTTGATTTATGTATGTTTATTATCACACTGATGTTTACAATCACGTTGATAAAGACAGATTGTTTAGCCATCTGTAACTACATGAATGAAAAAGGGACAGCTCTGCATTAGCGGATTTTCTTTTCCTTTAGGGTTGTCCTGTTGACATCTGCAGATTATTTTGAATTGTTTGTTTGCGTTTCATTTCTAAGTTTACCTGAGATTTCTGTTGTTAAATCAAGTTAATAAACGGCTTATTGATTGATTGATAATTACTGGATTTTGCAGTAAATAGAGTGGCGTGCTTAGTTTCAAATACTTTAAATGTACCACTCAAGGTATGAGGTATATGTTTTAGAAAACTTCACTCTTCATGTCTCACACCTGAATTGAGTTAAAAAAAATAGTAGCGGTTGTGTACAGCACAAAAGTTTGAAACAATGTCAATATAAAGTAGCCAACTGGAGACAGACGAATGAGCTTGAATCAATGATTGTACTTTGGTGAATCGATGGTGCTACACGTGTGGAAGTCTGTTCATGTGCTATTTTATGTACTGTGCCAGTCACCGAAACCCTTTGCCTTAGCCCTACTTCTTTGGAACACAACATAATATGAACGGCTCAGTGGAGGTCGCTCAGTTACGATTTCAGGTCCCTTCAAAATCAATGCAACCATGGCAAGACCAGATGAGGCTGTGTACTGTACGTTCATGTGTAATCCGTTTAACTGTCATCAAAGATTGGCTAGAATTTGAATTAACTGACCCAGAATTTTACCTGCCGTTCTTTACAAACTGGAACCGTTGATAATACTGCAGTCAGGTTGCCGGTCGCTTTGTTTGGTCACCCATAAAAATCTTTGTTACTCTTCATGCTAGCTGTATATCAACACGAGTGCATTGTGCAATCTCATGCGGTGGTTCATATCTTTGGAATATCTTCCATCTGACATTCAGGTTCTCCCTTCAGATTACTGGAGATTCTAGCTGTGAGTTAAGACCTAGTTGTTCAGATTCCGTGTGCTTGTACACCCAGTTACTATGAAATTTAAAAGGATTTCTAATCGTTCATGCACTTTGTAAAAATAAACATACATAGCCTACATGCATAATATACAGTCACAGGAAAGAAACAAGTTTGAACATAGCTGGCTGGTTTTAACCGAAAATTGAAAGTGCAAATTATATGTTGTTATTTGAATATGGCATTGCATTTGCCTCTGACCACAATGGTGAATAAGTCTACTTGAAAATAATTCCTGTGTAGGCTTATTTAATCTCATAGCACAATAAAAAGTCAAACAGTAGGGCCTATTATTTGGAAGAAATATAATGTCCATCAGCAGCCTTGTAAACTTAAACTTTTGTAGTTCAGGTTTCTGCACAATATCTTGAGTAATAATAGCCTACCAGTGCTAAACACTTTCAATTAAAAAAATTGTTTTATAGATGAATATAGCTAATTAACTTTTGTGAAAGGTGGGGAGAGCTTATTTGACGTACGAATGGGGGTTCGAAAAATGCACGGATTGCCACAGGGAATGGTGAAAAATACGATTTTTGGGTGCGTGCGTAATTTATTGTAGTTGGAGACGTGACCATATTTACGGATTTGCCCAATAAGGCGCGCGCCGCAGATCGCAATACCCGGTCGAGACGAGCCATTCTGCGGGATTGGAGGCCAATGCAGATCGAGAGAACTGCAATAGTATATGCGAGATGTAACTAAGGAATGCACTAATACCAGCTGTATAGAGGACGTACAGTAAAGGGCCCCAGTGTGAGAATTGTGGAAGAATAACGGGGGGGTTGGCCTATGACAAACTTGGAATTGGGGTGTAAAAAACAGAGTTTACTATGGGGCACTAAGAAAGACTGGGCGGGTTGAAACCCCCCGGCAATTCTCACCCTGAAGGGCCCAACACTGAACCCTGTGGCACACCAGAAGGGGACTGAGACCCAACACGAACTTAGTTCTGCTGCTGAACTCTTAGAATGAATAACAGCAGAAGTGAGTAGGCCTAAAATAATATAAGGGACTGTCCACATAGGCTTATTACGTGCGCATGGAGGGGCGTGGGGTCATTGTATTGGACCTTCATGGTCGAATAGTCTTCCATTATTAATTCGTGATTATGCACTGCGTGTCTCGTGAGTCGTGGGTCATGAAGTATTCTCAAAGTCACTTAAGTCGCACTTGTTTCTAAAGAACTGTCGGGTTGCTACGTTAAGCGCCTTTCATGAATCTTTGTAAGGCGCTATACAAATGTCCATATGCATATATAATACACCGGTATATATGCATACCATGTAGCCTACATTGTACACACATAAAAAAGTGATAATAGTTGGCTTTTGCAACGCAGCAGACCTGTATTCTTTGGCCGCATTTTGATCTTTCGTCTTCAGAGTTCTTGCAACTGCAAGTGAAAGCTTCACAATAACTGTTAACTCATTCATTCATTCATTTCAAGAATTTTTGTAGCGTCTCTTCAAGAGCCGCGGCTTGATCGGAAGTTGAACAAAGATTACAAATAATTAATGTACAGCCGAGATACCATAGCGGAAAAACAGATTGCAAAAATCATCGCCGTGTAATAATTTCCGTTCGTAAAATTATCTTGTTTCTATTCGGATTTCAGTTCTCTAAGACGTCTATCCATTCTCTTTCTATTCTCTTTCTAAAAATAATTCATAATATTTCTATTCAGATTTCAGTACTCTGAGGCGTAGGCCTATCCATTCTCTTTCCATTCTCGTTCTAAAAATAATTCACAACTTTCGCTCTGATTCTCGTTATCGGAAATTCTTAATTTGGCTTCTAATTTCTATTTCCACGAAAGTAGCCTGCCGGTTAGGCCTAATCGGCAAAGATCTTAACCATGGGACTCTCCGGACGTTTAATTTCCGGTCAGTTCACCTCTAATGGGTCTCAAAATGCAATAGGCCTAGCTGCAGCTTTCACCCTAATATATTCGTTTATTGGCATTCAATCTGACAGACCGAAGAACGATTACAGGTACAAGTTATACGAAATACGGCCAGCTTCTTATCTTATCTTATCTGACCATTTATAAAGCGCTTCTCGCAGCAAGAGCCTTTCAGAAGCGCTCCCAGTGCTTCGCACGACATGTAGGTCGGCTACAGCAGGCTCGGTAACTTAACACTAATGGCCTAAGTGCTGGAATGCTCCTGATTCGGCCAAGCCAGGAGTGGAAGGAGAGATCTTATTTTCAACGGACCCGAGGCAAACAACACAACAGAAAGCGCCACTGGCAGCTAACAGAAAATTAAAATAAATTTTTGCCCTGAGCGAGGCTTGAACCCGGGTCGCGATAATGACTCAGTTTATCGTCTCAAATTCTCAATTACTGTTGAACGTGTAAGCCTGTTTTAATGGCTTTTATCCATTATAATTTAATCATTTACTTTAAGTTATTATCTCGATTCTTAGACAGGTTTTCTCAGAGCAGGCTGTTATTATTACTCTGTGAGATTTCATCCGCGTGCACTCTCACATTAACTTTATCAATTGAACCTATAGGCCTACGTGTGACAAATCGAATTAGAAGGCGCAGAACAGTAATTAATGGCAGAATGATCTCACTGTCTGACGTTCGTTAGATTTAATCTGGAACCAAATATGCCAAAAGGTCTAGAACGCATGCAGGTCAATCTTTCCGTTGATCAAATATAATTGGGATTTTTATTCGTTTCGTTAATTTATACATCACCCCCTTCAAGACATCAACTCAAAGGCAGCCATGTGCCAAAATCGCCATCGTGTTAGTTCTGCGGATGTTTAAATTGCTGTTTTCTGAGCTTCCTTACTCCACCCGGTGTGATTGACGCTTGATCTTGACCGAGATGGAGGTGCCCTGCGATCCGCAACTTTACGGCGTGGCCTACGCGGTCGTTCGGTCAACGATGGAGAGAAATATTGTGCGGCCATATTGGAGGTCTAGACCTGGAAACGATCGAGGTGGTCCAGGCATTTTTCTCTTGTAGGTCTAGAGATGACAGGCTGGATAGTGGAAGGAGACGGAAGAAGAGGAGGAAGACGAAAGGGAGGAGGTGGAAAGGACGAAGAAAGGGAAGAGGGAACGAGGAGAGAAGGAGTGGAGGGAAAGGGGGAGGAGGAAAACATTGAGGAGGTGGAAATGGAAGAAGACGAGGGGAAAAGAATGGGAAGAGTGGATGAGGAAAGAGAAGGAGGAGGAAGAGGAGAACGAGGAAAGGAGAGGGGAGGAGGGAAGAAGTGGAGGAGGAAGTAGAGGGAAAGGGGGAAGGAAAAAGAAAGGGAAGGAGGAAGAAGAGGAGGACGAGAAAAGGAGAGGGAAGAGGGGAGGAGAGAAGAAGTGGATGAGGAAGTGGAGGAAAAAGAGGAAGATGAGGAGGAAATGGAAGAGGAGGAGGGGAAGAATGGGAAGAGTGGAGGAGGAAAGGGTAGGAGGAGGAAGAGGAGAACGAAGAAAAGGAGAGGGGAGGAGGGAAGAAGTGGAGGAGGAAGTGGAGGAAAAAGAGGAAGATGAGGAGGAAATGGAAGAGGAGGAGGGGAAGAATGGGAAGAGTGGACGAGGAAAGGGTAGGAGGAGGAAGAGGAGAACGAGGAAAAGGAGAGGGGAGGAGAGAAGAAGTGGATCAGGAAGTGGAGGAAAAAGAGGAAGATGAGGAGGAGGAAATGGGGAAGAGGAGGAGGGGAAGAATGGGAAGAGTGGACGAGGAAAGGGAAGGAGGCGGAGGCGGAGGAGGAGGAGGAAAAGGGAAGGAAGAGGAGGAGGAAGATGGAAGAGGAGGCGGATCGATGCTTGTGGTCGATCGATGGAAACGTTTCCGCTTCTGCGTCCGATGAGAATCGATTGATGACAACTTAAGAAATGAGAAAGGCAATGTTCTAGCGAAGAAGATGACAATGTTCAAGCGAAGAAAAACAAGAGAATTGCAGGCTATTATTATTATTAGGCCTACTACTTTTTATTATTATTGTTATTATTAATGTCATCATTATCATTACTAAGCTTATTGTTATTATTAACATTAGGCTTATTGTTACTAATATTTATATATTAGGCCTTTAATGATTATTAACATCATCGGCTTAATTTTCATTTACGTACTAGTCAGGGCCGTCTTATCCAGTAGGCACAGTAGGCACTGTGCCTAGGGCCTACGAACTTACCAGGGGCCTACGAAATCCTGAAAAACGTATTAAAAATAAATGCAGTGATTGGTCAATGACCTGAAAAAGCAAACAGAAAACGAAAACTTTCAAATTTAATTTTAACGAGCTAACTTTTTTAAGGCTAGAGTTAGCTAATGAAAGAGTAACATTGGCTAAGCTATATTATGTTAACTTTGCGGCTCTTTGCATTCGCGAAATCGCTTATAACGTCTTCAAATGTCATTTCTCGCATTAAGTCGTTTTCAATTGAAGGTAATGCAAGGGAGGATAATCGTGCCCGTCCCATCGTTGACGGACCCTTGATCTCTTTTAGTGCTTCATCTTTCTGTTCCTTTTTCTTTAGTTTCTCAAATCCAGACTCGTGTTTCCCCTTATAACCATCAGACATGATTTTTTTAGAAATTTGTATTAATAATTTAACAAATTAAAATTTTAAAAGCGATGGCGATTTTTCATTAGAATTTAGACCGAAACGCTGCTAACCGAAAGTCGAAAATTAAAAAATCGGAAACCGGAAATATTGCATTTAGCGGATATCGAAAATAGATATTACAAAACGTAGATTGAGATTTAAAATCAAAACTGAATGCGTTCACAAAACATGGTTCAGCATAATTTTAAGAAATAATGTAAATGTGTTGCAATTTGAATTAATGCAGAGTTGAGTTGGATAGGCCCTAGGGGCCTACGAATAGCAAAAGTGCCTAGGGCCTACAATGACCATAAAACGGGCCTGGTACTAGTATGCTATTTGTACTGGCAGTGTTAGAAGTAGTAGTTGTGTAATTGTAGTAATTGTGGCGGTGGTTGCAGTAGTAGTAGTAGTAGTAGTAGTAGTAGTAGTAGTAGTAGTAGTAGTAGTAGCAGTAGCAGTAGCAGCGGCAGTGGCAGTAGCAGCAGCAGCAGCAGCAGTAGTAGTAGTATATAGCAGCAGTAGTAGTAGTAGTGGTAGTAGTGGTAGTAGTAGTAGTAGTGGTAGTAGTAGTAGTGTAGTAGTAGCAGTTGTAGGAGTAATAGTAGTAGTAGGCTAGTTGTTGTAATAATAGTAGTAGTAGTTGTGGTATACAGTACTTTTACCTCAGGTCTCATTAACATCGACAGCAGAAAAACGACTTTATCATCATTTCTAGACTGTTTATTAAAAATGGCAGTTTTATGAAGCCCATGGCAACCTGGATAAATAATGTGAATTCTATTACAAGTGACTCGTGTTTAGAACGTGCAAAACTGTGATATTGTTATCGGTTCAATTCTTCGCGGCGCCCAGACCGCTGATCGAGTTTGTTTGGATCGGTGTAATTATACGATTTTTAACCGATTGATTGATCGACGTAATAACATTTCCGGCTGACACTCAGGCTCGCTTTTTTTACCAGACTATAGTGTTGTGTAGCTTAGAGTTCTGGTCTGGTTTTACGGGGGATTAGGTGCTAGGAGTTAGCTGCTGTGAGTGCCTTCAGTTGTGAGCGATCGTTAGCCGAGGCTTCTCATCATGTGTCAGGGCAGAAGGGCACCGTGGGTCATCACAAGAGATTGGATTGGATTAGACCAGATTATTATTTTTATTAAATAATCAACATAGTGAACGCCAAGTAAGACAAGGGACAGCAAAGGGGAATCCATTCTGGAGTGGAACAGAGTAGCATCGAATAAAATGGGGAAAACAGAATGCAGCGGAAAAGAACTGAATAGAACGGAAAAGAACAGGGTAGAACTAAAGAACAGACTGGAACATGACTAGAGAAGAATGCAGCAGAACAGTATAGAACAGCACAGAAATGAAAAGAACTGGATATAGAACAGAGAAGAACAGACTAGAGCATAAAAGAACGGACTATAGAAAAGAATAGAACAGAACTGTCTAGAACAGCAAAGAACTGAATAGAATGGAAAAGCGCAGCATAGAACATAAAAGAGATTAGAACTTAAAAGAACGGAATAGACAGAATTTTTAAAAAGATAACATAACCGAATAGAATAGAACGAAATGGAATAGACGAAAAGTGAATAGAATATGATGGAAATAAATAGAAAAGAGTATCACAAAGAGGAATAGCACTCGACTAGATTAGGCTTTGCTATTGTACAATAGGATAGGGCATAGAGTAAAGTAGATATTTAGATAGACTTTTGAATCATTATTAGAATTGGTCACAGCTGAATATACAGTAGAACAGGGTAGAATAAAATCAGATATACAATAATTGAATAGAAGAATAGAAAAGAGTAGATATAAACATAATAACAGAACAGGGTGGAGAGTAGATTAGTGTAGGCATAACGCACTGAAATAAATCGAGCAGGAATATCCCAGGCTAAATTGGATTAGCCTAAGCTACTCGTATCGGGCTTCCTCAGATGAGGATTAGATGCAAGATTAACGTGGATTAGACACTAATGCTTGGTGCATTAGACACTAATGCTTAGCAGCCCTGTAATACGACACGGCTCCGATGACGAGCAGCATAAGACTAAGGCATCCGACCGTCGATAGGACGATGTAGATTGGAATCTCGGGATGAAGAAGCTGCTGATGCTGGTGCGTTCCTGATGATGAAGATGATGATGACGAAATTTTTCTGGCGGCCGGGCTGACATCGCTAGAGTCCTTGGACGATGCCAGGTGCGGGGTGTGAGGCAGGTTGTTCGGCTTGGAATTGGCGCTGCCAAGACGACGCGTTGAGGATAAGGATGAGAGGGATGACCTGGATGTTGGACATACCCAGTCCTCGACCACCTTTGAACCGGATGCGTCACCTGTGGAAAGATGCAATAATTAAATTGAATAATTAAATGTCAGAGGTTAAAAATTAAAAATTAGGTCTCGTCCTGTAGGCTATATAATTATGTGATTGAAATTGAACGTATTATATTTATTTATTTATTTATTTCTCGCATATGCTATAGCATAACCTTTCAAGCTAACTACTCAGAGACGCTCCCAGCTGCAGCGCGGACACTGCATCGAAGTTTCACGCCGAAGCGCATGAGCAACTGCGAGTGAAGGACTTGCTCAAGGTCCCTATACGCGGCGGCTTGAGGTGGATTCGAACCTGGAATCCTCCGGCTGTAAAGCACCGAACCCACCACTACACCACCTTCCCCATACACACATACATCCATATACACATTGCATCAATTAGCAGTAGTTTTGCTCAGACTATTCTGCTGCTTGTTTTACTGTTCTTCCATGTTAGTTCTCTATTGTGGCTACTTATGAGGTACATAGACCTATACATGCAAATACGATAACGAACATTTACCGACGTACTGAGTATGGCGGTGAACGAGTAGTGTCGGCAGAGGCTCTGCCCGGGCGGCGAGTCGTTCCCCGAGGGCGACGAGAAGTGGACCGCGTGTCCCACGGACGGGTCCGAGGCGTTCAAGGCAAACAGGTAGGTTTGTTTCTCGGTGGCACACGGTACGGACGACCAGGCGATCGGGTTGTACAGCGGGAAGTAGAGGCCGAGAACATCGCCCTTGAGGAAGCGGATGGCGTGCCCGGTCCTCAGGGACACCTCCTGGAAGCGCAGCTCCGACGGGCGGAACATCGTTTGGCCGACGAGGGCGTACGTTCGATCGTCGCTGCCACTCGGTCGCCACACCTGGACGAAAATGTAACACGTAATGTGAAGCAGGGTGAGAATTTTTGCCGGGGGGATGTCTTTCTTAGAGCCCCATAGTAAAGTCTTTTTTTTGCCCCCCCCCCCCAATTCCAAGTGGATAATGGTCCAACCCCCTCCAGTTATTTTTCCACAATTCTCACCTAGATGTGAAGTATAGGCATATAATGGCATACGAATACGCTATGCATGCTATTCTATTGCCGTCATATTATAATCGTCAGGGCATTTTAGCGCACAGTTGTACACAAAATGTGCAGTTTTAAATGGATTTGTACTGTTGTATGAGCACTTCTGTACAGTTAAAACTATAGGGAAAAGGTTCGATTGGAAGTAATTTTGCATCGAAGATTGGAAAGGAAAGACGGAGTTGTGCAGTGCTAAAAATTTCTTTAAAACAACCCTGCTAACCGTTGTTATAATGCAACGTAGCCTACACTGCTGTTGATTTCTGGACGGAGTTAAGCTTCATTGCTGATTTATTATTTGTTAATTTTTTATTTCTCGCATATGCTATAGTGCCCCTTCAAGCTATCTACTCACAGGCGCTCCCGACTACAGCGCGGACACTGAATCGGAGTTTCAAGCCGAAGCGCTGAGCAATTGCGAGTGAAGGACTTGTCCAAGGCGGCTACCAGATGGCTTGAGGTGGATTCGAACCTGCAAGCCTCCGGCTGCAGTGCAACGAGCATATCCACTTCAACATCGCACCCCACAAGACGAAGTGATGTAGGCTAATGTTATGCGAGTAGGCGTGACAATGTATACGCTAAATCTTTAAGCGGATTCGACATCTCAATGACCGAATTCTACACTTCTACATGAAGTCCAGTTGTTGTTGCTGCTGCTGCTGCTGCTGCATTAGACGTGAAGGATATTAATAGCTTTGATGATTTAAGGCGTTGCAATGGAATGTTGGATGCTTTAAGAAAACTTCGCTGGAATCGTGGATTAAAAACTAATCAATGTAACCTATAAAAAGAAGAGTTGATGTCACGCGTGTTGTGTGTTTACAATTCTGATAAACTCAGTAAATGTAAGATTTCTATACTAGAACTCGATCCGACTCATTAATTGACGGCAAAGATAACTCTCGGAATAAAATTTCTATCATCTTTAAATGGTAGAACAAAAGAATGCAGTCTATGGCGTCAGTTACAGGCGGTTTTTGCTAGAGGTGGGAAAAGGTTCCTCAGGACGTGATTGACATTTACAACTACATTGATAGTATTATAATAATATAGGGTGACACGAAAGTTCGTTCACCGTTTTCAAAATGCGTTATCTCAGTAACGGCTTCATATTTCTCTATAATATTTTGTCAGTATATACATCAGTCAAATGAAAGATACTGGTACAAATTTGATTATGATCCGGTCTGTTTTCGCCATTATTTATAAGAAAATGTAAAGACGACCAGTTTTTGCGGAAAAAACCGCCTTCATAAAATTAACACAATAAAGAAACTGTGTAAAAGCCTAGCCTCGCATACAAGCGTGACAAGACACTGATGTTACCTATATAGAGCATACACAGACGTAGGCTATTAGTGTACAGTGTCTCCTTTCTGCTTAATGACAGCACTGACTCTATCCGGCATGACTGGATCAGCCCCTCTGCAGTGGCGGCGCCAGGATTTTCGTTTTGGGGGGCTAGATTTTCAGAAAAAATTTCCGTTCTCAGTCTGAAAAATTTCTGACGACCTTTTTTTTTTTTTTTTTTTTTAGTCATCGACCAAATTCTTCAGAAAAATGGTCCTTTTCCGTGACCACCGAGCTGTCTTGCAAACTTCGTGCTTCGTGCGTACCTTGCGCTTATTTTTGGGGGGCTAAAGGGGGTAAATTGTCCAAATATTTTATTTTTACATGGGGAAAAAAATGGATGACCTTTTTTAGGGGGGGCTTAGCCCCCAGCCCCCCCTAGCGCCGCTACTGCCCCTCTGAAGTGCCCCAACTGCTATCAATCTCCACGCTAGTTGGAGGCTACGCTTGAGCTGATCAGCGATCTTTGGCTCAGGATCTTTATAAACGCTGATAGATAAAATACTCCACAAGTTCTCAATAGTAGAGAGGTCCGAAGAGTTGGGTGAACAATCCTTCGGCTTTATGTGTGACGGGAGGTTGTCGTCTAGCCACTTCGTCGTCACAGGTGATGTATGACAGCGTGCATGCGCCATCCTGCTGAAATATTCCAAGATCATTGTCAACAAATAACTTTCGTTGCATGACACTGACTGCCGTTGTCATTTTCTCGTTCGAACGCTGGCTTCACGATCTGCTCGAGAATGTTGGTGATGTGCGTAGTACTGCGAGTACGAGTAAAGACCCATGACAGTCATCTCACCCCAAACCATCACCGACGGACTAAACTTCATCTGTAGGGCAAGCGGAACGTAGCCTACTCTTCCTATGCCGGATAGAGTCAGTTCTGTCATTAAGCAGAAAGGTGGGGCGCGGTGGTGTAGTGGTGGCGTCGTTGCCTTGAAGCCGGAAGGTTCGAGGTTCGAATCCACCTCAAGTCGCCGCGTAAGGACCTTGGGCAAGTCCTTCACTCGCAATTGCTCAGCGCTTCGGCGTGAAACTCCGATGCAGTGTCCGCTCTGCAGTCGGGAGCGCCTCTGAGTAGAGTGCTTGAAAGGGCGCTATAACAAGTGCACATAGCCTACATACACTAAAATCCTACGTCTGTGTATGCCCTATATAGGTAACAACAGTGTTCTGTCACGCTTGTATACGAGGCTAGGCGTATGCACGGTTTCTTTATTGTGTTAATTTTATGAAGGCAGTTTTCCCGCAAAAACTGGCCGTCTTCACATTTTCTTATGAATAATGGCGAAAACAGACCGGATCATAATCAAATTTGTACCAGTATCTTTCATTTGACTGATGTATACACTGACAAAATATTATAGAGAAATATGAAGCCATTACTGAGATAACGCATTTTGAAAACGGTGAACGAACTTTCGTGTCACCCTATAGGCCTATATATTATAATATATTATAATATATAGGCCTAGTCGTAATCTCCAAATTTCTTAAGAGCATCTCGGAAACCAGACGCAGGGCACCATCTTATCCAAGCAGGGCCGTCTTATCCAGTAGGCACTGTGCCTAGGGCCTACGAACTTTCCAGGGGCCTACGAAATCCTGAAAAAATATATATTAAAAAATAAATGCAGTGATTGGTCAATGACCGGAAAAACAAACGAAAACTTGAAAATTTAATTTTAACGAGCTAACTTTTTAAAGGCTAGAGTTAGCTGATAAAACAGTAACATTTGCTAAGCTATATATTATGTTAACTTTGCGGCTCTGCATTCGCGAAATCGCTTGTAACGTCTTCAAATGTCATTTCTCGCATAAAGTCGTTTTCAATTGACAGTAATGCAAGGGAGGATAATCGTGCCTGACCCATCGTTGACCGAAGGTAATTTTTGATAATTTTCAGTTTCGAAAGAACGTTCACCTTCACAACTTGTTCCAAAAATAGAAAGATAAATTCGAAAAGCAATATACTGACATTTGGAAAACTGGAGATCAGCTTGCCAGCTATTTGTGACCTAATCATTTCATGCAGCTACAGATTTATTGTCTGTAAACATTCGAGAAAACAAGAAATTCGTCAATAAATGCATCTTCTAGATCATCATATGGATATATCTCAATTAATGCCTTTGCTCTAATAACTATTTCTTCAGTTGATAAAGTTCTGTCAAGAAGAAAATTGAATCTTTCATCAGTTTCATGTAGCCTAGTGTTGCGTAAGCTGCCAGCCGCTTTCCCATCTCAGTTATAAGTCTGTCTATGATCACGTAAAAAGTCTGGGTGCGAAATTTGTCACTATGATTTAAACTCGAATCAGTATAATTCATGACTTCGTCGTCAAATCGTTTTGGCAATTGATGCAGAGTTTTGTTGGATAGGCCATATATAGGGGCCTACGAATAGATTAATATGCAAAAGTGCCTAGGGCCTACGATGACCATAAAACGGGCCTGTATCCAAGAGCGTTGAATTGATACTCTTCATTAAGCATCCTTGGACAACCCTTCCGCTAAGACGCAGCGCGTAGGCATAATATTATGAGTAACGCTTTAGATATCGGGAGTTTGCGATTAATATACGACAGAGTAATCGTAATCTTCAAATTTCTAAAGCGCCACTCGGAAGCCAAGCGCGGGACACCAGCTTATTCACGAGCGCTTCGTTGTCCGTAAGAATAGTCCATGGTGGTCCGGGTCGAGTAAAGCTTGGGCCAAGAGAAATTGGGGAATTCCGATGCATTAGGAGTCCTTTCCAATTCTTTTGCCGGTTTTAACGTTCTCCTTCTTCCTATCGTCCGATGAATTGCTAAATTAATCTGGTCGTTGCTTGAGACAATCGTGATTGCACCGGATACGGTCCACGCCCCACATCACGCATTTCTCCCATAAGTCGGTGCTTAACCCTCGCTGCTCTGCGCAATACGGAAAGGGTGGGCTCCGCAGCTGCTATTGCTGCTACAGTCGTATTTAGCCACCCCATTGCTGCTTTGCTGGTGGTGGTGGTGCTGCGGGTGCTTGCAATCAGCTAACAGCTCTATCCTTCCTTCCGTGGCATTGCATGGCATCAGTCATTGCGAGAGCTGCAGCTGCTCTGGCTTATCGAAGCGAATCGCTGCTTGATCATAATTTTCAGCGTACGCTTCGGCTCTCTGGCCGTTTGGATAATATGTCAGAAATGTTTTCATATGCCGAAGCATGGGAGGCACTACGACAGAGGGAAGGGTGAATATAAGGATGGAGGGAGATAAAGAAGGAGGAGAATAGGACTGAGGAGAGAGTTCAGAGAATCAGAAGAAGGCAATGGGGAAAATAGGGGAGAAGAGAAGGGCGAATAGAAGGATGGAAGGAGATAAAGAAGGAGGAGGAGAAGATGGGGGAGAGAGTGCAGAGAATCAGAAGAAGACAATGGGGTAAAAAAAAGAGAGGGGAGGAGAGAAGGACGGTTAGGATATATGGGCGAGGAGAATGAAAAAAGAGGAGTGGAGGGGAAAGGGGAGAAGGAAGAGAAGGAGGCAAACAGGAGAAGGCAGAGAGGAAGACAAGGAGAGGAAGATAAGTAAGGAAGAGAGGAAGCTCACCGGAGTAGAACGATTATAATGTAGAAGATGGAAAATAGAAAAAAGCGAGGAGAAATTGGAGGTGGTGAGTGAAGTCAGTGGCGTAGCCAGGAATTTATGATGGGGGGAGGTTTTGTGACTTGGCCGGATGCCCTTTCTGAAACCAGCCCAACAGTGTTACAGTAAATAAAAGAGGAATAAAGTAACAAAGGGAATAAAGTAAGAAAAAACAATTGTTACTATACAAGCAATTGTTTAGTTTTTTCTTATTTAAGTGGATAAATAACCTTTAAAACACTTTTTCTAGGTCAGTGGGGGGTGGGTTAACCCTGAAAACCCTCTTGTCTACGCCACTGAGTGAAGTAATGAGTAGGCCTAGGATGAGGAAGAAGGTGGTTAATTAAGGAGGATAAAGGAGCAAAGGATTGCTAGGAGGAGACGAAAGAGGAAGAGAGAGGACAAAAAAGAAGTTAGTTAAGTAAGGATCCGAAGAGAATGGTGAAGACTGAAGAGCGTATTAAGAGAAGGTTATGATCAGGAGAAGAAGCACAGAGAATGAAGAGAATAATGCGAATGACGTATGAGAAGAAGGAGAGGATAAAAGAGAAGATGAGAGAAATGTTTTGAGTGGAGAATATGACGGACAGCTTTAATGGACATTTTCATCCAACATCTGTCGTCAAGTCACGCTCGATGGCACGTTCTGACCGGCGCATTTGCTCCCACTGACGGAGGCAGGCTGCCTTTGCACGGGAGTCCGTCGTCACCATTGCACTGCTGCCCCAACAGACCGCTTTTCTCATTCACCTGATCGGCTGTTACGAGACGCGACTGTGAAATGATGTGGCAAAAAATGCCATTTGCAAATTATTATACGATGTGATTGCTGATGAATTATTAAGAACGAGGACGGTGAGAGGATATTGGCACTTTTCAATACCAATAGGACCTACCGATTATGCATTGCTATGCAACGCATCGCCTAAGCTTATTCAACAGTCCACCACTATCAATTATTGTATTGTATTATATTGCATTGCATTGTATTGTATTTAAGCATTTAAAAAGAGCCTCTAGTAGGGTGAACCGTTCAGAAGCGCTCACAGTGCACAAGGCCCCGCGAGAAGAAGCAGTTTATGAGAAGAGGCAAGGCAGAGGAGAGACTGCCAAACAGAAGTGTAGAGCGAACAGAATGAGAAGAGCATTCCGAAGAATGATAGAGGCTACATTGTTTATAATAATATTATAATTTTTTGTTATCTTATTCGATACCAACGCCAATACTTAACCAGCTTTACAGCCAGTATAGGCTTTCAGTGCACGAGCGCCGTCAATACCAACGCTAGTTAGACAATGCATGCATAAGCTTTTGTGATAGACTTGTTAGACAAGTGTAGGCCTATACAACGCATAAGATTACTTAATTATATAGTTGTTAGACAACGGATCGAGTAAATCTACCGGTGGCCTATTATCAGTAGAGGAGAACATTCATTCATTCATTCATTTATTCATTCATTCATTCATTCATTCATTCATTATTCATTCATTCATTCATTCATTCATTCATACATTCATTCATTCATTCATACATTCATTCATACATTCATACATTCATTCATTCATTCATACATTCATTCATTCATTCATACATTCATTCATTCATTCATTCATTCATTCATTCATTCATTCATTCATTCATTATTCATTCGTTCATTCATTATTCATTCATTCATTCATTCATTCATTCATTCATTCGTTCATTCATTATTCATTCGTTCATTCATTATTCATTCATTCATTCATTCATTCATTCATTCATTCATACATTCATTCATTCATACATTCATTCATTCATTCATTCATTCATACATTCATTCATTCATTCATTCATTCATTCATTCATTCATTCATTCATTCATACATTCATTCATTCATTCATACATTCATTCATTCATTCATTCATTCATTCATTCATTATTCATTATTCATTCGTTCATTCATTATTCATTCATTCATTCATTCATTCATTCATTCATTCATTCATTCATTCATTCATTCATACATTCATTCATTCATACATTCATTCATACATTCATTCATTCATTCATTCATTATTCATTCATTCATTCATTCATTCATTCGTTCATTCATTCATTATTCATTCGTTCATTCATTATTCATTCATTCATTCATTCATTCATTCATACATTCATTCATTCATTCATTCATTCATACATTCATTCTTTCATACATTCATTCATACATTCATTCATTCATTATTCATTCATTCATTCATTCATACATTCATTCATTCATTCATTATTCATTATTCATTCATTCATTCATTCGTTCGTTCGTTCATTCATTCATTCAGAGCATTTAAAGCACTTAAAGAAACTACTTAGAGGCGCTCCCAGCCCAACCACGAACATAGGTGAGGTCATGCTTCAGTTTTGCATTTAGCTTCGATCCACCTCTGATCCTTTGGTAACCAGACTATATACGACCTCATTCGAACCACTCTTTTAACAGCACTTCCAACTATAAACACAGCGCTCGTGAATAAGCTGGTGCCCTGCGCCTGGCTTACGCGTGGCGCTCTATAAATTTGGAGATTACAATTACGATTAGCTTTTATGTTGCGCTATAGGAATTTGGAGCTTGACGCTTACCAAGACGGCTGCGAGACTCTTGCAGTAAAGAAGTGCGAAGGCATTAAGTACTCTGTGTAATTGCTGTTTAGGGAAGGCAATCAACTGGGGGTCCTCTCAACGGGGGTGGGTCCTCAGAGCAATAAAAAGGGTGTTACGTGCTTCAATGGGCGACACAGTCGAGAACATAAGGTACGAAAGCACAATAATCTGCTGACCAACAGTTAAGAGAATCAGTCGACATGCTCCACCAGTCAAAGTACACAGGCAGAACAACAACTGCAGGGTTCACACGGTATAGACTTACGTAGGCATACACAATTACACATGCATAGATACATACAATGTACATGTATATATAGACGCCTAGGTGCAAACTTGCATGCATACATGCATACATACATACATACATACACACATACATACATACATACATACATACATACATACATACATACATACATACATGCATACATACATACATACATGCATACATACATACATGCATACATACATACATACATACATACATACATACATACGTACGTACATACGTACGTACATACGTACGTACATACGTACGTACATACGTACGTACATACATACATACATGTACATACATACATGCATGCATGCATGCATACATATATACATACATACATCCATACATACATACATACATGCATACATACATACATACATACATACATACATACATACATACATACATACATGCATACATGCATACATACATACATACATACATACATACATACATACATACATGCATACATACATACATACATACATACATACATACATACATACATACATACATACATACATACATACATACATACATGCATACATGCATACATGCATACATTACATACATACATACATACATACATACATACATACATACATACATACATACATACATACATACATACATACATACATACATACATACATACATACATACATACATACATACATACATACATGCATACATGCATACATTACATACATACATACATACATACATACATACATACATACATACATACATACATACATACATACATACATACATACATACATACATACATACACCCATGCATACAAGCACACACATATACCTATGTATTTGTAAGCCTATATACATGTGTTGTATATATATATATATATATACGTATATATGTATGCATATATATATAAGAAGAAGTAATCGCGTGTTTTGGCAGTATGTCTGATGACGGACGCCATAAAGCGCCGACGTAATGGACGACCTTCGATTATCGATGTTGACTGGAATGGCTCGGATGAGGAGGATATCCACTTCCTCCTCCTCCTCCTCATCCTCCTCCTCCTCCATCTCCATCCTTCCTCGGTGCAGTTCTCATGACTCCAGTCTTTCGTCTCGCACCGTTTCCTCATCCTCATCCTCCTCCCACTTCCATTAACAAACAACGGTGATGCAACGTCCGCATCCACCGTCGCATCACCAGAAGCATCTTCTACAGCAGCAGCAGCAGCAGTTGATGGACCTCCTTCCATGACGGATTCCAATAGTGCCCACCATCCTCTCTGCCTCAGCAATCAAAGGTTCGGTCGGTCAGTTGTAAAACTTAAGCTTTCTAAAATTAAGTGATCTTCGTTTCGGGTTTCCGTGAAACCAGACGGGGAGACTATAGCGCTATATAAACTATACTGTTGAGATTTGTACGGATTACAATGGCGCTACTACATATGGAGGGTTTATCCGTGTAATGGACTTCCCCTTCTCTACGCTATTAGATGTCGTCCATTCTCATCTCATTCACATTAGAAACAGGGCTGTGCACGAGGGTTTAAACGCGGCTATACAGCGTGCAATGTTTGTTCGTTTGTTTTTATGTGCACTTGTTATAGCGCCCCTTCAAGCTCTTACTCAGAGGCGCTCCCGCTCCCGAGAGCGGACACTGCATCGGAGTTTCACGCCGAAGCGCTGAGCAAATGCGAGTGAAGGACTTGCCCAAGGTCCCTATGCGTTGGATTGAGATAGATTCGAACCTGCAACCTTGCGGCTTCAAGGCAACGACGCCACCACTATGCCACCGCGCCCCACAATGCCGTGTACGAACTCATCTAAAAAATTGCATCGTGTACCTGGTTTCGAAAACGAGGGTATACGCGGGCATATATATATATATATATATATATATATATATATATATGCAGCGTAGGCTATATTTAGGCCTAGGTGCACTTCACAAGGAGTAAAAAAATTAACTAAGAATAAAGTTAATTATAGGGTTGAAAAGTATAAAGACAAGAAAGGTTTCACGCCACGATAAACGCATTACGAGGGCGAAAATCGTCTTCAGAAAAATCATGTGATGATTAAACAAAAAGCCGTCAGCAAATTTCTCTTTAAAATTCGATTTTTCGGCCGTAGCGTGTGCACTGTGCTGACCTCAAAATTTACCTGTCCAGCCCTTCCGTACAATACACACAAATGTGTGTGAGCCTGTGAGGTAAATACATGTACATGCTGTATACCCGCGTATAGGCCCTACCTTCCCTGGTTGTGAGAAAAGAAAATTTAGTTGGTTCTGAGGAGAGGCAGAGACAAAGACGGAGACGGAGAGCAGTATAGGAACAGATCTGGAACCAGACGTGAAGTTGCTCGTTACACTGAGCAAGACAGATGAAGAAGAGAGGTATATATATATATATATATATATATATATATATATATATCTTCTGATGAAGAAGAGATGTATATACCTGTCTGCCTGAAAGATACAGAGAAAGATAGGCAAGCAGAGATATCTGCTTACCTGTCTGTCTCTCTCTCTCTCTCACTCTCTCTCTCTCTCTCTCTCTCTCTCTCTCTCTCTCTCTCTCTCTCTCTCTCTCTCTCTCTCTCTCTGTGTGTCCCTTTCCGTCTATCTTTCTATTCATCCATTCATTGCGGAAATTTATATAGCGCCATTCAATGTAACTATACATCTATAATACTGAGAAGTGTTCTCGAAATAGCCCTGGCTAAAAAAAACAGGTCTGAGATTACGATGAAAGGCAAAAGACAAAGATCCATGATTATAGCAGTAAACGCAGAACCAGTTATGAGAATTCATTACTGACCATGATACAGAAATAGCACGATGCTTTTTGCTCGTATACTATTTTCCAAAATTTTGTCAAATTTCTCTAGCGTGTATACTATGTATGTTACTTCATATGCCCAGCGTTTGTTTCTACATATATTCAACGTGTGTTCCTACAATACTTACCCAACATATGCTCCTAGTTCATACCTATTCAACTCATGGCCGTACACCGGCTCAAAGTACATGTATATTCATGCATACATGTAGGTCTATGTTCCTACCTAGCCGACGTATGTTCCTATATCTACCCAATGTATGTATACCTACCTATCCAACGTATATTTCTATACCAACCCAGCGTATATATGCTCCAACATACCCAACGCACATTTCTACCCGAGTTTATCAAACCCATAGAAGACATGGACGTTTCCTTCCGTGTAACGTATAATACAGGCGGACGAACGAAACGAGGTAGGCTACTTGGCCCGCATTTGGAGAGCCCTTCGGCGCCCTCTCATGCCCCTTTTCATGATGATTGGCATCCTCTGCGACCAAGAACGTACATCGGTGATTGCGCACGTGTGCGTTTCTTTGAGCGTGTATATTTGTGTTTGTACGTTTGTGTACCGTTACGTATTTGCGTGTGTGAGCGTCTCAATTGTCTGAGCACGAATATTCAATCGTAGCCTACGTAGTTCGATCAATTCATTCGGATCAATAGAAACGCAGTTCACAAACAGACAACATCACGTGGTGATGATCGAGGCCTAGATTTTGATGGCGATTTTGATGATGATGATGATGACAACGACGGCGATTATGATTATGATCGTGATAATCATAATGATGATGTAGAGGACGAAAATGGCGACGACGACGATGATGATGATGATGATGATGATTATGAGGATGATGATGGTCGTAATCGTAAACCACAATTTCTGTCTAAAGCGCCTCTTCAATGCTGAGCGCAGGGCACTAGCTTTTTCACGAGTGTCGATATCTTTTTGCATTGACGAGCTATTTACAAAGCTGGTTTTTAGAGAACTCGCATCGACACCATAATCACAACATGGCAACGAAAAGGATGGATAGATAGATAGATAGATAGATAGATAGATAGATAGATAGATAGATAGATAGATAGATAGATAGATAGATAGATAGATAGATAGATAGATAGATAGATAGATAGATAGATAGATATACAGTTAGACAGATAGATAGATAGATAGATAGATAAAACGGCGGTAATTGCTCTTGCATTTAAGTGCTTTCTGAGCTGTCTCTGTGTGTCTGTCTTTGTCTATCTCTGTCTGCCGCTGCTGTCTCTATCTATGTATCTAAATATCTATGTATCTATGTATCTATGTATCTATGTATGTATGTATGTATCTATCTATCTATCTATCTATCTATCTATCTATCTATCTATCTATCTATCTATCTATCTATCTATCTATCTATCTATCTATCTATCTCTCCTTGTGACCATCTCTCCGTCTATCTGTTTGTCTCTCTTAAAGTATCAATATTAAGCAAAGATACAATAATGAAAGATAACATAAATAGCTCCAAAATGAAGGTTCATTACAGGCGAATGAAAGTGTATACGACCGGCCGCGGTGCGTGTTTTGAGGCGATACTACACCCACCTGAAGATAGACGAGATGTTGAAGAGAGATGATCTTCGCGAAGACGTGCCATCCTTTGATGACTCCGTCGCTGATGGCAACCTGCAACGGATCCGGAATTAGGAGATGATTCATCTCCAGATCCCCGTTTGGACGCAGCTTCGCCTCGTGGCCCCAGACACGACTGCCTAGAAATTACGGACAGTCAATCATCCATCGTCCAGTCAATTGAGACAGCACGCGATATCACACGGATATGCTTGTCTGTCTCTCTGTCTGTCTGTCTGTCTGTCTGTGTGTCTGTCTGGGTGTCTGTATCTCTGTCTGTCTGTCTGCCTGTCTCTGTCTCTCTATTTCTGTGTATGTCTGTCTGTCTGTCTGTCTGGGTGCTGGTCTATGTCTCTTTGTCTGTGTCTCTCTCTCTGTCTGTCTGTCTGTCTGTCTTTGTCTCTCTATTTCTGTGTATGTCTGTCTATCTGTGTGCCTTTGTGTGTATTTGTACGTCTGTCTGATTGTCTGTCTGTCTGTCTCTGTGTCGGTCTGTGTTTCTCTGTTTGTCTCTCTGACTGTATGTTTGTCTGTCTCTGTCTCTCTATTCTGTGTATGTCTGTCTATCTGCGTGCCTTTGTGTGTATTTGTACGTCTATCTGCTTGTCTGTCTGTCTGTCTGTCTGTCTGCCTCTGTGTCGGTCTGTGTTTCTCTCTGTCTGTCTCTCTGTCTGTCTGTCTCTGTATCTATTTCTGTGTATGTCTGTCTGTCTGTGTGCCTTTGTGTGCTTTTGTGTGTATTTTGTACGTCTATCTGCATGTATGTATGTCTGTTTGTCGGTTTGTCTGTCTGTCTGTCTGTCTGTCTGAGTATTGGTCTATGTCTCTTTGTCTGTGTCTCTGTCTGTCTGTCTTTGTCTCTCTATTTCTGTGTCTGTCTGTCTGTCTGTCTGTGTTTCCCTTTGTGTGTGTTTGTACGTCTATCTGCTTGTCTGTCTGTCTGTCTGTCTGTCTCTGTGTCGGTCTGTGTTTCTATCTGTTTGTCTCTCTGCCTCTCTGTCTGTCTCTGTCTCTCTATTCCTGTGTATGTCTGTCTATCTGCGTGGCTTTGTGTGTATATGTAGTATTTTGTACGTCTATCTGCATGTATGCTTGTCTGTTTGTCTGTTTGTCTGTCTGTCTGTCTGTCTTGGTATCGGTCTATGTCTCTCTGTCTCTGACTGTCTGTCTCTGTCTCTCTATTTCTATGTATGTCTGTCTATCTGTGGGGCTTTGTGTGCATTTGTACGTCTATCTGCTTGTCTGTCTGTCTGTCTCTGTGTCGGTCTGTGTTTCTCTCTGTTTGTCTCTCTCTGTCTGCCTGTCTCTGTCTCTCTATTTCTGTGTATGTCTGTCTATCTGTGTGGCTTTGTGTGTATATGTAGTATTTTGTACGTCTATCTGCATGTTTGCTTGTCGATCTGTTTGTCTGTCTGTCAGTCAGTGTGACTGTGTGTCTGTCTGGGTGATTGAGTGTCTTTCTGCGTGTTTGTGTGTGCGCATATTTTTCTGTCTGTCTGCGTGTGTGCATGGGTGTCTGTGTGTCTCTTTCTGTCTGTCTGTCTGTGTGTCTGTGCGTTCATCCGTTTGCCTGTCTGTGTGTCTATCCGCCTGTCTGTCTCTGTGTGTCGGCATGTCCATCTGTCATCTATCTTGGTATTTTTTCTCCAGTCACGCTCTTTTCCTCCAGCCTCCCTCATCCTCTCCCTCACCCTCTCCATATCCTCTCCATATCCTCTCCATATCCATATTTTCTGCTCCAGTCAACAATTTCCAATAACACATAAATTTGCAATCAGAAAAAGCAAACCAAACCAAACGCAAGTTATAACAACACAGATAAATTATGTTTATATGTTGCAGAGTATCCACATATATATGAGAAACGTTGCTTGCTGCTGTTTATCGATATGCAGTGTCATATATGAAATGTGATTTGTGTCGCCCTCCTCCTTTCTGCAGGCTTGGGACTGGTACCACCAAAGTACGCGCAGTGGCGGAGCTGCTTAAGAAGGTTTTGCATTTATAATATATGGACAGAAAATGAGAAGCTTTTCTTGAAGGTTTTAAGGCCTCTCCATTGAAGATACACTTCTTCATATATTATTAGCTTCTGTCTATATATGCAGTTCCTTAGAAATTGTATCCAGCCACAAAACGCGTCGCGTTTAAGACCCTCCAATGAACCACGAAGACCTCCATTCCTCTGTATGGACATTGGACGCTCCAGCTCGACTCGGGTGCTTCAAAAGCCGCCAGTTATTCCGCATGAAACGGAAAAGCTCATCGAATCCGTTTCGATTGGAGGAAATTTTGTCCGGATTTGGTATCATCATCATCATCACCGACGATGAAAATTCCATCAATCAAAAACGATGACTGGAACTGAAATTCTTCGTCGACCTTCTTTAACGACGGCAGTTAAGATGCCAAGCGATGTCTTAAGCGCTCTTGGCTTTTATGGCGCTTACTTCCGGATGGACTGCATATGGGAATGGCTATACTGGAAGCGCTTTGAAAGCGCTAACCGGTGAAGATGACTTTTAGAAATGGGGTTGTACATCTTATATACGGCAAATGTGATAATATTAGCTTTCGCTTCACTTTACCTTTAAGTCTGTTGTGAGAGTAGCATTCGTTTCATTTTGCCATTATGGATGTGTGACACCTGATGGGATGAGAGACAGACAGACAGACAGACAGACAGACAGACAGACAGACAGGCAGGCAGGCAGGCAGGCAGGCAGACAGACAGCGACACAGAGAGAGAGACAGACAGAGAGAGAGAGAGGAAGAGGGAGATAGGGAGAGAGGGAGATAGGGAGAGAGGGAGAGAGGGAGAGAGGGAGAGAGGGAGAGAGGGAGAGAGATAGAGAGATATGTGTACGTTAATATGGCTCCATTTGATGAATATGCTTATGACACATTATAGATTGGCCGGTATGCACATGACAATAATAGATGTAAGAGTTATACACTCATGTGCATACGGGCAATTATGAATAATAGTAGGCCTACACCTATGCCAAACACAAATGTATGTAGGCCTATGCATAACTCGTGTGCGCAAACATATAAATGTAGGGCATGTACATGCTTGTGTGCACATGTGTATGCATGGATGTACGTAGACATGGGTCTATATACTTAATAATATATGTATGTATCTATGTTTGTATTTATACATGTATGTATGTACATGTCGGTATGTATGCATTTATGTATGAATGCATTCATGCACGCATACATATCTCCTCCAGACTCCATGCCATGGCAGTGCCAGACCCAAGTCTGGAGCGAGGAGGAGGAGGGCGTCGCCTGTCAACTTTATTACGTCAAGCAGAGCGACAAATCAAAGAGAAAGGATTCGAGAGTTGACAGCTAAAGTAGACAGATAAAGCAGCCTTGCCTTTCGGGGGATCGCAAGCGGCGAGTTTGACGTAAACATGATAGTACGATCCCTTGAACGTGTAGCTGTTCAGCTCCTCCTCCTCCTGACACTGCCAGTGATCCTCTCCCTTCGGATCGAAGTTGACGAGCTTCAGAAAGACGGTCTGAACGACGTGCACCGAATCGGGCAGATTGCGTTTCTTGCAGGCGTTTCGCCGGCCACCGTCACACACAATACCCTGCTTGTCTCTGCTGAGCGTCAGATTCGTGTTCATGTAACAGTCGCGGTTGTGCTTGAAGAGGATGATCTTGCTGTGCTTCGTGGCAGGGTCAAAGATCCCGAGATGCGACGGATGCCATCCGGAGTCCACGCTCATCGTCATCTCAACGTCCGTTAAAACACAGAAATCCGTGTAGTTGATTGACTCCATAAGTTGAATGACGTTCTGTTCGAGTATGACGCTCTGCATTCGAACCCTGCGTTCGTCCTCGAAGACCCAGTCGAGGGAGGCGTGGTCCCTCCCCGCCCGCAGCCAGATCGACCCGTCCCTTGTGACGCTGATGTAGACGCTGTGGGGGTACCCGTGACCGTCAGTGATCGTTGTGTATCCGGTGTCTAGACTGCACCAGTCGTCACCTGTGTTTGCAAGACAATTGCAATCAGTATGGCAATCATTATTTACAAGACAATGGTGATGGCATGGTACATGTAATTGTCTAGGCTTTGTAAATGGAAATTGTGAGGTGCCAAGAAGAGTACAGTGATTGATTTCTTTACTGATTGATTGATTTATTGATTGATTGTGGCTGATTGATTGGTTGACTGATTGGCTTACTGCTAGATTTTGGTTGGTTGATTGATTTCTTGCTTGTTTGATTGCTTGATTGCTTGATTGATTTATTGAATTACTTTTTATTGATTTATTGCTGTTTTTTATTTATTGATTGATTCAAGCATTGATTTACTGACTGATTCATTGATTAATTTCATCGATATGTATGAATGTATACATGTAGGTCTACATGTAACATGAAGACACTGGCGGAGACCTAGGGGGGACAGGGGGGGACGGTCCCCCAATGGAGGCGTTGGGGGGGACGGCCCATGCATTTGTCCCCCCCCCCAATGTTTAAGCGTTAGGGCATTTACACAAACACGTCAGTAGAGTTCTAGAGAAAGAAAACTTTAGCAGATGAAGTTCATATTTCTAATGATGTGAATTCCCGGGCAATCCGGGCTCTTACCAATAGTTATTTAGTCCCACGTTGAATAGTTTGCGAACATTATACTGTGTGCATGGATAAGATACCTCTTTTAACATAATTATTACCGGTTATTATAAAAACCTTGCCAATACCCAACGTCACAACTGATATAAAATTTATGGACTCCATCAGGAAAAGAGAAGTTCAAATTACCCGACTTAGGATTGTGGCATGTTCTTAATAACACTTGGCTGAAAGTGTTAGGTAAAAGCACAACAGACCTGTGTTCTAAATGCCAACTGCCTGAAACGACTGAGCATACGCTGCTTGCGTGTATAACGAATGATAAATCAATCTTACTACTTAAAAAATGCGAGGAGAAAAAAGTGGAATGCACAGCTAAAAATCTTTAAAGACGTCAACAGCCTTTGTAGCAATAAGATGTCGTTAAACTTCTGATTAATAATAATAAATAACGCCACAACGTCATAATGGAACTTCTGCTACATTCCCCTCAGATTTCCTTCCGGCTCGAATCAACCCCCAGTTGGACATTGGGAATAATATGGAAAGTAAGTAAGTTAGTATGTAAGCATTTTGTTTATTACTCCTCTTGAAAACGAACAATGGGATATAGAACATCGTTATTATACATCGGATTAGCAATAGGTAATAAAAACGTACGATTTAAAATCCCAAGTTAAATATAATATAATTACTAAACTATTATCATCAAACAAGTTAACTATTTTTTTAAACAGAGAATTTCAATTGGAGATGTCTCTTACACACCTCTTTTAACTTTACTAAACTATTATCATCAAACAAATTAACAATTATTTTTAAACAGAGAATTCCAATTGGATGACTCTTACACGCCTCTTTTAACTTACTAAACTATAATCGTCAAACAAGTTAACTATTATTATTTTGAACAGAGAATTCCAATTGGAGATGTTTCTTATACACCTCTTTTATCTTTACTAAATTATAATCATCAAACAAATTAACTCTTATTTTTTAACAGAGAATTTCAATTGGATGTCTCTTACACACCTCTTCTAACTTACTAAACTATTATCATCAAACAAGTTAATATTTTTTTTAAATTGGTCAAGTGACTCAAGTGCCTTGCTCTAAGATGCTGTTATATACCGAGCAAATTTCTGTCCCGGGTAACGGCCACTGTTGTCATGGACCCTGGTCAAATCGGATCCATCCATTTTTTTAACAGAGAATTCCAATTGGAGATGTCTCTTACACACCTCTTTTAACTTACTAAACTTTTATCATCAAATAAGTTAACTATTTTTTTAAAGAGAGAATTCCAATTGGAGATGTCTCTTACACACATCTTTTAATTTTACTAAACTTATATCATCAGACAAGTAAACTTTTTTTTAAACAGAGAATTTCAATTGGAGATGTTTCTTACACACCTCTTTTAACTTTACTAAACTTATATCATCAAACAAATTAACTATTATTTTTAACAGAGATGTCCAAGTGGAGATGTCTCTTGCACACCTCTTTTAACTTGTCTAAACAATTATCATCAAACAAGTTAGCTATTATTTTTGTTTTAAATTGAGAATTCCAATTGGAGATGTCTCTTACACACATCTTTTAATTTTACTAAACTTATATCATCAGACAAGTTAACTATTATTTTTAAACAGAGAATTATAATTGGAGATGTTTCTTACACACCTCTTTTAACTTTACTAAACTTATATCATCAAACAAATTAACTATTATTTTTTTAACAGAGAATTCCAATTGGAGATGTCTCTTACACATATCTTTTAATTTTACTAAACTTATATCATCAGACAAGTTAACTATTTTTTAAAAACAAATTGGAGATTCCAATTGGAGATGCCTCTTACACACCTCTTTTAGCTTTACTAAACTATTATCATCAAACAAGTTAACTATTATTCTTGTTTTGAACTGAGAATTCCAATTATGATGTCTCTTACACACATCTTTTAATTTTACTAAACTTATATCATCAGACAAGTTAACCATTATTTTTAAACAGAGAATTTCAATTGGAGATGTTTCTAACACACCTCTTTTAACTTTTCTGAACTATTATCATCAAACAAATTAACTATTATTATTTTAACAGAGAATTCCAATTGGAGATGTCTCTTACACACCTCTTTTAACTATACTAAACAATTATCAATCCAAAGCATTTCGACATTGGCGGGACACTTTTGAAGTCTTAAAAAAGACTAAAAGCACTCCAAATGACGAGGAAATTTGTTAATATGACTACCTGAAATGCTACCATTGTAGTGCTGAAAATCAAACTTTTTCGAAGTTTGGGGGCATATCTCCCTGCCCAAACCCTCCCCTGCGAGGCGCTTCGTGCCTCGGCGATCGTCATTCGGCCGCTCGTCCGTCCCCCCCAAAGTTCGGACCAGGTCTCCGCCTATGCATGAAGACATCCGTGAACATGCATAATGCATATAATATATATATATATATATATATATATATATATAATTATGTGCATGCCTTGCACATGTAGGCCTTGAATATTAATATGTGCATAATATTCTCATGCATATGCAGATTGATAGTTTAGCATATAAATATATTGGCAAAGTCACTTTCCACACGTGTGATCCGATTTCATTCTAGAAGTGGAGTTTTACATCTCAGATTTTGTGGTCATTACGAACCCGATAGCAAAAAAGGACAATGGCGATGACGAGGACAATGACACCGAAACAATAGCGCGACAAAATGTCATTGATACGGAGGAGGGGGCAGTTGTAAGCCAGTCAAATTGGACGGATGGAGAGAAATTGCTAATGCAAATGCAACGTCTGCAATTTCCAATAAAGCTCTTCTCTTCATAAACCAAACCTCTGCGGACCTCCATCGTACGCGGAAAGCTCTCATTGCTATTGCAATAGAACAGTGTTGCAATATATATATATTTATTTATATATGTATGTATATATGTGTGTGTGTGTATATGTGCATATACATGTATATATAATTAGATATTGGCTTCTTTAGTCTACTGTGAAAGAGAAGAGTTTCTTCGGTAGCATGAGTGTGAAGGCGATTACTATGCGCAGCGATAGTGCGTCCAATATCCATTCTGATGTAATGAAAGAATTGGAGAAGGTGATGATGAAAGGAAAGGAGGAGAAGGGAGTGAGTAGGGAAGGGAGAATATGGTGAAGATGGAGGAGGAATTGAGAAGAGGAGAGAGAGAAGAAGAAGAAGAGAAGGAGGAGGGCAGATGGAAAAGGAGAAGGATAAGAATTGAAGAACTGAATGAGGAGGAGGAGGAACTGGAGGAGAACGTCATGGATGAGAAGAAGGGGACGAGTAAGAAGAAAAATAAGAAGAAGGAAGAGGAGGAAGAGGAAGAAGAAGAAGAAATAGATTAAGAAAAAGAAGAAGAGGAGGAGGAGAATAAGGAGAAGGAGATGAAGGAGGAGGAGAAGAAGCAGAAGAAGCAGAAGAAGAAAAGGAAGAAGAAGAAATAGATTAAGAAAAAGAAGAGGAGGAGGAGAATAAGGAGAAGGAGATGAAGGAGGAGGAGAAGAAGCAGAAGAAGAAGAAGAAGAAGAAGAAGAAGAAAAAGAAGAAGAGGAAGAAGAAGAAAAGGAAGAAGAAGAAATAGATTAAGAAAAAGAAGAGGTGGAGGAGAATAAGGAGAAGGAGAAGAAGGAGGAGAAGAAGATGATGAGGAAGAAAAAGAAGACGAAGAAGACGACGAAGAAAAAGAACAGTATGAAGGACTTATGCAACTGCCTATGTGCATGATTATTGCATGCAAACTCGCTGACATCTCTGACCACTTATCTCTTTTTGCCCACTTGAATTGCGCAGCCGCGAACTACCCACTAAATCTCCTGCAGATAAAGCCAGCGTAGGCCTAATCACTGTATTATATAAGAGCTTTAGGGAATCAAACCTTACAAGAGACGCTGCCATGTAGCTACTGGTTTGTCCCAATTACTCAGGCTTCCACGATAACGACCCGAATAAGGCTTTTGACCATTTGATGAGTTCTCAGAAAACATTATTTGACTAAAGAGTTCCGTTTTCTACTGAGAGCGGGGAGGAGGGTCACAGGGGAAAAACTGTGCGGATTTCTCAAGGCCTTCTAAAATATTACAAACGTAATATCTGCATTTACATGAGGGCTACATTAGACTAAAATATCCGAATTAGACCTTTAAAATCACTTTCAGAAGCAAGTTAAATTCATTCAAAACCGAGCTGAGAAGTATTACGCTTAGGAATTCTGCAAAAGTAGGTAATTAATATAGCCTCAAGAGAGCCTGGAGTCTTATCCGCTCAGTAATTGGACTAATGAATAATGATTCGGCGGTGATCATTTCTTTAAACTTTGATGGGGCTAAGATTGGTGAACCTGAAGAAAGAGCCAATAACTTGAATAGTTGATTCACAGAAATTGCCAAAATGGTGTCTAAAAAGACACCCGATCCGATCTCTGCATTTGAAGACTGTATCTAAGCCATCTGGGTGTTACTCTAGATAGTTCCCTTTCATTTAAAGGCCATATATCTAATCTTACACGCTCCTCATATTTTCATTTAAGGCGTCTAAGGGCAGTTCGGCGTTCTGTTTCGCTTTCTGTTTTTACCACTTTGGTCCATGCTTTCATTTGCTCCAGAATTGACTACTGTAATTCTCTTCTAATTGGTCTTCCCAAGGTTAGAATCTCACCTTTGCAGTCGGTCCTTAACGCTGCCGCCAGATTAATTGCACGCCTTCCACGCTACTCTCATATCTCTACTTTTATGTTTGAACAGCTCCATTGGCTTCCTCTAACTGCGCGCATTAAGTTC
>OX457046.1:29111176-29146176 GCA_949752735.1 Lumbricus terrestris | reverse complement strand
CTTCGTACAGGAGTGACAGGACACTAATGATACTTATGATCATGGGCGCCCGCACATAGGGGCAAGGGGGGGCACTTGCCCCCCCCCCCTGGAAAATGGACACCTATTTTTTAATTACTACTTTTGGGGTTAAAGAATTTCTTTCCATTGAAATACTAATATTACAAAGGATACACTTAAGTGAAAGTCTCAAATTTAAGTATAGAAATCTCTCTAGAAACTAAAAAGCTCTTGATTTTCTGCCTTGCATTTTTTTCAAGCTCTTGCTGAAAATGGTAACAATAACTTTTAACCCTCCTGCCGGTGAACATTCAAATAGTATTCCTATCGATTAAGGCCTTCTTGTCTGGAATCTCGCTGCAGGCTAATGCAATTTTTCACAACTGCACAAAAATTAATTATCGATAAAATTACACGAATGTAAAAATTTGAAATTTATCAACAGCCCATTGAAATTAAGTCAGAGAGATCTACATATTCATCAGCGTTATGGAATCAAGTCTACGTTTAAGTCAGGTTGCATTTTGTCCATTTTGCATGCTGCCAGTAGCCTACAGCATTTAGGTAAAGCTGTAAAGAAACTTGAATAATTGGCTCTGGTTATCACACCTTGAGATTTTCACTCAAAACCAACTGTTCAAAAAGAATTGATACCTCATTCTTCCGATCCCGATCCTCGGGATCCTCCCCCTTCCTAAACGACACCTGCATTGACATCTGACCCTCTGGCTACCAGACTCGGACCTCTTACTTGACTACCCTTTGAACAGCCTGCTGATTCGATGCAGTGCTTGTGAATAAGCTGGTGCCCTACAATTGACTTTGGAGTGGCACTTTAGAAGTTTAGAAATTATGATTAAAATATAGAAGTAACTTGATGGAGCACTTGCCGTTTTAAAACTGATACCTGCTTTTCGTTCATTTATTTATTCATTCATTATATAGCGCCCCTTCAAAAACCTACTTTTTAACATTCTACTTTTGATTTTTTAATAAATTTCTTCACACTAAGAAAACTATTCATATTGAAAATGATAGGCCTACACAAAATGAAACTGAGAAATAAGCTTTAAGAAACCCCTTTGAAAAATACTCATATTCTCACTTTCCAGCTTTGCAATTTTTAATCTCTTGCGACTAAGAAATTTAACCGTGACCAACTCAAAAATGTTGCCCCCTGCAAAAATTTCTGCGGGCGCCCATGCTTATGATACTAATTATACTAATGATACTAATGATACTAGTCATACTAATGATACTTATGATACTGATGATGCCAATGATACTAATCACATACAAATTGAATTTGAGAAACTGACATTTAGAAGCCTCAAGAAAAAACTCATCTTCTTAATTCCTGCACTGCATTTTACACGAGCGGAACATTGCCAAAACATTCTACTACCCGACCATTGCGTTTTGCCACTAATGCAAACGTATCTGTATACGGTGCCCATGACAAACACCCCCGCTGCGTCCTAACCAAACCACTGCTCCACCAACTCACCCTGCTGGGGGTCGCTTCCCGCTGCCCCACCTCCTCCAAAGGTTTACTCAACCTTCCATTTGACAGACGTCGTTTGTAAACTGGTCAGTAGAACCTGATAGACGCCTTGCATGGCTGCCACACAGTTGAATTCGACTCCTGTGTAATAACTTGTGATCAATGGTTCATACATGTACAATGAATTGACATCATACTGTGTTGCACCATGAGCGATGACAGAACTAAAATAGAACGAATGTTGAACCGCATGCAACGACTTGGATACCTTCCCGAGATGTTCCCGAACATACTGAAGTTAGCTGATGGAGCTGATGCGGGCTGCTTCGTAATGTAATGCTAAATGTAGATCACGTCCCGAGGAGCCTTTTCCCACCTCTAGTAAATAGCCTACCACCTATAACTTACGCCATATAATAGACTGCATCCTTTTGTTCTACCATTTAAAGATGATAGAAATTCTATTCCTATGGTTCTCTTTGCCGCCAATTAATGACAGACATTGTTATGTTCACAATATTTTTGTCGTTGCTGATTTTTAATGTGCTTTGACGTGCAACAGTGTGTCACCTGGATTTGTCTATTTTCTAATTAATCCAAGATCGATATTATTGGTATTATTATTATTACTGTCAATATTATTATTATTATTATTATTATTATTATTATTATTATTATTATTATTATTATTATTATTATTATTATTATTATTATTATTGTTGTTGTTATTAATATTATTATTATTATTATTATCATCATCAACATCATCATTATAATTATTATCATTATTATTGCATCATCATCATCCTCACCACCACCACCACCACCACCACCATAATCATCGTTATTGTTATTGCCATCATTTGCCTATCCCAACCAACCATGCACCAATCCATTAACTCCTCCATTGCGCCCTTATCCACCGCTATAGTTATCCAGTGACCGGACCCACTGCGCCATCTATGCACTGACCAACCCACTGCAGCGTCTAGGCATATTATCCGCCTTCGCCGCTAAGTTTCCAATTTCCTAATGCCCACAATGTCGTTCAGCCGGATTATTTCGCAAAAAGTCTCTTCACTGTGGGGATCGTTCATAAAAGACGGTCGATCTGGAGTCGAACCATGAAGGTTATCGTCCAATTGCACAGGCTTAGGACAAATCGCTGTTTATACAGGCGGCTATTATAATCTATAATCCGTCCATTATAGCAATCATTTTATTGCCTTTTTCTCTCATGTTTTTCTTCAAAAACAAAGTCTCTTTGAAGAAAAAAAACATAGTCTCAATTCAAAATTGTATTAATTGCAAGATGTTACTCTGCAGTTGTAGTAAAGTCCAGATCAGTGTTTGCTATGGTTGGTTTCATTTTTATTTGTATTTGATAATTCATTCATTCATTCATTCATTCATTCATTCATTCATTCATTCATTCATTTATTCATTCATTCATTCAAGTGACTTAGAGAGTGCCCCAATTAAAAAAAACTACTCAAGAGCGCTCCCAGTCAAGCTATAGATGCTACGCTACGTTACACAGCACTACACTACACTACACCACACCATACCATGATACTATACTATATTATGGTATATTATACTATACTATGCATTACTGTTTCGTTAACCGTTCAAGTTCAACCAAGAATATTGAAATGTTAGGATCGCAGGCGTCACTTTTGATAAGAATGAAGAAGTCAAAGAGGCGTCGCATCAATTCTGAAATCGTAAACATCACACCGGTGAATTTATACGACAAACCGGGCGACACATAAAGTTCTATTAGTGATGGAACGACGCGGTCCTTGAGGGAACAACTTCTGCTCTCAAGCACTTTCAAGTATCCGCCTAGTTTCTATCAACACGAAAACAAGTGCAGAATATAATAGGTTCAAATTCGTACAGAATCTCAACACGCTCTTTGATATCTGTGTCAATTAAGCGGATTACCTCGTCTAAATGCAGAAAAGTAAATTGCTCAGTAATTTCCAACACTGTATTGTATTGTGTCGGGTCATTTGTGAAGTGTTCATCACAGCATACACCTGTCAGGAGCACTCCCGGTGCAAGATTCCCGGTGCAAGATTCAATAAAATATCTGGGTCCTAAGATTTGGAATGGTCTCCCGACTCACATAATTTCTCTACAATCTATCTGCCTTTTTAAAAGACGTTTAAAAAGGTTTCTCATTGTGAACTAATATCCCATATCCTACATTGTGTCTAGAATCCACTATATGGTCACTATAGTCATTGACTATTTCATGCTATTCTTTATCCTTTAGTCCACAGTAAATGCTAGATCCACTTGTATTCCCACTTCCTCTCATCTGTCTTGGTCTTGTGAATGCACACTAAGCCTCAATCACTTTTAATTTTCCTTATAGCTCTTCTTCTTCCCATTCTGCTTATGAGCTAATTTACATTATCTGCAATCGTGATACTAATTCCTGTTAGTGGGTACCTAGGCCAGCGGGATCGCTCCCTTTCTGGGTTGCCCTTTCACAGGGTTCATTAGCCTTTATCTGATGTTATTTGGCTCGATGTTACATTGTATATTGTGCATGCTTGTTTTGTCAGTTTGTTGATTTGATAATATGTTTCTTTGATCTCTTTGAATAAACAACTTGAAAAGATATGTCGAGAGAAAAAGGCAGGATTTGAGACGAGAGAAAAATGAGGAGACGGTATTATAGGCCTATACCTACACAGTAGAGTATGATGGAGCGGACTGTAAATGCATGGTGGAGTTGAGGAATGTTCGTAATCTTAATCGTAATCGTAAACTCGAAATTTCTAAAGCGCCACTCGAAAGCCAAGCGCGGGGCACCAGCTTATTCACGAGCGCTACGTTGAGTTAGAAGGGTTGTCCGTGAGAGTAGTCCGTGGTGGTCCGGGTCGAGTTACCATAAGATCAGAGGGGCGGAACAGCTATTAAGGCGGGTGTCGACCGTGTCGTCTGGACCGGGAATTGGAGGGTGGAGGATCAGATGAGACAGGGTAAGAGTTCGTGAAAAGTAGTGTCTTAAGTTTCGAATGAAATGTTGTAGTTTACTGGCGGCAGATTTAGGTGTATCGGATTTATTTCTCGTCTCAGCCCACATTCAAGACAGCCCTTTGATTAATTAAGAAGATACATTACAAATGACCAACCGTCTTCGAGAATAATTAATCAATCAATCATTAATATTGATCCAGGGACTTAGAAATAAACAATTAAGCATCGCATAAAAAGAATGGTGCAGTCTTTCGAGGCTCTCGGGATGGTTACGCATTTTAGAAATGATGCTATTGCTGGTGTCTGCCTATAATTGTGATCTCATGTTCTTTTCTTTTAATAATAATAATAATTACGACAATCTATATGGTGCAGTAACACAGCCATACTATACCATACCATACCATACTATACTTTGTATATGTATACGCCTTCCTTAATCTCGATAATCAGTATGCATACGTTTTAATAGTTTCTGATAGTCATGCCATATTTTTCAAAAGCACCGTGTTATATTTTCCATCAGAAAAACGCAACATTCTGCCTAAACCACTGTCCGAATTGTATTAGGCTAAGCCACAAAACTCATTCTAGTTAAGATCGGTTTAAACAAAAATTAAAAAGTTTAACCCTTTAGACTTTAGCAGGCCTATTACCGGCGGAAAATAGATGCTGCACACAGACGGAAGATTGCCACAATATGCGTTTTTTTAAATTAGTGAAAAAATGGAAGCGTTGAGCAAGCGAGTATAGACCCACGACACGGCTGTTGGTTTGTTACTCTCATCTCTGTCCTCTGTAGGTGAATGCTCCTTACAGGTCGAGATTCGTATTATTGGGGACTGTTAGCCTAATGGGAGAGTCATGCATACGAGGGCTGCAAACTGCGCGTTTACGAGCATAATATAGGTTGCGTGCAATTCGTACCACTTGAGCAGGTTTATAGTGAACATTTCTGCAGCAATGTGTGAGTTAGAGACTTATGATCGACGAATATATACTGAACATTTATAGTTTATGGTTGGGCGACAGACGTAAGCTATCCCACTTTAAGCGTGTGGTAGAGGTGTGGCAGAAAACCATGTTTACGAGAGAGGGGTATGTTAGATTTCGGTTTGATGGGTGACCTATAGATAGACATACGTAATCCAAAGGGCTGCATGATACAGGACGTGCGTGCTGCAGGAGTTGCTAAAGCCATGTTTAGCCGGCTTCTTAGTGCGCCGATAAAAGCGATGCAAAGCCAACGGGTGTTCGCGATCTTACAACAGATCACGTCCTATGTGTCCTGGGTTCGCCCCACCCGGGTTTAGCTTTTTGGATGCCCCCCGTGATGCCTGCGAAGCCGAGTCGCTTCATCGATGATAAATGTATCCAGCAACATCGATCACGATCCCTATCTCTGGCGCCGCGGGAGGGACGCTGCGGCAAGCAGAACGACTCTGCCCTGCCTGCCTGCCTGTCTGTCTGCCTGTCTGTCTGTCTGTCTGCCTGCCTGTCTGTCTGTCTGTCTGCCTGCCTGTCTGTCGGTCTGTCTGTCTGTCGGTCTGTCTGTCTGCCTGCCTGCCTGTCTGCCTGCCTGCCTGCCTATCTATCTGCCTGCCTGCCTGCCTGCCTGCCTGTGGCGACTCTCCCTTTCCTGCTGGTCAAAGTCTACTGAGAAGGAAATTAGTCCTTATTAGGCACACTCTCTGAAATGCCTGCGTAGCACCGAATCGTTTATTTTTAGCATTAAGAGGATAAGAGTGGCAGGCTACCGGATCATAATAATTAGGAATCTGAATTGATCATGATGATGATGATGATGATGATGATGATGATGACGACGACGACGACGACGACGATGATGATGATGATGATGATGATGATGATGATGATGATGATGATGGTGGTGGTGGTGGTGGTGATGATGATGATGATGGTGGTGGTGGTGGTGATGATGATGATGATGATGATGATGATGATGATGATGATGATGATGATGATGATGGCGATGACGATGATGACGACGACGACGAGTATGATGATGATGATGCATGACAATAACGATGATAATGATGATGATGATGACGACGCTAATAAAGACGACAAGAAACAGATTGGAGGTTGACCAAGACCGTATCAAATCAAACAATATAAAATCTAAATAATTCATTTATTGACACATATTATTGCATATATTAACTACAGTGTGTACATGTACAGTAGGGTGCCCGTTAAAAATTAATTTCAGGATTTCTTATGTGGTACCCTCCCATTTTGTTGTCTATCATGAGAGAAGTTCCAGGTAATTTTTTAAGATTTTTAGATGCATGTTTAGAGGGAGCTCAACACATGTGAAGTTAGCAACATATTGTCCGATAGCATGCTATTCTGACTTGTTTCACAGTTTTTAATCATTCAAATCTTTTCAATGCAAAATCAACACATTAATCAGAACTGAACTATTCAGAATATTAATAATAAGACTGCCACAATAAAGTACCGGGTACATTCTTTTTTTAAGCAGTAAGTCACCAGGGTCTAGTTATCAGTGTACCGGTAATTTGTTGTTTTATCATAACCAACAAGTATTGACTTTCTCGCTTTTGGGTACTTGATTCTGTGGCTTGAGAAAACCAGCAGTAGATATTGTTTATGTTCTTCACTTGTTGTAATGGAGGTGTTGAAGTCCTGTATCAGTTTCACAGCTCACTTTGCTTGGTCATATACTACTGCCATACTGGTTATCTTCAAGGGTCTGCCATATCTCAGGATCTTCTTGTTCGAGAAAATCAGCATTCAACCCAAGTGTGTGAAAGAATGACATGGTACTGTTTGTGACAAAGTCATCAAGTTTCATTTCAAGAATGGCACTAGTCTTGCTCCATCTGGATTCTTTTTGGTGGGTTCTCAGAGCCTTGCTTCTTTAATGCACCGAACATCTTTCTTTGGTGTTGCTGTTTACAGCATCATAAAAGAATGCAAGGCAATTAGCTCTTCACTCAGGTACCATAAATGTCTCAGGAATGATTTGACTGCCACACCCAAAATGTCCTTGTTGATCCTCTCGTACTTCTTCGCTAACTTCAGAAAGTGAAGATCATTGGCTGGTGCAGTTGCTGGACTTGGGCATAATGTCCAAGTTTTTGTTACAACAAGCAGCACAACAGGCTCATGTCTCTCAATGCGGTTTCTAGATTAGACTCAACTTTAGCAGCTATAGTGGTCAATTCTTCTTCTGAAGTCAATTCATCATCTTCCTGAACTGTGATATTCTCTCTCTCTTTCTGTCATTTTCTTTACTTCTGAGATATTGCTTGCTTCAATCTCTTCGACTTTCTGCCCTCTGTTCTAGCTAAAGCTGTGTCTACGCCACCCATATGGCCTATGCATGGATGCGTTGGTCATCCAATAAAAACCTGTCTTCAGCAATGGTGATCATTGACACTGCATCTGTATGTGCTATATCAAAAAGTTTTTCCAAATCTCCAATCATAGAACTTTCATTAGCTATCGGGGTCTCAGTTCTGCGATGCATGTCCTTCTTCAGTTTCTTCCATCTATAAAACATGTCTTCCAACTTTCCAATGGCATTTCGTTCAAGTGTTGTTGGAATACAGGCCATTGACCAAATGTGAAGAACTTCACATACAACAGACTTTGAACTGTCTCTGACTGTCTTAGCAAGAATCTTGTGCCAATGGAAAAAGGCAGACAACACCTGATGGTAAGTTGGAAGCTTGTTTCCACGTATCTCTTCTGATACCGGATAAATCAACCAAATGTCAGTGGAACTACGTGTGACTCTTCCAGGCCGTGAAGCAGCTACTTCTGCCATACTTTCTACCGGCAATTAACTAATCAATCTAAAATGTAAATCCAACAGACCAACAGCACTATGGGTGATCCAGAAATACTGTAGTTGCTTCAGTATATGACAACAACTATTACATTGATACACTAAATACAACTGCATCATTGCACCAATTGCACAAACCAGTGCTTACTCTAAATAACAAAAGGCTTTCATATTATTCACAAAAGAAACCTGTTGCAGCTAAATGAAAGTGATAGTGTAAAATGCTAATTGCACAATTAATAGATATAACCATTTTACTCTGCTTGTGAGTATAATTGTATTGACATTGACCATTATAAGCTCAAACCTACTGACAGTAACCTTTTGTTAAAATTACTTTTTTCTGCACTCTTTTTTAAATATAGTTTCTTTACAACTTAGTGTTTTTTGTGGTATTATATCAGTTCCAGTTATACAATAAATTGAGATTAAATCCTTAGCTGTTTGCTGTGATTTTGCAATGACAAGGACTCATTTCTGTCCCTAAAGTAGCTGAAAGGATCCAAGGATAATATGTTGACTGATAGATCAGCAGTAATATTAAACACATTAATTAGTCTAAATATAGTAATAACACAGTAGGCCTAGGCCTAAGTAACATGTATAATGTGAAACAAAACGCTGTAAACAATGAAACTGGAAAAGGTACAAAATATTGCGATATAGCATAAACTTTAGTGATGTTGAGCTCCCAGTAAATATCATCATAAAAATCTAAAATTTTACTCTGTTCTTTTACAGACCAGGTGTAACAACTTCAGAGGGTACCATGTTGAAAATTGTGAACTTCAAAATTTTTCATTGGCTTAACGGGCTTAACGGTACAGTGTGTAATGTAGGCCTACTGGCCATCCAGAACCAGCTAAGAGAACTGATGACGCTTCTCTAAACATATTGATCGTTTGATTCGTTTGCTTGCGGTCTTGCTTACCGTCTAGTAAACACCCCTGATATAAAATCCTGGCTACTGCGTTGATGGAAACGACTGCTTGAATGAATTTCATGATGGGGATGATGAGGATGATAATTATGATGATGATGAGGAACAACGTTATAGCTGCGTTGAAATGTTTGTCCGTCGGTATGATTGTTCATTGGATCTTTTTGATCTGCAGAAAAACATTGGTGCGTGACCGACAGTTCAGGAGATAAGTTCGTGTTTCTTGACAGTCAAGGGACCCAGCAGCCGTGCTCTCCAATCCTCTCCGATCCATCCTTTCGCTCCGCCCAACTGCCACATCCTACCCACTTCTCCGCTCACCCTCCCTCCTTTCCTCTGTCACATCTGTCCAGACCTAACCTTACGTCTCTCTCCATCCCGTCCTATCTCATGCAACCCACCCATCTCCCCATTTCTCCCCAAATTCCCTCGGGTTCTCCTTCCCTCAACATCTGTGTCATTGACGTACATTAATACCATACATTAATGTACATTAATACCATACATTAATGTACATTAATACCATACATTAACGTACATTAATACCGTGCATTAATGTACATTAATACCATACATTCACATACATTAATACCATACAATAACGTAATTAGTGCCATACATTATCGCACATTAATACCATACATTAGCGTACATTAATACCATACATTAACGTGTATTAATACCATACATTAACGTAATTAATAGGCCTACCATACATTAACGTACATTAATACCATATATCAACGTACATTAATACCATCGTAATCGTAATCTCCTAATTTCTAAAGCGCCACTGGAAAGCCAAGCGCGGGGCACCGGCTTATTCACGAGCGCTGCGTTGAGTTAGGAGGGTTGTCCGTGAGAGTAGTCCGTGGTGGTCCGGGTCGAGTTACCATAGGATCAGGATCAAATGCGTTGAGTCAAAAGGGTTGTCCGTAAGAGTAGTCCATGGTGGTCCGGGTCGAGGTACCGTATGATCAGAGGTGTGGAACAGCTACTAAGGTGGGTGTCGTCTGAGCCGGGAATTGGAGGGTGGGGATCAGGTGAAACAGGATAAGAGTTCTTGAACAGGAGTGTCTTTAGTTTCGAGTGAAAGGCCCGAGGTGTGATGGATAGAGGAGCCTGAGGAAGGTGATGGTGTGTGATTAGTAATGATGGAGTAGGAACTGAAAAGGATCGGAACTCAGCAGGCAGATCATTCCAAAGGCGTGGTGCTGAGTTGGATATGGCTCGGTTGGAGGACTTGAGATGACTTGTGACCGGCGGTCGAGAGAGTGTAAGGCAGGCGGATGATCGGGTAGAACGGGTAGGCTGGATGGTGAACAGTTCGCGAAGATATCTGGGCTGGGAGCATTGTAAGGAGTTGTATGTTAAGGAGAGAACTTTGTAGTGAATTCGCTCTGGGATTTTCAACCAGTGAAGAGACTTGAGGATGGGGGTGATGTGATGATGTCTGGGTGTTCTGGTGACGACATACATAAACGTACATTAATACCATATATCAACGTACATTAATACCATACATTAACGTGCATTAATACCATATATCAACGTACATTAATACCATACATTAGCGTACATTTATACCATGTATTAACGTGTATAAATAGGTCTACATTCAAGGACAACAATAATCAGACCATAATTATAAATACGAAAGTTCTTCGAATTCGATTATCTGCCTCAATGAGAATTCTGTCGTGTTCCCTTGGTCGAAGGCAGCGCTCCGAACGCTCTGAATGCTTTATTGGGGGCAAATAATCGGACAACGTTGAGCACAATCGAAGCAACAACTTGCCTTGTCTGCCTTAAGCAAGTTGCTGAAAAGATCGGGGAATCTTCAGGAATATATGCCAGCCGAAAAGTCAGTTTAATGCAGCCTGCAGCCTTCTGTCGAAGAAGACTGCAGGCTGTATTAAACTGACTTTTCGACGCCAACAAATCCCAACCTTGAGAACAAAGTGTAAGGCAACCCAGTCACAAGTGTGAATCTCAAGACACCATGCAATTTTTTCAATGCAGTTAGACGATCAAGTCCTAACTGTCCTTACAGCTTAATCGAGCCTTGCACGCCGCGCCTGCGAACGAATAATATCAATGTGGGGCGCGGTAGTGTAGTGGGTATGTTCGTCGCCTTGCAGTCGAAAGGTTACGGGTTCAAATCCACCTCAAGTCGCCGCGTAGGGACCTTGGGCAAGTCCTTCATTCGCAATTGCTCATCGCTTCAGCGTGAAACTTCGATGCAGTGTCCGCTCTGTAGTCGGGAGCGCCTCTGAGTAGGGAGCTTGAATTGGCTCTATAACAAGTGCACATTAAAACAAACATACAACCAAACAATGTGCTTTTCGAAAGTGAGCGAGCGTAAAATAGTCACACTCCGAAAGTTTTCATGTGGTCAATTCTATAGTTAATTGAGACGTAAACTGGCCAATTCCTTTGTGACAACTATAGGCTGCGCTTGGACCGCGTAATCAACATCTCTTGTGTGTTTTCCACATGTCTATTTAGCTTCGATTCAGATGCTGTGGCTTGTGACAATGATGTGACATCTTCTGGAGAAGACACTTGAAGCAGGTACAATCAAGCATCCATTGTCAGCATTCCCTTGTTTCTTGATTGGATAATAATTATGGTGGCCAGAAAATTGAGTGCATGGTCCCAACTTATGACCTCTGCACAGAATTGTCTGATTATGTGTGTGCATCTGATTATGTTGGTTTGTGTGTGCGCGCGTGTGTGTGCGTGTGTATGTGTGTCTGTGTGCTTGGATGAGTGTGTGGGAGAGCGAATGCTTGTTTGTGCATGTTCTTGTTTGTGTGTGTGTGTGTGTGTGTGTGTGTGTGTGTGTGTTTGTATGCACGTGTGTGTTTGAGTATGAGCGTGCGTGTGAGAGTATGTGTGTGTGCGTGTGAGTGTGAGCGCGCGTGTGTGTGCGTGTATAGGCGTGTGGGTGTACGTGTGTTTTTGCGCGCGCGAGCGCGTGTGTTTGCGTGTGTGTGTGCGTGTGTGCGTGTGTGCATATATACAGAGGCTGCTCGTCCAGTATAATTCTGTGAACGAGTCGCCTGATGACATGGTCAATGCGTCATCCCTCCCAACACTACTGCGCTCTCACAGGATATAATAATATACGCTGACGTCATTAATTTCGTTCGACGCGCGAAATGAAGACACGCGTTTCATTGAGAGTCGAACGCACACACACACACACACACACACACGCACACACACACGCACACGCACACGCACACACACACACGCCTGCAGGCACAATGCCATCCGTCAACATTTGTCAGACTTACTCCAGAATAATAAACGGCCAGCTCTGTATAATCATATGCCCGAGGCCACATTGCAACATGTGCCCTAGCCCGAGGCCACATTGCAACATGTGCCCTAGCCCGAGGCCACATTGCAACATGTGCCCTAGCCCGAGGCCACATTGCAACATGTGCCCTCGCCCGAGACCACATTGCAACATGTACCCTAGCCCGAGGCCACATTGCAACATGTGTCCTCGTCCGAGGCCACATTGCAACATGTATCCTCGTCCGAGGCCACATTGCAACATGTATCCTCGTCCGAGGCCACATTGCAACATGTGCCCTAGCCCGAGGCCACATTGCAACATGCGCCCTTTAGGCGGCTTGTCCCCCGCCGTCAGGCCCCCGCCGAGCGGCCGACACACCGTGGCAGAAACATCACCCGTTATTACCGGACGCGTCGTTCGAGGCACGGTCGATTATTTACCGGGGGCTCGTCGGAGCCGTAATTCGCCGAGACCCGTATGCGTTCCGGCGATTCCGAGATATGATTCGGCAAACCGGGATTATTTCTGACCGCTGCACTAAATGGAGTCGCGCGTAAAAAAACCGCATTCTGCTTAGCGCGGCCAATATGTTACACGACGCGCGCTGTGTATAAATTGAAGCACTATGGCGCCCTCTATGTAAGCTACACGTAGCCTAGCCAGACTGATATGGAAATCAAACACTCGTAAAGTATTTTATGGCTATACTGGTGGTGGCATACAGTCGGTCCGACTCGAATTATGCATATTTGCCAACATTTGCACGCCAGCGGTGTACGGGCTGCCATGCCCCGATACCAACGAGATTTATGTAGCGGTTTAATTCGGCCGTGTGTACGGTTTGTTGGATGTATCGTACGTATCGGCTCGCGCATTTTTATGCAATATTATTGTTATTATTATGGATCCGAAGCCACAAGTCAACCTGACATAAACTATTTCTGATTGTTTCACGCCGTCTTGTCAGAAATGTTCACGGTTAATTTAACATTCGCAGACCACCCCTCGCTATTATAGCGCGCTGGCTTCTAATGAATTGAGACAGACAGACAGACAGACAGACAGTCAGACAGACAGACAGACACACAGACAGGCAGACAGACAGACACACAGACAGGCAGACAGACGGACGGACAGACGAACGGACAGACAGACAGACAGATCAACGGACAGACAGACAGACAGAGAGATGAACAAACAGACAGACAGAGACAGACGGGCGGACAGACAGAGGGACGGGCGGACAGACAAGCAGGCAGAGGCAGAGACAGGCAGACAGAGACTAAAAAGAGAGATGGGGGGAATGGCTTCGTCTGGTTTCCAATTGCAGCTTCAGCGAGCATTGACACTTAATGAGACATAAACTTGTTCGCTGGTTTGACGCTGCTCGCCATAACTCACGTTCTCAATTAGTTTTGCGTAATTATGTTCATTACGTTCGTTTGAGGAGAAGGATGAGGATGAGGACGAGGAGGAGGAGGAGGACAAACGAGGAGGAGAAGGAGGAGAATGAGTGAAAGAGGGATGGGGAGAAGGAAAAAGATTAATAAGAAGGGGAGGAGGAGGAATATGGCCACTGCTGTGAGCAGTGCCGGCGCTAGCACCCCCCGTACCCCCCGGCCGGGGGGGGCCCCGAGTTTGAAGGGGGCCCCCAAATTTAGCTGGTCATTATGCCTATTTGTGATTGTACAGATCCGGTCTGGTGTATGCCTCAACTAACCATATGGCACTGCCATAGCAGACCTAATGCAAATATCATACTGATTTTGGGCGTAAGTATAAAGCCTTTAGAGTTTGAAAGGGGGCCCCCAAATTTAGCTGGTCATTATGCCTGTTTGTGACTGTACAGATCCGGTCTGGTGTATGCCTCAACTAACCATATGGCACTGCCATAGCAGACCTAATGCAAATATCGTACCGATTATAGGTGTAAGTTTAAAGCCATTTAAACTTACTCAGGCAATTTCGTCCACTTTCTCAAACACAATGTTTATAAATTGTAGGCCTAACTGATTCTAATTGCTAATTGGATGAGGCCTCCAAATAAAACATGCGTGAGGCCCAAACATTAAAGCCTGTGTAGGGTCCCAGATGTCCTTGGTATGTGCCTGATCTCAAGTTTGCAAGGGGCCTCAAATGTAGCTGGTAATTATACCTTTCATGACTGTTCATTCCTGAAATCACGCACCGAATTATGTTTTAACGCAAATCATACAAAATAATATTACGCAAACTAATAGAGCATTGTCCTTCAACCAAAGAGGAGACTTTGGAGGTGTGGACAGGGGCACCGCCCCACAATTTATGATTGGGACAGAATACTTGTATCCCCAATATTTCAGAAATATTTCATAAGTATCATCCACTGCCCATCAATAATGATCAATTTTGTTAAGATGAGTAGATGACAGCCTTTAAATGCTACCATTACAGTTGGCAAATCGGACAAATTTAAACAATGGAGAGGGCACACTCTGAAGTCCTAAACCACGACTAACAGCATTGAAAAATGAGCAATTTTTGTAAAGATGACAGGTTATAATTCTACCATTACAGCATGGAAATTCCAAAAATTTAACAATTGGGATACATTTATTGAAGTCTTACACCATGTCTTTCAGCAATTACATTATGAAATTTTTTACGGAGATGACAGCTCAAGGTATGGGGCCCCCAAGTTTTTTTGGGGGGGGCCTCAGGTACCCTAGCGCCGGCACTGGCTGTGAGCAGCGCTATATGAGTTTCAACTTACATTACATTACATTAGAATGATTAGGTATGTGTATGTGTATAGGCTATGCGTAATCGTGAGTGTAAAGGGGGAGTGTGGGCTGTAGGTTGATCAGTGACGCTCTGTTTGTCAATGATTTTTATCCTATCTAATATGATGTTGTTTCGATATGATCGCGCACTAAGATGCATGTCAGTTAACAAACGATGTCATGCCTTCTCTGTCTGTCTGTCTGCCTGCCTGTCTGTCTGTCTGTCTGTCTGTCTGTCTGTCTGTCTGTCTGTCTATCTATCTATCTATCTATCTATCTATCTATCTATCTATCTATCTATCTTTTTCTCTCTCTTTTTCTCTCTCTCTTTCTCTCTCTCTTTCTCTCTCTCTTTCTCTCTCTCTTTCTCTCTCTCTTTCTCTCTCTCTCCCCCTCTCTCTCATCATCCCCTTTCTTCTCCTAATGCGTATCCCCAATCATACCACCAATTTTGAAGGCAGTGCTTTGTCACCAATTGCTCCCGAGCGCTGCGTCACATCCGATAGGTTGTCTCAAGATGGTCAGTGGAAGCCTTATACGACAATCATTATTACACGCGTCGTTCAACTCATAACTTTCCTTCCTCTTACTACACCCCTCCTCCCCCAACTCAATCACAGAATACTCTACTCCTCCTTACTCATCCTCCTCTTCCATCTCATGGAATGTCCATCTCTCCAACTTCCCAAATTCCCTATCCCCCTTCCAATGCTTCTTTTTCCAGTGCGATTCCTCTGTCTAATTTCGTTCATTGTTCGCTACATTAGACGCCATTGTCTGCAGACAAACGAGCGACTAACGCAAGACAACAACGGCCAATCGAAGACAACGGTGCCGTGCTCCATTCTGAAGACAATGAACGGCGCCGCGGCCTGGCTTTGTCTTTTGCGACGCTGACATTTCGGTCGCGTTCCATCCTTCGACTCGTCTGCTTTGCGATAATCATCGTCTTCTGCAACCTTCACTTCGCATCTTCGTCACAAAAGCCAGGACGAAATACAAATGCAAACATATATCCGTAGAAATATAAGCCTATCGCTACATAAATATAAAAAAATTATGCTCATACTCACTATACTTACATATTTCGGCTATACATAATATTATTATACATAATATACACAGTATCTATTATTTATAATGATGGTAAGATAAATATCGACCTAAAATATTTACATTCCATGTGTATGTTTATGGTTTGAAAAATCACCGCCTGGATATACGAAGAAAAGCAAGGTTCTGTTTCGTCAGCATTGGAGAGAAAAAATAAGAAATTCCGCGCAATAACACTTCACTCACCGACCTCAACTTTTGTGGGGCGCGGTGGTGTAGTGGTGGCGTCGTTGCCTTGAAGCCGGAAGGTTCGAGGTTCGAATCCATTTCAAGTCGCCGCGTATATGGACCTTGGGCAAGTCTTTCACTAACATTTGCTTTGGCTCTTCGGCGTGAAACTCCGATGCAGTGTCCGCGCTGTAGTCGGGAGCGTATATGAGATAAGGGATAACAGAAATTTCCGAAAAGTTCGGAATTCACGGTGGCATATTTTAAATAATGGAGAGAATCGCAGCAAATTCAAGAGCCAAAATTTGCCCGAAAATTGTGACTATTCTTGGCATTTGGGGAAATTTACAGCATTCAAGCCAGGTGCCACAAATCACATCGGAAATTTCTACTATCTCTGGTCATGAGGCAAAATAGACACGATAATCTTGCGATCATCAACATTGAGCGTGCAGATCTTGATCTGCTCTCTGAAAACATCAACAACAACCCCTAGCTACTGTAACAGCCCTCGTCACGTCAGCCATCAATCTGGTTTGGCGTTGTCTGCTTGGCTGTGCCCCGACCTATCTATCATCTACAGGGTGGCTCAAAAAAAAACGTACCACCGGGGAAAATGCGATATCTTCGCAGCCGATTGGGGTTTTTCTGCGAAAATTTCACAATTTGAAGGGGAATGAATATACAACAATCCCTGAAAGTTTCATTTGAAACTTTTCATGTTTGCAAAAGTTACAGCTGTTCAAACTTAAAATTTCGTTTTTTCAATTATCCGGAGAATCATGCTCCAATACAAGTGATTTCATTAGGATGTTTGGCAAATTACAACACACACACATTGATGATGATGTCATACGACCTCACTATGAGCTGTAAAGAAGCTGTTTATGAAGCAATCTGCTGGTATTTGGTGATATTTTATAGATTAAGGTCTCAATTGGTGAACCCAAACAATGAACGTCATGGGCAAAGTTTCTGCAAAAGATCAAATGGGAACTCGGACTTTGCATGAACAGAGACTGAGACATCGCGTGATCATAGCAAAATACCCAGTGAAAAGTGGAGCCTGAGCACATTGAAGACTATCTGCAAACGTGTTTATGTAACGAAGATCAGATGTCGAAAGAGAGGCAGGAAGTGGTCGCTTGATCTGACGGAAAAAGCGCGATTTTCACGAAATTCGCTTGGTAATCGAAAGGTCAAGTTTGCAAAGCAAATCGTGGTTTCGGCATCAGATATGCCGGCGTGTGTTGCGGCTGCAAGAAAAGACTGCAATTAATCCCATTCAGTAGGTTAGATGTCAAACTCATCATTGAACTCGCTTACCCAGACTCATTGAAGACCAGGTATGCTCTAACATCTGGTTTTATTATGCAGCAGGACAGTGCGCCTGCTTGCTCGCACGGCAAGGTTGATTATGATGGCGCTACCTTATTGACATCAACTGAAGTAAATGCATTGGCAAAGATGATTTACAAACTCGCCAGACCTTAACCCTCTTGTTTATCACGTCTGGGGAGCTATGCTGGAACGCTGCAAGACATTTAATCCCAAGTTGGAGAACATTGGCCAGCTGAAGCAAGTCTTGCTGCTAATGTGGGGTCAGTTGCCACAGGACCCGACCAACAAGGCCATACTGAGCTTCACAAAAAGAATTTGAGCTTGTGTTAAGGCAGGGAGTGGACACTCTCATTATACCTTACAATAAACTGCAAAACGGAATGCTGAGGTCGTAGTGAAAAGTGATATCATTTGACTTGGAAATCTACAAGTGACGTCAATTTTCCGCGGATAATTGAAAAAACGAAATTTTAAGTTTGAACAGCTGTAACTTTTGCAAACATGAAAAGTTTCAAATGAAACTTTCAGGTATTGTTGGAAATTCATTCCCCTACAAATTGGAAAATTTTCGCAGAAAAAGTTCGATCGGCTGCGAAGATATCGCATTTTCCCCGGTGGTACGTTTTTTTTTGAGCCACCCTGTATATGAACTCTGCTGTCCAATATCTGTTGTCCTGGCTCACAGAGCCCTTCGCTCTGCCTCTAGCGGGAAGCTTTTGGTCCCACGTGTTGAAACCTCAACCTGTCAGCATCGTGCTTTCTCAGTTGTAGGTCCATCTGTCTGTAATAGTCTCCCGTTGGAGATGCGCCTGTTGCCTAGGGCTGACGTTCGTGTTTTACAGACTCCTTAAAACTTGTTTGTTTCACCGTGCATGGTTGGACTGGGAGCACCTCTGAGTGAATTTCTTGAAGGGGCGCCATATAAATTCATGAAATGAATGAATGAATGAATAAGCCCGGGGAAAGAAATAATTTACACGGTAAAAAATGAATCTGGGTACCCCCTTAGCCCCGGTAAACTCCGTCCATGATTACTTCGATATTGCTTTCAACAATCAACAGCTCTCTAAATTGTTCTTGCTGTCTCCGTTTCATCACGACTTCTGCATTCGACTTCTGCTCCTCGACTCTTCTTTCATTTTCAGTAGGCCTAATTGCCGTCATCTGCCTTCTCCCCGCTTCTCTTTAAGTCTCATTTCCTGCACTTATATTACATATATCCACCTCTCCTGGCCTATGCTCTGGCCTCCATTTCTAACCACTCCGTTCCTGACCTTAGCACCTCTAATTAGCCGTCCCTCCACCCTTTCCAGGCTTATCCAATCACGGACCCGCCTCCGACTCCGACTTTTCACGGTCCTTGTATTCCTCCGCGGTATATGCTATACATGACATTGTATCAACAGCCTCTACTTCTCTCCCTAGCAGAGCTGCTCAGCTCGCTTCATAATCGAGTCCGATATACGATCCAAGAAAGGACGACTAATCAAGACACAGCTGCCGTTCGTCCGGTCGTCCGTTGGTCCGGCCGTCCGTCCGTTCGTCCTAAAACTGACCTCCTCATATTGATTTATTTGGTCGGCTGATAAACGACATTAATCTTGAGCCTTGTCTAACCTCTCCGCACACATCTCGCCGGTTGATAGATGGCATGCATGTAGGGCTCTGCAACAGTATATACAAACTGCCATGACAGTAGCACACCAGTTCTGCACCTCCTCGCCTCTTGCGCTGTCTCTTCTCTTCCGCTCTTGTTACTCTATCACCTCGTCCTCCTATCCTCCTTATAACTCTCCTCCTCCTACCACTCCTCCTCTTCCTCCTTCTCCTTCTCCTCCTTCTCCTCCGCCTCCCACTTCTCTCGTCTTCCTCTCCTCCTCCCTCTCTTCCTCCCTCTCCTCCTTCCTCTCCTCCTCCTCCTCTTCATCCCACTACTACTCCTCCTCCTTCTTCTCCTCCCTTTCCTCCACCTCCACCTCCTCCTCCTTCTTTTCTCCTCCTCCTCCTCATTCCACATTCTTCTCTGCTTAGTTTCATGTCTTTCTCCTCTCCGCATTTGTACTTCGGTCCTTGTTTTGCATTCTATTCATATACTCAATTACTCATTCTTATCAAATCTCATCTAATCATTCTACTTCTCCTCCTACTCAACCTTCTTCTCCCCTCCTCAACTTTCTTCTCATCCTTCTCATATGATTCTTTTTCATTCCACATTCTTCTCTGCTTCGTTCCATGTTTTTCTCTTCTCCGCATATGCGTACTTCGGCCTATAGGTCTATACATGTCACGCAACCTGTTCCTATCCAACTATTCTATTCAAATGATTCAGCTACTCACTCTGATTCTCTTCCTTAACCTTCTCCTCCTCCTCATATGCTTTTCCCCTTCTTCTTTCCTATCTGCTTTGCTCCAGGTCTTTCTCCTTTCCGCATATGTACTTTGGCACATGTTTGGCATCCTATTCCTATTTCTATCTTCGACCTAAGTCTTGAATCCTATTCATATTATATTCATTCTTTTCCAATTTCATCTCAGCATTTTCCTTCTTCTCCTTCTCCTCCTCCTCCTTCTCCTCCTCGTTCTCCTGCTTCTCTTCCTCCTCCTTCTCCTTCTCCTCCTTCTTCTCCTCCTCCTCGTTCTTCTCCTCCTCCTCCTTCTCCTCCTTCTCCTTCTCATCCTTCTCATTCTCGTCCTCCATTCCTTCTCTATTTGCCTGGAGGCTGACATTTGACGACTATCGAGAATTGGGAGATTTAAACCTTCAACCTCTGACCGGAATGTCAAGCAAGCTAACTCTATTATATAGACCACGGTGCAATAAATAAGCGAAATCATCAGCAACTGCACGGGCCAAACTTAGTACTTCATTCATTCATTCATTCATTCATTCATTCATTCATTCATTCATTCATTCATTCATTCATTCATTCATTTGTTCGTTCATTCATTCATTCATTCATTCATTCACTCACTCATTCATTCATTTGTTCGTTCATTCATTCATTCATTCATTTACAATGCGCCTCTTCAAAAGATCTACTGGCTCATGTTTGAGCATTCTACGAATACCAGCAGCAAAAACTTGTAGGCTTATAAGTTCTTGCTTTGATAAAGGGCATTTTCTTATTATCAAATATTATTCGATCGTAAACATTAGCGACAGTTATCTTCATCGAATGACGTAATCGAGTCAATCTATAGCAAACTCAGCTGCCTCGTTAATTCTCTATGACGTAATCAGATGTCGTAATCAAATAACACTTGAAATATGATGACGCAATCAGATTGAGATTAGCAAGAAAAGCCAATGATTATTCACAATGACGTCACCAGATAAAACAATAATATTAGATGACGTAAATTCTCATAGATGATAAGCAAACCTAGAACTGTCTCGCTATAACACTTGCTGTCATTCATTATTTTCGCTGTGCATACTCGTTGTCGCGAAATTACTCGGAGGAAAATAATAGCCTGTGCAGGCCTATATAATTATATATATTATATATATATATACATTACTATATTCACAATAGTGTTTGAAGACCCGTACAGGCCTAGGCCTACTGTTCGATCGTTACAATCTGGGTTAGGCCTGGAGCATGGAAGCAGCGAGGCAAATACAAAGGTTGAAATGTGACGGTCAAATTATTGTAAACAATATTGCTTGGCGAACACAAAACAGGAAATTAAGAACGTCCCCATGCGAATTTTTCACAGAGGCTTCGAAGGGTAAATTTCTCAGAATCACTTTGTGTATCACTAGTATCATTGATTGCAGTATCGGGACTCGTGAGTGTCGTTTAGGGTCAGGTTAGGCGTCGTGAGAGTCGATTAGGGTCAGGTTAGGCGTCGCGAGAGTCGTCGATTAGGGTCAGGTTAGGCGTCATGCATGATGATCGATTATGGTTTGTTCATTATTAGAAACTGTTCACAGATGATATGTACATGTATGTCGTATGCTTCGGTCCTCGATACTGCAATTGCGCCTTGGATTAGTGCGAATAAATTTATTAGAAACCAGAAGCAGTTGTTAGAAATAGGTGTCAATTTTCCATGAGGTAAGTGGGCCCTCTTGAGTGCGGGGCCCATAGTCTGGGGCGAATTCGAAGAGTATCTCACAGGATTGCGACATATAAATTTTCAATTAACGAATGAGATAACGGGTCGCATATAGCAGGTCGTATTCAATTCAGGTTGAGTTTTGAGGATTACGTTTGATCAGGGTTAACTAAAGACATTCTGGGATATTGGGCCGAGTATAGTCACTGCACTATCTTAAGGCTTTACGAAAAACTGTTTTAAGAAACAAATTGAAATAATAAAAGGACAGGTTCGATATTATATTTATATATAAAAATACGTATATAAATATATATACAATAGGACGGGGCTCTGTGGTGTAGTGGTGGATTCGATGCCTTGGAGACGAATGGTTCCAGGTTCGAATCCGCCTCAAGTCGCCGTGTAGGGACTCTGAGTAAGTCCTTCACTTGCAATAATTTTATTATTGCTCGTGCGCTTCGGTGTGAAAACATGATGCAGTGTCCGCTTTGAGGTCGGGAGCTCTTCTGAATGGAGAGCTTGAGCTTTAGTAAATGCGAAAATAAATAAATAACTAACTAACATAATTTATTATTTAGTTAAGTTATTAAACTTAAGTTCAAATTGATTGTAGATAATTCTTTGTAATATTATTGTATTTAAAAAGGCATAAACCATAACCTTTGTATAGGCCTATAGTCTATAACTACCTAGCCCTGGCTCTAAAAGTCGCCTGGCCCCTGTGTATTTCCTCCCTTCCTGCCCCTCTCTCGACAGCCCTGCGGTTAGCCAAGTTGCATTGGCGAAAACTCTATGAAAAGCAGTCACATTAGCAATTCGATTACATGAAATATGACATTTATAGGCTACTCTCTGTTGCAATGTTAAACTCATGTAATCTTATCTTGCATTGTTATAATGTTAAACGTAATCTTATCTTGCATTGTTATAATGTTAAACGTCATGTAATCTTATCTTGCATTGTTATAGACTCTAATGTTAAACGTAATCTTATCTTGCATTGTTATCACGCTTCGGCGCGTTTCTCTAACGTCGCATTAATTCCTCAATAGCCACCATCTGCTAAGAGCACAGTGCACAATAGCTACAGTTGCATAGAGGACGTCACGAAGCGAAACCTCATCTTGAGTGTAGCATGACATACACGCTGGGGCTTCCATATATAATCACAGCATCGTGATGTATAATAGATTCCCGGAGTCTAGTTGGGCTTAGGAACAGATGAGTTACGCAGCGCACAACAATATTCGGCGTTGCTAAGGAAAGAAGCCTCGGCTAAGACTCCTCGGAGAACCTGTTATACGATGACATTATCGAAGATAAAGGCCGTCTCTGTATACGATGGACTAGGATTTCCTTCGCTGATGCCGGTGTCACGAAACGAGGTATCCTCCCTGAAAGCTATCCGGGGGAAGAATTAATCTATCCCTCCGGATGGAATTAACCGGTCTATTCTATCCGGGGAGATAAACCATTCCATCCCCTTTTTTGAAAATGCGCATAATAAAAAAATTATGCTGCAATCAAAATTTAAAGTGACTCTAATTGTTTTAAGTGTCCTAAGCAATGCTCAGATAAAGGCAACTCGAATTTATTTAGTGACTCTGAGTGTTCTTAAGTGTTTTAAATGTTTTAAGTGCTCTAAAAACAGGGTAAAACAAAATTATCTAGTAGGAATAAACATAGCTGTTAGTGTCATTGTTCAAAACAAAGCAGATGAAAATTAATTTTCAAAAAAAATACACGCTGAAGCGGTTTTTTCGACTTTTTTAAATTTGGGGGGATACAATTAATACGGGGGATACTCTTTTTCGTGACACCGGCAACGAAAGCTGCTGTCGTGAATGGACAAGATACACGTGTATATGGATATTTATAGAGTACCCTTTATACGCGCGTCTCTAAGCCGCTAGAGTTGCAAATGACAGCCCATAGATGTCGGGGATTTGTGAGACGAGTAGTCAGCGCCCCCTCTCCCAAGAATATGGAACGAAAAAATTAATGTTTCGAATAAAACGCCTGAAATGTGCCACTATTGTGCTGTGAACACGAGGCGCTGAATTGGGGAGAGTACGGCAATTTTCGTGCACAGAAGCCTGGACGATAACATCATCCAAGGGAACTGTTATCAAGGGCATCACTATAACCAGCTGTTGTCGAAATATAGAGTTCTCGATATATATATATATATATATATATATATATATATATATATATATAGAGTGCTATATATATACGGTCGTGACAAAGTAATATCAGAACTAAGTGTAGGAGAAATAAGTAAGTGCTGTGACATTACACAGTACGCCGACGTTCCTAATAGCATGCACTAGCAGTTGATATGAATAATTAACAGCGCTTTCGAATTAAAAAGCACCTAAAGTGCATGCCACTATAGTAGGCCTATAAGGAATACGGAAATGATCACATAGGGCCTAATATCTTCTTCTTCTATATTCTCCTCCGTCATCAATATGACGATGAGACCTTTATGAACTTTCTCCAAACTTCTCTGCTCCTGATTGTTTCTCCGATCTCGGCTAAGCTGCATGGTACCCTCCTCTCTCAGATCTTCTTTGATGTTATCTATCCAAGTCTTCCGCCTATAGGTCTAATATAAGAATGCGAAAAACAAAGAACATAATTTAAGAACACTTAACAGAACTCTTAGAACTCCGCAAATGCTCGTATATTATATGGCAACGTCAGTTCCACGCCTGTAAAAAGACAGGAGGGTATACATGTATCAATCACCCTTAAGCCCCATCAAGCAGCGGCTATAGCCAAACAGAACTCTTGCGAAGTAGCTTAAGATACAATTGCCAGCTATATGTCAAGATAAATATGAAATAATAATCAGTGCCATAAATTAATTATCAGCCTTAAAGTCGTCCAAAATGGCCTCCAAAATCTGTTAAATTATGGACCCACTAAGCTGATGGAGGTGGTTAGAAGCATGTATTAAAATGCATGCATGAATGCATCTATGAATGTATATAAGCATAAACTATGTATATAAGCAAATGTATATATATATTGTATGTATGTATGTATGTATGTGTGTATGTATGTATGTATGTATGTATGTATGTATGTATGTATGTATGTATGTATGTATGTATGTATGTATGTATGTATGTATGTATGTATGTATGTATGTATGTATGTATGTATGTATGTATGTATGTATGTATGTATGTATGTATGTATGTATGTATGTATGTATGTATGTATGCATGTATGTATGTATGTATGTATGTATGACATGTATGTATGCATGTATGTATGTATGTATATCTCGGGTGATATTACTATTATAGTCATCAGAATAATAGTCACAAATAAAACATAGTTGCTATATTTCATTATATATTATTCCTCACATGCATAATATCTGTTTAGTTGGCTACACTTCAATAATAAAACTCTGTCCTATTCATATTAATCCGAAACGTTCCTTATAATATTATCCTTTGAAGTTTGAAATACAATTTTTTCGATAAATAATTGTCCAATTGCATAAAATCTTAAATAATTATGCATCACAAATATATAGTAATAATAATTATTATTATTATAGGTCTACTTAATTATTTCCATGCAAATCCACTGTAAACGCGATCCACATGCAGGACCCATCGACAAATGGTCTTAATAACTATGTTTATGCATGTTAAATTATCCGTTAGTCGTATCAAAGCTAACTTGGAGTCTTGGAGAATCCAAAATGGAAGGCCATGCTATATCGACACCCGATTCATACGATCTTGCAATATCTAAGAATTAAAAGCAGCGACCGGCTTACGCCTTGAATGTTTGCAAAGAGGAATAGAACGCTTGCTGTAAGTCACATTAGGATTTGTCCTATTAGTCATCATATATGCCAAACCAAAGCGGAAGTCTTGAGGGTTCAATGGGTATGGAACAATAGATAGTCCATCAGGATAACCACGCGCAAATGCACCCCCGATATAGAACAATAGGATGCTGTCTTACTGAACACTATACTATGGTTAGAAGATTCTGTATCTTGACCCTCCTCTGCCTATCGATTTTGTTTTGATTAAACGCCTGTGAATAAACTGGTTCACGCGATGTCGCTTCTGTGGGCGCTGTAGAAGTCTCGAGATCACGATTACGATTACGATTACGGTTCAATGTAAAAAATTATAGGTTCAATATTGCAATGGTTTTGTGTGTCCATGGCAGAAGACGCGTATACTCTGTGTTGGAACTACTGTAATCGGACCTAATATTTCCAAGCTTGTTGCTGCTTAACGACACTGCCATTGCAAAGATAACTAGTGTCGCCCTCCTCCTTTATCCAGGCTTGAGACTGGCACCGTCAGGGTAGGCTACAAAGAGTAGGCTACAAAGAGTAGGCTACAAAGAGTGGGCTGCAAAGAGTAGGTTACAAGGAGTAAGCTACAAAGAACAGGCTACAAAGAGTAGGCCACGAAGAGTAGGCTACAAAGAGTAGGCTACAAAGTGTAGGCTACAAAGAGTAGGCTACAAAGTGTATGCTACAAAGAGTAGGCTGCGAAGAGTAGGCTACAAAGAGTAGGCTACAAAGAGTAGGCTACAAAGGGTAGGCTACAAAGAGTAGGCTACAAAGAGTAGGCTACAAAGTGTAGGCTACAAAGAGTACAGACTACAAAGAGTAGGCTACAAAGAGTAGGCTACAAAGAGTATAGGCTACAAATAGTAGGCTACAAAGAGTGGGCTACAAAGAGTATATATATAGGCTGCAAAGAGTAGGCTACAAAGAGTAGGCTACAAAGAGTAGGCTACAAAGAGTAGGCTACAAGGAGTAGGCTACAAAGACTATAGGCTACAAGGAGTAGGCTACAAAGACTATAGGCTACAAGGAGTAGGCTACAAAGACTATAGGCTACAAGGAGTAGGCTACAAAGAGTAGGCTAGAAAGAGTAGACTACAAAGAGATCCGGAGTTGAATCTTTCCAAGCGTCCTCCTAAAAGCACTCAGTGAGACGATGCTGTCATGCAACCCATTACACAACCCATTACACAAGTCTACAGATCTTGCATTGAAGAATAATATTGCTCTCCCACTGTTTCTTTTGATATCTATCATACGAGTCTACGCAATACCAACGTATGCATAGCTCTTACCTGCGTCTTCAAGTCGCTTCGTGCCAGATTTCAAAGACACTCTTCGACAGCGCTGTCTCATATCCGGTGCTATATAATCTTCTATGCTTCGTTCAATTAGCTCCATCTACTCCTCCTTCACTCTATTTGCAGGCAACATCTGCCAGCCTTTCACAATTCGAAACTACTTATTCATTCATTCATTCATTCCGAAAACTTATATAGCGCCCCTTCAAGAAGCCTACTCAGAGTCGCTCCCAGTCCAGCCACAGCTGAAAGGATAGGTCTTGAGCAACTTGTAGAAAGCAGGCAAATTATTCCGAGGTAGTAAGCGTAGTGCAAGCGGGAGCCCATTCCATGTGGACGGGCCAACAACCGAGAAGGCTCGACGCTGCTTAAAGTAGGCTAAAGGTCTAACTGTAACGCATTTGTTGTGATAAAGACTTAGGCGTATTTGTCTAATAAAGAATAATGGCCACATTAAGGTCTTGCATACTAAGCGTCGTGTTAGTTAAGGGTAAATACATGTGTCTGTTGCGTTGCCTTAAGAAACCAGCTAGGCATTATAGTCACCTTTATTGACAGATTGACTAACGAATAAGATACTGCGTGCCTACACTGAGTCCAGTAAAAACGCATAGGCTAATCCTCAAATGGACATATAAGTTGAGCAATGTACATGTATATGGACGAAATTCGTGTTTTTCTTTAAAGATCAATTTCATCATTCAAAACCAATAATTTAAAAATGGTCCTGTTCTCACGTCTCATCACTTCCAGGTCGCTACGATCTAGAGATAAGATTCCACCACTTCGTCTCAAGGGTAAGAGCAGCTATTGCTCAGCAGCGTGTCTTTGTAATCGTGGGTTTTCTGCGTGGAATAGCTTCACCCCACAAATTCCCGTTGAGATTTGACGGGTGGTTTTTATCCACTTTGGTCCGTTGCTTGAAACCTTCACTGTTTCTTCTGATTGCCCATCACTCGGGAAGCGCTTCTGAACAGTCAGTACTATAATATTATTGTGGAGATTGTCAACGCTGCGTCATTATTTTCAATGCGCTCTTATTACTTGCGCGAACTCTAAGTCTCCGAAACATATTGTACGGGAAGTGCAAAAACGAAATTGTTGCAAAAATTAAAAGTGATAAATTAATTGAAATGAGCAAAAGTATGCTTAAAACGGTCAAAAACTGCTGCGAAATGTCACAGAATTTTCGGGTAGCTAGCACAGACGTACTTAACAAACTCCTAATAAGAAGAAAACTGACATGGAGTTTCAAATTAAGAATAAATTTCAAAATTCACATTAATTTATTTTATTCCAATACGTGCTCTGTACGGGGGAAGAAAGAATTGCTCGGAAGACATTAGCGTTCGCTGAGCAATATAGTCGTGCACAGTTGAGCGAGTGATTGATTGAATGAACGATAGAATGAATGAATGAATGAACGAATGGATGAATGAATGGATGAACGAACGAATGGATGAACGAATGGATGAACGAATGGATGAATGAATGAATGAATGAACGATTAAATGAACAAATAAATGAACGAATGGATGAACGAATGAATGAATGAATGAATGAATGAATAAATGAATGAGCGAATAAATGAATGAATGAATGAATGAATGAACGAATGGATGATAGAATGAATGAATGAAAGAATGGATGAATAAATAAATGAACGAATGAATGAATGATTAAATGAAAGAATTAATGAATGAATGAACGAATTAATGAATGAATGAATGAATGAATGAACGAATTAATTAATGAATGAATGAACGAATGAATGAATGAACGAATGGACGAATGAATGACCACTTACCTCTCGACGAATACATGCAGAAAGCGAAGTAGGCGATGAACAGCGTGGCCTGCGTCTGATGAAGAATCTTCACCTTGAACTGACAACAGCAGAACCAGGACGAATTGAGGATGCAACTCGCTGAGGATACAGAGGATGGCGTCGCTGCTGAGGAATAAGAGGAACGGAGGATGGAGGATGAGGACGAAGAAGCAGCCTTCATTAGTCCTGGATGCTGATGTTGTTTCGATTGTCTATCTCCAGGTGGTCCGCGAAACAGATGGAAAGACGGAAGGGTTGGGAGAAGGTTGTGCGCCGGGGTCGAGGATGCCTAGAAGAAGAGAGGTTGTGTACACGGTGACAGCAGGAGAATCATTCTTCTTCTTCTCTGGTAATCGAAGAGAATTGAGGATGAACGACGAAATCTTTTTGTCTTTTGTACGAATGAAATCCGACGACGACTGCGACGACGTCTTCACTGGACGACGGACGAAGAGCAAATGCGGCTTGAAGACCGACTGTGTAATACATGCATCAGGTCGCCGCTATCAGCTCACTACTCTCTTCCTCTTATCTGTCTCTGTCTTGTTCTGTCTTTCACTGGCTCTCTGTCTCTGTCTCTTCCTCCTCTCTCTCCTCTATCTCTCTCGCTCCTCTCTATATATCTCTTTGTCTCTCTGTCTCTGTCTTTGTCTTTGTTCTTGTCTCTGTATATCTCTTTCTCTTCCTCTTCCTCTTCCTCCTCCTCTCTCTCTCTGCCTCTGTCTCTGTCTCTGTATGTCTGTCTGTCTCTGTCTGCTTATCTCTTCCTTCTCTCTGACTTTCTGTCTCTGTCTCTGTCTCTGTCTCTCTCTCTCTGTCTCTGTCTCTGTCTGTCTGTCTGTGTCTTTCTCTCTTCCTTCTCTCTGACTTTCTGTCTCTTTCTCTGTCTTTGTGTCGGTATCTACTATTGTTTGTCTGTATATTTGTCTAGCTACCTATCTATTTGTCTGTCTGTCTGTCTGTTCTATTTGTCTGTATGTCTGTCTGTCTGTCTGTATATCTCTTTGCCTTTTATCCTGCGTATATAATGTCTCTCCTTCGACCTGTCTCCCTCTTTTTACGGTTTCATCCTATTTCCGTCGTATCTGTAAATACGTCAGTCTTTCGTCTCATTCTCTTTTCCCACTTCAGTTGTCTGTCCCTCTCTGTCTTTGTTGATTTCCGTCTCTCTGTCACTCTCTCCCTCGTTTCGCAGCCTCACTACGTCCTTCTATGTCTGCCTCATTTGTATCATTCTACTGACCCTTATGTATGTCTCTCACTCGGTTCACCGAAGCCTCTTGATCTCTCTCTCCCCTGTCTGCGTCTGTGTACCTGTATGTTTAAATGTGTCTGCCTGAGCCTCTATCTATATGGATGTATCAGTGTGTTCATGTCCTTGTATCGGCCCACCTGTGTGTATGTCTGTGCTTTTTCCTGTCTGTCTTTGTGTCTGTCTATACGTGTTCTGGCCTTGTGGCTGTCTGCCTGTGTTCCTGTCTGTCTTTGTGTCTGTCTGTCTGTCCGTCTCTGTCACTGTCTCTATGTCTGTTCCTACACCTATATCTCTCCCTCTCCTATACTCTATCGATTGACCAGTGCAGCTGTCGCCGAAGCGTTTTCCTCTTAATCAATTCTATGCGAGAAATCCGAATGCGGTTCGAAACGCACATTCGTCAGACGATCTCGTACCAGCAGCACCACCACCACCAGCACCACCACCACCACCACCAGCACCACCACCACCACCACCACCAGCAGCAGTGGCATCTAGATACATATACAATCATCCATCAATCCACTGTAGTGACCGCGCCTTGACCATCGAACGGCGGCCCGCCGGACGGATGCGAGACGGCCGCCCGCAGTCGCCTCAGTCCTCCCGCGATGGCTGCAACTGCAAGGGAACCTCCGCGACAAGTTTCACCGCAGCAGCAGTTGCAGTGAGAGACTATACTGACCATAATAATACATTGGTCGCCAATATTCCCGCTTCTATTTCGTTTCGAGGCTACTGCAGCAGACGATCGTCGACCGTCGTCGACTTGATACACTGCTTTCATTTCGCAGCACCGTCTGCTCTTAATAAATACTATTTAAGACCTTTGGTCGCCGTTGACGGAGAAGATACCGGGCGGCGGGCGAGAGGAGCAGCGGTGGGTCGATGGAGCGGGGGCCCCCCGTCCATCCGTCAGGCCCCTCTTCTTCTTCTTCTTTGGCGGTGGTGGTTCGGAGACAAATTGTGCGAGAAAACGTGGAAATCCAATATCGAGGAATGGGACGTTGAATGGGTATCGACTAATTGCAACGACGGCGGCGAGGTATGGTAGGGGGGCCGCTTAAGTCGGGCCCCACCCATCGACCGACCGACCGATCGACAATAAAGGGCGACTGTCGGCTGGAATGAGACGTAGTTGAGGTGGTTGGTTGGCTGCTGTTGCTTTGGGGGGGGAAGAGCATTCATTGATGGAGACAATTAAATTGTTGCGGTGGAACGATGAGAGAAGATGGAGAAGGCAATCTATTCAGATGACAATTAATCTAATCTAATCTGATCTGATATATTGGATTAGATTAGATTAGTATAATATAATGTAATATGCAATAATTTATAATTTAGTATGCAATTGTGGGAAAACTATTAACACATTATGCTAGTGTTTTGCTAGGCGTTCACTGTTCATCAGGCACAGCCAGTTGGCATTGCACAGTTTGAACTGGAAATAAATGATGGTTTTCACATATAATATAATAGACTATAATATAATATAATATGATATAATATAATATAATGTAATATAATATAATATAATAATATAATATAATATAATATAATATAATATAATATAATGTAATGTAATGTAATATAATATAATATAATTTAATGTAATATAATATAATATAATATAATATAATATAATATAATAATATAATATAATATAATATAATATAATATAATGTAATGTAATGTAATATAATATAATATAATTTAATGTAATATAATATAATATAATATAATAATGTAATATAATATAATATAATATAATATAATTTAATGTAATATAATATAATATAATTTAATTTAATGTAATATAATATAATATAATATAATATAATATAATTTAATGTAATGTAATATAATACAATATAATATAATATAATATAATAATATAATATAATATAATATAATATAATATAATATAATATAATATAATATAATATAATATAATATAATATAATATAATATAATATAATATAATATAATGTAATGTAATGTAATGTAATATAATATAATGTAATGTAATATAATATAATATAATGTAATGTAATGTAATTTAATATAATATAATATAATAGTCTATGATATAATATAGGCCTAATATAATATAATCTAACCTAATCTAATAATTATAATCTAATGTAATCTAATCTAATACAATTCAATCTAATTAAGACTAATAGCCTATAATCGAATTTAATTTAATTTGATCAAATTAGACTTAATTCAACCTAATCTTGTTTAATTTGCTAATTTGATCTATCTAATGATCTGATCTTATCAAATCTAAGCAAAGCAAATCTCATCCAACCTAATCTTATCCTATGACTTCATTGACTTCTATAGCGCATCTCTCGCAATGATTAAGGCATCAGTCGTTGCCGCTTAAAGCGAAATTGCAATCAAAAATCGTGATTGATATCCTTTGGAGCAGCAAGATTGAACTCAAACCACAAACCAGAAACCAGAGTGAGATACTTGTAGGTTAATTGTGTAAACTGGAAGAAAGGTTGTATACTCTATTCCGCCTTACTTGAATCGGCGACTCTGAGTAAAAATCTTCAACGAGCGCTATATAATTTCAGAATGGTTAATTGATTGACTGAAGGAGCTGAAATGTAATCCTAGCCATGAAATAAACAGCGAACTGAACTGGGAAGGCATAATTATTTAGTCAGACAAACAGACAGACGGATATACAGACAGACACATAGATAGACAGACAGACAAACAGACTGGTGGACATGCCAAGTCCCGAGAAATCCCAATAGCCCAGCACTGTTGAGATCCATAAATAGACAAGTCTGGAGAGGTCACGTGGGAGCCTCATCGTCGTCGCATGACTGACGGAAGAAGAAGAAGAAGAAGAAGAAGAAGAAGAAGAAGAAGAAGAAGAAGAAGAAGAAGAAGAAGAAGAAGAAAAGGAAGAAGAAGAAGAAGAAGACGAAGACGAAGACGAAGAAGAAGAAGAAGGAGAAGAAGAAGAAGAAGAAGAAGAAGAAGAAGAAGAAGAAGAAGAAGAAGAAGAAGAAGAAAAGGAAAAAGGAGAAGAAGAAGAAGAAGAAGAAGAAGAAGAAGAAGAAGAAGAAGAAGAAGAAGAAGAAGAAAAGAAGCAGAAGCAGAAGAAGAAGAAGAAGAAGAAGAAGAAGAAGAAGAAGAAGAAGAAGAAGAAGAAGAAGAAGAAGAGGAAGAAGAAAAAGAAACAGAAAAAGAAGAAGAAGTTGAGGCCCATCCTGAAAGTTTTCTGAGAACATTTTCGGGTCCATGAAGAAATTTCATTTCAGTCGAAAACAAATCGAATAATGCTTTTATGTAGCCTATAATGCTACAGGAAACTTAAAGTTTCTTTGTACTGCTTATTAAAAATGTCGCATCATCATTATTGGTGTTCAATTAACGGATGAGTTCAATAATAAGATATCCTTATAGGTCAAAAACTCAATACCTAATTACGCCACCGAAATAGGTAATCAGATTATTTTCCTTTAAAACTCGATAATTATGTACGCTGTTGACAGCGTATAATTGGCCTACCTATCTCTTTTCACAGGTTAGTAAAGTTTACATATGGCTCTTTTAGGACTGTCACGTTGAACCAAACTTGCAACCCCCTACATTCTGTTGAAACTGTTTAACGCTGGGTTCCAATAAAACGTGTGGCAATGGTTATGCAAACATACATACATATTATATTTGCAAACCTATACACATGCATACAAAGTCATACATACAAAACATAAAAATATTCCTGAGTATAATTTACGCGCGAACTATAGCGGACTTTATAATAAAACTGTAGTCATGCTCGTGCAAGTTGTTCTGTCCCTGAGCTGGAATAATTGGCTCATCTGGTGCCAATCTGTTCAGCTGAGCTGTCTAATTAAGGCTTCAGAGTACAACGTCCAGCAACAAGAACAACCACAGCAACAAGAACAACAACAACAACAACAGCAACACTAAGTCTAGGCAATTATTTAAGTTGACAGTTTAAAGAGCTTCGGAGGACGAGGAATGACCGACGAGATTGACCAGACGAGCAATTGAAGTAAACAATGTAGTAACTATAATCTATGCCTATGTATGTATGTATGTATGTATGTATGTATGTATGTACATGTATGTATGTATGTATGTATGTATGTATGTATGTATGTATGTATGTATGTATGTATGTATGTATGTATGCATGTATGTATGTATGTATGCATGTATGTATGTATGTGTGTATGTATGTATGCATGTATGTATGTATGTGTGTATGCATGTATGTATGTATGTATGTATGTATGTATGTATGTATGTATGTATGTATGTATGTATGTGTGTATGTATGGATGTATGTATGTATGTATGTATGTATGTATGTATGTATGTATGCATGTATGTATGTATGTATGTATGTATGTATGTATGTATGTATGTATGTATGTGTGTATGCATGTATGTATGTATGTGTGTATGTATGTATGTATGTATGTATGTATGCATGTATGTATGTATGTGTGCATGCATGTATGTATGTATGTATGTATGTATGCATGTATGTATGTATGTATGTATGTATGTATGTATGCATGTATGTATGTATGTATGTGTGTATGCATGTATGTATGTATGTGTGTATGTATGTATGTATGTATGTATGTATGTATGTATGTATGTATGTATGTATGTATGTATGCATGTATGTATGTATGTGTGTATGCATGTATGTATGTATGTATGTATGTATGT
>OX457046.1:29081176-29103676 GCA_949752735.1 Lumbricus terrestris | reverse complement strand
GTTAATAGAAAAATATTAAGATTGATCCATTTGAATGAAATGTAGACTATTGCGATTAATTTGCCTAAATTGCGATTAAAAATTTTAATCGTGCGATCAATTTCGATTAAACTTTTTTAATCGAACAACATATATGAATAGGCCTATGACATATGTGCATGATATTCGAAGCTTCTGGGGTTGCTTAGGCGTGACGTCGTCCTCTAAGATTTGAATCATACGGAAGATTCCTTTTGGACATTTCTCTGTCAGACAATGAATGTCGATTCAAATGCATAAAACGGTCTTTGGTTTGAACTTTGATGCGAGTCAATGCGTTACAAATTGCACGTCTCTGAAAATACATGCATGATTTTCTGCAAGCGCTGCATGGCTGCCTCTCCAGCAAAGAATTGTTTATAGGGTTTCGGCGCAGGCGTGACGTTGCCTACTTGGTTTGGCCCCTGAATATCTCAGGGAGTTTGCCGCTCCACCCATGCAGCATAGATACATCCAGAATTCCTGCCGTTTGCGTTTGCACTCGTCCTCGTTCTCTTCTCTTCAGTATAATCATAAAACAAAGGATCATAATATACGGTTGAGCACTTAAAGGGGAACCCCAAAGGGACAAGTCCCGCTAATCAGGGGTATACCCCCAATATCGGTCGCTGGTGGAATCGCCGAGAAGACAATGAAACAGGTTGAATGCATATAGTTTAAGTAATTATCTCAATGCAATCATATGGGAACTGCTAGTGAGTTATGAAAGAAAAAGAAAAACAGACTTGAGATTTCTAAACAGAAATGATCAAAATAATTATTGGCAAACAAGGTCAGAACAGCCGAACACGTCATCGTGATATGAAGTCGATTTCATCATCCTCTTATTCCTCCTCCTCCTCCTCTTCCATCTTCTCGTCCTCGTCTTCGCACTCGTCCTCGTCCTAGCTTCTCCATTCTTCCATCCTTCACCTCCTTTTCCTCTTCCTATACTCCTCCTGTTCCTCCTCTGCTCTTCACTCTTCTCTTCTCTGTTCTTCTCTGCTCTTCTCTTCTCTTCTCCTCTCTTCACTTCTCTTCTCTTCTCTCCTCTTCTATCTATCACCTGGTCGAAGGTTCTTTCTGCCTCTGATGGTTGTTGCACATTCAAAACCAGGATTGAGTCTTACAGTCGTTGAATTTGTTCAATCTCAAACCAATTGATTTCTCGCTCTGTCTAACTAATGATTTCGTGTCCGTCACATTCTTCTCTCTCCTCCCTCCTCCTCATCCCTCCTCCTCTCTATTCCTCTTCTTTCTCATGTTCTGCTTAACTTTTACCTTACTTCTGTCCTTCTCTTCATCCACCACTTCATTCTTCCATTCATCCATCGATTCCTCTGTTCTTCCATCCATCCAATCCTACATTTTCCCCATCCATCTGTGTGTTGATCCGTCTCTCCTTGCTTCTGTCCTTCTGTCCGCCCGTCCGTCCGTCCATCCGTCCATCCTTCTATCCTTCTATCCTTCCCTCTACCCATCTTTTCATTTATCCATTCATCATTCCGTCCTTCCTTCTCTCCTACCCTCCAACTATCCATCCATCCATCCACCCATCCATCCTTCCATCCATCCATCCACCCATCCATCCAACCATCCATCCATCCATTCATCTATACATCCATCCATCCATCTCTTCCATTCTCCATCTATCCCTCCCTCCATTCATCCACCCGTCCATCCATCCTCCCTATCACCGTAAACGAGCCAATCACCCAGACCCTCACGGAAACCAACTCCAACATCATCCATGGTCGCCGACACAAGACCAGCCGGTCTCCACAGCGGTCTTCCTTCCACTCCTCCAGCATGCGCTGGACGCCGTCAATCCATACACCCCGACCGACCGACCGACCGACCGACCGACCGACCGACCGACCGACCGAGAGTCGAATGCACACACGGGCAAACGCCGTGCAAATTATTGACTTCGATAAAGACTCGGTCGCTCGCAACGGCTTTTTGCGGCGGTCTTCAGCCGGGTTCTTATCCTTCTTAAGACGCAGCGGCGGCGGCGGAGGTCGGGGTGGTCGAGGGGGCCGTGGCGGTCGTGGTGGCCGTAGTCGCCTTATTGCTTCAATGCTGAGACGGATACTTGGTTTCGTTGCCTCTTTCGGTCGTGGCCGCCAGTCGCCTTAATTGCTCCTGGTTGCCAGCGATATGCTCACTTGCTGAGGGGGAGTAGGAGGCTGAAAGATCCTTTCTACCATTCCTTCTTCTCCTCTGTTTTCTACTTTTACTCCTTTTCATTCGCTGCAGCCTCTTTCGCCTCTTTGGTCTACTTCTTTTATTGCTCTATGTGACTCCTCGGGTGGTATACGCTCTCTGCCTCTTACTGCTCTCATTCTTATTCTTCCTCCTCCTCCTCGCCGTCCTCTTCTTCCTCCTCTGCCACATCCATTTCTTCCTACCCTTGCTCTTCATCCTCCTCTTGCTCCTCCTCACCTCCTCTTCATCTTACTCCTCTTGCTCCTCCTCCTCCTCCTCATCATCATCATCTTACTCCTCTTGCTTATACTCACCTCCTCCTCATCTTACTCCTCTTGCTCCTCCTCACCTCCTTCTCATCTTACTCCTCTTGCTCCTCCTCCTCATCTTCATCATCTTACTCCTCTTGCTCCTCCTCACCTCCTCCTCATCTCCTCCTCATCCTGCTCCTCATCCTGCTCCTTTTCCTTTCTTTCCCTCTTGAATTCATACTAGCTCGTTTCCTCAGATCATCATTCGAATTCCTCTTCCTCCTCTTCTTACTTTTAATCCTCCTCTTCTTCCTCCTCCTCCTCCTCCTCTTCCTCTTCTTCTCCTCGTCCTCTTCTCCCTCAGTCACTTAGCCAATCGTTTTTATTGATCACAGGAAATATAGCGTCTAGAATTATTGTGCACACAGTTTCACATAATGTGTTCTTTACATTATTAAAGCCTTTCATTTTCATTTCCTTCTTTATGAACACGTTGCTTAATTTTCTTTCTGTCTTTCTTACATCTATCTTTTGTCTATTTCTTTTTCTTCATGAGATTTCCTCTTATTTCGTCCACTATATCTTGTTTCAGTTTTGCATATACCTGCTCTCTCTTCTTATTTTTCATTATCTTTTTCTTATTAATCTTCTCCGTCTTTCTCTGCTGCTACTGCATCTTCATTCTCTATTATCAGTTCTTCGTCTGTTTATTCATCGCAATATTGTCTTTCTTCATATCCTATGGTTCTTCATCTTCCTCGCCCTGTTCTGCATTTCGTCTTACTCGTATTTTACTCATTCCTTTTGTCTTTTCATCGTCATCTTCTTCTTCATCATCTTCTTCTTCCTCCTCCTTCTTCTTTTTTCCTTCTTCTCCTTCTTCTTCTTCTTCTTCTTTTTCTTCTTCTTCTTCCTCTTCCTCTTCTTCTTCTTCTTCTTCTTCCTCCTCCTCCTCCTCCTCCTCTTCTTCTTCTTCTTCTTTTCTCGTTACTTCTTCTTCTTCATCCTCTTCTTCGTATACATTCTGGTCATATGGACCGTCGACGGCTTTTATTCCTTAGAGACCAGAATAATTTCTCGTGCAAAAGACGTCATTAGTGATCATCAGACCGACACCCGTATATGTGGACCGAACGTGGACCATCTCTCTCTATGTCTCTCTGCCTCTGTCTGTTCGTGTCTCTCTGTCTCTCTGTCTCTATATGTCTCCATCTGTCTCACTCTCACTCCACTCACCCTCTCTGTCGTTTATTTATCTCTTTGCCTCTCTCGCTATAGTTCTTACTCTCACACTCTCCCCTCTCTCCCTTTCTCTCTCACACTCTGTCTGTTTTGTCTATCTCCTTCTCTCACTTTCTCCTTGTCTGTCTCTCTCTCACACACGCACACACTCAATCTACCTCTCTCGCCTGCTACTTCATTTCTTTCTGCGCATCCAATTCTCCTCTGCTTTATACTTCTTCTCATACTCGTCACTTCTCTGTTTTATGTCCATCGTCTGCCTTGAATCTTCTCTAATCTTCTCTAATCTTCTCCATTAGTTTCCTCTCTGTCTGTTTTCTGAATATTATTATTATACACCTCATTTGTTTTCTCCACAGTTAATTTCGCCGTCATTTAATATTCCTTCGTTCAATTACTTTCTATAGACTCTGTTCCTTCACCTCTGAATATCTCTTTACATTCTCCTCCCACTTTGTCTCTTTTGCATTCGTATTTTTGACTCTAACTCTGAACCCTCACCCTAATCCTCAATCCTAACGCTAACTCTTAACCCCAACCCCAACCCCAACCCTTAGCCTTGAAGCCAACCCTGACGACCCTTTCCTAATCATTCCTCTTCTCTTCCTTTCTGCCTTCTTGTCTTCATTTTCCTCAACTCACACGTTTTATACACTTCCAACTCATTTCCATCTTTTTTTATCGTGTCTACTTCCTTCTCATCCTCACGCATTTTCGCTTCCTCCGCCTGCTACTCCTACTCTTCTTATTCTTTCAACTTCTCAGATTATTAATCCTCTAATATTCCTCTTCTTCATATTCGCTTCTTTTTCCTCTTCGCACTCTTCTTTCTCCACTCAATAATTTTTAAATACTTTCTTCTCCTCTTCATTTTCTCTTTGTCTTATTCCGCATTGCCTTTTATTTTCCATTCCTCCCCTCTTCTTTATCCTCCTCATTTTGCCCCTTTTCCTCTTCATCCTTCTTTTTCTCCTCCTCTATATCCTCCTCCTTTTGCCCATCCTCCTCTTCCTTCTCCTTCCTTACCTCTTCCTCTTGATCCCTCTCATTTTGCCCATCCTCCTCCTCCTTCTTCTTCCTTTCCTCCTCCTCTTGATCCTCCTCCATTTACCTATTCTCCTCCTTCTTCTTTTTTCTCCTCTTCTTTATCCTCCATCTTTTCACAATCCTCCTCCTCATCCCTGTCCTTCCTTTTGTCCTTTTCTTTATCCTCCTCCTTCTGCCCATCCTCCTTTTCCTCCTTTTTTCTCCTCCTCTTTCTCCTTCTCCTTTTGCCCTTCATCCTCATTGTTGTCAGCCTCTTCATCTATTTCTAAGTTGTTTCTACTCCAATTCGTTTCACAATTAGAGAGCAGCAGCAGCAGTGTTCAGTTGGGCGACTCGAGTGGAGAAGAATGACAAGCGTATGATGACGATGACGATGACGATGACGTTGAAAGATTGGATACGAAGACGACGAGCGAAAATATGATGACATGAGCGAAGAAAACTGAGAGAAGGAGGAGAGAGAGAGAAACAGACAGACAGACAGACAGAAACAGACATATAGACAGAGGCAGAAGTAGAAACGAAGAGAGAAAGAGTGTACGTGGATGTGTGTATGTGTGTGTTGCAGACAGAGACAGATGCAGAAACAGAGACAGAGAGGCAGAGACAAAGAGAGAGAGAGAGAGAGAGAGAGAGAGAGAGAGAGAGAGAGAGAGAGAGAGAGAGAGAGAGAGAGAGAAAGAGAAAGAGAAAGAGACAGAGAGAGACAGAGAGACAGAGAGACAGAGAGAAAGAGATACAGATAGAGAGACAGACAGACAGAGACATGGACACACACACAGACACACAGACACAGAGACAACGAGACAGAGAGAGAGACAGACAGAGACATAGACAGAGAGAGACAGACAGAGACACAGACACAGACACAGACACAGAGACACACAGACAATGAGACAGAGGGAGACAGATGGAGACATAGATAGAGGGAGACAGACAGAGACACAGATAGAGAGAGACAGAGACAGAGACACAGAGACTCGGATAAAGAAGATGAAAAGGCGGCTAAAATAAGCGCGTGGCGTGGAATGGACGGTGTCCTATATAGTTGCAGTTGATGGTAGTGATTTGTATTCTTATTATTCTCCAGTGCAGCATATTGCTGTGTACTATCGAAGACCATGACTTTGTATGACGTATACATACAGTATTTGGGTTTTGTTTATTTCTGAGTGTTTGATGAATGGAAACAAGGGCTAGTTGTGTAATATTATTTTATTCTGTGTCTGATTCTATTTCTTTTGTGTCTTTTGTTTCTTATTTTGCTCTCGATTTTACCTTTTTTTGCTCTTTCATCAGGAAGAAAACATGAGAAGATGAAGTATCGCAGGCTTTTAGAATTAACTCTACAATATGTGTCTGATTATGACTCTCTCTATCTCGCCTCTTTCTGTCTGTCTGTTTATCTATCTGTCTCTCATTCTCTCTCTCACTCTCTTTCTCTCTCCCTTCTCTCTCTGTCTGTCTCTCACTCTTTGTCTCTCTCTTTCTCTCACTCACTCTGTCTCTATCTTTCTCTCTCTCTATGTTTTTTTCTATCTCTGTCTCTCTAAGACTGTGAAGACTGTGACTGTCACACACACACACACACACGCACACGCACACGCACACGCACACACACTCGCACACACACACACACACACACACACACACTTTTTCTCTCTTTGTTTCTACCTCCGCCACGGTCTTCTGTTCTTGTTTCCTGTATGTCTCTTCCCTTTGGTCCTGTTACTGTAATCATGTTCTCATATATCTGTTCATGGCTGCGTCTCTTTCTACGATTGAGTCTTGCCATTGTATGTGGCTTTGACACTGTCTGTGATACTGTCTCCGCCTCTTTGTCTGTCGGCCTTGTTTCCTATCTCAATGGATTGACCAACAATAATTGGCAATTCTCCGACAGCGTATAATGACAATGAGAACTACTCTTTGGTTTGTCCCTGAAAGGATGCGGTGTTTGGAAACCTGCTGCCGCCTCTGTCTCTGTCTCTGTCTCAGTCTCTGTCCCTGTCTCTGCCTCTGTCTCGGCCTCTGCCTCTGCCTCTGCCTCTGCCTCTGTCTCTGCCTCTGTCTCTGCCTCTGTCTCTCTCTGTCTCTGCCTCTGCCTCTGTCACTGCCTCTGTCTCTGTCCCTGCCTCTGTCTCTGTCCCTGCCTCTGTCTCTGCCTCTGTCTCTGCAGTTGATTGCAATGGCACCTCCTTCTCAGTACCTAATCAGCATAGACTACGCGCTGGCGAAGAGGTCTTCATTCGAGGTCAAAGTCATTTAAAGAGCCTTGAAGAGAGTGTTATCTCCAAAAATTATTACTCTGGACACTGAATTTCGGATGACCTCATGGAATGGCGATGAGAGCGCAAATGCTAATTGAAGCGCAGCTGTGCAAAGCGACGGAACGGAATAAAGTATAGGAACTCTTGAAGTGGAAACTTGACAGCCAGTGGGGTGACGGGGTGACGGGGCGATGGGGTGATGGGTGATGATGAGTAGGACTAGGACACCAGATGACGGTGGGTTAGTGACCACATTAGTTGCGATTAGGTTACTTTTTGATTGTACTCTTAACTGCTAGTGCAACCAGATGAAAATCATCTTTATTCCTTACGAAAATTTGTATGGCTCCTATCAAGTGGACTGCCCAGCTCGGTGGCTCTTCCAATCCCAGCGCCACCAATTAAAACCATTTACAGATTAAAGGGACTGCCTGAGAATGAGTTTCGATTGAAACTTAATTGTCACATCACACCTCGGACTTTTCATTCGAAACTTAAGACACTCCTTTTCACGAACTCTTACCCTGTCTCATCTGATCCCCACCCTCCAATTCCCGACTCAGACGACACCCACCTTAGTAGCTGTTCCGCCCCTCTGATCCTACGGTACCTCGACCCGGACCACCATGGACTACTCTTATGGACAACCCTTTTGACTCAACGCATTTGATCCTGATCCTATGGTGACTCGACCCGGACCACCACGGACTACTCTCACGGACAACCATTCTTACTCAACGCAGCGCTCGTGAATAAGCTAGTGCCCCGCGCTTGGCTTTCGAGTGGCGCTTTAGAAATTTCGAGTTTACGATTACGATTACGGTTGCCACAACTGTGGCGTTTTATAAACGCCTATTTACACTTTATTTTATTGGGTAGGGCCTATAGCCTACCAATGGATAATATGAGAGCTTCCGTAATTCCGTTCCTTTATAATATATCGTGCAACTTAAAACCCATAACGGCATTTGTTTTTCCTAATGCAATTCTTTACGGAGTAATTTTGAAAGCCTGTTGCGCCTCTCCTCCTCTCACGACACTCCTAATCCCGCGTCTCTCACGACACCCCCCCCACGACGCCACTAATCCCTCACGCATGCGTCGTCATAACTCGATCAACAGAGCAATTAAACCTGATGCTTACTGTCTCCTATGATCCCATACCACGCGCCGAACGTGACCAAACGTCTCAGATGGGATCTGATAAATATATTCCAGACCGGATCAGCCTCTATTACTCGGTGTGCAATCTATTCCTCCGCATATAATCATGAAGAGGCTAACTCGGTTATACCTCCGCGCGGTTCCTTTCAGAAAATCCGCGAGAATTAATGAATTCCGGGCGAGGAGTCTACACCATCCGAGGGTCTATACTGCAGGATCAATGTCTGTATATACCGCGTGCGTGGGATTCTCGCGAAAGGACGAACGAACCATACATGTAGGTCCATAACAGAATCATTTTCCTGAGTTATTCTTGGCTAATTAAATCAAATCCTCGCATGCTTTCGCGCTAATAGAGATTCCTTCCGGAACCGCATATTGTGAAGGAGCAGATCTGCAGCGTCTGAATTCCTAAATCCATCGACGAGTCGACTGTATATCAGTTTCTTCCGCACCTCATCCAATTCCGTATTCCGCTCGAACGCCAACCATGTAACCTTGAACATAAATTTAATTAGTCCTAATAATATACGAAATTGGTTATTGCGTTGTGTCGAATACTTTTGTAGCGCCTCAAAAGAGCTATCCATATTTTCGTACAAGAGATGTCCATAATTATTATCCATACTCAAAGACGGTCCCAGCTTGAGAGCATCAACTAAAATACTGAATGTTAAGGCAACAGGAGGTATAGAGTAATTTGAATAAATAGACCGGTTGCCACATGTTGTAACATGTCCGTACGCATATGAGGATGCTTCTCCTAAAGCTGACTAGTGACACATATGGTAGTGACACATAAACATAAAAATTAAATTACGATTGATAAATTACGTTTGATTGATAAATAAGCTCAATGTTAGTTAGGGCCATGCGTGTGAACTTTTGGGAATAGATTGTTTTGGTCTAAATTGCATGCCCAACTTTCGAGTAAGCGGATATAGGTAATTTATTAATTTATTAATTCAATAATTCAATCATTACGGAGATCTATATAGCGTCCCTTTAAGGCTACTACACAGGAGTGCTCCGACCCTGGCTGAGAAGGATGGTTTCAAGGCTGCAACGATTCGCATCAAAATTGACCCCATCAATCAACAAATTAATTGAAATTGTATTTTGCGTGAAAATTGAATATGTAGCAGATTTGACAAAATTCTCTTTTCGGTTCCCGAAATACATTACCAAATACTTAGGGCCTTTATAAGCCTCTATGCACACATGCAGCCTAAGTGTTAGTCACCACGCGAAACATCAGCAAGAAGTTTCAATTCAATTTTAAATGTAAAAGACAATGACCTCGTATACGTTAACTATGGCGGAACCACCAGTGGTCACGGCAGGTCATTTGACAGGCCTGCCTATTTTACTCGTGACCTGCCCAATAACCTGCCTATATAGAACTCTTTCGAATTTTTAATACCTTCTACCCTGACGCGATATGCCGAATTTGTGTGCAGCGGCCGCCACTGTAAGTAAAGTCAGAGAAAATGTCGGACTTTTATGTATACTCTATGCATACATAGAGTGGGGCGCGGTGGTGTAGTGGGCATATTCGTTGTCTTGCAGACGTAGGGTTGCATATTCGAATCCACCTCAAATCGCCGTGTAGAGATGAGCAAGTCCTCAATCACAATTGCTCGGGAGCTTCGGCGTGAAACTCCGATGCAGCGTCCGCGCTGTAGTCGGGAGCGCCTCTGAGTAAAGAGAGCTTGAAGGGGCGCTATAGAAACGGAGAAATAAATAAATGTGCATAGACTTTTTTCCTGTTCTTGACTAAACAGGGATGGGGTATTCTGATCAGCGATGTTTAAGCCCCATTCACTACTTCCTAAACTAACTGCTGTCAGTGGCGTCTACCAATGGGGGGGTTGGGAGAACGTTCTCCCACGGTTTCTGAAAGTGGGGGTTTGACGTTTTTCGGGTGTAAATTGGGGTGTTGGTGAATTTCTATTAAATAAAGGCCTGGAATACGAAAATTATTATTTGTGCATCATTTATGTATAGAAAAACATTATTACCTTGAACTAACGAACCCACGGTTCGCTTGAAGTCACTTATATATTGGTATGGAGCAGGACAACTCATAGACACTAGTGTCAGTTAGGTCCCTGGCATACAAGGGTGGAACACACCAATTCGGGATTGACCTCTGATCACTAATCACGTTTACTGACGGAGCCAAGCCGAAGCCCCACACTTGGCAGGTGATGAAGGCAACAAAATTAATGATTGCGACGGTCGCGCAGCAAGAATCAAACGACCCGCTTGACACTTGCTGTGCACGTGTAGCCTACCCCAGTCCTCGGACAGTGGTCCCTTCTGTAAAAGTAGCCTAAGCCTAATGAAGCTAATAACAGATGTTTCGCATTAGATTCCCAGCCAGCATATCGCTGAAATGGATAAGAGCAGCTCTGATGTAAAGCAGAGTCTTTCCATGCTATAGAAATGCAGCCGTAAAGTGCAGGAAGTCATTATACATGTAGGTCTACCATAGACAACCGAATTTGACTGTCTCTGTGTTATAAGTTTTTCTTATTTCACGAAGAGTTGCATCGACATCAGCAGGAGTTGTCAACAGCTAAACGTCTGCCTACACAGAGAGTTTCTGTGGAGAATTCGAATTATTAGCTTTCAGCTTCTAAGCGCATGGACGGAGATTTGAAGGGGTGGCGGAGATGCCTATATCGCCCCAATGTTTCAGAAATATTTCATGAATATCATTATAGTTTTATTCATTGAGCTTATTTATCTATAATGAAAATTCGTCTAAGATGGCAACTTAAAAGCCGCCATCACAGTCTGCAAATTTAAAAAAAATTAAGCATTGGGAGCGACATTTATTGAAGTCTTGAACCACATCTCTGAGCACTGAGATCATGACAGCTTAAAATGCTACGTACGGCAGCAATGTGCAAATCCAAAAATTGTATGCAATTGGGAGGCGACACTCTAAGGTCTCAAACCATGGCTAGGCTAGTAGCAGCATGGAAAAATGAGTACCGGTAATTTTTATTAAGACGACACCTTAAAATGCTGCCATTGAATTGTGGAAATTCAAAAAGTTTCTAATGGGCCACTGAAAAAGTACAGCTATTTTGTTAAGACGGCACCTTAAAATGCTGCCATTGCAATGTGCAAATTCAAAAAGTTTCTAATGGGTAACTGAAAATGTACAGCTATTTTGTTAAGATGACCCCTTAAAATGGTGCCATTGCAATGTGGAAATCCAAAAATTTTCTAATGGGTCACTGAAAAAGTACAGCTATTTTGTTAAGACGACACCTTAAAATGCTGCCATTGCAATGTGGAAATTCAAAAAGTTTCTAATGGGCCACTGAAAAAGTACAGCTATTTTGTTAAGACGACACCTTAAAATGCTGCCATTGCAATGTGCAAAATTCAAAAAGTTTCTAATGGGGAGGGGCGCATCTCCTCCCCATACCCGTGCCCCTCACAACAGTGCAACGCGCATCATATGAACAGATTCCCATACAATTGTTTTAAGTCGGCGAAAATGGGGGGTTTGTTCTCCCACTCCAAGTGGGGGGGTTAGACGCCACTGACTGCTGTATACATGAATTCCTTTCATTATAAGACCCGTGTATCCCCTAAATAACGGTGCATATACTCTGATAAACATCTCTGCAATGATTGCATTACCGGAAAGTGTTTTGCGAAACGCCGATAATTCATTTGCCATCCATCCATCATCACCGATAAAGAGGATTTCAGATATTTGACGGACACAGCTATCGATCAATTCACGCACGACGTACACACTCCATCGTTCCATGTTACGATCCAAAAGACCAACGTCGGTGTCACGAAATAGAGTATCCCACGTATTAATCGTATCCCCCCAAATGAAGAGAAGTCGAAAAAGCCACTTCCTTTGGGTTTTAGAGCACTTAGAACATTTAAAACACTTAGAACACTCAGAGTCACTAAATAAATTCAAATTGTCTTTTTCTGAACATTGCTTATGCCGCTTAAAACAATCAGAGTCACTCTAAATTTTGATTAAAGCATAAAATTTTCAATTACACGCATTTTTCAAAAAATGGGATAAAATGGTTTATCCCTCCGGTTAGTCTAGACCGGTTAATTCCATCCGTGGGATAGATTAATTCATCCCCCCGGATAGCTTTCAGGGGGGATATAATATCACGTGACAGCGGCCATGGCACACTCGCACGAACGGCGGAGAAGTCATTGAGAGCGACTGAGAATGCGTCGAGAAGAAAATCAGAATAACAAATGACAACGATGAGAAGTTACATCGAAAGCAACGCGCAGATGTTGTCACGTCTTGTTGCATTATTCTAATGTTGTTTCGTCTCCGTGAACAACGGTTGTCTGCTTTGAATGCAACCTTTAGAACTATATGTCGGCGTGCTGAGACGCCGAAGGAAACTCTAGAGATTACACATTAGCGTACAGTAAACACAGAAAAGTACACCTTATATATATATACACCGTGGTTCAAAAAAAGTAAGCCAAATTGTTTTGCACATATCTTTAATACCTGATGACATATCACGCTAAAATTTTACAAATATTTAGAGAATTGGACCAAGAATATGACTCCAAAATTTCACGAGATAAAGTTGAACGGATAAAAAGATATGAATCTTTCAACTTCATATGCCGAAATTTCAGTTTACAAGCAATTTTCTGTTAGATTCAATAAAATGTAAACCAAATTGTTTTTCTTACATCTCTAATGTTTGATGATTAATCATATTAAAATTTTCCCAATTTGGATAATTGAACCAAGAATAGGATTCCAAAATATCATTTCATAAATTTGAACGGATAGAAAGATATGGATATTTCAACTTCATCTCCCAAAATATCAGTTTTCAGCAAGTATGTTATGGTATTCGTTGCGGTTTCGACGGTTCGTCGTTCCCATTAATTTTAGTCTTCATTGATCCCGGAGAAAAAATTAATGGAACCTATTATCGCGACGTTCTGCTGTCACAGCATCTTCTACCTGTAATCAGAAATCCAGCCCCAGACTGCCCCAGCCCACAGAGCCAAGGAAGCCATCGAAGTGCTGACAAGAGAGACGCCAGACTTCATTTTATCCCACATAATGGGCTCCGAACAGACCAAATTTGAATACTGTCAACTATAAACTGTGGAGCGTGATGCAAGACCGAGTCTACCAGACAAGACTCCATGATATAAACGATCTGAAGCAACACTTGTTTGAAGTCTGGGATCGCCCGGACCAGAGAATAATCGACAATGCTGTTGCTCAATGGCGCCAGCGCCTCCAGGCTTGCGTGCAAGCATGCAGCAGGAGGAGGACATTTTGAGCATCTTATTTAATTCAGTAATCAAACCATACTGTTGGAATAATATTGGTGGTTCATTTCTCTACATATCTGGAAAATCTTAGACTGATTAATCATCAGGCATTAGAGATATAAGAAAAACAGTTTGACTTACATTTCATTGAATCTAACAGAAAATTGCTTGTAAACTGATATTTCCGCATCTGAAGTTGAAAGATACATATCTTTTTATCCGTTCAACTTTATCTCTTGAAATTTTGGAGTCATATTCTTGGTCCAATTCTCTAAATATTTGGAAAATTTTAGCGTGAAATGTCATCAGGTATTAGAGATATATGCAAAACAATTTGGCTTACTTTTTTGAACCACGGTGTATATATATATATATATATATATATATATATATATATATATATATACATCTATATAGGACTACACACGAGTAGGCCAGAATATGTACATGTATAGATATAAATATGTAGAGTATGCTTATAATATATACATTATATATATAATTATATATATATATATATGAATACAGTAATACACATATTGTTATTATAACCATTGTATACAAACAACATGCAAATTTTATGTAAATGCATGACGTAATTTGACGCTAAGCATCATTACAGATAATGATTTATGCTTATAGCCTATATAACCTATAATTATATATACACGTAATTATATATTTCTATGTGTAGCCTATGTATATAAATATTTATATGTAGGCTATATAATATATATTATAGTGTGTAGCAAGCAGCTCTCTCTCTCTCTCTCTCTCTCTCTCTCTCTCTCTCTCTCTCTCTCTCTATATATATATATATATATATATATATATATATATATATATATATATATTTGTGCTTGCACATTTCTTGTATCTCTGCTGGTCTTTTGTCAGCACATATACAATACACGCTCCTCCTTTTAAACAGTTATGTATGCGCCTTTAGAAACATTTCTATGGCATATTGTCACATCCAGTAAAGACGGAAAAAATTAGATTTGAATAATTGAATCTTAGTCAAAGAATTCCTTCGTTTGTCGGTTCCAAGAAGTCGATCTCTAGACATCCCCATGCACTGGACCAACAGCAACAAAGGCAGCATCAGTGGAAACAGCCGCAACAGCAGTAGTATAGCAGTAGTATATAGCAGCATCAGTAGCAGCAGTAGTAGTAGCAGCAGTAGCAGCAGCAGTAGCAACAGCAACAGTAGTAGCAGCATCAGTAGCAGCAGTAGCAGCAGCCGCAGTAGTAGGCTATAGCAGTAGTAGTAGCATCAGTAGCAGCAGTAGTAGTAGCAGCAGCAGTAGCAGCAGTAGCAGCAGTAGCAGCAGCAGCAACAGCAGCAGCAGAAGTAGCAGCAGCAGCAGTAGCAGCAGCAGTAGCAGCAGCAGTAGCAGCCGAAGCAGTAGCAGTAGTAGCTGTAGCAGCGGCAGCAGTAACAGCATCATTAGTAGTAGCAGCAGCATCAGTACCACCAGCAGTAGCAGCATCAGTAGTAGTAGCAGCATCAGCAGCAGCGTCAGTAGCAGCATCAGCAGCAGCATATGGTGTATAAATAGTTTGGTCTCCATAGACTAACCGCTCAGATGTCGATATCTAATTGCATCACTGTAGCTTCGTTCTGATCTCCCGATCAGTGTTTGTCGTAGTTGTAAAAACAATAAACGAGATGTTACAGCATATTATACAGCTTCTCAGAAATCGCAAGAAGAGTCTGTTGAGCTGCCCTTTATGCTCGATAGGCCGACATTATGGGTTATATTGTACTTGACTCTACGTTTATTCGCAGTGTTTCATCTAGATGTTTCGGGGGTGGGGGGAGATAAGTCCCCCAAAGAATGACATTTCAACTCACCAACCCGACTCTGTATAGACTATGGCATAACTATAGCATCGGGGACCGACGTGTCGGTTAGAGTCAGGTTAGACGTCGTGAGGGTCGGTTAGGTCAAATGAGGTGGTGAGGGTCGGTTATGTTTAGGATTAGGGTTGGTTATGGTTAGGATTAGGGTTAGTGTCGTCATTAAGTCCCCGATACTCTAGTTTCGCCTAGAGTTTATGCAGAATTAGCTCGGCATAATGATTCCAAGGCGGAGCATCAATGTTCTAAAAACACATTAAATTTCTCAGTCAGGTTGGTAAACGTACTGCAAAACAAGTGAAGAGAAATGATCATTATTTCTAATGCAAAGTTGATTGTTCAATGCTGCAAAAGCGATCTACAATAGTTACTTCTCTACTAATTGGTCTTCCCAAGGTTCGACTCTCACCTTTGCAGTCGGTCCTTAATGCGGCCGCCAGATTAATTGCACGCCTTCCACGCTACTCTCATATCTCTACTTTTATGTTTGAGCAGCTCCATTGGCTTCCTCTAACTGCGCGCATTAAGTTCAAAATTCTCATTTTGGTCTCTAAAGCACAACGGGGTCTTGCTCCAAAATATCTAACCAATGGAATTCGCAGGCCAGTTTCAGCCTCCTCACATCGTCCACTCCGCTCTTTAAACAGATTTGAACTTCTAGTACCTCCTACTAGAACGGCTATGGCTCAGTCCCGTTCCTTTACATCAATTGGCCCCTCTCTTTGGAATACGCTCTCTCCTTCTATTCGATCTCAACTTCTGACAGGTAATCCCTCCTCCTCATTTTCTTTTCTTAAAACCTATTTTTTTCTCTCGTGGCCTTGCGCACTGGGAGCGCCTCTGAACGGTTCACCCTAGTAGAGGCGCTTTATAAATGTTTTTATACAATTAAAAAAAATGCTTTGTTGGTGATTTGGCTTATAAAGTAGGCCCCTTACCTTTTGGCACGTTGGTGTTGGAGCAGTGCTTTGTAATGAGTTCGTTAGGATAGATTAGGCCTAGCGTCACTCGTGGGGAGTAGTAGGCCTACCTACTACCTTGCACTCAAACGTATCCTATCGGTTTCATTATGATAATGCTGGTCTGCAAATTTCCGCCCAGCAGGTTCGCACTTCCTGACGTTGAGTCATCTCTTTTGTATTCCTCTTTTTATTCTTCCCTTCATTCTTCCTTCAATAATAAATCTCAGAAGGAAGTCTCCTCTCAATATGTATGTGTCCTATATCCATTTCCTTTGCCTCATTCTTATTATTGTATCCATTTGAGCTCTTTTCTGATCCATCAGTGCCAGTGCCTTTTCCTTTGTCACATTCTCGGTCCAACTAATCTTTTCCATCTCGTAATTAGACCGTTTCGTCGAGTAATTTCTACTACCGCCACTACTATCATCATCGTTATTATTGTTATTATTGCCAACATCATCATCATCATCATCATCATCGTCATCGTCATCGTCATCGTCATCGTCATCGTCATCGTCATCGTCATCATCATCATCATCATCATCAGCAGCAGCAGCATCATCGTCATCATCATCATCATCATCATCATCATCATCATCATCATCATCATCATCATCATCATCATCATCATCATCATCATCATAATCTCATCATAGTTTAGATCAGTAACAAGCCCTTTCGAAATATGCCCTGATCGGTGCTGTAAATATTTCAACAGTCATATTAGCACAAAGTCATGTGATGTAGAGCAATATAAAACCAGGCTGCCAGATCACGTCATGCGACGCAAAGTCACTAGGTGACGAGATGTTGGCTTAACCTGACATGATGTAGCGCCATTTGAAGCTGTTTTCTGTCTAGTCGAAAACTAACAAACATCAGGCCCACTATAATTAAGCGATTTTAGTGATGCTTGTTTTATCGAGTCCCTGGAAGGCAGAATATATTGACTTCTTGTTAGTAGCTTACAAGGTCCAACCGCTCTAGATATCCGTGGCCAATGACGAGGATGTGGGCCTAGACTACCCGCCGCCATCGTCAAATGACTCCGGGTTTCCTATTACTTAAACATCAGCTCTCGATGACATTGACGATGTCAGTTCTGGTAACGATTGTCCTTTCAACGAAAGGAAATTAGATTTGACGTGACTCTCCTATCTCCAGAAAACATAACGCCCGAGCACGAAGCTTATTCTCTTACTCTGCCAGCGTTGCTCGGTGTGGTCTCTGGACGTCAATGGTTTGCGAGACGACGACACGAATGCAAAAGCGGCCGCGGCTAATACGGCGCGTCGCAAATCACGCAGTCGGCTGTTTTTCTAAATAGGAACATCGCGTAAGGGAAGATGACCGTGAGCATGGGAACATCATTTGTAAAAATTACATTAACTTCTCCATTGCAAATTACTCTGTAGACCAATCTGTTTCTAGTCAATGGCGCCCTGTGAAATGCTTTCAAACTGAGTATTTTCAGCCGTACTGTAACAGACGTGATTTGGTGTCCTGCTTTGCTCAGTCCTCTAATCAGTGTGACTGGCGTGATGTATCATTTGGTAATCGCTAGAGATTCTGTCTTAAACTCGTTCTCTATAACCTGGCATAACTTCTTCACTTACGACTTATACGCTTTGTGACTCGAAACCAGCAATTGAAGGGCTTGGAGCAATAACAAGGTATGTCGAAAATCATGAATGTTGGGAAATCGACTTCAAAGATTTACCACTTCAAACAGCTGTATCTAAGCCATTTGATAACATATCGACAAGCTGTTTTGAGCAATATTTGCCTTAAAATTGTCTTTCACGAAATTTGTAAATTTTTCAAAGCGAAAGATGAAATTATTATTATTTTTTATATATTTTGTATCATATCGGGTTATTGCAACACGAACACTCAGTCATCAGTATCGTTTCTGGTGCAATAACAGGTTATGTCGACAAAGCGTTTTTTAGCAGCTGCAATACCACACATGTCATCTGGAATAAGTGAACATACCTTGTTATTGCACCAAACTGTCTCTATTACACAGTTCGAGAATCGTGCAATAACATGGTAAGTCATCATAACTGTAGTACTGTCGATATATTTAATATGTGAAAACAGTGCAATAAGAAGTTTTAATGACATAACTGCAGAAATTGCATCCAATTCAAAACGAAAGTGGGAGCAATAACAGATTATGTCAAATAACCTCATTGTTGCACCGACTTCAATACAAAGTTTGTAAGAAAACACGGCAATGTATGTTGTCATACCGGGATATTGCATTAGAGTTATGGTCGAACTCTGCCGGGTGCGCAATAACATGTTATGTTGACATAGCGTTTTTTGAAAAACAGCGCTCAAAACTATTCAGATCTATACAAAATTTATAGGGTTAATAGATTACCATCTTCCGCTCACGGTGGCATACTGTTTCGCAAGACATAGGTATGTCGACATACCCTGTTATTGCTCCAAGCCCTTCAATTGTGTTTTTCAGTCACTCATTCTACACCGTGATTCAAAAAAGTAAGCCAAATTCAAATTATTTTTCATATATCTCTAATGACTGATAAAAACAGTTTGACTTACATTTTATTGAATCTAACAGAAAATCGCTTGTAAACTGATATTTGGGCATATGAAGTTGAAAGATTCATATCTTTTTATCCGTTCAACTGTATCTCATGAAATTTTGGAATCATATTCTTGATTCAATTCTCTAAATATTTGGAAACTTTTAGCGTGATATGTTATCAGATATCATAGATATATGAAAACAATTTGGCTTACTTTTTTAATCACGGTGAAAGCAAAGTTTCTGCAGTGTATACAAACGAACGAAGCACGGTGGTTGGTGGTTAGGCCTACTCTCTGTTCTGAAATCGAATTTATCTGCGAAATCTGCAAAGGCAATTTGAGACTGATTTCTTTTGTGCATTGTTTCACTTCATTGATTTAACTGATTCCTATTTTCTATCTGGATTCTCAAGTGGATTATGATTTTTTTAAATTTAAATTTATGTTTTATGATAGAGTCTATAGCGAAGTTCCATGATTGAATTATATTAGATTAAGCAATCCAGCTCTATTTGTCCTTCTGTTTGTTTGTTTGTCGGTCTGTCTATGTCTTTGTCTCTATCTGTCTCTCCCGTTGCCTGCTTGTGATAGGCCTTAGATACGATTCAACCTTCTGTGTGTATGTCGATCTGTTTGTGTGTCAATCTCTCAGTTTCTCTGTAATACTGTCTTAGTGTCTTTCTCACGCCTGCCTTCCCGCACTCGCTCGTTCTCTGACTCGTTTGCTCACACTGAAACGTCGCTCACTCATGGGTGTGTTTTGGAAGTCCTTTCACAACTTCAAAGTTCAAGCCCCGAAATAACTAACTGCCTTAATTTACATGCATGTGTCTAATGGAAAATCCGCCCCAGAAATTGCAACACACGTCCTAGGAATTGTTACCTATTCACGCTCCAGGCCCGTAGCAACAAAAAGCGTGGTCCCCCCCTTACAATGCAGAAACTGAAATGCGGTATTTATTTCATGTAATAATATTACAAAGCATAAAGTATAAAGTGTATATTTTACACTTTATACAGGTTTTGTATTGTATAGACCTATACAGTGTACATGTAGGCCAGTGATTTTCAACCGGGGTTCCGCGGAACCCAAGGGTTTCGCGGGCATCGGCCAGGGGTTCCGCGGCAGTTTGATATAAAATTTTATAACATCAACTGAAATCACAAAATCATTAACAGTCAGTCGAATTATTTCACAGTTTTAAGTCATTCTTACTTAAATAACTTTACTACGTGAATCCCGTTATACTGTTTCTGTTGTTTTACAACATATAATGATGACCCCATGAATGAATCTGTATGTTAGTCTTGCCATTCAAAAGAATCGTAGGCTATATCAAATGGGAATCTATATTTTCTAGTTGCCCTGCGTCTTCAAGTGTCGTTAAGACACAATTTTTTATAATTAGTTTTTGAACTAGGCCTATTCAAATGGAAAGTCTATTAACAATTATTTCTTCCCATTAGAATCTGTTGAGCACTGCTATAGTAGGCCGATGAATGGTTAGGTTCATTCTTCTTTGGATCAGTTAACATTGAAGAGATAGTGGTTAATTTTTTATTCAGAGGTATAGGATTTACCAAGTTTTGAAATTGTAAAGCCTAAGCCTGTTTCACGAATTTTTAAAGATAGGCTATATATATGCACTATTTGCTATTCAAACATCACACAAGATGTCAAACAAGAATCATATGGTCGATTATTGTGACAGATAGCCTACACTATTTCAGACGAGACGAAGGATGTAACCAGCGTTGGACTTTGGGACTTGCTTTCAAACGAAGCTGAAACGCCCATGTAGGCTGAGGTCCCTCAGGCACAAATTTCGCAATAACTTTGAAGAAGGATGCTTTATAACATAATATAAACTGGTCAAGCACTGATCTAGAATGCATCGAATTTCAATTTTCAATATTTTAGTCGTTTGATAGTTGGCGCAATAGGTCTTTACATGCAGCAGAAATGCAGCTGTTCTCTGATAGTGCTTTGTGCACTGGACATATTCGTTGACTCCATAGAATTCTACTGCATGCAATTTATTGTAATTACTATTTGATATACTACACCAGAAGTGCAAATAACGCACATTAAAAGTCTTGAACTGTTTAAAACTGATTATATTATTTGAAAAAATTACAAGTGACAACTGCATGCATAAGCTTATCTTGGAGCACTAAACAGGTGAAATGCGGAGGGTTCCGCGAGCCAATGAGTACTTGAAAAAGGTTCCGTCACTAGAAAAAGGTTGAAAATCACTGATGTAGGCCCTATTCCGTATTGACTTCACGGTTTTATCAGTAAAACTGACACGGCATGTGCATTGTGCAATGACGTCAATAAATGTCACTAGTTATACCTTAACTTTTTGCCACTTTTAGGACCCCCCTTTCCGTGCGGGGCCCCTCCGGTCGGAGGGTGCGGAGGGTGGTCGCCACGCCTCTGCCACGTTCCCTACATGCCATCACTGGATCCATCGATCCCATTCACTCATTCACTCACCCCATACCATGAACTCATCATGTGGTCTATAATAGAACAGGGCAGGTTACAAGATACTATGGAAGACACAATCGGACAATTGTTTTTACCAGTTAGACTTTCAGCTCGTTTCAGATTCCATTCGCATCGATGCACCGCCCTTTATCCCGAAGATGGGTCAGTAAATGCGCTAGAGAAATTTACCACTCGCTCTTCCTGCTATACTATGGCGCTTCTTACAGCTACATTAAGCCTCCATATTACCATTCAGTCCAATGCTTGACCTCTGCAGTGAGCAGCCGAGCGTCGTCGCTTCCGACGGGTCCCTTATCTCACGAGTCACGTACTGGGTGCCAGTCAAAACCAGGGGAGGGGCTCCTAGATCTAGACAGAGTCGGTGGAACCTTCCTGTCGCTGTATCTGTGGCTTGGGAGATAAAACTATCTATCGCCTCCTCCTCTGGTAGACTTGTCTGCTGCTGCCTCCCTCACCGCTTCGTGCCTTCATCCAACTTCACAGGCAGTCACTCTGCCAGTCGGTCTCCCTCTCTCTCCATGCCTCTCTCTACCACCACCACCACCACCACCACCACCACCACCACCACCACCACCACCACCACCACCACCACCACCACCACCACCACCACCAACACCACCAACACCACCACCACCACCACCACCACCATTCTTTCCTCCTCATGATCGCTTTGTTCCACGCCTCACACCAATGACGCTGACTCGCAACGACCATAGTCACCACCCTCGCACATCGCTGCTGCTGCTGATGTTGATGATGATGACGATGATGATGATGGTGGAGGTGGTGGTGGTGGTGATGATTATGATGATGATAATTTTGATGACGATGATGATGATGATAATGATTATGACGACGACGACAATGATGATGATGATGGTGGAGGTGGTGGTGGTGGTGATGATGATTATGATGATGATGATTTTGATGATGATGATGATGATAATGATTGTGACGACGACAATAATGATGATGATGATGATGACGATAATAATGATGATAATGATCATGACGACGATAATGATGATGATGGTGTGGATGGTAATGGTGATGTTATGATGATGATGATGATGTTGAT
>OX457046.1:29068676-29076176 GCA_949752735.1 Lumbricus terrestris | reverse complement strand
AAGAATTGGGGGGATGGAAAGACGCGAGATTTTCCGGAAAATTTCTGACGACCGGCGAAATCTCGGAAAAAAAATATTTTCGCCGCCAAAAAAGTTGATTAAGTTGATGAACTTTTTTTTTAGTCACCCGCCCAAATCTCGACGAAATTTTCTATTTTCGCCGCCAAAAAGTTGATTACTTTTTTTAGTCTTGACGCTCAACGATTGGGGGGGGGGACAAATGAATGGGCCGTCCCCCAGCACTTTTATTGGGGGGGGGACCGTCCCGCCTGTCCCCCCTAGGTCTCCGCCCATGCTTGAGCTAATACCATTAAAGCTTAGGAATAATATGAGCCAGAGTGTAGAAAATATGTTGCGTGTGGATTTAGGCCAAAAGGCGTAAAGTATATAATATTATGATGCAATACAAAGTCGCATTGCCCTTCATCTCAGGCATAGGCCTATACATGAGCTGTTTATTTTTTATCTTAAGTATATGCACAGTTCTATATGTACTGAGGTCTATAATACATACATAAATACATATAATTATGCATATAATAATTGCATAGAGTCTATGCATAAAATTTATGCATATACAATTATTACATGCATAACTATTTAATAGTCAAAACGTCCCTAAGCTTTTTCAGTTGCAGAACCGTAGAACCACTTCAATGATGCCTTTAATACGCCTGACCAATCAAACTTGGTCTAAAAATCTCTGAAGTTCTTTTTCGTTTTCCGTGGCTCGTCTAGATCGCTCCAGAGTAGTTTTCCTGAACGGACAAATTGAAGCAACGTTCATGAGAAGCCATTCTTCTCTTCGAAGATTATCTCGGTAAGCTTACATTTGGACGGTTTGGTTTCAAACGACAAGAGAGATTCTTTGCTTTAATCTTAGCGTCCAGATTTTTACAGTGGTTGTTGGTCAATCCTTATTAAACGGGGATAAGTCCTATATGTATGCAGTTACATGTATCTTGTGCAGGTGGTTATTATAATATTTGTGTACATGTGTGACGTTATTGTGTGCGCGTGTGTGTATGAGAGAGTGTGTTTGAATGTAAAAGGACAAGCATGTGACAATATATTTTTGTGAGCTGGATATATATTTCTACAAATGGTATTATGGGAGGCATATATATATATATATATATATATATATATATATATATATATATATATATATATATAATATACATGTATGTGTGAACCTCATAATAGATCTATTATTTGTTTGAGATGTGTGTTTTGTGTGTACGTGTATGCATGTGTGCATTGCGTGAGTGTGCATGTGTTTCTGCATAGATGTATTGTGTCCTTGGTGTCGTCTCGTGCCTGTTAATGTACAGATATCATGTCTATCTATAGATGGCGCTGACAGTGAATTGTTTCTGGCGAAAGTCCAGAGACCCTTTGAAGATACGACGACCAGGGAGAGCGCTGACGCCGGGCATGGTTGAGGCCGAGAAGGAAGAGGGAACAGGGAAAAGAAGGGATGGGATGGGAAATGGATGGGAGGGGGAGGCCGGTGACATGAAACGGAGTATCGCCCCTGAAAGTTATCCGGGGGGATGAATTAATCTATCCCCCGAATGGAATTAACCGGTCTATACTATCCGGGGGGATAAACCATTCCATCCTCTTTTTTGAAAAATACGCATAATAAACAAATTATGCTTTAATAAATTTTTTAAGTGATTCTAATTGTTTTGAGTGTCCTAAGCAATGCTCAGATAAAGGCAACTCGAATTTATTTAGTGACTCTGAGTGTTCTTAAGTGTTTTAAATGTTTTAAGAGCTCTAAAAACAGGGCAAAAGTCGCAAAGCAGATTATCTAGTAGGAATAAACATACCTGTCATGCAGTGTCATTGTTCAAAACAAAGCAGATGAAAATTAATTTGCAAAACAAATACACGCGGAAGCGGTTTTTTCGACTTGTTTTTATTTGGGGGGATACAATTAATACGGGGGATACTCTATTTCGTGACACCGGCGGAAAACAGGAAACTGCGTAGACCACCTTACTGGAGATGTATTACGCAAAAGAAAGATCGTCGAAGATGGATGACAACCGTGAACTATATTTAACGCAGACTCTGATCGCCCGACATCTATATAGCACACGCACACGCACACACATACACATACACACCCACTCGCACAAACAAACACGCACGCACATCTATGCACACTCATACACACGCACGCACACACATACACACGCACACACATACACACGCACACACATACACACTCACACACACGCGCGTACACACATACACACGCACGCACACACATCTATGCACACTCATACACACACAAACACATAGGCCACACGTACACACACATACCCACATACATACAATCAATCAGTCCATCTTCTTTTATCTACCACCACCCCACCACAAAGTAATACAAGCGTACAATTTACAAATTCGTATGCAGGTTGTCAATAGGTAAACCCAAAGGAACAAAAGGTTCCGCAAGAGAGGGTTCCCTATTTACATCAGTAATTTATCAATTATTATACATTGATGGTCATCATTATAATTTTTATCTTTATAGTCATATTGTAAAATGTCAACAGTTGATTTTTATTGGGAGCTTAAGGCTCCTCGCAAGGTAATCTTTGAATTTCCATTTGAATTGATAAACAGTTTAAGGTCATTAGGCAGTGAGTTCTATGGCAGTGGACCATATATTCTAATACTGTGCTGCCTACCAGTGGTGATGCATACCCTTCGCTGATGGTAGCTCATGGCTGAACGCGTATAGTGGTCATGGACATCAGAATTTTTACAAAACCAGTAGTCAAAATTGGCAGGTATTTTATGCACTTGAAGTTTATACATAAATAAGCCTACTTGAAATTTATTTATGCTCTCGAAAGGTAATATTTTTAGGTTGTAGAAAAGAAGTACAGTGTGAGCTCTATAAGGCACGTTATTTATAATTCTCAGTTGTTCACAACTCGCTTTTGCAAGGTTGTCAAGATGGTTAGTCGACTTCGGTATGTAGACTGTAGAGGCCCACCCAAGATTGCAGTAGGACATGTAAGGGTATAATTATTAAAGTATTACACAAATTTACAAGTATTATGGTGTGGCAAAACATGCCGAACACGAGAGATAATAACTATATTTTTTATATTTTCTTAGAGATATAAGCTTAGGTTACATGCTCCGTCCATGTTAAATTTTCGTCAATGTGGATGCCCAAGAATTTAGTAGAAGCCCTAGTAATGCTTTGGTCATCTATGTTAACAGTTAAATCACAGTCTAACTTAAGTTCAGTTTTTCTTTCAGAATGAAACAATTTTTTTTAATGAAATTGGTCTTTTGTAGGTTTAGCGATAACTTGTTGGCTTTGAACCATTCACCAATATGTTTTAGTTCCACAGTAATTGTTTTAATTAGTAATCTATAGACTTGTTTGACATAAAAACATTAGTGTCGTCAGCAAACATAATAAAATGAAGTAATGATGACGCATTCGAGATATCATTCATGTGTATTAGGTACAGAAGAAGGCCCAGAATAGAACCCTGTGGCACACCGCATTTTATGTCGGATATTTGCGAAACATGCCCATAAAATGAGATACACTGTATTATATCTGTTAGATACGGTAATCTGTAAGCCAATCAAGACATATATGCCCCTTATTCCACAAAGCTATAGTTTTTTAAGAGAAAAAACACCTACACACACACCACACGCACACACAAATACACACACACACCTACACACCCACATACACGTAGATACACACACACGCACACACGCGAGTACGCATGCCCGCACAAACATGAGAACCCGGTTGAACAAACATAGGAACTCTAGCACACAAAAATATGTGTGTACACTGTACATATAGGCTATTATTAGCGTTGTATGTACTTTGATAAGGGTTGGCTAAAAACAGAACTAATGCCCACACACGAGACGAGAGAGATAATCGCACCGACCGTTGATCCGCAGCAGCTCCATCTAAATCTTCGGCGCAGTACTTTGTTGATATTATTTGCTCGCAAGAGTCGACCGACGATTTTTGAGTCTGATCAGAAGTCAGAGAAGAAGAAGAACCAGGGATGCCACTCTGAATTTTAAAACATGGCAACCCTTTGAAGAACCATTTATCTGAATTAAAGAAAACGAACTGTTGGTAAAAAACCGGTTAGGCTAGAGACGACAAGCTTGAGTTAATTAAGAGTGAGCTCTGGTTTTGACGATGATGAAGATTTAAATTTTTAAATTTTTAAATTTCAGTTTCTTTCCAGAACCAATAATTACGACGCAATTATATACACGGATAATACGGTTATTGTTTATAAGGGGCGAGACCCAGAAGGGATGCATGACGTCGTTAGACTGGAGCTACTATCACAGATATTTATATAGCGCCCCTTCAAGGTTACCACCACCACCGCCGCTACCGCTACTACTACCACCGCCGCTACCGCTACCACTACCACTACCACTACCACTACCACTACCACTACCACTACCACTACCACTACCACTACAACTACCACTACCACTACCACTACCACTACCACTACCACTACCACTACCACTACCACTACCACTACCACTACCACTACCACTACCACTACCACTACCACTACCACTACCACTACCACTACCACTACCACTACCACTACCACTACCACTACCACTACCACTACCACTACTACTACTACTACTACTACTACTACTACTACTACTACTACTACTACTACTACTACTACTACTATACTACTGCTACTGCTACTGCTACTGCTGCTGCTGCTGCTGCTGCTGCTGCTGCTGCTGCTGCTGCTACTACTACTACTACGACCAAGGTTCTTAGAATTAACAGGTTGGCCCGCTGGCTTAGGCAGCTGCCTCATTAACTCGAGGCGGGGTAGTTCTGACGTCACTGGACCCCTCGAACCAACTCATGCAGCCTGCAAGCAGTTTATTCAGTGTGGCGAATGCATTGACAGGGTTAGTGTATGCCTACACTAACCCTAAATAACTATACAAACTGACCCTACTTCTAAATTACTCCTAATAAACTGAACCTATTTTGACACCTCCTTAATTCTAGATCAACTGCACTAACCCTAACACTGACCCTAAACTTATGCCTACACTAACCCTAAACACTGACCCTAAACTATACAAACTGATCCTACGTCTAAGCTACTCCTATATAATAAACTGAATCTAATCTCACACTTCCTTCTAGATCAACTGCACTAACACTAACCCTAAACTTAATGCACTACTACACTATAGCTATACAAACCGACCCTATTTCTAAATTACTCAGGACTATTAAACTGAACCCTTGTAGCCTACATCCACTTCACTAACCCTAACAATGACCATAAACTTATACATCTTCACAGATTATCTACACAAACCCTAAACTTAATACACACTTATGCTAACAATAAAAAGACCTTTCTCCTAAACCACTGTTAAAAAACTGATCCTTATCCTCACACTCCTTTCTATATCAACTGCACTAACCAAACACTCACCACCCTAAACTTATTAGTCTCTGCACTAACACACACACTCACATTGTACGTATGCAAGTATGCATGTATGCATGTGTATATGTATGTATGTATGTATGTATGACATTGTATGTATGTATGTATGTATGTATGTATGTATGTATGTATGTATGTATGTATGTATGTATGTATGTATGTATGTATGTATTTATGTATGTATGTATGCATGTATGTATGTATGTATGCATGTAGGTATGCATGTATGTATGCATGCATGCAAGCATGTATGTATGCGGGCTTGCATGTATGTATGTATGTATACATATGTGTACGTGTGTATAGGGGGTATTGTATGTATGTGGGTGTATCGGAGTCACGTGCTTAGGGATGCATGTATTATGCATACATGCCTACATGCGGTATACATGCATATGCATATGTGGGGGTGTATGGGTGTGTATATATGTGCAAGGGTATGTGTATGTATGTATGCATGTCTATACGTGTAAGTATATATGTATAAATGTATGCTTGTGGGTGTGTATATATGACATCCGTGTGTGTGTATATGTATGTATAAACATTACACCCCGTATAAAAACAAGAAAGGGCACTATCCATGTACAAACTAAATCGCTTGAAGGTCTGCATTTAAGACATCAATGTCGTTCACATCCAAAATATTATGCTTGCAATTGAATAGACGAAGCTATGAGGAACTCTGGGCTGCTAGATGTTGGATCCAGAACTTTACACAGCTTTTGGCAACAAAACCCGTTACCCCCAGCACAAATTTCTTTGGCATATTAAGACAGACATTCGTATCGAATTCATTAGATAGCCTAACCCAAGGAGGTCTGGATAAATATAGGAGTTCTTGCCTAACCCTATAGTTTCAATGTCCCTTTACCCAAAAGATCTGTCAGATGCCAGCAGCGCTAGCCGAGGGGTCCAGTGACGTCACGGCGTCCCACTCCGATTCACGCATATTCATGAACCCCTCAGCGGCCCGACCTGTTTGTGGATAGATCTTGTACTACGACTACTAGACCGATAGACCAGAAGAAGGCTATACGGATAAACGACAATACGATGAAGATGGTGGTTATACGGTGACCTGAAAGACCTGAGTAGTAGTAGTGATCCTTCAATGCGGAGAGAAGCATCTATAAATGTCCAAAGCCTTGAACCTGCAGCCTAGAAAACCTGCAGCCTAGTTATACGACAAAACAATACTCTACTTAATATCCAGGTGTTAATTTTTTTAGTTTATAAGTTGCGTTTTAGAACTTTGAAGCCTAAGATTTCGACTTTGGTCGGAAGCAGAGACAACTCACCCGATGAGCAAGTGAGTAATTACGGATTTCGTGCGCTGGTCGAAAACAATAAAACAGCTGAGGCTACGGGGTCCTAAAATCACAGAGAAGACTTAAAAATTAAGAAAATTAAATCTAAAATTAAGTTGAAATTGAGCCTTGAAATTCCACGTTCTGACCTTCTCAGACGAAAGGGTTTCATCACTAGAAAGTCTAAAACACTTTGCATTGTCTTATTAACATTTGTGTTATATTGCTGCTCATGTAGATCTATCTTACTAAACTGTAGGCCCTATTATTACTTGTATCATGTGTTATATAGCATTATTTGTCTATGTTCATTTGTGCGTTTGCAAATCGAGTAATAAAAGCTGTATTTACTTACTTACTTTAGGACATCTTCGTAGGAGGAAGTGTCACATTCTGTAAGCACGAAGCAATCGTTTGAAATTATAGAGAAATGATTACATGGCTCACGACTGGATTCTTTATATACACGGTAACTCAAAAATCTGATAGTTCTTCATGATTAAGGAGCGGTCAAGTATAAATTGGACACGCGTCGTTTATCTCCCCTGTTCCTATCTCTGGGACATACAAGTGTATATATATATATATATATATAGTATATACAAATAATTATATATATATATAATTATATAAATAATTATATAAATATATGCCTGTGG
>OX457046.1:29061176-29063676 GCA_949752735.1 Lumbricus terrestris | reverse complement strand
AAAAAAATTAACGGATTTTGAGCAGTTGACTGATTTGAACAGTGTTTCAATTCTATATGTCATACAAAACTGTTCAATAAACTAAATGCAGAAATTAAATAGGCCTAAGCCAAAGGTTATTGAATATGTTTGCAATAGAAATAATGCATTCAGTCATTAAAATTTTATGCTTTAGGGGTCTTTAGAAGATAGTAAGATTAACATATTTGAAGGAAATGTATTGCGATTAATTTGCAGTTAATTGCGATTAAAAAAATTAATCGCGCGATTAATTTCGATTAAAATTTTTAATCGAACAACAGCCATAAAAAATGCAGATAGGGAGGAGACACTTTTGAAGTCTTAAACCGCGACAATCAGCTCTGAAATAATTAACAATTTCGCTAAAATGTCGGCATAAAATTCTACCATTGCAGTGTAGGAATTTGATAATGTTGACAGTGGGGTCCCGGTCCCATACATGTATACCTTCCCAAGGACTCTTTATGCACAGGACTGGTTTCTTCTTCTTTATCCGACTTGTACAGGTTTTTGGGCGATAATCGGAATTCCAGAAATTGTAAAATCTTATTTACAGAATAAAAGCATTCAATTAGTTACATGTATGAAAGCAGATTGACGAATAATGATGTTTGCAAAATAAACAAAATTTGTCTTTGGAGATTCAAAACATGATCTTTAGCGATAGAAACGGAATTTTAAGTGGAGCGCCATCTATCGCTGAGAGTGAAATCACGACCATAATATGTTCGCAAGTAACCTATCCTCTAATATAGAATTCTTGATACCTTACCATACCGGTACCTTTCCGCGCTCAGCACTTCGCTCCTCGGCGAACGACCTTCAGCCGCTCGTTCCACCATTCATCCCTCAAATCATGGGCCATGGCCCATGGGTCCATCTATGCGTCCAGACACTCGTGGGGCGCGGTGGTGTAGTGGTGGCGTCGTTGCCTTGAAGCCGGAAGTTTCGAGGTTCAAATCCACCTCGCCGCGTAAGGACCTTGGGCAAGTCCTTCACTCACAATTGCTCAGCGCTTCGGCGTGAAACTCCGATGCAGTGCCCGCTCTGCATTCGGGAGCGCCTCTGAGTAGCGAGAGCTTGAAGGAGCGCTATAACAAGTGCACATAAAACAAACTTCGGTTATTACACCTTATGCACTACCGACGGGCAATGTTTTTGGGCGATAAAAATCGCATGCGGCACGCGACGCATGACTGCGCAGACGGTAACTACAGTTGGGTGTCAACCTTTTACGGGACGACGTGTGCGGCACAGTTAACATTTTAAGACCAGAAATTTTTACCAAGTAAAGGCATGCGCAATTGCACATGCATATAGAATACGGAGATGGGCGACAAGGCGGCACGCGCGTGGCAGGCGGCGGCGTCGGCGGCGTCGGCGTCGGCGGCGACATCAGCTTCGGTGACGGCGTCGGTGCCTGCGATCTAGATCCGATCCGTCTTTGTTACGAGGAAGTCAAGTTAGTTGAAAATGCTTATTAAGTGCTGTAATATGCCAAGCACTGGCCTAGTTAGCTACACCAGCAAGCGAGCGAGGCATTCGTCTGTTGGTTGCAACGGACTGCGGTTCAAGCCCCGGGCTGGGAGTTGACATTCAGAGATTTAGATATCTCGGGCTTGCACGTGTGAGACGCAGGGCCCAAGCTCCTGCGGAGTGACCTTGGGCAAGTTGCTTACCCATCATTGTCTGTGGGGAAGGCAACGGGAAACCACCTCACTCATCTCATCCCCAGGGGCGTAAAGCCAATGAACCTGCCTTCGGGCAGAGAACCATCATCATCATCATCATCATCATCATCATCATCATCATCATCATCATCATCATCATCATCATCATCCTCATCATCATCATCATCATCATCATCATCATCATCATCATCATCATCATCATCATCATCATCATCATCATCATCATCATCATCATCATAATCTCATCATAGTTTAGGTCAGTAACAAGCACTTTGAAATTATATCTAAAGGTGCTGTAAATATTTCAACAGTCACATTGACACAAAGTCATGTAATGTAGACCAATGTAAAACCAGGCTGCCAGATCACGACATGCGACGCAAAGTCATTTGGTGACGAAATGTTGGCTTAACCTGACATGATGTAGCTCCAGTTGAAGCTGTTTTCTGTCTAGTCAAAAACAAACATCAGGCCCACTATAAGCGATTGGAGTGATGCTTGTTTCATCGAGTCCCTGGGAGGCAGAATAATATATTGACTTCTTGTTAGCAGCTCACAAGGTCCAGCCGCTCTAGATATCCGTGGCAAATGACGACGATGTGGGCCTAGACTACCCGTCGCCACCGACCGATGACTCCTGGTTTCCTATTACTTAAAGATCGACTCTCGATGACATTGACGCTGTCAGTCCTGGTAACGATTGTCCTTTCAACGAAAGGAAATTAGATTTGACGTGACTCTCCTATCTCCAGAAAACATAACGCCCGAGCACGAAGCTTATTCTCTTA
>OX457046.1:29028676-29056176 GCA_949752735.1 Lumbricus terrestris | reverse complement strand
TACATACATACATACATACATACATACATACATACATGCATGCATGCATGCATGCATGCATGCATGCATGCATGCATGCATGCATGCATGCATACATACATACATACATACATACATACATACATGCATGCATGCATGCATGCATGCATGCATGCATGCATACATACATACATACATACATACATACATACATACATACATTCATACATACATACATACATACATACATACATACATACATACATACATACATACATACATACATACATACATACATACATACATACATACATACATACATACATACATACATACATACATACATACATACATACATACATACATACATACATACATTACATACATACATACATACATACATACATACATACATACATACATACATACATACATACATACATACATACATACATACATACATACATACATACATACATACATACATACATACATACATACATACATACACACATAATATGGCTCGGGACAATGCTGGGCACATGTACAGTATATAGAACATGGATGGGCAACATACGGCCTGTGGACAGGCTGCGGCTCCCGTTCGGCGCCTGGGACCTTTGAAGCGACTGTTGACATGTCTTACATTAGCATTGTACCTGGTTCTTGGAAACCTTTGATCTCCTTTTATGTGATGTTTATATGTAACATAGATGTGTCTTCAAAATAAGATGTCCAATGTACATGTGACAACGGTTTTTTCCTAACGGCAACATGTTCCAAAAGGAAGCTAATGACGTAACAACAATAGTCTCTGTAGAAGAAAGAAATTTCGTCACAATATCTTCAGAGCAACCATTATCCTAACAACAAAACTGACATGGCGCAAAAATAGTGTCTGTAGAACAAAAAGATGTCGTCACAATATCTATAGAGCAACCATTATCCTAACAACGCATCACTAAACAAAACTGACAGGGCGTAAAAATAGTGTTTGTAGAACAAAAAGATGTCGTCACAATATGGAATATATTAGCCCAACAACACGCAACAAAACCTATAGCTAATGACGTAACAATAGTGTTGTGGATCACGGCGATGTCGTCATAGTACGGCCTACGAATTCAATTATGCGAAGTTAATATCGTATAGCAGCAACTACCGATGAACAGTTAGCGACGCAACAGAACAATTTGTATGACTGAAAGACGTCGTCACAGTAGGAGGTGAATATAGCAAATTATAATATACTATAATAGCATCATCATGTCCAATATTGCCCATAGAAAAATTAGTGACGTAATAATAGTGGGTAACTGGCTGTCGAACAAAGCAATGTCGTCACAAATAGATGTCCACTGCACAAAGCAAAATACCCTATAATTATATCATAATAGGTCCGTAGCCTATTATTCATGTTTACGTATACATGTATGTACGTCGTATCAAATTCAATTCAATTTATTCGGTATCCAAATAAATTTTGAAAGAAAGTGAAAGAGACAAGATTTCGAGACAGCCCGGTTACACCGTTTGTATACAATGTATTCTATAATATGCTATATAATATATACAATACTATAATATAGGCCTATGTACTATATATATATATATCTACTATATATGCGGCGAAAATAAATCTGTTTGGCGTGTTATTTTCTAGATGGGATAAGTAAGAGATAAATCAGGTGAAGCAATAAAAGCCTCGGCTGCATCGACCAAGATCATCAGTTATTTCGTGAATTGCGTCGTTTGGTCTGGCGGCCAAGACTCCTCGTGTGTGTGTGTGTATACGGTTTTCCCTTTTGGATACGCACGGGTCAATACCCACACTATTAAAGCCGCTTTCTCTGATACCATTACTATACAAAAAGGTTCATTTCAACGTATAGATACATGTAGCTCTATAACTCCTATAGAAGCATGCAGAGCGTGGAGTGAATTACCTGAAATCAAGAAAATGAACTGATTATGTAATCAAGTTGTTATGCAGATAACCATTGACCATGGTCCACATTGGCCATATCAATCTTGAGATAATACCTTAGGAATAATAGGAAGCAGAGTGCAGAAAATATGTTGAGTGTGGATTTAGGCCAAGAGGCGTAAAGTATATAATATGATGTAATATAAAATCGTATTGCTCTTCCTTTCAGGCATATAGGGTGGGCCAAAAAACCGCACGTTTTTTGCCAATATTTTGACCAAAAGTAATAATTTCGAAATGAAATTTTACAGACTTATAGACAATTCATATCTACATATGATTTCATCAAAATATTTCAAACAGAATAAAAGTTATATCACTTTTAGTAAGATCACCCACCGTTTTTTGACGATTCAAAAACGTATACATTAATATGAATTGTCTATAAGTCTGTAAAATTTCATTTCGAAATTCTTACTTTTCGTCAAGATATTGACAAAAACTGTACGGGGGTCTTTTTTTGCTCATCCTTTATATAGGCATATACAGGAGCTGTTTATTTTTATCTTAAGTAAGCTTATATGCACAATAGCAATTGTACATGTACGGAGGTCTATACATACATATATATATATATATATACAGTATATATATATATGCATATAATAATTGCATATGCATAAACAGTTCAAACGACCCTAAGCTTTTTTTCAGTTGCAGCACCGTCTCTATCTGGAAGAACCCCTTCAATGATGCCTTTAATATACGCCTGACCAATCAAACTTTGTCTAAAAAATCTCTGAAGATCTTTTTAGTTTTCCGTGGCTGGTCTAGATCACTCCTGAGTAGTTTTCTTGAACGTGCGCTATATAAGTCCACAGAATCAGTGTATATATATATATATATATGCATACCGATGTAGGCTTATAACATACTAGCTGTGGTACCCGGCGTTGCCCGGGAAATTTAGGATTCGATCCGCTCCGGCCACAACCCCACCACACAACACCCCACCACACTCCGACCTCTACCAGTACGCCACCGGAGAAATTTGGGTTTGAAGAAAATTTCCACCTCATCCTACCCCACCCCATTCACCCCACCCCCTCCCACCCCCACCACCCCCACCACCCCCACTCCACCCCACCCCACCTCCCACTCCATCCCCCTCCACCCCACCCCTCCACCCCAACTCCACTCCCCCCAATCCACCCCACCCCAACCCCACCCATCCCCAACCCCACCCCTCGACTCCCTACGCCACCCCACCCCACCACCTCCACCCCTCACCTCCATCCCACACCTCCACCTCCACCTCACTTTAGACACCTTTAAAACGGTTAAAATTACTGCTTTTATACGTGGCAAGCGAATAAAAATTTATAGCGAAAATTGGTGTTTTTGACCCTCCCGCACCCTGGCCCCCTAGTGGTAGAGATTTTCCAACCACTGATCCGGGGGGTTCTGATGAACCTCTATCTAGGAAAAAAAATCAAATCAATAGGTGAGTTTTTTTGAAAAAAAATTGGGGGTTTCGCTCCCCACCCTGGCCCCCATGGTGGTAGAGAATCGCCAACCCCTCGACTTTGCGTCTCGTGCCGAGACCTACACAGTAGTGAAGGTTTGGAGTGAAAAGCTCAAAAACTGTGAGCGTGCATTCTGGACAAAGCCACCCACATACATACATAGCCACATCCTTCTTTATAGATACAGATATATGCCTATACATGCTCATTGCTCACATACAAACATCTGCGGCGCTTTGCAACCACTGCACATTTGGAGCAACTATCTTTATCTGCACAATAATTTTGCCCTTCTTATGTAGGCGCTTGATGTGATGCAGAGTATATAAATTATCTGTTTAATTGTGGGACAATATGTTGATCGTGATCCATGCAGTGTCTGTATTTACTAGACATCACAAGTGTATACTCCTGTCTACGGTCCAAGTTCACCTCTTTCAGAACACAACCATATGGAAGATAGACATCGTCCGTGTACAGAGCCACAGAGTCGCAGGCCCTATAAGGAGCTAACTCTAACTCCACAGTGTGACGAAACAACTCGTCTCCTCTTTGCAAACAATTAATCGACAACCCAGCCTTTGATTCTGTCAAGTGTGCGACCAGATTCAGTCAGATCACGTCATCGACCTTGAGGCACTTTCTAAGGTTTCTTTCATGAAAGAACTCCTCCACTGCTCGCACTCTGGCAGTGCCAGTCCCAAGCCTGGGTAAATGAGGAGGGCAACACTAATGCTCTTGCCATCACGCAGTGTCGCTAGATTGAAGCAACGTTCATGAGAAGCAATTCTCCTCCTCTCTTAGATAATCTCGGTCCGTTTGGACGGTTTGGTTTTCAAACGACAAGAGAGATTCTTTGCTCGAGATGTTTACATTGGTTGTTGGTCAATCTTTATTAAACGGAGTAAGCCCTATGTATGCAGTAGCGTGTATCTTGTGCAGGTGGTTATTATAATATTTACGTACATTGTGACATTATTGTGTATGTGTGCACACGCGCGCGCGTGTGTGTGTGTGTGTGTGTGTGTGAGAGAGAGTGAGAGAGAGAGAGAGTGTGTGTGTGTGTGTGTGTGCGTGTGTGTGAGAGAGAGAGAGAGAGTGTGTGTGTGTGTGTGTGTGTGTGTGAGAGAGAGAGAGAGAGAGAGAGAGAGAGAGAGAGAGAGTGTGTGTGTGTGCGTGTGCTTGAATGTAAAAGGACAAGCATGTGACAATATATTTTTTTAGCTGGATATTTATTTCTACAAATAGTATTATGTAGGCATATACATGTATGCGTGGACCTCATAATATTATTTGTCTTGAGATGTGTGTGTGTGTGTGTGAGTGTGTGTGTGCGTGCGTGTGTGTGTGTGTGTGTGTGTGTGTGTGTGTGTGTGTGTGTGTGTGTGTGTGTGTGTGTGTGCATAGATGTCTTGTGTCTGCTAACGTGCAGATCTCTCTATAAATGGCGCTGACAGTGAATTGTTTCTGGCGAAGGTCCAGAGACTCTTTGAAGATCCGACGACCAGGGAGAGCGCTGACGCCGGGCAGGGTGGAGAAGGAAGAGGGGCCAGGGGAAGGAAAGGAAGGGATGGACGGGAAGGTTGGCGGAAAACAGGAAACTGCGTAGACCGCCTTACTGGAGATGTATTACGCAAAAGAAAAATCGTCGAAGATGGATGACAGCCGTGAACTATATTTAACGCAGACTCTGATCGCCCGACATCTACATGTATATAGCACACACACACAAGCACGCACATACACACACACACGCACACACACACATGCACACACACACACATGCACACACACACACACACGCAAACGCGCACACACATCTATGCACACTCATACACACAGACACACACATGTACACACACAAACCCACATACATACAAACACCTACACACAAACACACACCACACGCACACACACACAAATACACACACCTACACACCCACATGCACCAGATGCACACACTCACACGCGCGTGTGCATGCCCGCACAAACATGAGAACTCGGTTAAACAAACATAGGAACTCTAAAACACAAAAATATGTGCGTACACTGTCATATCGTATACAGGCTATTATTAGCTTTGTACATGTATGTACTTTGATAAGGGTTGGATAAAAACAGAACTAATGTCCACACATGAGAGAGATATAATTATATAATCGCTTCGACCGTTGATCCGCAACAGCCCCATCAAAATCTTCGGCGCAGTACTTTGTTGATATTTGCTCGCAAGAGTCGACCGACGATTTTTTTGTCGGATCCGAAGTACGAGAAGAAGAACCAGGGATGCCACTCTGAATTTTAAAATAAGGCAACCCTTTGAAGAACCATTTATCTGAATGCAAGAAAACGAACTGTTGGTAAAAACCGGTTATAGACGACGAACCTGATGAGTTAAGAGGAAGTTCTGGTTTTGTCAATGATGAAGATTTAAATTTTAATTTTTTTCAATTTCAATTTATTTCCTGAACCAATAATAATTACGACGTGTTTATGTACGCGGTTATTTTGGTTATCAGAGGAGCCACCCAGAAGGGATGCATGACGTCATTAAACTGAAGCTACTATCATATATAGATATAAATTACTACCACTATGCTACTGCTACTACCACTACTACTACTACTACTACTACTACTAACTACTACTACTACTACTACTACTACTACTACTACTACTACTACTACTACTACTACTACTACTACTACTACTGCTGCTGCTGCTGCTGCTGCTGCTGCTGCTGCTGCTGCTGCTGCTGCTGCTGCTGCTGCTGCTGCTGCTGCTGCTGCTGCTGCTGCTGCTGCTGCTGCTGCTGCTGCTGCTGCTGCTGCTGCTGCTGCTGCTGCTGCTGCTGCTGCTGCTGCTGCTGCTGCTGCTGCTGCTGCTGCTGCTGCTGCTGCTACTACTACTACTACTACTACTACTACTACTACTACTACTACTACTACTACTACTACTACTACTACAACTACCACTACTACTACTACCACTACTACCACTACTTATTTATACATGTATAGTGCCCCTTCAAGGTTACTCCTACTACTACTACTACCACTACTACTACCACTTCTACTGCTACTGCTACTACTGCTACTGCTGCTGCTACTGCTACTGCTACTGCTACTACTACTACTAGACCGATAGACCAGAAGAAGGCTATGGATAAAAGTCAATACGATAAAGATGGTGGTTATACGGTGACCTGAAACGATGTTAGCGATCCTTCAATGCGGATAAAAACTTCTATCAATGTTCAAAGCCCTGAACCTGCAGCCTAGAAAACCTGGCAACCTATTTAGCCTATACGACAAAACAATGCGCTGCTTAATATCCAGGTGTAATTTTTTAGTTTATAAGTCGCGTTTGAGAACTTTGAAGCCTAAGATTTCGACTTTGGTCTGAAACAGAGAATACGCACCCGATGAGCAAGTGAAGAATTACGGTTTTCGTGCGTTGATCGAAAACAAAGAAGCAGCTGAGGCTACGGGGTCCTAAAAATTACAGAGAAGACTTAAAATTACGAAAATTAAATTAAATTTAAAATTAAATTAAAATTGAGCTTTGAAATTTCACGTTCTGACCTTCTCAGACGAAAGGGTTTCATCACTAGAGTAGGCTACTTTACATTGTCCTTTTAACATTTGTTTTATTCATGTATATTACTAAACTGTATTATTACTTCTATCATGTGTTATATTGCATTTTTTGTCGATGTCCCATTGTGCGTTTGCAAATCGATTAATAAAAGCTGTATTTACTTACTTACTTTATTTGTTTTTTGTTTTGTTTTGTTTGTATGCGCACTTGTTATAGCGCCCCTTCCAGCTCTCAACCGCTACTCAGAGGCGCTCCCGACTACAGCGCGGACACTGCATCGGAGTTTCACGCCGAAGCGCTGAGCAATTGCGAGTGAAGGACTTGCCCAAGGTCCCTACGCGGGGAGGTGGATTCGAACCTCGAACCTTCCGGCTTCAAGGCAGCGACGCCACCACTGCACCACCGCGCCCCTCTTTAGGACATCCTCTTCGTAGGAGGAAGTGTCACGTCATGTCAGCACGATGCAATCATTTGAAATAATAGATAAATGATTACATGGCTCACGAGTGGCTTCTTCATATACATGACATTGTATATAACTCAAAAACTTGATAGTTCTTCATGATTAAGGAGCGGTCAAGTTCAACTTGCAATTAGACCTGGGAGTGACTTTGGTCAGCTAATCTGACCCCACTTGACCCTAAAGTGACTTGAGGTCGACTTGAAGTCGACTTCTCGGGGTCAAAACGACTTGACCCGACTTGGCAGAAAAACAACCGACTTCCGACTTGAAGTCGACTTCTGACATGGTAGGCTACTAGCCATTAGCCTATAGATAATTATGTGTACGTACAGCTACTAATGCAAGAAGTCAAGCCAATTTTCCTGCAAGCATTAATTTCATTTAGGCCTACAAATGAGTAATGAGACCTCAACACTTAATTGATGCATGCATTTGTAAGTGTTATTAAGCCCATTTCAAGCTGTTTGTGTTTCAGTTTGAATAGTTTTATGATGCTTTGGGCCATCTAGTAACCTAGACAATGCGACGGCAAATTATTAGGCCTATGAATTTTAGCTTGTCCATTGTCTGTGATTATTCAGATTACACTCATTATTTTTTTTAAAAATATTAATATTAAATAAATTTGTAAAAAGCGCAAGGTCTAAGATAAATAGCGGACTGCATGGTTGCACTGAATGGCGTGTTATGATAAGCCTAATTTGTAATTCTATTTTCATAATTATTTGGCCACTAACATCATTTCGCAACTTAGCAAATAGCATTGCAAGCGCATCATCCTACAGTAGACTACTACAGCTAGTAGGCCTACTCACTGACAGTAAAGTCTTTCATTGTCCAATTGGCCCTACAACAGTTCTTCCGTCTGCAGACAACTCCAGATGCAGCGCTCCAAAGTAGCGCCAAACTATCGATTTATTAGGCCTACAGGCCTTGTAGATCAAACTTTCTTTGCGCCGAATTCACTGACCACTAGAAGTTCACTGATTGCTTGGTAAGCACACGTGCTAATATTTTAGTAACATTTTGTTTCACCATTTTAATTAAGCGCATCTCTAAGCGTGACGTTTAAGCATAAATTTACAAATTATATGAATAGATCGGCAGACGGCAGTCTGCGCGATAGCCTACCGACAAGATGATCAGTAGCCTAATTAACCTAAGTCTTTGCATTGTTTAGCAAAGGCCTAATTCATTCTTGTAAACACACTATGCAACAAAAGCTGCTTAAATGTTGTCACAATCATTGGTTTGAAGGGGTAAATTTAACTAGGCTATGTTTGCGTCTCAAGTCGATTTAAGTCGACTTGAGGTAAAAACAACTTCAAGTGACTTCTATCTACAAAATTCGACTTGGGGTCACTTGCGGTAAGCAGAAACGACCCGACCCGACTTGGGATGACCAAGTCGACTGGGGTCGACTTTTTGGGGTCGACTCCCAGGTCTACTTGCAATGGACACGCGTCGTTTACCTCCCTTGTACCTTTCTCTGGGGCACAAAAGTATATATACAACTAATTATATATATATACAAATAATTATATATATATACAAATAATTATATATATAATTATATATATAATTATTATATTTATGCCTGTGGATGATTGCATTCCCGGGAATTTTAGGGTTCAGCCATTCCCGGCCAATCCATCCCTCTCTCTCTCTCTTTCTCTCCCTCACTCCATCCCTCTCTCCTTCCCTACCCCTTCTGCCACTTCGCTGCGTCCTCTTAGGTCCTCTGATCGGCTTTACCTCTCATCGGCTTTGCCTCTTTGTCCCCCGAATTAGGACCACCATGGCTCAATCCAGATCATTTCCCTACATTGGTCCCTCCCTATGGAATGGGCTTCCCCCATCAATTCACTCTGCCATTCTCTCTGGTAGTCTTTCCTCGTCTTTCTCTCGTCTAAAAACCTGCCTCTCTCGGGGTTGAACGCACTGGGAGCGCTTCTGAAAGGCTCTTGCTGCGAGAAGCGCTATATAAATGGTCAGATACAATACAATAATAAATAATATGCGTGTGGTTGACCGGAGGGTTCTCAGAGGGGGGCTGGAGCGTAATAACAGCACCCGGGTCCGCACTAGTCTGCAGCCCTGAGTGGACCTTTGGGAAAGCAGATGGAAGTGACTCCATATCCGTGCAATCTTTGTGACAGAGTGCTTACAATTACCCTAAGTCCCTCCAAAATGTACCCACTAAGTATCAGACTATTTACTGATGGTTATCGGATTTTTTATTTTGTCCATGCATGGACTCCGCGCCTCAAATTAGCTGAACTCAAACATCTCTCGGTGCTGCTCTCGTATTTATTGCTGTCATGCACCACATGGCATGTCGTTTCTAATCTAGCTTGCACCGAAATCCATCGGCGCTGCCATGGGCTGTTTTAAAGATTGTTTTATCCTTTGTCTCCACACCTCCCCCGTGTTCTTGGAACTCGAATCACCTACATGTATCTGTCTATCTGTCTGTCTGTCTGTGCGTCTGTCTGTCTGCCTGTCCGTCTGTCTATCTGTCTGTCTGTCTGTCTGCCTGTTTGTTTGTCTGTCTGCCTGCCTGTCTGCCTATCTGTCTGTCTGTCTGCCTGCCTGTCTGTCTGTCTGTCTGTCTATCTGTCTGTCTGTCTGTTTTTCTGTCTGTCCGTCTGTCTGTCCGTCTGCCTGCCTGACTGTCTGTCTGTCTGTCTGTCTGTCTGCCTGCCTGTCTGTCTGTCTGTCTGTCTATCTGTCTGTCTGTCTGTTTTTCTGTCTGTCCGTCTGTCTGTCCGTCTGCCTGCCTGACTGTCTGTCTGTCTGTCTGTCTGTCCGTCTGTCTGTCCGTCTGCCTGCCTGACTGTCTGTCTGTCTGTCTGTCTGTCTGTCTGTCTGTCTGTCTGTCTGTCTGTCTGTCTGTCTGTCTGTCTGCTTCTCTCACATTTATCACATGCGCCAACGACGTCCGTGGGCCGCAAATCTTAATTTTCAATTTACCCGTGGAAAAATTTTTGCAGCTCGAAACATCTACAGGCGCTATAAAAAAACGTGTCTAAATTGGTGCAGGACACTGCCAAAGCACTTTGGCCGATTTCAAGTAGGTCTATAATTTATGGCAGCAACTCAATTATAACACAGATTGGCATTTAAAAAAAGTCATTTCCAAGACATCTACGTATTTCGCAGTAACTTGCCATACGTGGTCTAATGAGAAAAAGCCAGGTTTTTTTAACGTGCAGTTGTACACATAATGTGCAGTTCTAAATGGATAATGTGCAGTGTAGAAACACTTCTGTGCAGTTAAAACTAGTTTAAAAATGTCATTTTCCTTCGATTGGGAGTAATTTACAATGGAGGACGGGAAAGGAAAGAAGGGGTTGTGCAGTTCTAAAAATTGCTTTAAAACAGCACTGGAAAAGCTAGGCTAGAGTTTGCCTCAAAATACAGTTATACATATATGTTGTATCCTATATATATAGATGCGAGACGCGGTTTTGAGAGTGTATTTACTGTATTAGACAATCTGAGATCGATTTCTACTTACGAATTCAGCCTCAATGATTGACCCAACCAAATGTGTGCCACGTATACGCCGTAGATTCCGATGGCAGATTACGTCGTATAAGAGGTAAGTGGCTGGCGAGACTTCGAAGTTGGAAAAGCAATCAACCCGCGTCTCGGTGAAGTTTTTATTTGCCAATCTCGCCTCAGACGACACTCTTGGACCACTACTCTGAGAGTAATCGTAATCGTACACTCAAAAACTTCTAAGGCGCCAATCGAAAGCCAAGCGGGGGCACCAGCTTATTCACGAGTGCTGCGTTGAGGCAACCGGCGCTCGTGAATAAGCTGGTGCCCCGCGCTTGGCTTTCGAGTAGCGCTTTAGAAATTTCGAGTTTACGATCGGAATGAGCTGTAGCTGCTCTTTGCTGTATTGTCATTATGACAGAGTGACTCAGTCAATTCTTAGTACAATGAGTCTCAAAGTCAAGATGTGATTAACAGTTCACCTATCATCTGCCTTATATCCGGCAACCCTATCTATGTACAGGGTGTGCAACACTGCTGTTATGATGATCAATAAAAGAATTCTCTCTCTCTCTCTCTCTCTCTCTCTCTCTCTCTCTCTCTCTCTCTCTCTCTCTCTCTCTCTCTCTCTCTCTCTGTTTCTCTCTGTCTGTCTGTGTCTCTGTCTCAGTTTCTGTCTCTGTCTGTGTTTGTCTCTCTCTCTCTCTCTCTCTCTCTCTCTCTCTCTCTCTCTCTCTCTCTCTCTCTCTCTCTCTCTCTCTCTCTCCATGCGATCTTTCTCCCCTTAACTTAATCTCCTTTCAGTTGCAATGAGCAATAAGCCTATATTTGTGTCGGTACCAATGATTCATATTTCAATGACAAGCTCACACTTTGCCTCGTAGATCATGGCCAGTGTCACAAAATATCGTATCCCCCAGGTGAAGAGAAGTTTAAAAAGCCACTCCGCGTGTGTTAGTTTTTGCAAATAAACTTCCATTTGCTTTGTTTTGAACATTGCCACTAACAGGTGTGTATATTCCTTCCAGCTAACTTTGTTTGCTTTTCTTTAAGAACAATTAGAACACTTGAGAGTTTCTACTGTCACTAAATGACTTCGAGTTGCCTTGCTTCGAACATTGCCTACACCACTAAAACAGGTAGAGGCATTTAAAATTTGGATTACTGCATAAATTTATGATTTATACGCATGTTTCAATAACTGGGATAGACTAATTTATAACACCGCGGATACTCTACACCCAGTATATTCCATCCCTCCGGATAACTTTAGGTGGAATAGAATATCCAAACTACCCCTATGGTAACTCTATGTGCTACCTAGCAGGTATGATCGAATCCAACAGAGTCCCCCAGCGAGGCATCCCCTTCGGCGCATCGGATACGACAGCCAGATTGCTGCTGCGGGGGTTAGTTGCGTCAATGCCAAAATGCCCGTCGTTGCGTTAGGCTGCACCTTCAGTCGATCGCCCGCCCGTCATCGCTTGCCCGGTTTCTGCTGGCAACCTGATCCTGCCACGCATTGGGCGTATTCGGTGCCTCGACCCGGACCACCATGGACTACTCGTACGGACAACCCTTTTGACTCAACACATTTGATCCTGATCCTATGGTAACTCGACCCGGACCACCACGGACTACTCTCACGGACAACCCTTCTAACTCAACGCAGCGCTCGTGAAAAAGCTAGTGCCCCGCGCTTGGCTTTCGAGTGGCGCTTTAGAAATTTCGAGTTTACGATTACGATTACGATTACGACCCCATGACACCGGCTGACGGTATCTATAGAATGGAACTGAACCATATAAAAGTAATCGTAAAAATCTGTTTTTAATGTTGTTGTTTAACATCCGAATGCGGTCACACGTGACTCACCAGGTCGTAAAAAACACACCAAGATATGTCATGCACTATAATAATAGATATGATGCATAGTTATATTTACCTTACAGGTGAATCCATACTTCACTGTGTTTAACTTTCAGTTGCGAAAGAACGATACGTGTAGTATTGGTCTAGCTCTATATTTAGGCTACTTCTGCTGCTGCAGTGCGTGATGTGAAAAAAATTGAAAAGTGCAGGTTGCTAGACCTATACCTGGAGCAGACTTGCTGTTGAGGAAAGATCACGCACTGGAAAAGGTAAATAGATTTGGAGGGATGAACAGCAAAAGACTTGATGTTTTTCCTGCAAATCGACTTCGTCAAGTTAAACTGATTTGATGCCAATCAAATCTATATACATGTACAGGGTGTGCCAAAAAAAGACCCCCCTAGGTTTTTTGCCCATATCTTGACCAAAAGTAAGAATTTTAAAATGAAATTTTACAGTCTTATAGACAATTCATATTTCCATATGATGGCTAAATTTCATCAAAATATTTCAAACAGAGCAAAAGTTATGCCACTATTATGGAGGCCACCCACCGTTTTTTGACGATTCAAAACGTAACGCAACAAAAAGTAGGTTTTGGCCAATATCTTTGCCAAAAGTAAGAATTTCAAAATGAAATTTTACAGGTTAATAGACAATTCATATTTACATATGATGGCCAGATTTCATAAAAATATTTCAAACAGAACAAAAGTTATATCACTTTTAGTGAGACCACCCTCCGTTTTTTGACTTTTTTGAATCATCAAAATACGTAGGGTGGCCTCATTAAAAGTGATATAACTTTTGTTCTGTTTAAAATATTTTTTATGAAATCTGGCCATCATATGTAGATATGAATTGCCTATAAACCTGTAAATTTCATTTCGAAATTCTTACTTTTGGCCAAGATATTGGCTAAAACCTACTTTTTGTTGCGTTACGTTTTTGAATCGTGAAAAAACGGTGGGTGGCCTTCCTAAAAGTGGCATAACTTTTGTTCTGTTTGAAATATTTTGATGAAATATGGCCATAATGTGTAAATATGAATTGTCTTTAAGACTGTAAAATTTCATTTCGAAATTCTTACTTTTGGTCAAGATATTAGCAAAAAACCTAAGGGGGTCTTTTTTGGCGCACCCTGTATATCACATCAAACTAGCCTATCGCCTCTAGTGATCATGGGGTCATGGGGTCAGGGTGGAATTTAAGCAGCTTTTCTAGTGTTTTTTAAATGCGAATGGGACACAGGCCTATATAACCGTATGCGAGTCCTAACAAGGGCGGATACAGACAGGCCCGGCCCCAGAGACTGCGGGGCCCAAGGCGGGTCCTTAAGCATAAATTTTGCGCAGTTGATTTTCTGTGAATAGGCCTATGTAGCACTGGTCACACTGGTGCAGTATAGTCACCTATGATGAAACACTTAACCAGTGGCGGCGCCAGGATTTCAGTTTTGGGGCGGCTGAAGCCCGGAGGAAATTTCACATTTTCATCCGCCAAAATTTCTGGCGATCATTCTTTTAGTCGGCCGGTCGCAAATCGTGGAAATATTTCAGTTTTGCAAAAAAAAAACCGATGGACATTTAGGGGGCTTAGCCTTTTATAGGGGGATTAGCCCCCTAGAACCCTAGCGCCGCCACTGCACTTAACGTTGTTTCCCAAATTTCTTTTGAGCTATTTGCACTATTTTAAAATAAACCACGCTGATATGATGTAGCCTGTACATAATTTGACTTTCAAATGATGCATGTAAAAGTTTAATAATTTCCAACAATGCGATATTATTGTCTTTAATAATAATTACTAATATGGTCCAACTGTTAAACAACTATATCCATGAGATATTACAATAATTTCCTTGATGTTAGATTGTGAAAATTTAATATTTTGAAATAACATCAGCGAACATGAAAATTTCAATTTTTTTTTATCAAAAACAAAAGACAGCAGCAGCACCGCAAGCATTAAGAGTTGCAAGGTAAAGTCTCCTGCAAAAATGTCTGCGGACATCGATGCGGAATATGTAAAGCAACATATGAGTTTATTATTGTTTTCTGGGGAAAATTCTGCATGTAGGCCTAGGCCTAGACTAGAACAGTCTGTAGTTGTGACTCGTTCTTTCAAAATCACCCAAAACCATTCACATGGCAAATTGACTGCAAATATTATTGCTATGCAACGTAACCATTGTCAATCTCGACAAAGAAAAAATTAGGCGATAGCCAGGAGCGCGGGGCCCCTGAAAGCGCGGGGCCCAAGGCGGCTGCCTCGCTCGCCTTGCCCTAAGGCCGGGCCTGGATACAGAAGTTTTCGAAGGGGGCCAAAATTTTCCGTCTTAGTCGTCGAAAAATCTGATGAACTTTTTTAGTCATTTGTCGAATTCCCAAGAAAAAGATACCATTTTATCCGCCAAAATATTTTGATGACCTTTTTTTAGTCATTCAGTGTTCTTAACCCACTGTACGGACCTCACGTCCTCGTGTACGGACCTCGTGGGGCGTGAGGAGGGGCCTACGGAACTACTCATGGAGGGGGACGTCAACTTTCCGAGCCAGAATAGCTGGTAAAAAATAAAAAAAATCCTACTTGGGGGGACATGGCCGAATTGGCCCTCCTGGATCCGCTCCTGAGTCCTCGATACTACGGTCAACCGCGAAAATATTTTGTATTGTCGACGCCACCACACGAGCAGAGGCAGAAGAAAGTAAATCAGCATCAAAACAATCAGTTAATCAATCAATCAATCAGTCAGTTAATCAATCAAAACAATCCGTTTGTCAATCATGATCGTTGAAATTAGCTTTCGGTCTAATATGCCAATCTGAGATAACACACACACACACACACACACACACACACACACACACACACACACACACACACACACACACACACACACACACACACACACACACACACACACACACACACACACACACACACACACACACACACACACACACACACACACACACACACACACCTACACACACACACACACACACATCTCTATTCTCGAACTGTAATCTGCTCATCTGCATAGCGTCTGACAAGGGGACGAGTTTAAAAACCTTGGTGTAATTATTATTGAATGCCATCACATTGTTAACTGTGATCATAATAGAATACTAGGTCGCATAGGTCTATACTCATTCATTCATTCATTCAGAGATATTTTATAAATATCATCATAGATTTCTCTAGTGTCGTTTAATATCCGCGATATTTCTCTAGTGCCCTTTATTGTTTATCAAACATGAGCAATTTCGTTATACTATTCTCTTTATTCAACAATACGGTTGAGAGACCGCAACCGGTTACAGTGTACAATTATGCAGTTTAAACAATTTAGAAGAACGGAGATCACAGAATACACAAATCTTAACTATACTAACTGAGCAGACCGCCTGCAATAATCCGTGCTAATAGCAGCCTACAAAGCAAATCCGCCCAACGGGGGTTCGAAATCGCTACGGTACCTCTCGCACTCTACGCCAGCGTGTTATCCATTGCGCCCCCCCCCCCTACAAAATGAAATACATCCATGAGATTTCGACCGGATGACTAAAGAAAGAGGTCGTCAGAAATTTTGGCGGATGAAAATGAAAAATTCCGCGAGGATTCAAACCCCCAAATCTGAAATCATGGCGCCGCCACTGCTTCCCGCGCTCGGCACTTCGCGCCTCGGCGATCAGCCGCTCGTTCCGCCGTTCGTCCCACAAACCCTGGGCCAAGTGTCTGTCTATCTATGCGTCCAGACACTTCGGTTATTGCACCTTATGCACTAACGACGGGCAATGTTTTTTTGGTGATCAAAATCGCATGCGGTACCGTGACGCATGACTGCGCAGGCGGTAACTAGGCTGGGTGTCAACCTTTTTACGTGACGTCGTGTGCGGCACAGTTTAAAATTCTAAGACCACAAATTTTTACCAAGTAAAGGCATGTGGCATGCATGTGAAAACGGAGATGGGCGATAAGGCGGCACACGCGTAGCAGGCGGCGGCGACATCATCTTCGGTGGCGGCGGCGGCAGTCATTGCGATCTAGATCCGATCCGTCTTTGTTACGAGGAAGTTAAGTTAGTTGAAAATGCTTTTTAAGTGCTGTAATATTATGCCAAGCGAATTTCTGTCGAGGGCAACGGTCTAGGCTATGTTGCCATAGACTCTGTCGTCAAATCTGCATCCTCCTCAAACTTATGCGCTATGCACATACTTCACCTCTCTGAAACTTCAAACTACATTAGGTTAGATAACCTCCTGAGACCTGACGTACATTGTAATGGACATTTGGTTTTGTCAGCGGCGCCGCCAGGATTTTTTTTCTGTACGCACTTTTTTTCTGTACGCACAACTTGCACAAAATAAGAATACGCGAAATGAAGTTATGAACTGTTATGACGATCTTTATAATGGGCATGCAGCGAGTGAGAAGTGTACGTGGTCCACTACTAAAGTAGATTCAATAGAATTTAGTCGCATATAATATTTCACGCTTTAATTTACAATTTGTTATTTTTTGCCTTTCCGCGCTGTACGCACTTGCGTAAGTGCGTACGCCTAACGGCGCCCCTGGGTTTTGTGGCTATATTTTCAGGATTTATGTCATAAATAACTGAAATAAAGTGACCATTCACCTGTAGACATATCTTACTGACTTTATGTTGTGAAAAATTTTCACCATAGAAAGTTTTTCACCAAAATGGCGGCCGTAAACAATACATGATTTTGCTGAAAAACTAATGGTAAGTTGTGAATTTTTTTATGGTACATAGTCCTGTTAAAAAATTCTATCGCTATGATTTCCTGAATTTATGGCATCTGCTGGTGTAATGGATGCAATTTTTTTAGAATTAATCGCAACGGAAGGTTTTTAGTGGGTGTTCACAGCCATGTCCATTGTAATGGACATCGGGTCTCCGTTACATCGTGTCCATTTAAATGGACAGTGCATATCAGTTGTGCCAATAGGGATTTTTAAGTAATTTATTTTATTCAGACGTCAAAGTGAGTTATTAGACAAGTAGAACTATTGGTAGAATAAGCCATAATAAAAAAATATAATTGATTTCCTGTAATTATTTTAAAAATATATTAATAAACTTATATTTGCATTGTTTTTATTAGCCAGCCATCCGAAAGATGATTGTCGCCGAAGGATAAAAAAGGACAAGGACATGCTGGTCAAACATACAATAATAATCATTGAGTACAACAGATTAGAGCTTTTTACTTATGTTACCAAATGATTTCCTTGTGCCGATTTGAAAACAATGAGAAAGAAATGGACGATGCATGCTATTTCCATTTCATGGACTTCACTGTTGTGGACTCTTGGATACTGAACTGAAAAGATCCAAATGATTAGATTCGTGGCCTAAGAAACATCCTTACCTTACAGAAAACATCATTACCTTTAGTAAAAAAAGATTAATGGTATTTGATTCATGTGACCCAATGATTTCCTTGTGACGATATGAAAACACGGAAAAGAAATTGACGATACGTGCAATTTGCATGTCAAGGACTTCACAGTTGTGAACTCTTGGATATTGCTCTGAAAAGTGCAAATGATTACATTCATGGCCCAAAACACATTCTGCATGTTCTAGACTTTAGCATCAACGAGGCACAGACTTATTTAGCTGCAACAGAATGTAACAAAATATGTGACCTTACCAATGAGTTGCAGAATGACAGCGTGGACCTGTTTGGCTACACGTAAAGTCGTAAACTTTGTGATACTGAGAAAATACAACTGCAAAACCCATACCTCCAAAGTGCACTTTTTTGCAAAACATCTGCCAAAGGTGACTAACAAAACAAAAACTCTATGCACTAATGGGGACATGATTGCAGTGCAAAGAACAAAGTAGGCCTACAATGTTACACAAGATTTTCTTGTGCATGACTACCGTGTGTAAATGTCTCTTGAAATCTCATAAAAAATGAATGTTTTTACATTTAAAGTGTACAGAACACTAATACTCTTTAATGTCATTGCAAATTTCATAGTTAAGAGCAAGGAAGTTTATTCTAGTAGACCTATTCTGAAATGATTCAAATTCTTTCGAGATTCAGTTTGCCTGCTTTGGTTACGCAAAGGAATAGGATTTTGCAGTTTTGCTAAATTTGTGCTGTGAACTCTGATTTATCAATTAATAGTGTCGAAATGTAGAATTATCCTATGTTTAAAATAATATTAATCATTACACTTAAACTGTTTTCTTTTGTGTGTCTGTACTTGAGCATACTTGTTTGTCCATTATAATGGACAACGGGTCTTTGAATATACACATGGTACCAAGACCCGTTGTCCATTATAATGGACATCAAATATTTTTTATAAATTATAATAATCATGCAAAAAAAACCTTGTTGGTAGTTTGTTCTTATGTAAACTACTTAGAAAAAATCAAAAAACCTTTGAAAAATTCCTTGTACAGGCGTCAGGTCTCAGAGAATGTATGCATACCTAGTTACAAACGTGCATCTGCACGCACGCACGTATATATATATATATATATTTATTTATTTATGCATGTGTGTTTGTACATGTATGAAGGTTATGTATGTAGCCAACTTATAATAGCCCACGTATTTTTGAGTCGTTAGTCAAGATTTAGTTAAGATCCATCCCATTGTTCTTTAATAAGTCTAGTTTGGACTACCTAAGTACAATTATCGACTCATGACGCTGATGCCCTACATCTGGACAATGTATACAGCTGAGTAAATTTCCTGCAGTGATAGAACCAGTTGATCGCTCTGTATTTGTTGTTTATATGAAGGGCTTAGAAGCAAAGGTGCACATAACTAACTACAATGCTAAGAGAGTTATGCACCTTTGCTTCTATATAAGCCCTCGAAATTTATTATTTTATTTATTATTTTATTTATATTATTTTATAATATAGTTTGGAGTTTTGTCTTCATCAACACTGTTTCTCTCGTAGTGTTGCCGTTTGAAAGCAGTTCAAATCATATCTTGACTATTCAATCAACTTATTAATCTGTTCATCTTCCCTTTCACACATAGGCCTCTCTGATATAGGTATTCTTTCACGCATATATATAGCTCTGTTCTTTTATCAGAAGCAGAAGTTGCTAAAGGCTGTTGTTATTTTAAAAAATCGTAACATCGGATATATATATATATATATATATATATATATATATTCATATAAATAAAACGTCTGCTTATCTAACTTAAATGAACTGAAGTCCAAAGACTTTTCCAGTAAACACTTTGTACAAACATTCATAGCGCACCAGAACAATCGGCCTTGCGCTGTAGCAGGCTATCGGATCAAAACTCGACCCTCGGCTGAACGTTATATAAAGCCCAGTCGTCTCATAGACTTGGTTTGCGTTGGAGAGTTGGAAGCAGTGAAGCGTGTCGTTTGATGTACAGCGAGCTGCTGCTGCTGTTGCTGTCGATGTCTGTAGGTTTCCGCTGTTGCTGCCGCTGCATCTCTGAATTTCGTATGACATCACAAGGGTCAGCATCTTGTCGTCATCATCATCGCCTGAAAAGCTTAGAACAGAGATCTCTATTTCACATCTACGGGAAAAGATGGAGACTAGAACCGATGTCGTAATCGTCGGAGCCGGCTTAAGTGGTAGGATGATCAGTAGGAATTAAGCAGATCAAATCAAATCAAATCAAATCAATCAATCAATTAATCAATCAAACAATCAGTCAGTCAATCAATCAAATAATCAATCAATCGATCAATCATTCATTCAGAAAAGAGGTCAGTCACTCAATCAATCATTCAATAAATCATTCAATCAATCAATCAACCAATCAGTCAGTCAATCAGTTGGTCAGTCAATCAGACAATCAATCAATCAATCGATCAATCATTCCATCAATCAGTAAATCAGTCAGTCAGTTAATCAGCCAATCATTCATTTGATCTGTCAGTCAATCGATCAATCATTCAATCAGCCAGTCAATCATTCAATCAATCACGCACAGTCCACGGATTAAAGCGGCGTTCTAATCAGTCATCATCCAGTCTGTATAGCCAGCCAACCTGTTTTCCTCCATCACAGCACATTAGAGCTACGGTTGAGACGACATCCAGTTAGCATACAACTGTAGAAATCTTCTAGAATTGACGTTTAGGCATCACAGGTAATTAACTATTTATTTGGATGAAGGTCTAACACAGTCAAATGAAAACCATCCTGCACAGCATCTACTTAAATAAATAAATAATTCGGGATAGGCAGACCTAACCGTGTAGCATGCCAAGGTCGCACATCTGCCTTCACATTAATCTTTTGGGGGGTGGGAAAATAACATTGCCTCTTCGTCTGCACTCTTCTCTTGCGAAAAGCCCATGCAGTGGCGTAGCCAAGAGGGTTTCGGGGGTTAACCCCCCCATTGGCTTAGGAAAAAGGGTTTTAAAAAGTTATTTATCCACTTAAATAAGCTTTATTCCCTTTGTTGCTTTATTCCCTTTTTATTTACTGTAATACTGTAATACTGTTGGGTTGGTGTCTGGAAGGGCATCGGCCAGGCCATAAAACCCCCAAACCTCCCCATCATAAATTCCTGGCTACGCCACTGAGCCCATGCGTCAGAAAAGCGCAAGAAGCACAACAGAATATCTACTTATTGCATTGATTAAAACAGCATTCCAAATTTCCACTTTTGGGTATGCACTGGCAGATATCTACTTGCAGTTTGGTTCTCCAAGTACATTTTCCCGCTAACTCAAAACAACTTTCTTTGCTCACGACCTTTCCACTGGCAGTGCCTCTGATTTGTGTAAGCGGTGCCTTACAGATTTATATATATATATATATTCATTCATTTCAAGGATTTATATAGCGCCCCTTCAAGAAACCTACTCAGAGGCGCTCCCAGCCCAGCCACAGCTAAAAAATAGGATTTGAGATACTTAAAAAATGCAGGGGAATTTAGCCTAGGCATAAGTCGCAAGGTTAGTGGTAGTCCATTCCAGATAGCGGGACCCACAACAGAAAAGGCTCGGCGCTGTCTCATAGAAGTGCGAGCCCACGGAACCAAAAGCTCACCCAATACCGCCGAGCGAAGAGCTCGACGGGCTGCAAGGTCTGAGACAGGTCGACAAAGGCTAGACAAGTACGATGGAGCACAAGAAAGACGGCATTGCCAAACAAGTGCAGCAACTCGGTAGGAGATGCGCTGTGAAACAGGGAGCCAGTGGAGAACGTCACGCATATAAGCAGAGACGGGTGCATATTTAGGAATGTGGCCAATGAGGCGAGCAGCCGAACGAAGAACTCGTTCAAGGCGCCCAATTAGTCCAAGTGGCAGACCCACAAGTACCGAACTGCAGTAATCAATTCTACTAGTGACAAAGGCATGCACAAGAGTCACAGTAGCACTATGAGAGAGGGATCTTGAGACAACTCGGAGTTGACGAATCTGGCAGTAGCAACTACGAGTGACCAAATTGATATGCATATATATATATATATATATATATATATATATATATATATATATATATATATATATATATATATATATATGCAACGCATTACACGCTAGACTAGATGATAAAAATTATTGCTAAGCTGCCTCATATAGGTTTAAACTGTCACAGATTTGATTGAGACAGCTTAGAAAAACGTGTGGGTATAGGGAATTCCTTCAATCTCGCTGCTAAAAAGGGGAGGCAATTCCCACCTTCCCTTCTCTAGATCTGCGGCCCTAAACACGGCTGTTGGTGGGAAAATCAGAAGGCTAGGGTGAATATTATAGTCAACCCGCCCCCCTGCGAAGACTAAGAAAATTACAAAGCGTTTGGCTATATATTGTCGCCGGATGGTTTGCATTCGTTGCTTCTCTGAGTGTGTTTGCTTGTTTTTGTTTGTTGGTTTGTGTGTGCACTTGTTATAGCGCCCCTTCAGGCCTCTATTCAGAGGCGCTTCTGACTACAGCGCGGACACTGCATCGGAGTTTCACGCCGAAGCGCTGAGCAATTGTGAGTGAAGGACTTTCGCAAGGTTCCTACGCGGCAGCTTGAGGTGGATTCGAACCTGCAAACCTCCGGCTGCAAGGCGACGAAAATACCCACTACACCAGCGGTGCGCAATCTGCGGCCGTACGGCCGCATGCGGCCGTGAGAGGAAGGATTGGCGGCCGTGGACGCGAGGTCTAGCTATTACATATGGCGGCCGTGTGTTGATTAATTCATAAATATTTTTGTTCCAATGTTTTGAAACTAAGGTTATGTGAGACAATTAGTTACATAATTTATGTCTCTGTTTGAGTGTATGTAGGAACTAGCCCGTGCTCTCTCTAGAATCAGGTACTCATGCACACAAGAATGCCACACATTGTCCGTCGCATGTGCATGCACCCTATAGACTCAGACCTCTATCAGCTGCATATGCATCGTCCAGATGAAGCTCAAAGAGGCGGACAGAGTAATACTATCCCATCTCCAGCCCTCGACAGTCAATCACTGCAATGACTGCATACAATATTGTACCAATATTTCTCCACTAGTCCGTGGAAAGATCTTAATATTGTGCGAGCAGAGGTGACAGTTAGCTGGCGGGGGTAGAGTGCCCATTGCCCAAAGAAACACACCACTGATAATCTTCAGGTATATTAAGTTACCCTTACAAATGTATCTGTGTAGGGCAGTATGCGAAACAGGTGGCGTATTAATTAAGCCGGGGCTCAGTCCTTGATCATGCGGTTGTCTGACTGGTGTGCATGAATAGGCTCTCACTGTGATTTTAGAAGAGGAACCAATACGGTACGTAATTTTTCTGTATTCTATGTGCAGATCACAAATTGTGAGCTGTCGATTTACTCGATTATGATGTCTCAGAAAGGAAAGCGAACATTGGAAGAAGAGAAGAGGGACTTCAATGAGAAATGGGGATTCGTTTTTTTCATAGTGGAGACAGCTAATAAACAACCAACGAAATGCCTCATCTGCGGTGAAATAGTGAAAACCCTAACAGCGGACAACGCAAAATAGCAATCTCGCCGTCATGAATCTCATCCCTATGCTAAATTAGAAGTTGACTCGGAGAAGGTTTGTGTGGAGAACTTGAAGAGCGATTGTCGACAGCAGACATCGTTCATGGCCACCTTTGCGAAAGTTACCAATGTGCACAGATTGCGTATATAGAGCGGCATATTGTCTTGGCACTGGCAGTGCTGTAAAGCCCTATTCAGGTGGTGAACTCGTGACCATGGATGCAGTTAAGTGCATTCATGTTGGAAAAGAGACTGATGATTATGCAGCAATTTCTCTCTCACGCGACTCTGTAGCCTACACTGTACAACGCCGTCAAAGTGGCATCTTAAAACGGCAGATCTACCATTAAAAAAACTCAAAAACTTAAAGCAAAATTATTGTAGGTCTAAAATTAAATTATTAAAGCCTTAGACCACTCTTATCAGCACTGAAAATGTACAACAATTTTGTTTAGATGACAGCTTACAATGCTAACAGTGCACTGCTGAAATTCAAAGAATTAAACCCTTCCCCTCTCGGCGTTACGCGCCTCGACGATCGTCCGCCGGACGCTCCTTTGTCCCTGCCCAGAAACCGCACCCAACTGCATCCAAGGTCACGATTCCCCCCGGAGGAGGGAGACTAGGATTTTACACTGGCGGCCGTGGTAAGAATGTAAGCCTTTGATGCGGCCGACAAGGACGAAAAGGTTGCGCACCTCTGCACTACACCACCGCGCCCCACACACCCAATTGTGTCGTTTTTAACAACGCATTCATAGCCTACCACAGATTATTGGCGTCACACAGAGTGCATAATAGTTTATATGCATTGTATAATGATGGTTGAAGAATGGGGGTCCAACACAGGTGCGCTGCCGACAGGCTGCCAATCAGAAAAAAAGCTCATTGGAGTGACTAGGGGCAGGGTTTTTCAGTGCTTATTCACTCCCCGACGTCTCGAATAAATTATTCTACATGTACTGTTTAATTCTACATTATTATGCTAATTGATTCTATATACAAAAAGAGTTCGCTGGGGCTGAAATATTCTGCATTATGTCACTGACATAAGTATAGGCCTACTTAGTTTTTATTGTTACTAAACTGTCCCGTATACAGGAGAGTTGCTGAATTTTGCTGTATTCTATGATACGATGTTCTAGCGCAGGGGTCTCAAACACGCGGCCCGCGGGCCGCATGCGGCCCGCGAACCCGATTTATGCGGCCCGCGAACAGCCTCCTGGTTTTTGATTTTTAAAATTCAGAAATCGGCTTATAAGAATTTTGCAGTTCCTTTACGATTTGAACCAATGTTTAAACTGCTTTCTACTTCTTTTTGCTGTGGACATTGAGTTCCCAACAGCAGACATAGGCATATATGCAGATGGAATTAGGGGACCTTCAGTGCGATGCAACGCCGAAGCAGAAGTATGCTACACCGAAGTTTTATGCCTGTGTCGCAAAATAGAGTACGGTATCTCTGTAATTATTGTATCTCCCCAGATGATGAGAAGTTGAAAAATGTCACTTCCGCGCGTGTTTATTTTTGAAAATTAACTTTCGTTGCTTAGTTTTGAACAATGACACTAACAGGTATGCGCCCTATGTTTATTTCTATAATTTTGGTGACTTTGGTTTAGAGGACTTATAACATTTAGAACATTTAGAACACTTAAGAATACTCAGTCTCCTGGCCGAACAAAATTCGAATTGAATTACTTTGAACATTGCTTATGATACTTAAAAAATTAGTCATTTTAAATTTTGATTACAGCATAATTTCTTCAATTATAGCGTTCATGCGTTTTTCGATAATTGGGATAGAATGTTTTTTTCTATTTTGTTTGTAGTACCATTATAGTTACACTTAAAATATAATATTATGTGAATTTTACAGGGCTATATCATCATTAGCCTACAGTATTGTATGCTGCAATGACACAAAACTAATTATACAGTTTCACGTGCACGAGAACATTTTTATGTTGCGGCCCGCGAGTCATTAAAAATTTCCAAATGCGGCCCACATGCTGACTTGAGTTTGAGACCCCTGTTCTAGCGTTTTATTTACGCAGAACGATTTTCAAGATGCTCTTCATATCGAGATGTCGTTCTTGTTTTCTTATTCTCAAGTTCTTCTGTTTTCCTCCTTGATTAATGGCACAGGCATCTTGAGTTGACCGTATTTTTTATCACTCAAGTACCACCAGAGTTTTTCGTTTGTACTCCTTCTTTTGAGCAAAAGTACCACCAGTGTTATAAGCCGTTTGTATTCCTTCTTTCGAGCAAAATACCACCAGTGTTATAAGCCGTTTGTATTCCTTCTTTTGAGCAAAAGGACCACCAGAGTTATTAGCCGTTTGTATTCCTTCTTTTGAGCAAAAGGACCACCAGAGTTACCTGTTTGTATTCCTTATTTTGAGCAAAAGTGCCACCAGTGTTATAAGCCGTTTGTATTCCTTCTTTTGAGCAAAAGGACCACCAGAGTTATTAGCCGTTTGTATTCCTTCTTTTGAGCAAAAGGACCACCAGAGTTATTAGCCGTTTGTATTCCTTCTTTTGAGCAAAAGGACCACCAGAGTTACCTGTTTGTATTCCTTATTTTGAGCAAAAGTGCCTCCAGTGTTATAAGCCGTTTGTATTCCTTCTTTTGAGCAAAAGTACCACCAGAGTTACCTGTTTGTATTCCTTCTTTTGAGCAAAAGTACCACCAGAGTTACCTGTTTGTATTCCTTATTTTGAGCAAAAGTGCCACCAGAGTTATTAGCCGTTTGTATTCCTTCTTTTGAGCAAAAGTACCACCAGAGTTACCTGTTTGTATTCCTTCTTTTGAGCAAAAGTACCACCAGAGTTACCTGTTTGTATTCCTTCTTCTGAGCAAAAGTACCACCAGAGTTACCTGTTTGTATTCCTTATTTTGAGCAAAAGTGCCACCAGTGTTATAAGCCGTTTGTATTCCTTCTTTTGAGCAAAAGGACCACCAGAGTTATTAGCCGTTTGTATTCCTTCTTTTGAGCAAAAGTACCACCAGAGTTACCTGTTTGTATTCCTTATTTTGAGCAAAAGTGCCACCAGTGTTATTAGCCGTTTGTATTCCTTCTTTTGAGCAAAAGTACCACCAGAGTTACCTGTTTGTATTCCTTCTTTTGAGCAAAAGTACCACCAGAGTTACCTGTTTGTATTCCTTCTTTTGAGCAAAAGTGTCACCAGTGTTATTAGCCGTTTGTATTCCTTCTTTTGAGCTAAAGTACCACCAGAGTTACCTGTTTGTATTCCTTCTTTTGAGCAAAAGTACCACCAGAGTTACCTGTTTGTATTCCTTCTTTTGAGCAAAAGTACCACCAGAGTTACCTGTTTGTATTCCTTCTTTTGAGCAAAAGTACCACCAGAGTTACCTGTTTGTATTCCTTATTTTGAGCAAAAGTGCCACCAGTGTTATTAGCCGTTTGTATTCCTTCTTTTGAGCAAAAGTACCACCAGAGTTACCTGTTTGTATTCCTTCTTTTGAGCAAAAGTACCACCAGAGTTACCTGTTTGTATTCCTTCTTCTGAGCAAAAGTACCACCAGAGTTACCTGTTTGTATTCCTTCTTCTGAGCAAAAGTACCACCAGAGTTACCTGTTTGTATTCCTTCTTTTGAGCA